>CM077472.1:19909101-20509101 GCA_039654755.1 Calcarius lapponicus
TGTTTTACAAAAGGAACTAAAGGGTGGTGCCCAGGTCCCTTTCACAGTAGTAACTAGCAGCCCATAAGAAACTATACTTTTTGTTTAAAAAAGTAAAGGACAAAGTTTGTCACTTCTAAGGGAAAAAGACTGCACAGTGAAAGTTGGAAAACATGCTCTAACTGATATAGATACCTAGACTTACACATCCAGACATACTTAAGAATAGACATCAAGGCTAGACTTAGACTTTTTTTAATATTGAACTTAGGACTAGTTATGAAAGAGTCTGATGAACAGTCATTATGTAATTTTTATTTTGTTTTATTTGTTGAGTGCAGGTTGGCAAGATGCAGGTAGGATCTTTGAAGATATGTTTAGTAGGATTTGTTTAGTTCCCTCTGGAAAGAAGTTGGAGTCTCTGGCTTGCTGTGGATTGGCTTCAGGGGACCAGCACTGGCTAGGGATTTAGAAGAGCTCAGATGTGGAAGTAGCAGCAATTTTAGGATAAAATCCCAAGTATTTATTTATACTCAGCAACTACACCAAAAGAGGAGACTAACTTTAAAAAGATGAAATTTTGCTGTGGGTACCGCTCTGAACATACGAATTTTCAGACAGCAGAGGAAAAAAGGCAGCCCTCTGACATTGAGATAATCTGTGTGATGGTTGTTCAGGTGTAGTACCTATCTGTCTTCCATGCAGGAGTTGTGCTTGTCACTTAGAAATTGAAAAAAGTTTGTCACCTTTGAAATCTTCCCCCGTTTCTGGGCAAAACTTTGCTTCGATAAGTGGTGGAATTGTGAATGATGTTTCTTCTGCTTTCAATCTTCCTGTCTGACTCTTTCAGGCAGCATCATAATCTGATAGCAGTGGGGACTTCCCATGGGTTGGCACTGATATTTGGTAAGTTAAAAATGAAGTTTGGAGTTTTTTTGGTATTTTAATGATCTTAAAAAAACATGCAAACACAAGCCAAAAATCTGCCAGCCTGATTTATAACTGCAGGCTGGGTTTCTTCTAGGATGGCTCTTTTGTGCTAAATGTGTGTTTCTCTTTCAGTAAAGAAATGAAGTAGAAGTAGTATTTGTCACCCTTACCTCATGTTTCTTGTGCATTGTTGGGAACTGGCACTTTGATATTGAGAAATGTAGCCCACATGGGAATTGTCTAAAGAGCCTTTTCTATGTTTGAATAGGAAAATACTCTGTTTTCATGTGGAAGAGGACCACAACCTGTATACAGCCATTATCAGTAATAACCTTCTGCCCTGTGTCTGAATAGGTGTCAGCTTTGTGGAAGTTGTGTTCCCCTGGGAGATGGGGCTTCTGACCCCTGGCTGCCTGCAGACCTGTGCCCTGGGGTGTCTCCTTCCCCCTGCCCTTCTCCCCTGCACCACGCAGGCCCCTCTGGTCCCTTCATTCTGTCATTCAGTTCCCCTTACCCCACCAAACTCTCTTACAAGGTTTTTTGAGCTTGTGCCTCTGTTTGTCCAGCTGGGCCAGAACAGCTCTGGAACTGTTCCCAGTCACATTCAGGTTTTGTGCCCTTTGTCTGTGCAACAAACCCAATTCTTATCCAGTTTAGAAGTTTCAGTGTATTTATTGATGCTGGTTGAAATTCTTGGAGACCAAAAGTTACAGGGGGGCAGGTACCAGGGAGGATGGGAAAGACTGTGACAGTGCAAGACTCACCTTCCTGGGTATTTGGGCATTAAACTGTTTGATGCCATTATGCTTAATCCAGTATTGAAACAGTCTGCTCCCTGAAGGGAAGGGGGTGGGTTGAAGAGAGCCACAGGAGGCCCTCCCAACGGTCCATGGTGTGGGGGTAAGGGGCAGTGGACCTGCACAGAGGGGAACTCTGATAAAGATTTTCATCCGGAGGGTGGGTTGAAAGCATGAGGTAAGAGTTGAGGACAGGTTGTGCAGTCCCTGTGGCTTGAGGATATTAAAATCCAGCAAGGCCCTGACTGGCTGCTCTCTTTGACCTTGCTTGGAGCAGCAGTGCTGGGCCAGAGACCCTCCATGCACAGCTCCCTTACAGCTGAAGTTACTCCATGAGTCTGTGCTGTAATTTAAAAAGTGAGGAATGGAAGTACAGTGTCCAGGTTTTGTTTTCCAGGATGCTTCCTGGACACGTTATTCTCTGCTGAAACTCCTTCAGTTCTGTAACTAAACTCGCGGGCATTGATCCCAGTGCTCTCAGATCCATCTAAAGAGAGAGAAAACCTGGCAGGATAGGGTTCTAGAAGGCTTGGCTGTGTGCAGAGAGAGGGTTGGAGATCTGGCCCTGGGTTTATTCTGAAATTTTAAACCAAGACTGAATTTCTGTAGACCAGGTCAATATCTCTACTTCTTTTTTTTACTAGATTGTGTAAATTAGGGTCAGACTTACTCCCTGGAGATTTCTAAGGTGTGTGCAGGGTTTATTGCTGTACAAGGGAGCATAACAGATAGCTTATTGGGCAAGTGCTAGAGCAGATTTTGTGAAGAGTCTCTGGTTGACAGTTATCCTAATTGTTGTTAAACTTGTACTTTTTCTTGTTATATATTTGATTTTAGCTAATTTGTCTCTCTTCTCCCAAGTCCAACCTGTACTCATGGGTTTGTCTGCTTTGTCCCTTATTACAGAAGACTTGGGAAAATTTTCATTCTGCTTTTTCAAATGCTTCTGGTTGACTCCTGAAAGATTATTGCAGGGCAGTTCTCAGGCTGCACATGTAATATTGAAAAGCAGAGGTTCCTTCTGGATTAGTGTTGGATTAGATGCCAAATTGATATCCTGGAAGTGTTGCAGATAGAGAGGGCCAGGAGGGATGTCTGGAGGCATGGAGGCACTCTCCTCTGGTATCGGGGGTGAAAAATAGTTTTACCAGTTTATGTGACAGTGATTTCCAGCTTTATTTCCTCTCAGATTTCTTATTTTTTGGTCTTCAATGCAAATGAAGTTCAAATTTATAAACTCCACTTTGAAACTGCCCTGGGTTTTAGAACACTAACCATCACAGCAATCATTTCTTGAATAAATCAGAAGGGGGAACATTACCCCAAAGAAACACTCAGCAAATCTGAAGTTTGTGTCTTTGGAGATTGTCACATATGGTGCTGTTCATTGCTTCACTCCTTCCTCTTACATTGATTTCTGGCTTTTCTTCTCTCCTCTTTTGGCCCTTTCTGTGTGGACTGAAAGGCAAAGGTACAGTACCCACTGCTGTGTGCATGTCCCTGCATGCCCCAGGTTGCATGTTGTCTGTGCCAGGATTTCAGGGGCAGCTCAGAGTGCAGGAACCTCTCAGTGGATGATGCTGCTGGGAATTGCTCAGTGGGTGCATGTGCACTGCACACTCCACAGATTCTCCAGGCAGGGACAGTAGAGGAGCAGCAGAACATGATTTTTGTAATGTTCTAGGGCAGCAGGTCCATAGCAGTTTGTAAAGGTGTTGTTTCAGGGCAGGACACGGTCTCTTCCATGAGATGAGCATCTGCCCAGAGCATTTCCTGGCACTGTGCCTAATAAAATTAGTAGCTGTGTCAGTAATTCTGCAGAAAACCAAGCAAGCCTTTTCAAACTCAGGAAAATCAGGGCGGAAGGAAAAGATCTGATGAAAACTTGGTGATCCAAGCAGTATCAGCTTCTGCGGTGCTATGCTCTTTTCGTTTGGTTTGGAAAATGACTTCTTAACATCCACAAAACTTGTCTTCTTTCTGTATGTGCAGGATTGTATTTAAACTCCATCTCATTTTGGCTTCAGACTCTGAGAGCAACACAGTTACTGCTGGAAAATTTTCAGATGGAAACAATTGCCTTACCTAAAATTGAAAAAATTTTTGACAGTTGATAGCCACCTTTGTTTCAAGCATTTTGCAAAAGTTTTTTATTTTTAATCCTTAATGTGCCTTACTTGCAAGCTGATAATGCAAGTCTGGAAAATCATCAGATCAGCTTTTTATAAACCTTTTGCTTTTGTCTATTTTTATTACTTTGCCCAGACTATTAGTTAGAAGCTCACTGATTTTCTGATCTTGATTTGCTTGGAAGCAATTTCATACCCCTATTATAGTTGAGGTTTTTTTTAAAAAATCTTGTCCAATGGTTTCTTACTGTGAGTCATCCTCTTGACTGTCTGGAACAAGAACAAGTACTGGATTGGTCATACAAAATCACTTAATTTTGGGATACAATAGAGGCCTTGTTTGTTTTTGACTTGACATTGCAGGTGAGGGAAAAAGAAAATGGCTTTGGGAAGTTCCTGTGGGGATACATATAAAGATGTAAAACCCTTTTCAGAGGAAGCCTGTGGAGGATTCTCCTTTTGCATGCCTGAAGGAAACAGGTTAGTGATTGAGTCACTCACAGGCTTACGCTGAAGTGGAAGGTACTTCCAGGAATGAAGAAGTCATTCACCTTTAATATAAGGTGCTGTATTAATGGCCCTATTTTCAAACAAATTTTTATGGTTAGCAGGTGGTATTTTTGTAAATGAACTACATTTCCAGGCCTCTGGAACAGGCGTTATTTCTTTGGATCTTGACACCATTTGAAGAATATCTCTCTGTGAAACTTGTTTTCCAGCTGTAGCTCTGTTTTCTCTGAACTTCCATGGAAATCTTTCATAATTCTCTTCTTTTTCCTTGACCTGTTCTGATCTATGCTGTGAACACCCTTGTCACAGTGGATGTCAAGGTGTGTCCTAGTAGCGTGGCCAAAAATGTTTTCTCCTCACTCTCAGCTGTGCTTTAGAGTAATCCAGGAGTTGAGTTGTTGTTCTTGCTGGTGTTTATTTCTGAACTCCACTCCTGCCTCTTCATACAGGTGGATTTGAATAGGTGACTCCCACCTCTCATCTGTGTGAGCAGACTGGTAAATAGCCTTACTTTGGGCAAGTAAATGTAGGATACATCCATGCTCTGTTTCACAGCCAGCACATTGCCCAGCAGTGCTGTAGCTTGGAGACCCCATGTCCCATGCCATGGGCACATCTTCCAGGGTGTTTCTGGTGCTCAGCCCTGCTTCCTGGATCCAGTCCTTTCTCTTCCTTGCTCTCAGGTGAATACTGCACCAGTGTTGTTGTGGTGCTGCTGATGTATTTCGTATCCCTGTAGTCTTCATTCCAATACTCACAAAGCATCTTTTCCCACTCTCTCACTCAAATAGCAGGACAAAAGCACGAGACAGGTGGAAAAAAGCAAGCTCCAAGACATTTTTTCTTAGCTTTTTTAGGGCAGTGCACCAAAGACAGGCAGAGGGTTCTCATCCTAACTCATGAAGAGCTAGTGTATTGTAAAGCACTTGTGAGTCTCTTGTGGTGGGAGCCCTCCGAGAACTTGGCACAGACAGAGGTGCCCTTGGTTTGTGGTGTGCAGGAGTGAACAGGGCATGGCCCTGCTGCAGTGCAGTCCCTGTGGAGGTTCTGCAAGCAGTGGCACCTCCTTTGCAGCAGCCTGTGACTCAGGGAGGGAGTTCCTTAATAGAGTAAGAGCTGTGTGCACCAGAACTCATTGGGTGTTATAACTGTGCAGCTTGGAGACAAAAGTGCCTTTTCATTCCAGCCTTTGGCCCTTTAGCAACAAAAACAAAGGAGTAAAATTATGGCCTAAAATTGCACCTAACAAAGCCTCTGTTGGGGTTTTGTAGTGTGATGTTCAAAGGCAGAAAGACAAGCTCAGGTAAATTAATTTTGACTATCTCTGCCTTGCTACAACTGTAAGCACTGTTGGAGATAGTGAGGGATATGATTAGCGAGTTGATGAGTTGATTTTGCTAGGTAGATCTTCGGATTTACCTCTGCTTTTCCATATTTCCTCTCCCTGGGGTTTGTACTTCTAAAAATAATTTTTGTATTTTCCCTGCAAGACCAGTGTGCCCACTCTTTTTGTTCTAACATGAGCCCTTCATCTTGTTAACCCCCTTTTTAAAAGAACTTAACTGTAAGTCTGTGAATTGGTTAATGTACCCAGGTGATTGTATGTGTGAATTATTTCAGGATGTTAATTTTAAACCATTGCTCTTCCTTTATTTTTTACCAATTGTTCTGCTTCCAGATCAGAACCAGGCTCTCCGGCTTGTGTCTGGGCAGCACCCGCAGTTGGGGGCCCAGTACGGGGCCAATCTCTGCTCTCAGCAATCAACAATGACTGCTCCAGGCTGCTCTGTGGCTTTGCAAAAGGAACAGGTAATTCCCAAAGGATGAGCTGCTCCAAGTGCTCTGTCCTGAGAGGTTACCTGGAGGTGCCAACAGCTCCAAGCCAAGCCCCCTCAGTCTGTAGCTGTGTGTGGCTGGTTGGGTGCTCAGAAGCTGCACTTACAGCTTGGCTCTGATGTGCCCAGAGCTTTTTGGGGGCAGCCAATTCCTGCTGAATCAGGTTTCCTTGGAGGAAGTGAGTAATGTAGAATGTAGCAAAGTGTTCATTTAATTGTGACACAATTCCTGTTAAAATGAAATGTGCAATGGCTCACTGGGACAAGCAGTTTAGTCTTTCTAGGTCACTCTCTGAGATCTGTGCAGGGTAATTAAAGGTGTTTTTTTACTGTGGTGAGGACTTGAAATTCTCGAAATTCATATGGTAAACACCAAAATGGAATTTTGCTAATACCTTACTTGTATGACATAAGTAGCATACCTTTTGAAGGGAAATGGGGTTGAGTCTGTCGGTAGTTTTATGCCCTTTCTCAGAACCAAAGGAGAGAAAGCATTCCTAAACCAAAATAGGTAGACATCACCTTGGTAACATTTAGAGGAGTACAAAGAAGGCTGCTTTTTCTTTTTGCATTCATTTCCCTTGCTTTCACCTTCACAATAGATAAAACATACCCCTGTGCCTATGGTAGGACTAAATGACAGCTTACTGTAGGCCATGTGGAAGTACCTAATCCATGCAGGACAGCAGCCAGTTTTAAATGGTACTCAGATAAAACATTTGGAACAACAGCTATAAAACATGGTCTAGAAGCATTGGTAGATGATTTATAGGATCACATAAAGTACTGTTTCCCTTAAAAAAGTTTTATTCAGATTGTAGTCTGAGTTCTTTGGGCAGTTATGTAGTGTGCAGTTTGGGACTTCCTGCTTCTTAGTTGAGAAATTGCTTGAATTAATATTATGTACAAGCCAAGGTCTATTGTCCTACCTGCCTTGTCATGCTGAGCAAGCTCAGGAGGAGAGGAGGAACAAGGTTCATGGTAGCCATGGAGATGCCTTGAGTTGCTCAGGGGTGTTAGGCAGAGATTTTTTCACCTGTTCCCTGGCTCTGAGAGAGAGAAATGCCTTTGACTTGTTGGGTGGTAACAGAGTTATCTTACACTTTTTTAATGTTGTTATCAGGCAGATAGCTGTTAGCTGAGAGAGACTGGGCAAGTGGGGAGAACTGGCCAAAAAGATGATTCAGAGTTGAGATAACACATGGTGTCAGCTCTAAGCAGACAAGTGAACTGCTTGGAGAAACAGGACTGGAACAGATTTCAGGTCCCTTTTCTTTGATATGAAACCCCTACTAACCCAGGGTGATAGTGTCAGTATAGGAATTGGTTGCTGTACTGTAATGCATGAGGTGATGGAGAGAACCCCTTGACAGTGAATGTGTACTGAGCACAGTCTGCTTGCAGATCACCATGTGGGATCTGGCCAGTGGGAAGCTGCTGCGATCAATAACAGATGCCCACCCCTCCAGGAACAGCCATTTTGCACATCAAGGTAATAAACACTCAATTACTGCTTTTATCCCAGTTTTGTTCAGTCAGATGTGGTGACTTTCCTTGTGCAGTACTTCTAGATTTAACATGAGAGCAGCTGCCTATGGCAGTGGTATCCAGAGATGAGAAAAATGAGCAGAAATTCTGTTTTAAAATGAAACTATATACTGACATAATAGTTTTGGCTGTGAGTTGTACTGTAACAAACAACAGTTGTTGTCTGGTATAACTCCTCTCTCAGTGCCAAAATGTATGAAGAATTAGTTGTTAGAACATCATTTCTCTAAAACGTGCAATGTTTTTGACCTGAATACATGACTTGCCAACTTTCAACTTAAAATAATCTGAACTGTAAAAAGGAGCTTCTGTAAGCAGTTTGTCAGATGGCTTGTTGGGAATGTTTTGGGTTGAAAGAGAAATCATCTATGGCTTTTGTTCAGCACAGTATTGTTGTCATACACAGAAAATCATATCTGAGTTTCGTGCCTGGCTTTGTTTTACATAGCCTCAGATGTTTGTGGGCTTACAGATTCTGGATATAACACCTCCAGAGGTGTCCCCAGTGATGACCTGTGATCCTTTTATTGTCGGAATTACTTGGTATCTTTAGAAGTTCTAGATGTTTCTGATTTTGGGTCTGTCTGTAACTGCAGCCCATTCACCAGCTCTGGCCCCAGGCCCCATGGGCTTGAGGCTGAGAGCCCTTCTAGAGGCATCTCAGGTTTTGGTGTGCTGCGGTTCTGAGCTGCAGCATAAAGTAGTGGGGCTTTGGTACCAAAATCTGACAACAGGGCTTGCTGGGGAAATGAAGGTGAAACACAAACCTTGCTTTTTTTTTGCACGTCATAAAAAACCCCAGTAATTGTCTGAACTTTGTACGTTAAAGGTGTCTTTCTGGAGTGCACTGCTTGTACTCTGTGTGTTGTTAGTACTGCCATAGCATGTATTTTTATATCCATTGTTGTAGTTTATTCCTAGGGCTATTTTAATCTCTTTTCTGCTCAGTTTACAGATGATCCGACACTTGCAATTTGCAATGACAGCGGAGGCTCCGTGTTTGAACTGTCATTTTATGTAAAGACAATAACTTTCCCCAGAGAAAGTACAAGAAACCAATTCTGGGTCACGGTTTCTAAAGCATATAGGAGAAAAATACCCATTGAAACCAATAAAATTACTGCCTGACTGTTGAAGGTGTAATTTAGGGCTGCAGTGTAATTTCTCAGCTGAAGCAAGATGCTGTGTGGCAGTGCAATAGCCAAAGAATAGCCTTAGTTGTTAAGGAGTCACTGTATTGTCCAGAATTTGGCACTCCTTGTGGGCTCTTGGTGGCTGTCACGAAAGTGCTGCCTCTTGTTGTATTTTGGCTCATTAGTGAGAGCTATCCTGCAGTAAGCTGCTCATTTTACTCTTGGCCTCTTCAAGAGCAGGAAGGACTAGGAGGAAGGATTGACAGTTAATCTGCTAAAGTCCAGGAATTTTCCAAACCTTATTCTCAGATAAGTTCTTGAATTCTTGTCTGTATCTGAGCAGCGGTATGGGATTGCCTCCAGTTTCATGTCAGAAGCGATCTCTGGAGCTCTGCAAGGGACTTTTTAGGAGTATATATGAAGGATCACTCCTGATATTGTTGGGCTGCCCACCAAGCTGATCTTTGCTCTTTGCAGGAGGGTTATGGGAGTGAGGACGTGCGAGTCTCGGTGCTCTTCAGTGGCTCCAAGGGGGAGGTTTGCTGTATTGAGCCATTACATTGCAAAGGTTGATTTGAGAGACCATCCTATCACCAGTATTCACTGCTGGCCATGGCCTCCCTCACTAAGGTAACTTGCTGCTTGCAGGAGGCTTGATGTGAGAGATCACAAAGGAGAAGTTCTCTTCTGTATACTCAAACATTTTATTTTGCCTTTTTGCTTTCCTTGAAGATCCTGGTTATTGGCCTGAAGCCATCTCTGAAAGTGTGGATGACCTTTCCCTACGGCCGTGTGAGTAATAAAGCCAAACAGGTGCTTTTGGGTTATGTACAAACATTTTCTTGGAGGGGAAGGAGATGAGATCAGGAACAGGTGTTTGGTACCACTGCCTTCCACAGCACTGTGAAATAGCACTGATAATCTGTGGGTCTGATGTGTGGAGGTTGTGGCAGAGAGGAGGTGAGAAGGCTGCTTCCAGCCTGTGCCTCTGTGAAGATGCTGTTTTTCTCAAATAAGCAGGAGGGAGTCCCTCAGCCTCTTGTCTTTCCTGCTGCAAGTCTGTATGCATCCACACATGGGATTTCAACTTGATTATGGCTACAATCACCTTGGACTGGGGCCACTGTTTTATATTAGAACTATACAACAGAACAGGGACAGGAACCAAGAGGAATTTGAGCATTAAGCAGTTAGTCTTCAGAACTCTTGATTATTCACTTTCACTGGTTAATGGCCTAATTCCTCTCATAAACACAGCTGGGGGCAGAAGTGGGATGGGTTATGTTAGGATAAGGAGACAAGGGGGGTATCAAGCTGCAGCTTGTTGTAGTCCCTGTGTCCATGTGGGATTGGATGTACCCTGAGCAGCTCAGACACAAGTGGTGTTCTGTCTGGGTGTCCACTTTGCCAAGGGCTCCCAAGTGTGTAGCTGGACCAAAGAGCACAACTGCTGCCAGGAGTTTGTTTTGCAGCCCCTGTGTGTACCAGGCACAGGCAGAAGTGAGGAGCAGCTGATGAGCCACATTGTCCCTGGAGCTGAGGGTCTGCCTGGTGTGCCTTAACCACTGGCTGTGCTTTTTGTGTGACAGATGGACCCTTCGAGTGTCCCCTCTGCTGGCGTGGCACTTTGTGGCTGTGCAGAACTCGGTGAAACCCCATGCTTGCCTTCTGTCGAGGAGATGTCGTGTACTTCCTTCTGGTGAGCCTGGGCTGTTCTGTGCTGCTTTCAGGTGGTCACAGTCAGGGATTGAGCCTCTGTCTCAGTGACCGTGTGATAGCTGAGCATGCTGGGAACAGCTGCAGCTTCCCACTCGGCTTGGGAAAACCAGCCTGGTGGTCACTGCTCTTCAGCTGCAATGGTGCCTTTCCCTGGAGGCATGAGATTTACCTGTTCCAGAAGTACTGATTTGCAGAGTGCTTCTACTGGAGATATAAGTGTGGGGATTGTTTTCCAGGAGAGCACGCAAATTTGAGATACCATCTTATTTTATGCTTTAACACATGAGTCTGGAAAAAAACTGTGTAAAACACCAAGAAAAGATCTTCAGTCTTGTTGATGTGTAACTTGAGGGCATGGTGCTCATCCTGTTTAGATCTGCAGCAGTTACATGTGCAGATCTTATTGTCTGGAGACAATTTCATGCTGCTTTCAGTATGAGAGCAATACCTAGGCTTCTGAAAATCTGGCATTTTGGCTTTGGAGTGCTAAGTTTTTTTTTCCAACTCTGCTATCATGTTGGACCTTAAGCTTTGTTCAGCACCCAGACGTGTTGTCTGGATTGAATCCTCTTTCCTCCTCTCTCATCTCTCCTGGTAAAATTGGGGAGAAAGAAAAGGATGCATGGTTTAAACTTTACTTGCTGAGATGCTTGTATGGGGGTAGCTCAAGATTCCTGGAGCTACCAGGTGCTCTGTGGGAACTGAGAGGCTGAACTGAAGGAAGTCTAAGTCAGCCTTGTTTGTTTTCTCTTTCAGGTCAAGAGGGATGATAGTGGTGCAATACATGTCACAAAGCAGAGGCAGCTTCATCTGCACTATGATCTCATCAACTTTACTGTAAGTCTCAGTACTGCAGAATGGTTACATTTTTTCTGGGCTAGTTTTCTTGTAAATGTATCTCAGCCCTTAGTTTCAGTGCTTTTGGCTGTGTTTTTCCCTGGTGATAACTAACTGAAAATATCCTTATACTTGGGACTGTGGAAAACCAGCACAGTGTGGTAACCACCTGTGAACACTGTGTAGTTGTCTTGGCTTTGACACCTCTGGATAGAAAGTGTGCTGGAGCATAAACTGTGTGCTAAGAGGACAAGAGCTCTGGTGGATTGCCATCTGTCTACAGCTGTTTTCTGTGAGGATTCAATGTAATTGAAGCACCCTCATTGTCTCTGCCTTTGAAGTTATGTGTGTATGCAGTTGTGAAGTGGCTATGTGTGGTGAGTGTTCACCGGGGTCCCAGGATGAGGGAGGGGATGAGAATCTTGACTCCATGTTTCAGAAGGCTGATTTATTATTTTATTATATAATATTATATTAAAACTATACTAAAAGAATAGAAGAAAGGATTTTATCAGAAGGCTTGCAAGGAAAGGAAGGAGTGTAATGATAATAAAATCTTGTGGCTTACCAGAGAGTCCGAGACAGCTGGACTGTGATTGGCCATTATTTAAAAACAACCACATGAGACCCAAGATCCCACCTGTTGCATTCCACAGCAGCAGATAATTATTGTTTACATTTCATTTCTGAGGCCTCTTGGCTTCTCAGGAGAAAAAATCTTAACGAAAGCGATTTTTCATAAAATATGTCTGTGACAGCCATATATAGTAACTAAGCTACTGGCTGTCCCAGAATTTGCAGTAGGGGTACTCAGTAGGGATCCTCAGTAGGGATATGGCCAGAGCCTGTTTCCTTGGCTCTAAAGGAGAATGCATTGCTGTGATGTGGAATTTGGGTGCTTTTGCAGTGGATCAACTCACGGACAGCCGTGCTGCTGGACAGTGTGGAGAAGCTGCACGTCATAGACCGTCAGAACTCAGGAGGAGCTGGAGACCATCGAGATCTCAGAGGTTCAGCTGGTCTACAACAGCAGCCACTTCAAGTCTCTGGCCACAGGGGGCAATGTCAGCGAGGCCTTGGTAGGCCACTGGTGCCTCTTTGTGTTTGCAGCTGTGTTTGATGTAGGCCCCAAGTGGAAGCCTGGAGGGAAAAAGCCTTTTGGGAGCATCTCAGAAGTCAGACAGGGTGGTGATGTGGGCAGCTAACAGACAGCTCGTGTTTCCTTTGGTGCATTGAAGGTTGTAGGGGCTGTTCCTCCTTTACCAAGCTTTGGAATACTCTGTCTAGTATAAAAGCTGATGTGCTTTATTCTTTAAGAGGATTTTCTACTTAATACAGACTGGAGCACTGGTTAACTGGCAGTCAAACTGCTGTTGTAGCAACTCCCACTTGAAACAGTTGTCTTCCCATCTGTGTGCCCTACACATTTGCTCTTGAGGAAGGTATGTGAAGAAGCAGGGACAAGGAAAGGGCCCCCCATTACCTTTTTGGCACCTGAGGGTAGAGTCAGAGCCCCTACTTCATCATTTTTGGGTAGCTAGAGCTCAGCAGCACTTGAAGCTGAGTTCACAAGCAGGAGGGAGTGACAGCAGAGCTCTTTGACTTGCTACTGCCCAGAAATCTGTGGTGTTCTTTCTTCCATCCTTATTTTGATTTCTGCATTGCAAAGGATCTTGGAAGTCTATTTATGTTGTTTGGGAAATCTTAAAAAAAAACCAAAATGCAGTTTTACTTGCATGTGACTTTTCTCCCTGTAGGCGCTGGTTGGAGAGAAAGCTTGTTACCAGTCCATCAGCAGCTGTGGTGGTCAGGTCTTTTACCTTGGAACTAATGGTAAGTGACGGGAACTTTTCAATAAAAATACAGGACATTCACTGTTGATGGTGGCTTTTCTAGAAAAGGGCAATTTGTTTTCTGTGGAGATGTGTTTTGGGAAAAGGTTCTTTGTGCACTTATGTTGGGGGGTGAAGGAAATGTGCAGTAATTTGGTTTTAGGCCAGGGTATGGGCTGAGTGAGACATTGTCATAGTTTCACAATATCCTGATTCATGCTGCTCCAGGGTAAACTTAGCCTTACTTTACTGAGATGGCCTCTGCCCTAAGCTTCTCTGTCTCTGTTATAAATGTGCTAGGGAATAAGCAGAAGAAAATAAGACAGCAACTAAAACTGGGCTCCAATTTATACTGCTTGAGGGATGCTTTTTTTAGTCATCTGTACTGGCATGCTGTGATGGGTCTGTGGGGCACTACAGGCTGCATGAACAACTAGTAAATAACTTTCAATTTCTTTTTTTTCTTTCCTAGTCTGTTCATGTCATGACATTGAGAAGTTGGAGAGAGTATGTTGAGAGGGAGACTCTACAGCTTAGGCTTGAATTGCTTAAATCTGGCTCAAAGGAGGGAGGGAGCATTTGTGAAGCATTTTCTGGGCACTGTGTTCAGGATTCCTGATTGCTACCACAGAGCCAGTGCTGTGCATACACTGATTTTCATGGGGACACTGGGACTCCTGCATGCCTAAATTCCCAGGCTGAATGAGACCCCTGTTCTCCCAAACAGGGCATCATGCCTTGCTGTGTGTCAGCTTTTGTTCGTGCAGTGCATGAGTTACCTGAGTGTGTGATGAAGCCTTGCACAAGCTGTGTGCAAGCTTGTGTCTGCCACACAGACATCCAGGAGTGAAAGAGAACCTGCTTCACTGGAGTTTGTCTCCAGCTACTGCAGGAGCTGGCATTATAAAAATCCATCAAAGAATGCCTAGAAATCCATAGGATTTTTAGGTCATTGTTGGTTGAAGTTTTTTATTTTTTTTTGGAACATCATTTCTCTGACAGCTGAAACCCCATCAATGCCCACACTAAAGTCTTAGTGATCTATTTAGATCTGTTCCTGTATTGTACTTTTTTCCCTTCACTCAAACAGCTGTTTTCCTTTCTGCATCACCACTTTGCAGTATGGTTATTCAGTGTGTGCATGTTTTCTCTCAGGCTTTGTTTTGCAAGGCTAAGCAGAGCTCTTTCAGCTCTCTCTTGAGATTACTTTCCATTCTTTTCTTTATTTGTAATTCCCTGTTCTTGTGTGTCCTCTGTGCTTAGTATCTTGGGCATGGGCAAACAGTTTGCCACATATTGCTCTGGGTAAGGTCTTACAAGTGCAATGTACAGTGTCACCCCCTTCTTCACAGTCTCTGCTAGATGTGTCATTTCTCATGCATCCCTTGGATCTCATTTTTTCTTGTTCCTTTGGCTAAATCAGTGACTTGGGCACTCTGGAGATTCACTGGTGCCCTGTAGCCAAACTGATTTCTGCTGGAAGGTGCTTATACTGTTGAGTAGCATCATTTCTTCTGTTTCCAGCTTCAGGGGCACATCTCTCATGTCTTCCTGTTCTGTGTCACCTCACATGCTCCCAATTGGTCATCAGCAAACTTTAGTAGTAAATTCAGCTTATGCCTATATGTAGAAGGCTTCAGTGAATCAAGAATCAGCTTCTAGACTGATTCCCAAGGAGATCTGGAAGCCATTTCTTTGCAATCTTGTATTTTTCCTTTAAGCAGTGACCTTTACCATTTTTCCTCTTGCTTAGGTTGCTTTAGGGCTGTTGTCCTCATCTATGGTTATAAACTCCTTCATGTGACATTGTATCAGGACCTTGAATAGAATATGAACAGTTGAGCTCTGTTGAGATTTTAGTTACCATGGCTGCTTCTCTCTGCCAGTTTTGTCTCCTGCCATTCGCCACTGAATTTGGTTTAGTAAGCTGTAATGAAGAGTCTTGTTCTGATCCATGGTTTCAGGTACAGATTTTCCTGGAATTCCAAAGTCAAAAACAAATTTGTTCTCTGAGACAGTCCCTTTCTAAGTTACTGTATGGTTTCTGCTGTGTTGCAGTTGTGCCTCTATCATAGGGGGACTTGACTGAGAGTTTGAATTGAGTGTGTGGTGATTAGGCTGAAGCTGAGAGTCAGTTCTTGCTGCAGGACAGGGTGCTGGGCTGAGACCTGGAATCTTTCTTCTCTCCAACAGTTCTTTGACACTGACCTATCATACCAAGGCCAGTGTGCTCAACCTTGGGTGTTAATGGTTCCTTAAAGCAGAAAATACTTGTGATCTTCTTCAGTCCTTGCTGACTGTGAGCTCAGGAGAAAATAGGGGGTAGGATGAGTTCATGCTTTGCTGAAAGCATGGCAGAGTTGTTCACTCCAAGCTGTTGGGGTCCAAGTGATTTGGCAAAGATGGGGAATGGAAAAAATTTATCCTTTGTTTATCAGACGGTCAGTGATGCTGGGGGTGTTCATCCATCAAGCACCTGACTTAAAATGTCCCCCCATAGGGACTTGATGTACTGGGGCCTGACATTTCCTAGTCCAGCAGAAAATGTCCATTTGAGAGAAGCTCGTTGAGATCCTGTCCTTTACTGCAGTGTGGTTAGAGCTTCTGAGGTATCTTGTGGCCTTGCTGTCAGGAGCCATGACCCACTACTGGGAAATGCCAGTCTTAAAGGGGAGGGAATCATCTTTTCTGTAGCTCTGAGGTCCAGTATTCCTTGTTGTTTTAGAGAGTTGACCACCTTCTGAAACAAGAACGTCTCACAGATGCCCTGGCTCTTGCTTGGTCTTTTTATGAAGGTAAAGCAAAGGCTGTTGTAGGTAAGTTTGGACTTGTTTGCTTCTAACTGAAACCTCTGGGGATGGTTTTAAATACCTGCACATCCAAGAATCACTTTTTTAGGGGAAGAATACAGATCTGAATTTAATTAAGAAGAGAAAATAGGATGTATTGCTTTGAGTTTGGCAGAAGCAACCTTTATATGGAATAGTTTGATTTTTTAATTTTTTAAACTATAGTCCTTTTACCAACTCAAATGAAAGTCAGGCTTGATCTGTGTGTGACTCCAAGCTGTTGTCACTTTGCCATGAAGGAGGTATGAAGGATGTTGAATATCCAACCTGCTAAAATATTCCTGAAGGCCATGCATGACCTGTAGGTATCTTCCAGTGTGATTCTCTGTCAGCTCTGCCAAGCAGGTGCTTTGATCCAGGTCTCTCCCCTGACTATTCAAGGAACTGAAAGAATCATGCTGGCTTTTGGCACCACATTTCCTACAAAGGAGGTTGCTTGAGAAGTATGTTAATTATGCCAGAAACTGCCACTTGGGTGGTCAGATTTGTACTGGACACATTGATTTTACAGCAAATAACTTCTGATGGCTTTGACAGTGGGATGCAAGTTCCCAGGACAGGATCCTGCTGTGAAATTGCTGGTATATGAAGATGGGTTTTGTTTTAGTGCATGGGTATAGCACAATAAAGCAGATTGTAATGCTTTGAATAATGAAAAACTGTCTTTTTGAATTGGCATTTATATTTTCCCCTTGTAGTGCGCTTTATTCAGCTTATTTGCATCAAGACCTGTTCCAGCAATTCCCCTCATGTACAGTCTTTGACAGCTCTCCATTTATTGTTCTCTCAGTATTAAACAGCACTCAGAACTGTTCTTGCCATTCCTGTGCTGGAACAGTCTTTAAGTGAGGAGAACAAACCTTTTGGAAGAAGAGGGGGCTACAAGTAGAACACAAAACTGTGTGTTTACGTATCCTGACCTCTACATCTCATGGGTAGCTGTGTTAGCATCTGAACTCTGGAGGTTTTTTTATTTCTGCTGGTAGCTTAGGTGAGAAAAGCTTTGGTTTTCACCTTATTCCCTCATTCTTTCTAGGCTTGACTGGGGACACGAACAAGAGGAAAGCAGTCATTGCTGACAGAGTGAGTCCCTGAGCTCTTCCCAACTGGGTTTTCATGTGTGCTGGTGTGATACGGTGTTCCTGAAAGGAACAGTTTCTGTCCTCCATGAGTTAATCCAACTAATCTAGAATGTGTACATGTTCCTCTCTTCCTAAAATTGGGAGCAGAATTTTAGAAAAAACTTGAAAATACCATTTGGGTGGTGGTGGGGGTAAAATCTGCAGCATTAGCAATCCAAAAGGAGACATTATCATCCATGCCTGGAGATCTCTGGTCCCCTCACAGTGAAGAAAAACCTTTTGTGTAGGTAACTCTGGAGTTCCCTGACCTTTGTTTGGCACATGTGCATCAGTATGTGACTTGCTGACACAGAGGATGCTCTGTGTTTATGTAAACATGGAATAACTCTTCAACTGATCCAGTTGAGTTTTTACAGGAACTTGCTTCTGGGAGGGGTGTGTTTAAAGTACACACTTACTGCAATAATTATTTAGCTGTGCTGTGTTCTTGTTATTATATTTGCAGGTAGCTATGTTTTGTTGTGTAATATACTTTAACTTAAGTTTTGGGTAAAGTCATGGCCTAGATGAGCCTTGTGCTTCAGGATGTGTTCACCAGCCTGAGAACTGGCTGTTGGGCTGGCTGCCCAGCTCTGTGGTCAGTTAAAGTTAGTGTGGGCCTTCAGTATCCTTCTGGGCACTTCTGTGCCATTGTCACACCACCATCTCTTGGCAGCCCTCTTCTCCTTCCTGCCCACAGCACTTCATACCCAAAATGGGACAGCAGAGCTTACAGTGCTGCCAAGCCCCAAGCCAGTCGGAAATGTGCTACCAAGCAAGGTGTCAGTAGAGGATTTGAATGAGTTTTCTTATTTTTTGTAATTCAGATGGTTGAAATCCTTCTCCATTACACCGATCGGACTCTGAAGAAATGTCCTGACCAAGGAAAAATCCAGGTTATGGAGCAGCACTTTCAGGTAAGGCGCTCCAGAGGACTCTTGTAGAAATCCTTTGGCTTTTTAAATAAACTTTGTTTTGCTGCAAATATTACTTGTCTCTTTTTGAAAAAAAACTTGCTGTGGTTCAGCTCAGCTCTCACCTGTTGTATGCACTCACAAAATCAGGACTTGGGTATCGTGGGTGGCAGAGCAGAACCCGTGTGCTCTCTGTGCTCTGCAGGAGTGTCAGCAGAGCTTTTTTTCCATATGCATCAGCGTATGGAAAACCTGTAACTGTGCCAGCTACCAGCTGAGTCAGATACCTCATTGTTTCTGCTCTGTGCTGGCCAGGCTGCCTTTCATGCTTTGCAGGATGTGCTGCTTGGCAGGATTTTTGCCAGTCAGTCCCTACAACTTTGTTGTGTTTGTTCCCCAGGATGTGGTGCCTGTCATCGTGGATTACTGTCTCCTGCTGCAGCGCATGTAAGTCTGGCCTGGCTGGCCTGTCCCCAGGGCACACCCCAGCAGCCCAGGTAGCCCCCAGTGCCATTTCCTGTGACACCACGTGGTGTAGAGGAATTGCATCACATCATTCCATGGCACATGTCACATCACAGTTCAGAGGAGTGCCTAAAAACCAGTCCTGAAGTCAGGAACCCGCTGCTCACACAAAACTATCTCTTAAATTTGCATTGATGTGTAGAAAGACGCATCAATGTCTTTCTGCACATCAGTGCAAATTTAAGAGGAAGAAAAGTTGCTTTGAACCAAGAACCTGCCTTGATAGATTGTTCTGTCATCCTCATTGCTTCCCTTCTAGCAGCACTTTTTTTGCTGCAACATCCCTAGCCGATTTATGCTGTGTAAATTGCCCCAGTAAGGGAGCTGAACAGGGCATTCAGTTTCTGAGCCTGGGAAATACAGGGAAAATGGAGTTTAATTTGGAGCCCTTGGAAAGTAGATAAGCAAGGAGATTTTAATAAAATTATTTGATAACTAAACTCCTTCCTCCTAGGGATCTATTATTTAACCAGATATATGACAAGATGAGTGAGAACTCTGTAGCCAAAGGCATCTTTCTGGAGTGCTTGGAGCCATATATCTTGAGTGATAAGCTGATGGGAATCACAGCTCAAGTGATGAAAGACTTGCTGCTTCACTTCCAAGACAAGAACAGGTTGGAGAACTTGGAAGCCTGCATTGTGCATATGGATATCACCAGTTTAGACATCCAGCAGGTGAGTGGTTGTGTTGCATACTGTATTGAGCTCCTCTGAATAAATCAGCAGTTACAACATCTTGTGCTTCTAAGTTAGCTTGGCGTGTGGGGTTTCCCTGTGTCCCTGGGATCAAATTCAGGGAGTTGGGAATTGTACAATGTGGCTGTGTTTCGTTCCCCCACTTTTTGTCCTGGCATAGGTTAATGCATCAGCAGCTGAATGTGTTGGAAAATCCTCCAGGGTTATCCCCAGTCACTCTTTCCCATTCTGAGTACCTTACCTGGCATCAAAGGCTGCAGGAGCACAGAAAGCTGGAGTTGTGTTTGTCAGCTTGGGTACTTGCTTTTGCACAGCAGTCAGTGGAGCAGGGAGGTGTTCCTGCTCAGCAGTCCTATTTTCTGATGCCATGGCTTTCTATTTCAAGGGTGGAGCTGCTTGGAAACTTGATGTTATGATTCTCTAACTCAACCAAACTACTGCAAGCAAGGTTTTTGAAAAACTGGATTTTTGAAATCTATTATTTAACCTCATATGAATGTTAGAATCTAGACAGACTCCATGCTTGCTAAGTTGAACGCTTCTTTGGGGGGTTTGGGGTTTTCACGAGACTGAAAGTGGAAATTCTCACTCTGCTTTAAGTTGTACTCTTGGATGATGGAAGTGCAAGGACAGGGCCTGGGGAGTGAGAAAGCTGTGAGCTAGGAGCAGCTGTGTAGCTGGCCTGTGCTTTGGTGCCTTGCAGGTGGTTCTGCTGTGCTGGGAGAACCGCCTGTATGATGCCATGATCTATGTCTACAACAGTGGGATGAACGACTTCATCAGCCCCATGGAGGTAGGAGAGCTGCTCCTGCACCCACTGGGATGTTCTGCACACATTCTTCCTGAGAAACAGCATTTCAAACCCAAAGCCTTATTTTATTCTCTGTATTCTGCCTTGCTCATTTCCATTTCAAGGGGGGAATCATGTGTGGTATGTGCAGTTTATTTCACTGGATGCAGTATAGGAGAGAAGTGATTTGTAATTACTGTGCTTTAGAACACCAAATTCCCTGCTGAGGCAGAAATCCTCTGCAAAATTAGGGCAGGAAATATAGTCATGTTAATAAAATAAAAAGGAAAAGCAGCAGAAGATAATAACATGATTATTTAAGGAGACTGCATGTACACAATTCATACAAAAGGCCAGAAACAGCCATTGCTTGAGGCAGGCCTTGTTCTGAGCATTTGGAAGAGATCTCTCAGCAGGAAGCACAGGACTCACTGTAAGGCTCTCTGAAGACCCTGTTGATTCTGCTGGTTATTCTGGAGATGTGCCAATGGCTCTATAACCCCAATGGAAGCACTGCTGGTGTTTTCTCAGTAGTGCTGAAATAGAGAGCTGGGATCATTAGATTAGGAAAATCTTCACCTGCCTAAGTTTTAGCAGCTGTAATCTCATTTGATTTTTCTAAGGAAGGAGGCTCTTTAGGTGGTCATAATTTTAAAAAGGACTTCTGAAAACTGAGCAGTAGCTCTATGAGTACAAATATCTTTGCTTTCTAGAGGCAAGTGTTTAGACAAATCCTCATTCTAAATGCCCAAACTAGGCTCTGGTGACCCTACTGAGTGGTGGAAGTGTTTGTTCCAGGATATACAGGAACAGGATGTAGGGCTGGTGGGTTATGCTCTGACTGACCTCTGGGACTGCTGAACATTGCTTTGCTTCAATGTGGCCTGTGCTTAGGGTTAGAGATGATGAAATCAAAGCTGTTTTTTCATAAAATCAGCTGTAAAAAGCATCTTCTGCCATGTCTTGGAGTCCTCTGTGCCTGTTAATTAGAAGACATGGTGATAAAGAGTTTCTGTGGGAAGACACCCCACTGATCTCTGCTTTGAAACCACGCAGGTTCTTTGCTTTGAGCTTTTCCAGCTGCTTGAGCACTGCCTTTTTTCTTGTTACAGAAGCTGTTCAAAGTCATTGCTCCTCCACTGAATGCTGGAAAGTCTCTCACAGGTACAGAATGCTTTCCCTTTTAAGGTTTCTACTTTTGATACTTGATATTTTGAATATCCCTAGTCAATTCCAATGAAGAGATGCAAAAGGGAATGCATACCCACTGTAAGGGTCTTGGAGAACAGAAGAGTGTTCTAGTCCTGTTTGTAAAGCTGCTCTACTTCATATGATAAACTCTGTTTTTGTGAGAGAAGAACTTAATCTGTCTCTTGTCTTGCTAAAGAGAGGGTGACGAATAATTTTTGTTTTATAGATGAGCAGGTGGTGATGGGCAACAAACTGCTTGTGTATATAAGGTAAGGTCCTTCAGAAAGTGTGAGGTGTTGTCTAGTGGTGGCACCAGATTTTAAACTTCTTGTAGCTGCAGAACCTTTGTTGGGAGCTTCAGGTTCTGAGAGATTGTGTAAAATAGCAGTGGGTACTCACTACAGCTCACTTAAATTTAAAATCCCTTCCTGTTGCATGTGGTGTGCATGAACAGGAGGTATCAAGTTGGAGGCTTAGAGCCCAAGTTACTGCTGATGCACATTTTTAATTTCACTATTTGGTTTTGTTTTGTGTGAGACACAGAGCTCCTTGACCAAGGGCTCAGTAGCCTCATGTTTTGTAGCAGGCCATGTTCTGCCCGGCCTTTCGGGATAGCTCACCTGTTCCTTGCTGGGTTCCTTGTCATTTGCAGGAACTTGCACAGGAGGGAGTCATTAGTGAATCCTTTTTCTGAAGTCTATGCAAGATTGTGAAGTTACCTTCTGCATTACTCCAGCTTCCTATAATTGAAAATTTTGGGGGGAGATACTGAGTTGTCCCATTATTTTCCTGCTGTGGAATCACTGCAAATTCATGCAGTGTGTTGGCTCAGTGTGTATTAACAGCAGTGCTGCCTGGGATGCTTCTTGCTTTAATGATTTACAAAATAAATTAGTTTGCCTTGTGTTAAGGCTGTCCTGAAAATTGAGTCAAAAATGAACTCTTCTCAATGTCTTTAATGTCAGGTGTATTAAAATGCCTTTCCCCTCCTTTTCTGTAGCTGCTGCTTGGCTGGCCGTGCATATCCATTGGGTGATATTCCTGAAGATCTGGTACCTCTGGTGAAAAATCAGGTGAGAAACCTCTTGGAAGGCAAGTTTCCCACGTGAGGTTTTTTGAAGAAGCTGCATGTCTTATTTCATGGGTTTCCAAGGGAAAGCTATTATCAGTCTGGTAGCTCTATCTTTGTGATATGAGTGTATCCTGCTGTAATTACAAAATTAGTTTTTAATGGATGAAATCAAACATTGCTGCATTCTGAACATTTAAATGTACTATTTTTCTTTTGATTGTAAATTGGGGGGTGGGAACAGAGAGTTCTCAGTGATTGGGTTTTTTATCTTATTCTTTACCACAGAGTTACCAGAACTGTGTAGCTGTTTCTGCTTTGTAAACTTAAGATGTCAAATATGGGAGGGTCTTCCCTGTTCTCAAACGCAAATGTCACCGGATTGACTCTGGGGAGAAATGTTTCTAAGTAGCTCTTGATTGTAGGTTTCTTGAAGGCTGTTGACTCCTTTGGATTAATCTGACAATTTCTTGAAACAGGATGTTACTTATCATTGCTTTTTGTGCTCACAAAACTTCTTCCTAAGTTTCTGGCTAGCTTTACAACAAATATTTTTTTTTGTGTTTTAGCATTTCATTTCAGTTTCGGTGTTCCAGTGAGAAGGAAGTGCTTTTTATTTTGCACTTCCTCTTTACAGTACAATGGAACAGCCAGTTTTTGAATGTGGAGTGGGTTTTTATTTGTAGTTTTTCTGCGTTTGGATTTTGTTTCCTAGTCCAGAACTTGTAGCACTATGTGTGTGGTAGCTCTGGGTTCCTGCAGCCTCTTTCCTGAACAGCTGTGCAAACCAGCCCACTCCACTGTGCTGGCCAAGCACTGGCTGTTGCCCTCTCCCAAGGTGGTTGGGCTGCTCAGGCTCTGAGGGGAAGCAGGAGCCCAGTCAGCAGCAGCAGCCCTGGGAAGAGCCTTCAGCCTCTCCTTTCTGTGGTTCCTGGTGGTGTTCCTGAGAGCTGGGTTTAAGTAACACCTTTGTGTCTGGTGGGTTTGTTTTGTTTTCTTAAGGATTCCTAGCTGCCAGAGGTCAGCAGGGGAGGTGTGGATCTGACAGGCAAGCTGCTAAATCCTGCTGGATTCACTGCCACTGTGCTGACAGAAAATGAAAACTCAGAGCAGGAGTAAATGGGGGAACCTGACACTTGCAGAGGGTGGCTGGGAGAGCACATGGCCTGTCAGTTTTCCATGGGATCCCAGTGTTTACCTGACACATATTCCTGAGTGCTGCTCCAGCCTGGAGTCACCTGCTCCCTTGCTGCTGGCTGCCAGCTCTGCTCTGAACCTGGCTGAGACACCTGCAGCTGGCCCTGCCCTCTGGGTTCCCTGGGACAGTCTAAACAGGGGCTCAGTAAAAGGAGTTTATTTTGGAAGATGCCCTCAAATTTCATGAACTGCAAAGTTATGAAGAGACAAGAGTTGAAAAGCACTTCAGTCAGTCTTTGCAGTGCCAAAAGCTTTGTGCCTCGCAGTGAGGGGGCAGATTGACTGGCTCTTCCCAAGTGAACTGCTGACAAGGAGAGGAGCTGTGCCCTGGATAAGGAGGAGTTGCACAGCTTCCCAGGAAAGCTGCCAGGAAGGGGGAGAGGAAGTTTTCTAATTTCACACTGCTTCTGTCTGCAAGTATAAATAAGCCTTTATTTTTGTTTGATCTTAAATTTTGATTGATCTTAAATTGGTTGGTGAGTCTTAGGAGGGGCTGACAAGCAACAGAAAACACCACTCAGATAAGAACTGATGGACTCCTAAGGGGCTTTAAAGCTCAAGTACAAAGCAGATAACAGTGCTGCTTTCCCACACACTTGTGCTCCCAGTTATCTGAAATCCATAGGAAATCTGCTGTCTTTGCTTGCCTTGTCCTTGCAGGTGTTTGAGTTCCTGATCAGGCTGCACTCAGCTGAGGGCTCTGTGGATGAGGAGGTGTATCCCTACGTTCGCACCCTGCTGCACTTCGACACACGGGAATTCCTCAACGTGCTGGCTCTGGTAAGAGACCCTGGCTTTCTGAGAGGAAAATACTCTGCCAGTTCTGCCATCACCAGTGAGGTTCCTGTCAATAAATCCGTGCTTTAGCTAAACAAGGAGCTCCTGGCCTGGGGCAGGAGCAGTTCTGGTGCTTTTTCTGTAAGATATCGGAGGGAATCACAGTAGTCCTTTATGGCCTTAAATACAGAGTGATGAACATGACATTACAGTGAAAGTTCTGGCAACAGAGGCTGTCTTTAAAACAGAGGAAAAACAAGAATAATATATTTGTAAAGTGTTCTAGTGCCTGTCTCTATCTCCTGCAGATAGAGATGGAAATCTGTCTTTCTTACTTTCCAATTTTCTAGAATTTCCTGTCTATTTGGACCCATTACTTTTACCTGAATGTGTAAAAATCATTTTGGTAGTTACAAAAGAGCAAATTATATCTTGGAACCTGCTCTTTAGGGATATGCAGAGAAAGGACTTAAACCAGCACTGGCTGCTTTGCGATGTGGCTGCTGCTTTATGTTTGCTGTTATTCTGAGAGATTCTGCTCAAGATGTCAGTGGTTTGCCTCTTGCAGACTTTTGAAGACTTCAAGAATGATAAGCAAGCAGTGGAGTATCAACAGAGAATCGTGGACATTCTTCTGAAAGTGAGTGTGCCTAAAAATGAACTGTTTGTATCTGACTGATTGCATGCAGTGCTCTGCAGTACAGCCTGCAATCAGGAGGAGGGTTTGCAGTCCTGCCCTGGCTGACACCTCTGAGAAGGTGCTGGGCAGGAGCATGGATTCACCTCAGCCAAAGCTGTAGGTTGGATATTCAGAAGTGATGATTCATGCACTTCGAATATACTGACAGAGAGGTCTCCTTTCCTGTGATTTCACCTGGGTGGTGCTTTGTCAAATTTCTCATCTCTGCACTGTTAAGCTTATTTTGATCTGCTTCTCATTGAATCTCCTCCCTGATTGCTTCTGAGCCTCAAAAAGGTCCCAGGTAACCTGTGCTTGGCAGGTTGCCACTGCTTTTCTGCTGAATCCCTGCTCCCTGTGCCTGCCAATGCTATGTTTGGGATGTAGCATTTCCAGGATGACAGGCCTATCTTTAGTTTAGGAGAGAAGAAGAATGTCAGTTATCAGCCTGGTGCTCTGGAAATCACTTGTCACCCCCAGCCCCTGTTCCCAACAAGGGATGTTCCCATTAAAAGCTCTCACTGCCAAGCACCGTTTGCTTTCCCCTCCAAGCTGTCACCATTAATCATGAGTGACTCCACTTGGAAGCTGTTTATGTATAAACATACCATAAGGAGCATTCCCCTGTCCCTGTCATCACTGATAGATGAGACAAGGGCACGATGAGGGACTTGGGTGGCAGTGCTGCTGGAGTGGGCTGAGACAATGCCACTGTGAAGGGTTTTGTGAGCAGGATGTGGCTCTGAGGGGAGTTTTAGCCCTGTGCTGGCTCAGCCCCTCTGGTTTGTGTCCTGAGCTGCTGTTAGCAGGAGGTGGCACACTGCAGCTATGTTCCAGAGCTGCTGGGCATGTGTTCCTGTCATGACAGGAGGGCAGCTTGAGAAGGGCTGCAGCATTGCATCCTCAGGCAAACAATGTGGTGTTAAGAAAACTGTCAGTCCTTTGGTCTGGAATCTGCTGTCCTTTTGGATGAAAGTTAAAAACTCTTGAAACTTTAAATTTGTCATAAGCAATAAAGAAAACACCTAGGAAATAGCTGTGCTTTTGAAATACTTTGGTGAACACAGACATTCTGCTAATGCTGATCAAAACTTTGCCAAAACTTTCCTCTGGGAAGTTGCTCTATTCCAGGGATGCAGTATGTTCACCTTCGCAAAGACTGATAAGGACCCAGTTTGTGAAAAACAAAGCTAAAATTAATAAAACACTCCAGATATTTCAGTGGATAGTATTTAGTGGTGTTAGGTAGTGCTGTTCTGACTAGGCTCCTGTAAGAAGTAGCCTTTTTAGACAGAAAATGAAAACTGAAAAAGAATGATTACATTAGCTGGTGTCTCATGCAGAGCTCTGCTTGATTCTCTAATGTGTCTGGCCTGCCTGCCTCTCTTGTGTCACAAAACCATTAACATCTCTTGGGGTCTGCAACTCTGGGTCACCTGAGGAAATCAATTGACTTCTCCCAGCTCTGAGCAAATGAGATGATAAACTGTGAGCTGCTCCATGGGCTTTGCTACAGCAGTTCTTAGATCTTAGCTGACAGAGTTGTCCAGGTGATGGATTTCCTCCCAGCTTAAACACACTGCTCTTAGAGGGGACTCTCCAAACAGGGGCATTTCACTTTGACTTGGGGTTTAGGATTTTTTGAAGCAGGAGACACCAAGTCAGGACACACCAGGCTCATGTTTTTACACCAGACAGGTGAAAAGCACTTCTTGGGTTTCCAATCCCTTTTGTAGTGACTCTTAGATATTCCCTTTTTCTTAATTTCAGGTCAGCACAGCCACAAGATTCTCTAAATATTGTTAGACTAATTCTAACATAATGTGAGAAAAACTTTTCCCCAAACCTGCAGTCGTTTCTTAGCTATTAGAGTAGTTCTCTGCATGCCACAGTTGAAGTGGTGAAATGGGGCTTGAAATGAGGTGTTTGGGGTTGTTTTCTCCTATAACAATTGCACTTTACCCATGTGACAGCATTTCTCTGCTCAGAAGCTATTCCATGTCCCATGATCAACACAGACTACAGAGGCAGAGATAAATGTGTGTTTGGAGCCTCTTCACGCCTGAAAAACAGGGACATGCAAGAATTCTTCCCTTGAGTAGAGGGAAGAGGGGTGGAGCCTCTTCAGTTTTGGGACAGAAATGCTTTAGCAAGGACACATCCACTGCCTGTGTCTTCAGGTGACACAACTGAATGTTGCTGAAGGGGACTTGTGTTGTTTGACCTTCAGGACGGACTAACACCAGGTGGTGTCTGGGGAAGAAGGAGACACAATGGCTCACAGGGAGTTCTTCTTGTCCCAGTTAACTTTCCCAAAGGCAGTTGCAGAATCAATTCCTTGTGGGTTTATTTTTCCCTTTTGTCTCCAACATTTCTCAGGTCATGGTGGAGAATTCTGACTTCACCCCATCACAGGTTGGCTGTCTCTTTACCTTCCTTGCCCGGCAGCTTGCCAAGCCCAACAACACTTTGTTTGTCAACAGGACACTGTTTGACCAGGCAAGTATTCCTGAGTGTGTGTGACATTCCAAGCAGGATGCACCTCTGCAGAAAGTGTGCTCAGTGCTGTAGACTGGAGCAGGTCTGGAGGAACTGGTGCATTATAACCAGGTGGCATCTTGCTGGGGTGTTGCTGTGGTTTCCCAGGAGCAGAGTAGGACGGACCATGGGAGCGCAGTACATCATGTTTCAGCTTGGCTGGAGCTGTGGGACAAGCAGCATTGCCTCCTAGGAAGTGTTCAAGGCCAGGCTGGATGAAGCTCTGAGCAATCTGGTCTAGTGGAAGGTGTCCCTGCCCATGGCAGAGAGGTGGAACTGGATGAGCTTTAAGGTCCCTTCCAACCCAAGCCAGTCTGGCGTAAGGGGTGTCAACTAAAATTATGTCAGTGAGCTTATAGAGCACATAAGCGTAGTTGGTAATTTTTAGTTCAGCTGGCCACTACCTTCTCTGCTGTTTGAAAAAGGAATTTACACCAATGTATGCCCAAAACTTGCATGAATTAACTTTGTATCCCAGCTTAAGTCACAGAAATTCCTGGAACTGAGGCGGCGACTTCACTGGCTGCAGCAGTGATGATAATAGGGATGTATGAGCACTAATAAAAGTGAATTAGAATATATATGTCCTTGGTCCTAATTTAAGACTGAAGAATTCTGTGGAGGCTAAACAGATTTGGATTCAACACTTTTATTCCATATATATTAAATATTATGAATTACATAATTTCCTGTTTTCCTGATGAGATGGCACAGTCCAGGAGAGTGGGTTAGTGTAGTAATGCCAGCTGTTTGATGTGTAGTCTGAAGCAGAAACTTGGAGTTCCCTGAGTTCTTCTGTATTTCCTGGGTTCCCTAAAGTTTGGTTCTAGATCCTGGTGCAGAGTCCTGTGTTTCCCTCTCAGGAGTCTTTCAGCAGTTCTCTGCCATTACAGTATTCCCAGTTTGGTTCCAGGTACATTCAGATGGCCCCATTGTGTGGTGGTTTCCTGTTGCCACTGCTGGTGCCCCGGGTGTGCTGGTGAGCTTGTGCTCCCAGGCCTGGCTCACACACCCTCTCCTCTGGCAGGTGCTGGAGTTCCTGTGCAGCCCGGATGACGACTCCCGGCATTCTGAGAGGCAGCAGGTAAGAACCTTGCAGGGATGCTCCTTGGAGCACCAGGCAGGGCCAGGCTGTGGAGCAGAATTTGGCCTTGGGAGTGAGTATGGCCTTTGGGTCACATGCCAAAGTCATGGGAATGGGAATATTGGGCAGTGCTGGGCACAGCAGGAGGGAAGGGTGCCACCCCAGCCCTGCCTGCAGGAACAAGAACAGAGGCAGGAAAGTTCTCATAAGCTCATGTCCTTCCTAGTTAAAGGACAATCAATTAACAAATTAATAAAGTCAGCCCTGTGTTCTTACCATGTTTAATGGAGCAGGAGCAGTGGACTTGTAGCGGCACTGGCTGTTCAGCTGCTGTTGCTGCCCTGTAAATAACTGGTGTTCAATCTCTGCAGGTCCTTTTGGAACTGCTCCAGGCAGGAGGGATTGTGCAGTTTGAAGAGAGCCGCCTTATCCAAATGGCAGAGAAGGCTGAGTTGTGAGTTGCTGGACACAATATATAAAAACTGCCTTTAAATCTCTTCCATAGATCTTTCTTGGCTCCACTTTCCTTGTTTCTACTTCGTAACTGTGTTTGGGATTATTTTCCCTGTGCATTCACATTATGCTTAATTTAAGATGTTCACATTTAGTCCCAGACTTTTCTTTCCTGGGTGTTCTCAGAGAAAGCATTGTTAAGAAAAGAAGGGGTAGAGCTGTGGAAACCCTTCAGGAGAAACCCTGTGGGACTAGATGAGTTTTAACATTCCCTATCCTAGAGGCCAGGCTCTGTTCAGAGGTACATTTGTCTATTGGAGTGCTCAACCAGGCAGATGGACATGCCTTGCTGGGGTGAGACCCACAGGTGGATTTAAAAGCATGAAGGGGTCTGGAGTACCCCATGAGTACCCCATGGTACTCATTTTAGAATTGAGTAGGAGATACAAAAACATTGTCTGGAAATGCTGAAAATTTCCAGCATCTCCTTTAGAAGCTTTATGATGCCAGAAAGAGTCTGTCATGCCAGAGCAGAGCCAGCCAGGGAGGGCATCTTCATCCAGGTCATGAGTTTGGGTGTTACATGAATTAATCCACCATGCTACAAAGGACCAGAGGGAGAACAGTGGGGGTGTGCCGTGCCTGTTCTCCTGTGTGTCCTAAAAGGAGTAACTCAATCGAATTTTTCAGAGTCAATAAACACATTTTTTCTCCTTGCTTCAGAGAATTTGACAGCCAGGCCCCCCAGCTCAGCTGCTTCCATCAGAGCTGAAGGAGCTATAGTGTAATATTAATTATCAGACTCTTGATTTGGTTTGACTCAGTTACATCTGATTTTATGTAAAGTCTCAAAATACTGAAGATGTTTATTAAAATGTGAAGGTAGGAAGCTGTGTCATAACACATTGTTGAGTCATGTTCAGTGAATTTCTTCAATTAAGTGTAGTGGATTGACCTAACTTAGAGCAGAGTGTTGTGGAAACAAAGATCATCTCTGACAGCAGAACTTGTGAGACCTGATTTCATTAAGAGTTGTTATCCTCTGTCCCTTGCCTCTCCCCTTAGTAACTCCACTTTTCTGTGTTCTGTGTGATAATTTCCCAGAAGAGGGAGCTTGATGGGCAACCCTGATGGGTTGAGGTTGGCCCTAGGCTGGTACAAATGGCACTCCAGCACTCTGGAGCCACCCAGCTTGTGTGCTGACAACTCCGGTGTAAGACGTTTACAAATGCTGTCTGTCTGTTGTGCTGGCTCAGCTGAGTGCTTTTCCTGACCTGGCAAGTTTCCCTTCCTTTCAGCTATCAGATCTGTGAGTTCATGTACGAGCGGCAGCTTCGCTATGACAAAATCATTGGCTGTTACCTGCGGGATCCCCTGAGGAAGGTGAGGAACTCTGGTGCTCCTGGCCCTTCTGCTTCCTGGCCATGCAGCCTGTCCTGCTGGCCACAGCTGCCTTGCTCTTTTAGCATAATTACCTTAAAAATGCCCTCAACAGTTCAGGTTTCTTAGTTGTAGTCAAAGCTGTTTGTGTTTGTCTAGTGGAGAGGAGCTGATTTTTTTTTTTAAGTTTCAGAGTTTTCCTTTATTTTTAAATCTAGTGCTGGTACATCAAACCTGAGTGCAAGGTGGGATTTACTGCAGATGTGGCTAACTGCAGTGCTTTTTTGTTTCTGCCATTGGTCCCCACGGTTCTTCCCCTGGACAGAGGCTCTCTGCCCTTACTGTCTCTCTGCCATTACCTTCAGCATGCACACCTGCTGCAGTTTTTGAGGTGTTTCCTTCCCTACCACCAGGACAAGTTGGGATGAGAGTCTGGCAAATGTGACCTCTCCAGGTCCTTATAAATCCACAATGCTGAATGTTGTGTGGGTGAAAGAGTCAGAAGAGGAGGGTGTGATAGTGAGGTGGCCAAAAACCATGACACAGGAGAGCACCTAATCTGGGGACAGTGCAGGAGAGCCTGGGGGAGAGGCCAGTGTCAGGGAGGAGCTCAGGAATGTGCTGGGAAAACTGAGCTACCCTCTGGCAGTGTTCTCTCTGCCTGTGTTCCTAGCTCAAGTGATGTCCTGTCCTTTTTCCCTGTGGGCAGGAGTGAGACATTTCTGGTTGGGGAAGAACAATTCTCTTTGACCTCAGTGCTTAACACATTAGCATCAGGCTCCCCTTGGCTCTCTTTTCCTTCAGGAACTCTTTAGGGACATAGAGCCTCCCTGCAGATAACTCATCCTGACCTACTTGGAGAAGAATAGCCCTGAGGTCATGCCAAGGCTGCTGGAAACACTCTGGTTTCCAAAAGCCAGTGCTGTCAGTGGTGCTGCAGAACACACTGCAGCATTTATGGGTTTGTGCCTTACAGGAAGAAGTTTTCAACTACATCCACAACATCCTGTCCATGCCTGGCTACAGTGCAGAGGAGAAGCAGCTGGTGTGGCAGAAAGCTTTGGACCATATAGAGGTAGGTACAGTATATCCTGCACCCACAGTCCTTCAGCTCCTGCTGATGGCTCTTGGATGTGCTGGCTGCTTTTCCAAAGCACAAGTGTCCAGTGCTGAGTCACAGCTGTTGAGACAGCTCTGGTGTCAGCTCAGAGCTCACTCACATCAGTGTAAGTGCCTCTCTCAGAGTCAGGCTGCCTTCCTGGCCTTCCTGGTTTCAAGTGCTGCTCTTTGGGTAATGGTGCCTGCTCAGGGGGTGGTGGGCAGTGAGTGCTGTGGAGCAGGAGAGGGATCCATTAGCAAGTGTTCCATCTCCTGAGCATGCAGCAGCCGCAAGGCAGGGTATGGACATCACTGGCCTCACAGGCTGTGGGATCCAGCTCCTCACCCTGTTCCCTCACACTGATAAGTGCATTCAGCTCTGGTGCCCTGGCACTGCTAACCTGGGGAATGATGGGGTCACGACTTCTTTGTAAGACACAGGCTGCTGCTAGACCTCTCCAACTCATAATTTTCCCCATGTTTTCAGTCTCTGTCAGCTTCAGGGGATGAAGATGTCTGAAATGATTGTCCAGTCAGTAGATGTGAGGAATCTGTAATATTTCTAGTTCCTGTAAGGTGCTGTCAGTGCCCACCAGGGTGATCTGGAGATAAGCCAGGAAAATAATTCTGTCTGTAAAACAAGCCTTGCAGACAGCACTCCTTAGCAGAAAATGACCACAGAATCTGTATCCTGCGAGGCAGACAAAAAGCTAATGGGTACATCCAGAGTACTTTTAGTTTCTACCAGCATCTGCAAGTAGTGCATGACTAATGAGAAAATGGACCAAGAGGAAGAGTGATTCAAAAGGTAATGCACAAAGAAACCCTGGGAATGCTGCTGCCTGACATGTGGCTCCCTGAGCTCACAGCCCCTCTCCAGGGGCACTGGCAGAGCTGTGGGACTGGTGGGGATGGTTGTGCTGGCTCTCAGCAGGCCTGACTCGCTGCAACCTCATCAGAGCAACTGGGGTTCCAGGCTGGGCAAGCTGCTGTTTGCTGTGCTGCTTCTTGTGTCTGCTTCCTCCTTCTGCTGCCTCCCTGGTCCCCCAGAAGCTGCTGGGCAGGTGATGGGCTCTGTGGGTCACCTTTCTTAGGTGCTGTCACTGAGATCAGCTCCCTGATTCATTTTGGCATCTTCTATTTCCCAGGATTGGTAAACCAGGTGGTTTAGCAGCCTGATGGCTGCTGTGGGCTTTTGTCCTTTTCCATTGTGTTAATCCTGTTCTCAGACATTCAAACGACTTGGAACAGTAAATAATACTTTACTGGGGTGAAGCTGTGATTGCAGCTCTTAGGACAGCTGTCATTTGCTGAGCTATGAATGCAGCAGATCAGCCTCTTCAGGCAAAACTAGTAGTGTCTGGAGAGGATTTCCTGGTGATTGTATGGCAGAAAGTGCAGTTTGTGATCAGTGCCACTTTTAATTTTTTCCATCATCTCACAGCCATTGTTCATTGAAGTTTATCTTTAAAAAATAAACTCTGTTCTCTTCAGTCATACAAGGGTCCTCTTCTACCCTCATACCCACGTGCCTTGTGTCAGCTCTGTCCCCTCAAGGGCTGTCTAAGCAGTACCATGTTTGCTGATTGTTCAGACCTGGGAGAGGATAGAAACCCAAGCACCAAATGTTTTGCTGGGGGATGGGCTCTGAAGGTTGCACTGATTCCAGACAGGGAGATTGGACCAGCTCCCTCCAGCCTGGCAGTCCTACCCTCAGCAGTCATGGAAACTCCCAGGAGGGTTTGTCCAGAGAAAGAAGTGGATTTAGGCAGTCCCACTGCATCCCTTCTGTGTCCCTCTGCACTGCTGTGCTTAGAGATCTCCTGCTGCTTTGGACTGCCTGGGGTTGTGGGGACACAGTGAGGGGCTGAGCTTGTTCAGTAAAGCTGTGGGGTCAAACACTGCAGAGCTGCTTCTGGAGCAGGCAGGTTTTCCTCTGGAAACCTCACCAAAGGCATCAGCTGTGACAGCTCGTCCTAAAGAGCTCATGGAACAGTCAGGCTCTTCCTTGCTTCCCTTTGCCCCAGTGTGTTGCTGCCATTGGCTGTATTCAGTGGCTGCTCTGTCTGCCTGGAGGCCAAGCAACTGCTAAGGGATTTTCCCCAGATGTACATTTCTGATAATTTTCCTTCTTTACTGCTGTAACAGTTGGTTTTGTTCAGTAAAGAAATGTTTTCTCATTTTTAAGTTCAACAAGAGCTTTTGGGATGGGTTACCAGGTGCACAGTGTTGTTTTGCAGCAGTTGCTTCTCATTTATTTGGAAGGGTTAGAAGCAAAAAACTCACATTGCAGGTTGTGTAAACTTGTATGATATGAAGCCTTTTAGCTCAAACTTGACAGAAAGCAGACCCACAGGTATCTGAATGATTTTTGTTTCCTTGTATTACAATAAAGACATGGCTTTTTCATGTCTGGACAGGTATCAGTTATGGTGAACACTTACAGGAAACTTGCTTTAAAACCTCTGGTTTGGTTCAGTTAAGCCAGGTAAACACTGTTTCCATTGGACTGAGAAATTCCCAAGGGTTGATTGTTTCCCCTTTCGTGCTGGCTCACCATTGGCCCTGGGAATGTCTTGTTGGCAGGGGGTAAAGGCAGTTGTCAGAAAACTTAATGAATAACTTCCTCTCCTTAGGACTGAGGTGGGTTCTTGGTGTGAGGAGTTTTCTATTCTTCAAGGCCTTGTGTGTAGCAAAACCATCAACTTTCAAAAATGCTTTTTTACCAACTACCCTTCTATTTTTTCTACATCTCTCTTTGTGCAATGGTCTTACACTTGCATCTCAGCAAAGGTGCAGTTACAGTATGGATGGGCTCGGTGATGCTGCATAATTATATTGCCTGTGAAGTCAAAATGAATTAATTTGGTTGTGTTTCCCCCACAAAGGAGCTGCTGGTGCTGAGCCCAGGCAAAGCAGCTGACCTGGCAGCCATTCACTTCAGCGAGCAGCTCGAGAGCATCATCTCCAACCTGCAGGTGAAGTGTCAAACTCAATTAATGTGGGGCTTCTGTGCAGTAGGGATGTCATTTCTGAGGAAATGATTGCTAAGAGTCATGGTGAAGTATTGCTGTGTCAGAAACAGAAGAAAAATAGGCTATAGCTACTCACTGATAGGAATTGCTACATCTCAATTATTTGGCCTATTTGTAGAGTTCTGGCCATAAAAATATATAAGTTCAGAGCTGCTGGTTGCAGCTTTTAATTGGGGTTCAGTATGGCTTGGAGTCCCAGAGCAGAGGTGGTGTCAGCCAAACACATCCTCAGAATATTTGTACAAGACATGCCTAGAACAGCTCCTGCAGCAGGCAGCAGCTGGGAACTGATTTCTTCAGTGGATATAGTTCAAGGATCACTGTATTTAAAATAAATCCCATTCTTTAAAATAACAATACTCTGTCTCCTCCTGTTGTACAGGACCAGTTCTTGCTCTTCCAGTTCTTGAGGAGTCTCCTTGACCCAAGGTATGTAGAAAATTGGACTGTTTACAAACTGCAGTGTGCAAATGTGGATTCAAATCAATTCTTTGAACCAGTGCATCAACAGCCAGCCTGTGACCAAGATCAGGCTTAGGAAAGGTGCCCTGCTCCTCAGGGTGCCCCAAGCTGAGAAAAACAGCCCAAAAGAAGCACTGTGGGGAGCATCCTTCAGGGCAGTCCCTGCCAGCTCCCTGCCTGGGAGGTGCTGTGGGCTCCAGTGCATGGAATGTGCTGCCTCTGGCATGTGGGGGGGAGCTTGGGCACTGCTGGTCCAGCTGCTCCAGAGGGCTGTGGAATGGTTACCTGGGGCTGGAGCACCCATTTCTCTTCTCAGCAATGGCAGCTTCTCTTCCTAACCTCCTGCTTTGGTTACTTGTCTGAGGTGCCCGAGTTTAACATAAACAGAAGAGCATTTTGGTCAACTGACATTTTTAATTTCTGTCTTGTTTCAGAACTGCTGCCATATTTCACTGCAAGCTCCTCTTTTTAACTACTTGCTTGCTCCTTCTGTGCCTGTTCTTTCAGTGCTTCAGCGCTGTGTTGCCTTTCTGTTAAATCAGTATCAAATGCCACAAGACATTTATATATGCACAGCTCCAGTTGCTTTCAAGCAGTTGTTAATGCAAGTGAGGAAGAGATCTTGGTTTGTCAATTATTCACAAATTAATTGTGCTTAATAAAGAGGAGGAGTAGGAAAAGCAATATTATCTAAATCAGGGGTCAATGTTTCAGTTTTTGTTGAAGTGGAATAAAAAACATACTTTGGAAGCCAGAACCTGGAGTTAATCATCTCTTGGATTTTAATGTAAATTAAGGAAAAAACCAACCAACCCAAACCAAAGCCAAAACTCCAACATACATTTTGTTCTTTCCTGAGTTTTACAGACATGTTTGTGTGGAAGGTGTTAATTTCCACATCTCCTGTTTTCTCTGGGATTTTATAGGGAAGAAATCAAGTTGTTTAGTTGATCATTGATTAATTGAAAAAAAAAAACAGTTAAGCAGAAATGAAACGCAGCTGGATGTTAAGTAGGACTTTGTTTATGCTGTGATATCACTTGCACCCAGTGAAGGTAGTAATTAACCTGGATTCTAATCTTATGCACAGAGTGCCTCCCATAATCTCTGAGTAATAAACATCTCTAATTTCACTCTACTATAATTAGGGCTGAATAGACTCATTTCTCCTGTAGTTACCTTCTGATCACAGGCAACACGTGATATGTTCGAACCAGCAATGGGAAACAAGGTTGTGCAGCTGATCTCCCCACAGCTCTCTGCTTTTCCCCCAAGGATGCTGTTCCATGTGGTGCACTAGGCCACATGGCTTCTTCTTAATAACACTCAGATCCTGAGGTCTGTTCTCAGTGATGGGAAGTTGTTTTCTTCTAAAACCTATTGAAAGGAGCTGAACTGTATCCTGGGAGAGGCAGGGAAGAAGGTGAAATCTTGCTCTGCAGATCTACCTGCAGAGGCACCTACACTTTGTAGTATATTTTTACCTAAAATAGTGTTAGGCTCTTCTGCAACATCTGTCTGTTTTCATCCAATCTAAATGTTTATATGCTTTTGTGAAGCAAAATTTTTGTCAAAGTAAAGATTCTTAGAGCAGTAAATGAGCTTTTTAAGGTCTCAAATACAAATGATTGCTTGATCATATGGGGACAAGACTCATCATGCTGGTCTAACTATCCGAGTTGGTGGAATTGCATTAGGGATTAATTTGGCCCATTTAATTTAGCTAGAGATTTATTTTTAAGGAGATGGAAGGGGGAAGGGAGGAAACAGGGTTAACAGGAATTGCCTGGGGAAATTAAAACCAAATGTCTGAATGTTTGTAGCATAAAGCAGCCCCAGGAAACAGAGAATGTAGTAGGGATTGCTCAGCTCATTAATCACAGTCTTTGCTACATTTCCTTTTTAAACTCTAGAGTTTTTTCCTCTAAAAACCTCCAACACAGTGAAGCATTGTCTGTTGGCATTTGTGTTTATGTATTATACCAACAATATTAACTTATTTAGCAACACAGTGTTCTGGCTTTATAAATGTAGTAACAGACTAAACCATGAGGGTTTGTCCCAAGGGCTCTCCTCTGTGCCCAGCTGCCTGTGACGCTTGCAGGGCCCCCTGGTGCCAGATTTCATGAGAAACCAGTGCTCCTCTCTTGCTTTTTGGAAAGACAATGGCAGGGGAGACATTGGATATGGTTATATTGGAGTGGAGATGATCCCATGTAGCTGAAGAGGACCTGCAAGTCTCAGGATTGTCAATTAGTTTTAGAAATTATCAAAATCCAGCTTTCTTTCCTTTGTCTCTTCTCTGTGTTTTTTGATGAAATAAATGGTTGAGGGAAGAGTGAGCTTGCTCATGAAATCATGAATACTTGGTGCCAGAGTTATTTCCAGACTTGAAGTTTGTTCTCCTGCTATAGGTGCATGACTTGCCATTTTTCCTGCCTTGGCAGACAAGATCCTTTTAGATAGAGAGTGTTTTATTTTAGTCTATCCATAGAAAGAGGAGAGCACTTACCCCCTTGCAGGCACTAGGGGAGTTTACAGGGTGTTTGTTGTGGGAGAAGTGGATGGTGAATGCAGAGTTCAGGGTTCTTGTTTGGTCCTTCAAGGTCCACTCTTTGCTGTCAGAACACAATAGTTTGGGCGCAGTTTTTGTGGAGTTGTGCTCATACTTTGCACGCTGTGATCAGTACGTGGATGAGGCTTTTCTTTCTGGGCATGGTGCATTTATAATCATTGTAATCACAGTAAGCTGCTCTCTTAGCAGAGCTTCTCTCTCACAGCATTCTCCTGGCCTTTCTGAATGGTAATATGCCTTTTGTAACTCCCAGGAAATAGAGGGTATTGAATATCAGACCTTTTCCATCCCATGGCTGTAGGATTTGCACACTAACAGATCTTCTCCTGCTCATGAATTTGTGTTCAGAAAGGTAATAAAACTCCGTATATACACCCTGATGCATTTGCAATGCACCAGTCCTGGAACTGCCATGGGAAGTGTAATGTGCAGTGGCAGAGAGCTGCTGTTCATTTAAAGGTTGCAGGTGCTGTATCTGGCTCCAGGGAAGCCTCATCCTTTCCCTCCTCACTCTGAAGTCTCCTCCTTCACGTTGCTCTTTTTAAAACCAAGATCAGTAGGAAACTGTCAGGACAAAGGGCGTGGGCACTGCTCACAGTTCTGTTCTCTCTTCTGTTTCTGCACATGAGGAGTTTGCTTAATAATGAGCCCAGGGATTGAAAATGGGGATGTTTCTCTAAAAGAAGTATGAGTTTCTTTCTCAGTGAGGTAGATCAAAGGGATGAAACATTAAAATGTGGTAAAGGAAGTCAAAGAAGATTTTCAGGAACAATAAGCAAAAAGCAACACATGCAGAGCAGGTCTGTAGGACACAGACAATTAGGATCTGAACAGAGCACTCAGACCATAAGGTTTCATTGAGGAAATGAGGCTAATTCTTTGTGCCTCTTTGCCATGGAGTTGCTGGAGATGGGTCTGTGCTGGTCTCTTTCTTCACAGGGGTCTTTGAGAGTTTAATTTGTACTGAGGCATCAGGAGGATATGTTGTGGAACAAATGAAATGGCTGCCGAGAGACCTCCAGCACCAGTAACTAGTAGAAGTAGCATAATTTTCCTCTTAAAACCAGATTTTTTTATCTTCAGCATTAAGGATAAAAGACAACACTCAATTGAATAAGGAACTCTTCTTCCCAGCTAGATTTCTGGGCTAGAATTTGATTTTAGTCTCTTGTGCCTGTTTTATTCCAGAGAAGGAATTAACCAAGACCTGCTACACCTCCCACCCTGTGTCACTGAGCAGTTCATCGAGCTGCTCTGTCAGTACAGCCCCGACCAGGTTTTGGAGACACTCAGAGTTCTGGAATGCTGCAGACTGGAGGAAACCATCCAGGTAGGAAAGAGATGTATGATGACAGGGGCCATGGGATGCATTCAAATCAGCTCCTACCCCTTTACACTGCTGTAAAGATACTTTACCTTAGGCTTGGATTAGTTCCTGGATGCTCTTCCAATCTGTTTCTAGCACTCTCTGTCCCTCTGAGCTGCTAAACTGCTCTTCTGCAGCACAGGTGGATATATTTAATAGGCTAACACTGAGTTGGGTCTCAGGGCTAATAAGAAGGGGCTGTTAGTGCTCTGAAGCTGCTGAGAAACTGCAGAGTGGAGGGTGGCTGCGTTGCTGCTAATTAATCATGTTGGGGGTATATGAAATCACAGGCCTGGGGTTTTTGGAAAGCAACACTGCCAAAATCTGCCTTGTGCTGGGAGAGCAACTGTTCCTTCTCTGTATGGAAATTGTACCAGTCATTTTTGAGTACTGGTGGTGGCAATAGTGCAAGCTGAGAAATAAGAGGAGATGGAGGAGAGCTGCTCAGCCTGAGCAGAGTGCCTGTGAGCACAGGCACTCCCAGCCCTGCCCATCTGCTTGGCATTGTCTTGTGGATAAACAAACACTGGCAGCTTTCTTCAGACAGACATTTACCTTTTTTTTCCTTTCAACTCAGATAACCCAAAAACATCAGCTCCATGAGGCTTCCTCGTATTTACTAGAGAAGAAGGGAGATATCCATGGTGCCTTTTTGGTTATGCTTGAGGTACAGTACTCCCAAATCCTGAATGTGGCATTGTTGTCATGCTGTCAGCGTGGTGGCCTGTGCTCGGTTTGGATGTTGTCTTTGTTCCTCAATTTATTTCTCACTACAATCCATGGAAGTATTTGCCTCCTGTCAAATACCAATAAATTGAGATGTCTGCATACTCAGAACATCAGTATAGTTTTCTGACAAATCTTCAAACATTTAGAAAATAGTAGATGCTGAAATTTGTTTTTCGTAGCTAAAAATAATCTTTCAGCTCCTGTTTTCCTTTCCATACTTGGAAAGATGTTTATGCCATGTTAGTTGAGCTGGGGAGGAAAATGGGGGCAAGCCTGTGTAACCACACCTTTGAGAAACATTTCTACAGGATCCTTGGGATTAAACTCCCAAGTTGACTATTCTGTGTCCTCTCTTTTGTTTCAGCGATTGCAGAGCAAGTTGCTGGTGCTTACTCAAGATGATGAAAGTAAGACTGAGTTAAATTCCATTTTCTATTAAAAACAGACAGATCAACACAAACTGTGAAGTGCTTATGTATGACACCTGGTATAATGAGATTGTTTCAGGTTTCTAGGCATTGTAGTGACGCTGTTGACATGGCAGCTATTTGGATGACACTCCCTCGCTCTGGTGTTCTGATCGTGGTAGAGACTGTCAGGGATGGTTTGTGTGTGTGGTGTCAGGTGCCCTGTCAGTTTTTCCCATTGGGACTGGTCCTCTCACTGGCTTACCAAACACATTTCCCATGTCAGAATCCATTCAAACTCATTACTGAGCTTCAGCTGGCATTATATGGGAACAGTGATGGGAGACAGCTGGGGGCTTTTTTGAAAGCAAATTTCTCAGATATATAAATAAGAATGTTCTGCCCACAGAAAATGAGTGTGTGCACAGATGTGCTCTTCACTAGCCCAAGGACTCATGGGCACCTAATGAAATGCAGTGCCCATAGTTGTTACTTAATTGTATCATAAACCACAGGTAAAATCTTCCTTATCTGATTAAATGAAATGTTTTACTTGCGCAATTTATTGTGCTATTCAGGAAAAGTGCCAAAAATCAAAACTTGTCTTTATAATGTAGTTGCTGACAGTACTGAGCAGACTTAAGATGAGCAGCAGGATTTTGTTTTGCAGAAGGATAGATAGTTATCTAATGTGAGTTAACTTGTCTAATAGTTCTTATGATGGTAATTTGCTTTTCCTCCCCCTGACACTTAGGCTCAGCTGAACCCTCCTTGCTAGAAAACATTGAAGATACTTTAATGAAAACAATTGCTCTTTGCCAGAGGAATTCACACAGTTTAGACCAGCAACAGCGAGAGGTAAGGTAGTCAAAAATATGTCACCAGAATCAGCCAAGGCCTCTGGGTCTCCTGAGGCTTTGCCTCAAATGGCTCTTGCTCTGCACATCCTTTGGGTACTGGTATGTCCATGCAGTCACTGTGGAGCTTCAGGGTTTGGAGCCATAAGAGTGAAATCCTCACTCATGAGGGTGAAGCACAAAGCAAAGTTCAGGTCAGAGGGAGGAGGGGATGAGACCATGGCCTTTCCCCCTTTGCAGCTCCTGATGGAAGCTGGGCACAGATGTCAGTCAGACACTATAGAGGCGCTGTGAGCTCTGACCCAGCTTCCTGGTGGCACAAAGCTGCTGCTGTCACTGTGGCTGCAGAGCTGTTCACAGCCCCTGAACTGAGTGTCAGCTCTGAGGGGGAGGCAATGCAGCTGCCTTGAGCTCTTGCAGAGGGAGCTGGCTTTGCCCATCCCCTCAGACTGAGGTTGTGTTTCCATTTTGCCCATGTCAGTCACACAAAGGCATCTTTAGTCCTAAGTTTCTGCATAATTTATGTAATTTCTGAACTCAGAACAAAGAATGTTTTTCCATGCCTGAGGAGGTGGGGTGGCTGGAAGTCAAGAACTCTAATTTCTTCACAAGCATTGTCCAGTGTGAGAAGTGACCTGCTCCATTTCTTCCCTGCAAGGGTGTCATTCTGCAACAGATAGGAAGGGAATTTAGATGTCTCTTTCCATTTGGGATCTATTTGCTGTGCTACCCACTCTGAGCTGTCTCTGCCCTGAAGAGTTTGCCTGTCACATGGGGAAGTAGTTGTGGATTGAATCAAGCAAACACAGACTGTTGTCACAATTCCAGTGAAGTGCTTTGCTCTGAGGATACTTGACCATGTTTCAGCTCTGTCCCTCAGCAATCATCAGAAATGCAGTTCTGTTCTCAGAATGTGGAAGTGAGTTTTGGCCACTGGCCTCTGACATTGCTCACAGCTTGGTTTTAGCACTGCCCTGTTCTTACGGATTCTCTCCTCACATTCCATGATCCCAGGCCCTCTGGTTTCCCCTGCTTGAGGCCATGATGTCCCCACAGAAATCTTCTGGTTCATCACAGTGTCCACACTCTGAATGTGAGTACTTTGGCATTTGTGACCCCAAATAGTAAAAGCTGCGTGCTGTCTCCTCTGATGAATGAATAGCAATTGTCTTGTTACACAATTCCTAAATATTCTGCTCCCTGACTGGCAGGAGCTTGAGTTGGGTGTTTGGTAGGCTGCAGCTGTCAGGTGGATAGGGGTTTTCTCATTTCCTTTATTTTGTCCTGTGTGGAAGAGGAAGCCTAATACAGCCTGTGCTAGTAAGTTGGTTGCAGTGAGTAGTCCCTTCAGTAGGCCCTGAAGGAGCCAAGGTGCCCAATGTGTACAAAGGTTGTAGGGAGCTCTGGAGGAGCTCCTGAGGTAATACACTGTCATTGTGCATGCCCAGCCCTTCTGTGCATCCCTGGCTGCCATGGATAAAATCAGTGGGACTTGAGTACGCCATCTAAATTGTCTACTCCACTTCTGAGTCAGCAGCACACCTTGAACAGCAGCCTCCCTTTGTGGGAGAGATAAGAGGAGCTAAAAAGGGGCTTAGATGCTTTGGTCTTGGCAGTCCCCAGCAGGGAAGGATGTGGAGCTGCTGGAGCAAGCCCAGAGGAGGCACCAAGGTGACCAGAGGGATGGAGCAGCTCTGCTGGGAGGAAAGGCTGAGGGAGTTGGATTGGATGGGATTTTGGGAAGAAATTGTTCCCTATGAGGGAGGTGAGGACCTGGCACAGGTTGCCCAGAGCAGGAAGTGTCCAAGGCCAGGTTGGATGGGGCTTGGAGCAACCTGAGGTAGTGGAATGTGTCCCTGCCCGTGGCAGGGGATGGAACTGGGTGAGCTTTAAGGTCCTTTCCAACCCAAACTACTCTGGGATTCTCTGAATAATGTCTTTTGCTCCATCCCAGACCCATGCTGAGGATCTAGCAACAAGTTTAATGCAAAAATCAGTGCTGGGAACTTTCAGAGTCTGTGGGTCATAACACAGACAAGGATCCAAAGTGGGATTTGGTAGCAATAGGAAAAGTGAATGGTGATGTTACCGAGTAAGGGAAAATGTGGGTGTTTACTGCAGGGGATGTTTAAGGGAATACAGAGATATGGTGGGATCAAAACAGCCTTTATGCTGCAGAAAGCTGTATGCTTAGTGCAGTACGTGCAGGAGAAGAAACATAAATGCTATTTTCAAACCAGAAACCATGACCTGAAATAAAATGCTCTCTATCTGTAAGACTGATCTCTCTTTACTCCTGGAATCCTAATGAACTGCTGTGGCTGTTATGTTTGACATTCCAGCTTTGAAGAGCTTGACAATGCAAGTGCTGAACAACATGGCTGCATTTATTGCTCTGCCCTCAATCCTGCAGAGGATTCTCCAGGTGAGTTCCTGAAGGGAAGAAGCTTTCACCAAGCTGTGCCACTGGGTTATTGGGAAAAGATATTCCCAGGTTGTTGGAGATCAGATCAGCTATTGTCTGTTCAGTGTTTCAGTAAAAGTTCTGTTGGTGAAACATAAGGTGTAAAAGCTGATAGAGTTACCTGGGGACACATGTGGGAACACACAGACCTGTGAGAAGGTAATTGAAGTAATTCTGCAAGCCAAATAAAATAGTACCTCAAAGGTTGCAGTTACTTGGAACTGAAACTTGGAGGTTCCAGGGCAAAGCCACAATGAATTTCCTAAAACTTGGCACTAAATTTGTTGAAAGCCTTTTAGTGAAGGCTCTGGGATGGACAGTTGTGAAGACACTGCAGCAAAGTGTATAGGCTTTGCAGAAAGATCATGATTGGGCCCAAAATATTATTGATGGTGCAATATTATTTTAGAGATGCAGTTAGTGAGTAGCAAACTTGCAGAAGAGCTGATTTTAAGCAGGACCTTGGGTTGAGTGATCACAGGCAACTTCAAATTGTTAATTTGCAACTTCAAATTGTTAAGATGAAAGCTGATGTTGGGTTTTAATAACAAACCTTGAGAAATGCAGAAAAGGAATTAGAAGAATTGTCTGTGTTGTGGAGTGGAATGATTGAAGGGTTGAGACAGTGTTGAAACACTGTTCAGGGTTTCTGTTCCAGGTGAGAGAGGAAAAGGACTTAGAGCTTCACAGGGTGCACACACACCTCTAGCAACATCTTGGTTTGATCTTAATATTACTCACAGTCTTGGGTTTCGAACAAACTGCTAAGATAGCAAAGCATGTTGCAAGAGAGTGGATAAAAAGTGTGTTCAAATGAAATGTGGTTTTATCAAAGGAAGTGTTAAGGAAACCTAATGGCTCTTCAATAACTTATTTAGTCTACTTTTAGCTGAGGTTTTGGTATAATTTCCTGTTTGGCCTTGTTTGATGTTTAATGTAGGCAGGAAAGGATGGAGAAGCTGTGAGAGAATGGGAGGCTGCCAGGGAAGGGAGGCTTCCCTGCTTGTGCTGAGGATTGCCAGGATGGGGTGGGAGTCAAAGCAGTGACCACAGTGATAACACAGCTGGGAGGTGTGACAGTGTGGAGGAAGATCCTCTTCTCCTTGGGATGAAGGGAAAGTCTTGTTGATGGCAATCTTCACGTATTTCATTCTATTTCTGTTCTGATGGACTCTTCTAGCAGCAATAGAAAATCCTTCTCCAGGGACTGGCACTGATGTCTTGGAGGCAGCAGGGGAGGGAAATGTTTTGTCAGTTGTAGAGGGAAGGGGTTGGTGTGGTGGCTCTGCTGGAGAGGCTGAGGGGATGCTTCGTCAGGTGAGGTGCTTTACTGAGGACAGAAATGGGTCAGGCATCACTGAGAGCTGCATGTGCAGCTCTGGTCACTGAGTTTAGAGCAGGGGGGAACTGTTCCTGCTCATTCCACCTCCCTGGACAGCCTGACAAATTCAGCCTGACTAAAGAGAGATTTGGAAAGGCAGATTTTTTTAATAACTAGGGCAAAAAATGATGACTTCTTAAAATGCAGAGAAAAGGACTGAATTCCAGGTAAAGAGCATTAGTATCAGAAGTTCATAAAATGGGGTGGTAGTTGGTACCTTGTAGCTGAAAAACAAGTGTAGGAAAAATAACATCACAAAGATCAAGAAAAGATCCTAGGGAAGGGGAGGTGGTGTTGATATAAAGCATCTCTAAGTTGACTTTGCCTCTTAACACTTCTATAGATTTCACTCACACCCCTGCATTTGCAAACCCCTGAGGTGTGTGGAGTGATGTGACCTGGATTGTTTGTGGGCAGCAGAGAGAGTGTGAACCCCTTGCTGCGTCCTGGGGATCCTCTGGCAGATGCCAGCAGCTCAGCCGTGTCCTTCAGAAATTGCTGGCTGGTTTCACCTCGAAGATTTTCACCTCTGAAGCTCACTTAAGCCTCTCCCAACTTCTTACCTCCTCATCAGGAGATGGGCTCTTCTGAGAGCTTGCCTGTGCTGAGTCTCACCAGTCTGCTGCCTTCAGTGCTTGGCACCTCCTGTGGGGACAGTGTCCTTTGTTACAGGACAAACCCTTCATTGAACCCTGTGCTCTTGTCCTTAACCCCCACATTTCCACTCACTCTGCCTTACCACCAGCCCTTATTCCTGGGTTCCTGGCACTGCCCTGCTCCAGCTCACTGTTGCCTATGGGTCTGTAGCTGTGTTTTGTTAAACTCTTGCTCAAGGGCTGGCAGAGGGTGCCTGTGGGAGGTTTCTGTGAAGTTTATTTGGATGCACAGCTTGGCCCTGGGGAGAGCATTGCTTTGAGTCCAGCTGGGAAGCTGGTGTCAGGATGGTGATGAGCAGGTCTTATTCTGTGGCCTTGTCATGAGTGCCCAGCTCAAATGTTCAGGCATTCTGACCCCTGCCCTGCTGGGGATCAGGAAGAAAACTCCATTGGAGCCAGGCAGCAGAGAGCACTGGAGTTTTTGCCTTCCAGTCATCTGCTTCCTTGGGTTATCTGGGAATGCCATTTAAGTGGCCTGCAGGGAAGAATCACAACATGGTGCTTTCCCAGACAGGAAGATCCCTGTGTTGTTAGCCCTGGCTGGGTGTTCCTTTTGCAGAGCTGTGTAGTTGCTCTTTGAAGCCATGCAAAATTATAAACCCTGGTGCCAGACCCTTCTGTCTTGGCTTTGAGCTCTGTGCAGGACACTTAGATGTGTTACTGATGTGCCACCTTAACTGTGACCACAAGGAAATATTGAAACCAACCTTTCTGGGCCCTGGAGTGCACACAGCCTTTCCCAAACCCTCCAAATTTTTTGGTGAAATGCAGAATTACAAGTGTTGCTTGTCTGACAGGGCCCTCAAATGCTGTTTCAGCAGAGCTCAAGGTTTGGGATAGGGCATATACATGCTGGAGCTGCAGGCTGGGAGGTGGCACAGCTGCCCAGAAACTCACTGGGGGTTTTGTGGGAAGGTAGATAACATCAGTAAACTGAGGTAGATTATCTTGCCTTCTCTGAAAAGGAATTAGAGTATTCCAGTTTTAGCAGACTGTTTTTCTTCCTCTTCTGGGCTTAACTGCTTACAGATTATACCTTATGCAAATGTTAACTTTGCAACCAGAGTGTTTTTCCAAAGGGCACCTTGCAGGGGCTGGAGCCAGACCTGCAGCTTCCCAGAGAGGACTCAGGCTTCTGGCCCCTGCCTGTCCCAGCACCTGGGCTCAGTGTTATCTGACTGAAGTCATGTGAAATAACAATTGATAGATTTGCTCCTGCTCATCCTTATGGTGTTGGGGAGTGACTTATTAACTGGGAAGTCTGAACCAACCGCATTAGGAGAGATATCAGAGGAATCCTCTTGAGCATTAAGAAAAATTCCATGTTATTAAGGATGTGAGCGCTCTCTGAAGAGGGCTGAGAGGTTGAGTGTTAATTCCCTTACAAAGCTGTAATCCTTCATGAATGTTTTGTAAGCAGATGCAGCTGATGTCTCCTACAAAATGGAGAACTGGAGAAACCAGAAATGTAAAAGCTACCAGTAGGGACCCTGAAGAGGGGAGGGAATGAATCTCTAAAAACTGTTCCAAAGTGGAAGAAATATTCAGAAAGCTTCTCCTTATATTTTTCCACTCCTGCTTATGGCTTTGGCTGTTTTTTCTTCCTAGTTTGGGAGATCAGCACTGGGATTAGCTGTGTGTGGAGTGGCCCCTTGCAGAGGGGAGAAGCTGAAGTGAATGTGTTTGCAGAGTGCATTTGTTAGCACTGGTAGCAAAGCAAGTGCTATTTCCTGGACCCAGGAAGAAATGGGAAATGGAAGAGACAGAGGTGGCTGAAAGGGCTGCACGAGCACCTCTGGGCTGTGTGCGGATCCCTGCCAGCTCTTCCCATCTGTTTGCTGGTGGCAGCCCAGGACAGCCAGTTTGGCTCTGGCTCCTTGTGCTGATGCCATGCAGGCTGCTGGGATCTGTTCCTGGTTGGTGCAGTGCCTGTTCCACTGCATGGGGTGGCACATCCATGTCTGGAGTATGCCTGAATTCCAACCCAAGACCATTTTTATAAGGTAGAGTTAATGAAAGATATTCCTCCATGAAACTAATTGATCCCATGAGGCTTTTGTGGCTGGAAGTTCTGTGGGGTCTGAAGCTGCAATTTAGCAGCATTAGAACTGTCTGGAGAGGTGACCTGGGAGCTGTGGGTGTGATGCTGGAGGCAGGCAGGCAGCTCCCGTCCATCCCATTGGATGGCTCCAGCAGGGAGTGGCCACTGGGCTGCCAGGCCCAGGGTGAGGCTTGGCCAGACCATGGGCCTCCTCTGGAAAGAAGTCAGTCCATTTTCTTCCCAGCTGCTGTTATTTATAGAGATCATCAAGCATGACTTGAGGAAAAGACAGCAACTGAAAGCCCTCAGACTTGTGTTCTCCCTCTGCAAAGCTGCAGGTGGGTCTTTATTCTTCTCTCTTCTTCACATCTTCTCTTCTTCTGCTCTGTGTCCAGACAGGAAACCAATGGCTTTGAAAATCTCCACTTGTAGCTTAGGAAGTTTGAGGTGCTGTATGGAAATTGTGGGATTAGGACAGTTTGTGAGTGACCTGTTGGCCATGTCCTTGAGGGCTTTAGAAGAGGAGCTGCTGGCTGCCTGCCTAACCGCTCTGTGCTCTGGGTCACATTCCTGCTCTCTGAAAATTCCACTGCCCCCGTGATCCCTGCAGTGCAATGCACTCAGTGCCTGTGCTGTGCTGTTCACCCAGCAGAAAAGGAGCCTGTGCAGCACATCCAGCTCATCATGCTTCCTCCACACACTCCAAACCCACAGCTGGTTTGGACTCAGTGCTGTTACTGAGGGCTGCTTTTGTTTAGGTTGGAACATTGGTGTTTCTGCCTGTCACACTGCCCATGAGGGCTGTTGTTCAAGAGTTCCTTGACTTGCTTGCTGTTCTGTCTTGCAGTGTAGCTCCCATGCTGCTTTAGTTGTCTTTGTCAGCTGGCTTTGTCACTCTCAATTCTTCTTGCCCAGTCCCAGTATGGAATCAGCCTTGCTCTTCCTCCTTCTCTCATTCATGTTACCCAGAGTTTGTTTATCCCACTGCTGTTTCTGTTTCCATTGTGTCCCCACAATTTTTCTACTCTCTGGGTTAGCTTCCTTTTCACATTTTGCTGTTCTGTTTTTGCCAATGTCCTGCCCCTTCCAGCAGACAGCTTCTCTCAGCTTTCTGCACAGAGCAGTGCTTCAGGGGGTGCCAGGGTGGGTGTGCAGGGCTCTTTGGGCTGCAGGAAGGGGGACATGCACAGGCTGAGGACCTGTACCACAGCCCTGTGCTTGTGTGCTGGGATATGGCAATGGAGCTGTTCAGGGCATGTGAAAATCAGCCCTGCAGCACCAGGAGAGCCCCAGGGCCCTGTTCCCCTGCCAGCTGGGCTGTGGGCTCAGCAGTGACTGGGCTCTGCTCTTCCAGCCTGCAGATGAGAGGTCTGGGGTGAGTCTGGGCATGAGGCACCCCTGGCTGGGCAAGAGCACAGGGCAGTGGGGGGCTGGGAGCTGGCTGGCCATGCTGTTCCCTTCAGTATTCCTCAGATTTACTCTCCAGTCAGCTCCTGCAGCTCCTGAATGGAGTTTTCAGTTTTGACCCAGGCACACAAATTTGCAGTGATGTTCTTATCTACTGAATTTTACTAATTACTGATTTTTCCCATCAGTGTGTGGGATTATTCTGCTGTCCCTGTGTATGTGCAGTATATTTAACTCTGCAGTCATAGCTTCCATTTGCAGTTCCAATCCAGAGGAAAAAAGACCTAAGAAGAATCAGAATGGTCATATCCTGTGATTCAACTGCAGCTTTGCATTTCTTCACACAGGATCCAGTTTATGGAAAAGGGAAACTTGGAGAAATTCAAGGGCTTGTCCTGGGAATGCTGGACACTTTTAACTATGAACAAGTAAGTTGCCTGTGTTTCTGTTCTCTCCACCATTGCATGCAGCATCATTTTGGCTGCCTGGCCTACTGCTCACTCTCTCTCTCTTGTTTGTCATTTTCTGTCTGCAGGGCAAAGTCAATGGGCATGTGAGTGATTTCTGTGTGATTGGGGGAAGGGGAAGGAGTTTGGTTTGCTCACAGATTGCAAATGAAGGGACTGACAGGTACATGGTGAACACCTCTGCAGCTCAGTTCTATGTTAAATGTACCAGAAGGATAAACATCTGCTTTTTCTCCAACTCATCCTACAGTTAGGGATTCAAAGGCACTAAGCTGATATATTTTGTCTTTCTATGCAGTTTTAAATAACAGGTTTTTTAATTAGGCTGTTTTTACACTTCCAAGTGATAATGCTGCACTTCTTTGTGTCCTGGTGAGATTTCCTCTTAATCTCAGTCCTGCTTTTCTCAGTCCAGTCCCAAATCCCAGGCAGTCTCCACACTTGAGCAGTTTTCTGAAACTCCTTTCCCCCTGAACAGGATGCACAGTGTTCCTCCAAGCCCCCTCACGTAGCAGAGCCATCCCTCTGCTCAGGGCACCAGCAGCCAGTGCAGAAACACAAAGGGAAATTGCTTTGCTCTGCAGGCTGAACACCAGGAGCCTTCATCTGGGTTTGGGTTCATGCAGAAGGTCTGGGCAGCCCCTGTCCCTGCCTGGCAGCTCTGGGACAGGCTGTGTGCCCAGCTGGGATCCTGTGGTGCTGCTTTTGCAGCTGCTGCTGTGGAGCAGGGATAAATCAGGCAGCAGAACCCCTGTGCCTGAGAGAAACTTGGTGCTGGAAACTCTGGGTGGTTCTTTGGGCTCTTGGAAAATGAGCATCCATTGGGAAGGAGAAGCAAATGAGCAGTTCAAGGGGTTTTTTTTCAAGACTTTAATTGCCACAGTGCATTTGAGCTTTGATTTTTATTAGCGCATTTCTCCTAAAATGGGGATGTAAGCAGTAGCTTGCCAGGTAGAAGGGAAAAAAAGGAGGTTTGATGTGGAAGATGACAAAATGAGCCTGCCATGCTTCTGTTAATGCTCTTGGGCAAAAGTCAATACAGGACTTGTCTCTTTGAGAGTGCAGAGGAATTGCTCCATTAACGTGTGATGAAAGGATAAGTGTTTTGAGGTCAGGGGATAGGAAGCATAGAAGAAGTGATTTTATTGGGTTGTTTCTGCTCTTAGTGAGCTGCTAAGTGGCTTGTTCTGAAGAACTGGCTGGCAGGGAGTTTCTGCAATCTGGAGGTGACAGACTGACCTGCTCTCTGTGTTGTCTTCCATACAGACCCTGCTAGAGACAACCACGAGCCTTTTAAACCACGATCTCCACTGGTCGCTGTGTAACCTGAGAGCCTCTGTCACCAGAGGCCTGACCCCAAAGCAGGATTACTGCTGCATCTGTCTCCAGCAGTACAAAAGGAGGCAAGAAACTGCTGATGAAATAATTGTTTTCAGGTAAAGTTAAGGGATGGGGTTGCAGCTGTGATCATGTTAATAGTTTTAAAAGGGGAAACAAATTCTGCTGGCTGGTTTGCCTGAGTAATGATCTGTATTCCTGGGAGCACACCTCCCTCCCTGCTGCCTTGCACTGTGAGAGGCTGGCTGATCACACCCATCAGAGGCTGCTTTGCATGCAGCCAGCTCTGCCAGACCCAGGAGCTGACTGTCAGTTTTCTGTCCCCTCTCCCAGCAGTGTGCTTTGGGCACTGCAGCACCCTGGGCTCATTTGTGTGTTTGTACATCTGGGACCTGCCACAGTCCTGGCATCTCCCACATGCGGGCTGTGCCTAGGTGTCTGTAAAATAAGTTGAAATCATTGTTACCTTGGAATGCTGGACACTTTTTACAGTCTGAGCTGTACCAGCAAACGGGCATCCAGTGTTGACTCTGTGAGTCTGGAAATCAGCAGGAGGGTGAGGATACACTGCTGGTTCCCAGATACAGCCTTTGCCCACTGGGCAGCCCCTTGCCCTCCACCATGCAGGGCTCAGGAGCTGCTTCCCAGCGCTGACTTGCTCTCTTCCAGCTGCGGCCACTTGTACCACTCGCTGTGCCTGCTGAGTAAAGAGTGTGGGGTGGTCACCAAGGGCCTCATGAGGTGGATGTGCTACAAATGCAACTCCAGCAACAAAGGAGGGAAGCTGAGTGAGAACTTCTCAGAGCTGAAGAAAGGGACTGCAGCCTCCCTGGCACAGGTAAGTTTTGTGAGGTGGTTTCTTGTCAGGTAAACTTTCATCACCACTTTGTTCTCTGTCTGTCTGTGCTTCCAGGCAAGACTCTGATCAGTACCTGTCAAACACTCTCAGCAGCTAACTGGTCACTTTTCTGAATGCCAGTTTATTTTGATGGGTACAACAAGTCAAGGATATTTGTTCATCCAGAAGGTCTAGGAGCTGGTGTGAGGGGAAGCTGGATGCTTGCAGCTGGTTTTGTGGACAATTCCTGTCAAATTATTTTTAGGTGTGTTTTATATAAATCTTAGATTGAAAACAGGCACATTTCTTGTGGTTGGATTGTGGAGCCTCTGTTCCACCTTCCTAGCAGATAATCTGGCTCTGGATAAAGGTCTGGGATTGATTTGACTCACTAAGTGCTTGCACAATATTTTAAGAAGCTTGAGTGTAACCAAGATTGATGCAGCTGGATTTGGGTGAGAGAACAGAGAATTAATTTGTATTTATTGTCAGCATTTGTGCACTGAAAGTTTCATCATCCCTAATTCAAACTGAAGTACAGCCTCAAATATGCATGGAGCTGTTTTTTTCCTGGGCTGGTGCTGTGGAAGGTAAGCCCCCATGGCAGGTGGTTTGTTGGGTTCTCTTAAGGGATGTTGCATGTGGGCAGCTGAGCTCTGCTGCTCCATGTTCCAGTGGCCTCTGGGTGAGGGCTTATTCCCAAGTGCCTCGGGGTACTTTGTGCATTTGTCACTCAATGGATGTGCACAGAGCAGCGTTTTCACTCCTGGAACCAAAATAATTCAATCTTGGAGTATGTTTTTGTAGTAGTACTTTGGTTTTGTTGGAGCAGAAGATTTCAATTCCTGCCAAACCCATCCCGATCAAAAGCTGGCTCAGGGCCTGAGTCAGCTGCTGCACTCACAGGAGAGCCTTCCTGCTTGAGAAAGGGAATCTTGCAGGCCTGTGTGGAGCACCAGGCAGTCTCTGCAGTCAGGCTGTGTTAGTCTTTGATTTGGTGACAGCAGCAAAGCTTTCCCAGGAGCTTGGAAATGGAGTGTGGTCCAACCAGGCTGAGCAGTGGGTGTGCCCTGTCCTGTCCTGCCACAGTGGGATGTGGCCACTGCATCTAAGGCTGGGAAAGTTCAGCAGCCCCAGATCTCACCCTCTGCAGTCCTGCCTCAAAGGAGTGAGCATAAATGGGGATGACAGGCTGGGGTGTAGTTTAAAAACTAAAGGCAGAATTTACTACTAAAACTGCATTCAGCATTCGAGTGCCTGACACTTGATTCCAGTGCTTTATAATTGGGTTATCCCTGGCTTTCTCTTGGGCAGCCAGTCAGGGAGCCCCTGTGGCTCCCCTTTGACATCAGTCTGACTGACCCTGTAGAGAAAGAAGGGGAAATGCTCCACATGCCATGGCAGTGACTGGGGTAAGGAGGGGAAGATGCTTCCTTTTATTGAACTGATGAAAGTGAAGGGCTGGCTGGGACTCAGGGCCTGAAGGGAGGTGTGGATGGACTGGATGGGGAAGAGGCCTTACAGCATGGATCATGTAGTCTAGCTGGAAAGTGTCCATCCCAGGCCATCCCAGTGCAGGATGGTGCCCTGCTGCTGCTGCTTCCCTGCTGCTGTCCCGTGCTCTTGGCAGGGAAGTCATGGCTTCCTGCTGCACGCACACAGCCTGGCCCAGCAGAGCCCCAGCATTGCTCAGGCCCCCAGCTCCTCCTCCCTGTGTCCCACATCTCTCCAAGTCTGGGATGTTCCTCACATATCCAAATACAACTGTTGTACTCACATGTGATCAAACTGTTGTGCAGTCACATCTTTAGAAAGCTGAGTGTATTTAGACTTGGCAATAGAGTGGAGAATCTCCAGCTCCTGCAGGAAATTTGTTTGCTGAACAATCACTGCTCAGCAGCATTAATTAACCCTGGGAGGTAAGGATTCCTCTGACCTGGCCTGGGCTGAGTTACAGAGTAGAGTTTCTGTGCTGGGGCAATGCTGGGAATGCAAACTGGGAGAGATGGGGCTTCTCTGTGTCCTCTCTTCACTCTGCTGGCCCCACTCAGACCCAGAGCTCTGGGCTGGACAGGCTGCTCTGGCTCCACAGCTGGTGTTTGTGAGCAGGAAATCCTGAGTGAGGTCCTGCTAACAACATTGTGTTTCCAGCCCTGCTCTCCTGAGAGTCAGTCTGGGGTTCCCAGGCCCTTCTGCACAGAGATCTGTGGGGAGAGTGTTTCCCTGTAGCCCCTTTGAAGACCCTGCAAGCTTAGTTCCTCTCTTGGCAAAATCTAATATGGTGATCTTCAGCTGAGGTATTTATTTTCTTAGGAAGCCTTGAATTAGGAGTAGAGTCATACTGAGAAATGCCACTGAGCATCTGGAGTGCATTTCACAGCACTAATTCTGCCCTGCCCAGGCAAAGGCTGTCAGTTTGAATCGTGTAGTGTGGCTGAGATGTGTATGTGAAACGACAGCCCAACAGACAGGGCTTCCTCTGCCCTGTGCTCTGTGTGGCATGCTGGGGCCAGTCCCTGAAACTGGCGAGGTGAAGAGGTGCCACAAGCCAGCACTGACCCATTGTGGGATCAGTGATAGTGTGGGTTTAAGTGGAAGATGGCTGGGATGAGGGCTTGGCGTGCTTTGCCCCAGTCAAGGGGAGCAGAAAGAAGGGCACAGGGGATTTTCTTTTCCTCTAGTTCTACTACCAAAAGTTTGTGATTTCTGTGTTACCCTTGAGCCTCACTGCTTTCCTCTGGGGCTGGATGATCATCTGTCCTGCCCTCCCTACCTTGGAGCATCCCCTAAATGAGAGTTGAAAGAAATGGGAGCTTGTTTTCATGGTGGGTCCCTAATCCACTTGCAGAGCTGTGTGTTTGTTGTGGTGTGTGTGGGGGATGAGGGCTCAGCAGCTGGGCCACTGCCTGAATACCTGCAGGAAAGGCTCTGGATGTCTCAGCCACTGACTCCCAAAACTCATTTGCCTCATTTCAGTGAGCAAATGTTCTCCATTTATTCTGCCAGCTTATGCACTGGGGATCAGGGAGAGGAAGAGCCTTGGCTCCTGGGCCATAAGCCCTGCCATGAAGCCCTGAGCTGCCATGCTCTGGTTATTCTGTGGCCAAGCAGTTCTGAGCATGCTGCTGTTGGAGCTGTCCAGATGGCAGATATGTTTTATTCAGGAGTTTAATCCTGTCAAGTCACGCCAGGATGGACAATGGACTTGATCCATAGTTAATCCAGTTTGTCAGGCTCTACCTTTGGGCTCTGTCCTGCAGTTTTCCCATGTCCCTCCCTGTGACAGCCTTCTGGAGCCTCTGAAGGATTCCCACGTGGGAGGGGCTGGTACCACATCCCTCATGTGACCTTAAAGGTCCCTCTCAAGGACGATGTGCTTTCTCTTGGGCAGTAGTGAAGATTCAGGTTGGGTTTTTTAACCAAAATTTGCTCTAGAGCTTGACAGATGTTACATGACCTGCATCCATCAGGTGACAGAGCTGGTGTTACTGTTTTCAGGGTAACAGTTATTAACTTGTAATAACTTGTAATTAGTTATTAACTTGTCTCTAGCAATACAAACCACTTCCAAGTGGTTTGTAACTTTGAAAATATCCAGATGTGATCCCCCAGTAACACCATAATTAGTGTTTTACACAGCTATAAGAATGGACAGTCTCTCCTCTGTGGAGAATGTTTCCATGTATAAATTAACTGAGAGATATCCAGTCCTTTGGCTTTGGAGGTGGATTCCTTCACTTCAGCAGCGCACAGGAAATGCATGTGAGGAAGGAGCTGGAGACACAGAACATCTCTGATTGCTTGTGATGGGAACAAAAGTGATCTAGTATGAAGAATACTGAGTGCAGGTGTCTTCATGAACAGGTAGAGGAGGACTGGCACCAGAGTTAAAACTGCAAACAATACAAATTGAAGAAGACTGATTTGAAAACCAAAATTATCCTGTAACAGCTTTTAAATCAAAATTGACTGTTTTTTTTTAACTTCTCATGCTGGGGAGTTGGGTGAGTTTTGTTGTTTTGTGGGGGTTTTTTGAGAAATATCAGTATGAATTGTAATTGTGTCCCCTGGCCTTACCTCAGAGCAATCTGCAGCCTGGCAGGATGCTCCTTGCACTGCCTACAATCCAAAGTATGGCCCTGTGAGATCTCTTCAAGAGCCTCATGGCTCTTCTCTAGAAAAAATTCTATGCTTGGGACCTCGGAATTCTCAGGTGCTGAGCTCAGCTCAAGCACAGGCCTGTTGGGTGCCACCTTTCACATTTAATCCATGTGCTGCCATGCTTCCCTCAGAGCCTGCTGGAGGAGAAATGAGCACCCTGTCTGCTGGGCCCTGGTGTCCAGGGAGGATGGGTGGGGTTGTGTTTGTCTAATTAACTTTGAGCAGTGTCTTTGCTCCTTTGGCTGTAGGCATCAGTGCAAGTCCAAGGGAATATCCCAGCAGCACCTGGTGAAGGCAGGAGCAGCTGCCCAGAGCCTGAGTGGGAGCACAGGGATGTGCCTGTGTGCTCCCTGTCTAACACAGACAGTGCCCTCCCCTCCTGTCACTGCAGTCTCACGTGGCTGCAGCAGTGACTCTGTCAGAGCACAAACAGACCTGTGCTCTCCCAGGCCCTGAGTGGGAGGTTTGCTCCTCAAGCTCAGCTGGAAACAACAGACATCTGCCTTTCCCCTGGTGCTGCCAGGGCTGTGTGATAGCCTGCCTGTGCTGGGGAGGCTGCCCTGCCCTGGGCACCTGGGGCTTTGGCTGCCTCTGGCAGGGAGCAGGCAGGGCTCACCTGCTGCCAGCACTGGCCTCTGTGTGCTACCACAGGTGTGTTCTGGAGGCTCTGGGACTGTCCCAGGGACACTCCAGGCTGCTCCCTGTGCAGCCGTGGGCTGGAGTCTCTGCCTGTCCCAGAGTGTCCCTGGGCAGGGGCTCTGCAGAGCTCAGCAGCAGAACCCTGCTGTTCACAGAGGGATGTCCTGAGGCTTCCCTGAAGTTCCTTAACAGCTCTGTAATGTCACTGTCCTTGCAGTGACTTTGGGTCACAGCCTGCCTTGCTCTCTCTTTGGTTGGTCATTCTGGGTTCCTGGGAATATCCTAAAAACAGCAGGGCCTTATCTGACAGAAAAGAGGCAGATTTACTTAGTTTAACATTAATTGGCTGGGTTGTCATTAGAGCCCCGGATTTGGGTACCTGTTTATAAGGCTGATGAGCCATGGTGAAGCAGGGGAGGATGGCCAAGGGTGGGCTTGGTGTCCATTGCCTGTGGGCTCAGCTCTGTAAATGGAATGTAGGAGGGTTGCCTTTGTTCCTTGGAATCCCAAAACCCTCCCGAGGACTTCTGGCTGCATCTCTCTGTGTGGGGTGCTCTGAAGCTCTAACTGATGCAGCAATACCTTGTGTGGAAGGAATGGCTGAGGGGCAGCTCTGGGATGGGTCTCTTGGCGTGACTATGGACGGTGCCTCCGCTCAAACTGTTGGCATCTGCTTTGCTTAAGCACTGGCTGATGATGGAATTTGTAGCTGTTAAATTAAAGATAATTGCAAGCTTGGGAGGGCTGTGTGGTGACTACCAGAGGGGGTGGAATACGTGCAAGAGAAACATGCAACAGAGATTAGCATTAGTGGTGGGATCTGGTAGAGCTGGGAAATGAAAAAAGCCTTTTCCCTTCCTCCTGGCCGAGATCCTCAGGAGATGAATTGCCTCTCTGGGGTTCTGTATCTTGTCTGAGGCCTTTCCCAGGGGGTGTGGGGATGTGGCTGGAAATGGGTGGAGGTGCTGAAGGGTCCATCTCAGAGGTGGCCAGCCCTGGAGACAGAGGCTGTGCTGTGGAGTGAACCCAGCACCTTCCACTGACACCCGAGTGCTGCTGTGGACCCCGGGAGTCTCCCGTGGCTCCTGAAGGGAAACATGCCTTTAGTGACACGGTTAAAAAGGAAAAGGCCTGACAGCAGTTGTTTCCATGACAACAGAAAGAATTGCCTGCAATATTTCAGCTCATCAGCCTGGGAACAGCCTGATTGATAGTTATGTACGTGTAGTAGGGAGAGAGCAGGAGAGGGGTGAGGCCAATTATATTGCACTTCCCTTGTCCTTGAATGCTTGTGGCCACAGCAACTGTGGAGGGCAGTTTTTCCTTGCTTTTTTGTGTTTTCCAAGTGAGGATGACCTGTGTGTCCCTGGGAAGCACTGGTGCAACCTGCTGGCTGTGAGTCCCTGACCTCCCTGTCCCAGGCTCAAAGCCTTTGCCAGGTGTGCAGGAATGGGGGCATCTGGCTCCCTGACTGGCAAATAGTTATTTACACCACAGAGAATATCCTGGAGGAGAAGGAGAGAGCTTGGTAAATGTTTCCAGCATAAGCAATTTGCACTTGGGACATTCCTCTCTTCCCAGACTAAAGATCAAAGGCAAGACATGTGTGGGTTTTGGGATGGTCTCAGAACTATCCAGGCTTCAGGAAACCCATGAGGGCTCAGTGCCTCTCCCATTGCCAAAGAGCTTAAAATCAGTGCAGCTTCAGTTGGTACCCACTGGCAGAATTGTAGCATTTTTGCTTAGTAGCCCCTGGAAGATGTATTTTGGAGAAGATAGTTGAATGTTCCCTTAAAAATAGATCCCCTGAGACAACAGATGCCAGCCTGCTGCTCATGAGGGAGGCTGTTCTCCTGGCTCCTCTTGGGGTTTCTTGATGATGCTTTTGCTTTGCAATATGAGCAGAAACATTCAAAATAGAAACGTTGTGGTGTGATAAATGGAACAAACCTACAAGAATCTGATGCTTTGTCATCTCTCCCTGGGACATGTAAATGGTGCCATTTACAGCAGTTTGAGTGTGTGCCACCCTCTCTGCCTTAGTGCTCTTGGTGCAGCTCTGGGCCCTCTCTTTGCCCTCACCTGCAGCTGCCCCTCACTGCTGGGGGACACTTGGCCTTGTGCCCCACAGCTGGGCAGGGCCACGGCATGTGGCTGCTACTGCTATATGGCTCACCTCCCCTTCCTGCCCCTCATTTCCCAGCTTTCAGTCTGTAACACCCCACTGGAGGACAAGAGACAGGACCTCATGATGCCATTGTAGGATGCCAGCAGTTGTCAGCAGTCATTGGCAGAGTCCTGGGGCAGCAGGCACACACAGCCCGTGTCCCTCCATGGGGCAGCAGGCACACACCACCCATGTCCCTCCATGGGGCAGCAGGCACACACCACCCATGTCCCTCCATGGGGCAGCAGGCACACACAGCCCGTGTCCCTCCATGGGGCAGCAGGCACACACAGCCCGTGTCCCTCCGTGGGGCAGCAGGCACACACAGCCCGTGTCCCTCCATGGGGCAGCAGGCACACACAGCCCGTGTCCCTCCATGGGGCAGCAGGCACACACAGCCCGTGTCCCTCCATGGGGCAGCAGGCACACACAGCCCGTGTCCCTCCATGGGGCAGCAGGCACACACAGCCCGTGTCCCTCTGGCGTTCCTGTGCGCGGTGTTGGGCTGGGTGGGGCCGGGACACAGGAAAGGGCTGGGGGAAGCTGCTGCTGCTGCTGCCTGGGAAGGAGCCTGGAGAGGCTGCTTGCCCCCAGAGACCCATTACTTCCCTTCCCAGCTGGCTGTGAGCGAGTTTTCCCATGCCTTTTTTCCTTCCTCAGAGGTGTCCCAGTACTGTCAGTCTGTGCCATCAGGGACAGAGCCCAGCAATAACTTACTGTGGATGCAGGGGTGTAACTGTCCTTTGGCAAGAATAGCACTAATTTTTTTCCCCCAAACCTGGGGTACATAGTGCCTTCATGCCAAGGCAAAGATGGCTAAAAAGACCTCCCAAACAGGTTGTGGACTGACTGATCTTGGCCCAGGAATTAATTTCTTTGTGGAGGAACTTGACAGCCTGCTCTGCGTGGTTTCTGTAATTTTCTTACTCTTTTTCAGATGAGTTCAGAGTCTGTGTTGGATCCTCAGCAAATCCAAGCTTTTGACCAGCTCTGCCGACTCAACCGAGGCACCTCCCGAGTACGTACTCCCCATTTTCCTTCTGCTTTCAGACTGGTGATGGGCGTTTTTCCTGTGGCCAAGCCAGACACTGGCATTGGCAAGCAAGGGCTCTGGCTTTTCTCTGGGGTTTGCTCTAGTGCTGGCACTTGGCTGTGGCACACTTCAAGGCAGCCATGCTAGGGAAGCCACTGGCAGGGAAACTGTGGGAATGGCTCTGGCTTTGTGGCTGGGCCTGACAAATGTTCCTGGGGTGATCCTTTGTGGATTTGTAACTAAGCTTCCCTCTAGACACTGTAGCTCCTGCAGTGGCTGGAACATTCTCTCCTCCTCTGCTCCTGCTGTCCCAAGAAGAGCGCAGCTCCCTCTGTCCCTGGCATTTTCCTTGTGTCTCCTGCCTGTTTTGGCTGTGTATCTTGGCACTTTCAGTGCTTTCTGGGTTTGTTTTTCAATTTTGTGACTTCAAAGCAGCCTAAAGACCCCTGGGGAGTTGTTCAGTTGAGGACTGGTGACCTGCATGGAGCTCCGCAGGGTCCCTCCATGCCATCCATGCCCTTGGCTTTACCTGGGTTAAGGTTTCTCTCGCTGCAGCAGGGACACAGTGACACCCTGGGCTCTGTGTACCTGCAGGAGTGTTCCTGGGGTGACCAGGGGGTTTTCTTTGCAGCTGGCTCTCCTAACGGAGCTGGCACGTGGTGACAAGCACGGGCTGCTCAGCGTTTCCCACGGGGACCCGGCCACCAGCAGCGTCTTCCAGAACGAGAACTTCCAGCTGCACCTGACGCCCCCTCCGCTGGCTGAAGAGTAGCTCCTGCCCTGGCTGCTCCCAGGATGTGGTGCTGGGGAGCCTTCCCACCACAGCACGGGATCGTCCCCCACACCACCTTCCCAGAACCCGCCGTGCTCACCCTCACTGGGCACTGGTGGGTCATAGCTGGTGATGCCTCAGCTCTGCTTTGGCAGTGGTGGGGCAGCTGGGCTGGAAGCTGGGAACTCTGGGACAAACCCCAGCATGCTGGGGTACAGGAGGGCTGCCTGTGCTGACCCAGGGGCTCATGGCAGCAGTGGGAACTTTTCCAAGTAACCAAATCAGCTCTGCCCTGCTGGGGGAGCCTGTCCTGTGCCCAGAGGCCCTGTGTCCCTGTGCTGTGCTGGTTCTGTGGCTGGGGGCCACACCTGAGTTGTGTGTTCTGCTAAAAGCAGCTGTTCTGGCAAGGCCTGGCCCTGCGGTCTCATAGCAACAGCCAAGGGGTCTGAGGGCACAGAATGGGCAAATCTGGAGAAGACTGAAGAATGCAGGAAATGACACGTGTGTGAGCAAACTGACCTGCACACACTGTGTTCTACCAACCCATTAAAGAGGCCCTTGGTTGAACTTCCTGTGACTTCTGCAGTTCTGTGAGTGGGCTGCTGCTAAGAAAAAGATATATCTTGTGCCTGTGGGTGAAGCTCAAACCTCCCCTCTCACCTCATACCTGTGTTGGGGGTGGGAGGAGTGTGTGTGTGAAAAAGGTGCCTCATACCCTTGGGGGTTGCAAGGAGTAGAGGGTGGATGTGATGGGCACTGATGGTCACAGAACTTTTAGGACTTTGCTCTCAGCACTGTAACCCACTGTTGGAGGGGTTTCTGTGTTGTCACACACACTCCTCTTCCCCCTGCTCACTTCAGCACAGACACTTGGCTGTTTTGGGGTGCCCTTGGGGTCCCAGCTGCTTCCAGAGCACAGCACCGGGTGGTGTTGCTCTCCCTGCAGACAGAAGTCCTGTGGCTGATCTGTGCAGAGCTCATAGGGAATGGCGGGAATATAGAGCAGCAAAGCTGCCTCCAAGGAACACTGAAGCACCAGGTGTTGTGCAGAGCTCACCTGGGCAGGAGCAGTGCCAGTGCCCTGAGGTGCCTTGTGTGCTCACCTCCTGCCTGTGAGCAGAACTATCATGGGATGTGTCCAGCCTGCAGCCACACCTGGGCACAGGTAAGTCAGGGAGCTGAATTTGGTCATACATCAGATGAGTCAGAGCTGCGCCATGAGGCTGCCCACCAGCCCCAGCACTTACCAGGGCCTGGTGTGCTGCCCTTGGTTATTCCCTTCGTCTGCCTGGCTCTGGGGCTGTGTCAGGGGCTGCAATCTGAAGCTGTGAGCAGCCCCTCCTTTGCTGGAAGTCCTGCAGTGCTTCTCTCTAGTCTGGAAAGCACACAGGCAGTTAGGACAAGCAGAAGGCCAGTTCAGTATTTTATTCAAGAGGAAATATACACACACCTCTCCCTGGCAGGGGGAGCAGCCAGCCCAGGGCATGTTTGTGCAAAGGAAGGAGCCCGGTGTTCCCTGGGAGCGCTGGGAGCCGGGTGTGTGATGGATCAGGAGATCCCCGCGGCTGGGCCCTGCCCGAGCGCTCTCCAGCAGCCCCGGCACTCCCCAGAGCGCCGCTGACATTTCCAGGAACAACAGAAGGAAGAGGCAGCTTATTGTGCTTAAGACATCTGAACAAATCCTGGGTAGGAGACACTCACAGCTTGTGGGTATTGCTAATTACTTACAGTTAAGAAAGAATGGATCCTGACGGGGACAGGACCCTGTGGAGTCTCTGCCACCAGCACCCCCCGAGGTCACCGCGCTCCCAGCCTGTGCCCGGGCAGGGCTGCAGCTCCTGCTTGCCTGCAAACAAGGTGAGCTGTGCTGGGCGGGGGTGTCCTGCTCACGTTCCCTGTCCTTGGTGCCCCAGGGAGAACTGGTGAGGAGCTCCCTGCCCGTGGGAAAGGCTGTGCTGCGCCAGCCCACCCTTCCTGCCTGGGAAGGAGAAGCCATTCCCAGGGGAGGAAGAGCCTTCCTCTTTCTGGGGGGAAAAGCTCAGAGGCCAGGCATGAGAGTGAGCTCATTCAGCTCTCCACTCAGGTTACAATTGAAAGGTTAAATATGAATAAATGCTGTAGGTTTATACATAATGTTTCCTTCTACCTATGGAACGTGTCTGAATGGTCCAAAGACAGCAAAAATATTGTTAGAAATTGTAGTTAGCCGAGAAAGACAACCCCGCCCTTAAAAACAAAATAAATCCTATTTAGTTTTACTACAGCCATTGTTAAATGCCCTCAGAAAAACAGAGTATTTTCAGGTGCCTTGTGAGAATGTATCTGTTCATGCAATGGCCCAAGTTCCTCATTTCACAAGCATTGCACATTTTTATGTAAGTCATCAAAACTATAAAACCTATTATTTTTGTCTGAAAGTCTTAGTCTAAAAAGTACAGCATTACTTTATATCCACCCATGGAAACTCCTAGACGCGCATGTGCACAGACACACACTGTTGCCTAAATGTCTTCTAAAGATACTGATTACAAAGTGTATAAAATTGGGAATACATTGTCAGGATACAGTGAGAGATGAGCCACCCTCTACCACAGACTATAATCTAGGATCAGTCACTAACTGTACACGTTTTTACAGCCTTGGATTCACCAGGGACTTCTGAAATGCAAACAGCAACTACACAAAGAACGGCAGTACCGCTGCAGAACACAGGAGTTACTGGCTCCAGCTCCATGGAGCTGGCTGGAATCTGAGTGACATGTTTGTTTCCTTCAAGCAGGGCTGAAACTGAACCTCCTGTGAGACAGCTCCACTACCAGCTGGGTGAGGGACCCCTGCTCCGAACCTGCTCCTGGACTGGGAGTGATGGAGCAGGAGCCAAAGCTCCTCTCTCCACTAGGATGACTTTGGGCTCTATTTTAACAAGCTCACATGCCACTGAGACCATGGGCCACCTCCCAGGGGCATCTCCAGGCTGTCCCCAAGCTCTGCCGACACAGTGGTGTGGCTGGTAAAATTCTTTTTGTTTAAACTTTGTGATTCTTCAGGCAAATGCAGGCCCTGAGGCCGTTTGGTCCTGAGTGTCCGGCACCAAAGAGCCCAGGAGGAGGCAGAGGCGGAGCCGAGGGCGGCTGTTCGGAGGTAGTCGCTTCCTTCTCCTGTCCTGGTACTCCCCAGTCCAGTGTGGTATTGGTTAGATGGCCATGCCCTGCCTCTGCCTGCTCCCCCTCCTGCCCACCTGCAAAAGCCAGACCCCCTTCCCAAGATCCAGGCAGAGAAAAGGGACCAGGTGGATTCAGGCAACTCATCCCCCTCCAGAGCAAGACCTGCCTTCTCAGGAGATTTCAGAGCCTGGCCTACCTCAGCAGCTGCTCCGTGCATAGCCTGGAGAAAAGTTGGAGGCACTTTGTGCATTCTCTAGCTTGCCATTCCAACATGCTGGAAGCTTGGTGCCAACAGCCTCGGAGAAGGTCGCACCAGCACTAGGGAAGAGGCTGGACAAGGAGCCAGGACAGACAGAGAAAGGAGCCTTGTGTAGCTGTTTGAGAAAGACTAAGGGCACCTCGGTTTGCTGCTCCAGGTGTGCACCCCCTACGCTCTGAGGGACCCCTGCGAACAACCCCACAGGTGGAAACATCTCAAGTGGAATGTCCTCGTGTGAGAAGTTGTGTGTGGGGTAACCCAGACCAACAAAAGGGCCTATTTCTGCTAGAAAAGTCTTAAGATTTGTCACTACCTTACGTGCAGACGTGGGAGAGCTGATCAGGCTGAGAACGTGTTAAAATTGCTCAGGCTGCTGCTAGTTCACCATGTGTAAGTCCTGTGACCGCGCTCCCATGATAGGAATCTGAAATATCAAGTGCACTGGAAAAAAGGGATTGTCAGAAAAAACAGAAAATAGAAATACTACAAAAGCAACATTACTGAGAAGGAAGTGGACTGAGCCGATGCCGACTTGTGTGGTCACACAGTGGTTTCTATAGTCTCAATCACTTCCATCTCGCACTGCGAGGGCGACAGGAGCGGGCATTCGTCCGGCTCCCAGCTGCTATCCGGGCTGTAATCTTCCTCTGAGCTCAGCTCGGCCACCCCCTCCGTGTCCTCGTCACACGACTCCATGTAGTGAACCCCCACGGCGTTGATGCCGGAGTCCTCAGAGCTGGACGGGGACGAGCAGTGCTCTGGTTTTGGTGTATTGCTCTCCTTTGTGATTAAGGCGTTGCGGACGGAGCCCTCGTCGGGCTTTGCCCGGTGCGGGGCGGGCGGCTGGCGCTGCACGTAGCACATCTTGCCGTTGATGCACTTGACGCGGTAGTTGTCGATGAAGAGGTCGGCGATGGTGCAGAACTGCGGCGCCTCGGGCGGCAGCGGCGGCTGGAAGGCGGGAGCGAACTTGAGGAAGTGCTCGGTGAGCGACACCGAGATCTGGATGGTGTTGGGGGACTCCCGGGGCTGGACGGGGATCTCGGTGCTGGGGAGCTGCTCCACGGGGGTCATGGGCTGGTAGACGTATTTACCTGTGGGGACACAGGAGCGGCGTTTAAAGGTCTTTGAGTTTGAACAGAAGCGATGACATTGACACCCTTGGACACCACCAGCAGTTCCCTGCTGGCAGCAGCTGCTGCTTCTCCAGGTATGGATCCTCTGACACCTAATGCTGCAGGTAATCACAACCTCCTGTACCCGGTGCTGCTCCCCTCCCTGACACTGCCTCAAGGACTGCTGTAGGATGTGATAACTCTGGAGAATTAACTCCAGGGCACAACTTCATAGCCATGAAGTGGGAAAGATGCCAGGTCTGCCCACCCTGCCTTCTAGGAGCAAGGAAATGGACAAGATTCTCAGAGGGTTTTTTTCCCCCACTGAACATAACATGTAAGTTCTAGCTTACACCTTCACTCCAATGATCAAAATTTTATTCTATTACTATTATTCCAGTGAGTCTCCCTGCCCATGACTCCACGTTCTTTGTTTTTGGGTACTAAATCGTGTTTTTCCATATTATAAACCAGAAGCTCATACATGACTACAATTAGAATTTTAAGGCAGAAAATAAGGGAATTTCTAAGCTTCTGGCATCTTGATTATCTGGTTAAGTAGTAAGAAAATAGGATTATGTTGGTTATATTGAGCAGAACAAAGTGTGAACTGAACATCTTCACTAAAAGAAATAAATAAGAGAGCAGAAAATTGGGACTATGTCAGGAAAAACTGAGAAACCCGAGGCTATGCCTAAGACTGTAAAATGCTGCATTTTATTTGCATGAAGCCTCTGAAAGATTCATGTCTCCCCAGGGGCTCATCCACTGGGAAAGCACAAATTTCCAGAAGCCTTGTGAGTAGTGGGGCTGTCAGAAGAGTTTTGCTGCACGCGCTGCAGATCCTGCTTTGCACAGGCAGCAAATGCACCAAAGCATGGAGGGGCTGTGTGGGTGCCTGGAGCTCTCCGGGTGAGGAGCAGAAAGCTCCTGCAGAAAGGAAGGCAGTGCTGGTGTGTTTCCAGCTCACAGGTAGATACAGCCTTTCCCCCTGAATTACCCATTCCTTTGGAACATCGCAGAATGGCTCGCCTTGGGAAAGACCTTAAAGACCACGGAGTTCCCATCCCCCTGCCGTGGGCAGGGACACCTCCTACGACCAGGTTGCTGTAAGCCCCAGGGCAGGGCTCGCTCTCCCTGCAAAGCCGAACAGAGAATCCCCCTGGGCCGGGAAACCCCCCCAGCCCTGGAGGAGCTCTGTCGGCTCTCGGCAGCCGCGGGTGCTGCCGGCGTTCCGGGGCCCACGCACAGCCTGTGCTCTGCCAGCTCCGGGACAGCACCGGGAAGGCCCTTCCCACCCCGCAGTGCTGCCGCAAGGGAATCGGGCCGTGTGAAAATCGGCTGGGATTTCCAATCCCCGTAGCCCAAGGACAGGGAGTACAGCTGAAAGGCCACGGAACCGAAGGAAGAGCTCTGGAGCGTGGGAGAGATTCCAGGCACAGCGAGGGAAAAGCCCACCCGTGTGCCATGGGAGGAGAGAGCAGACAGAGCTGGCAGCAGAGGGAAGTGTGTGAACAGCTTTGACCAGCTCCCCTTGAATACCTCATCCAGTGCTTTCTCCCTACGATCTGTGCAATGGTAGCTGCTGACACAGCCACGGGGAAAGCTCAGTGACAAGAAATCAAGCTTTTCCCCTGTCTGCTTATGGCTGGATGACAGAAAACACAAAGCCATCCTCTCCACTTGCCATCTCTGTACCATGGTGTAGCTCCTAAACCTGCTGTGACTCAGAGGAATGAGTGTTGGCATCCAGCAGCTGCATGCTCCAGCCACAGGCAGAGCACAGCTCTCACTCCTCCAGCACAGATCCTTGGTTCTGGCGTCTCTGAGCAATGGGGTCCCCTCAGAGGTTTCTCAAATCTTGTGGACAGAACTTCCCTGGGAAGCTCCTCACCCTCACAGCCACAGCAGCAGCCCACGGCTTCCTGCCATCTGCTGCTTCCCTGAAATCCTTCTGTGAAATTAGTGAACATTAAATATGCCACTGCCTTGCAAAGCCCCACAGCTGATGATTACTGTGCTGCTGGCTGGGATAGTGTCTGATAAATTCAACTCATGGAAACTGAAGTGCAGCCTGCCCTTGCCTGAAACCACAATGCTCTATTTATGCATAGATTTGGAGGGCTTCTGTGTGGGCTCCTTTGACAACCAATGATAAAATACAACCAGATACTGGTGAAAAACATTTCTTCAACTCAATTCTGTGCTGCCTCTATTTGAAGAGTCCAAGGAAGGGTCCAGTGAAGATTTTACCAGGATGAAGAAAAAAGGTCTCTGTACAACAGGACTTGTTTTTCCACTTAAAACAGTCACCACATGCTGGCAGAAGGCTGAGGGATGTTGGGAATACAAAGTAATGTATTTAAGCCAAGGAAGCTTACAGCATGGGCATGGAATGGTAAAGCAAAGACTCCTCAGTTTGACTTTTTTGGTATTTGCTTTTCCCCTTTTGGGAAAAGAAGAAGAGCAGTGGCCAGGTCAGCCAAGGAGTTGCTGGGAGCTCAGCTGGTTGTTTCTCCACTGCAGCCGCACACAGCAGCTCCCTGCATGTCTCAGGACTGCCCTGCTGGCACTAATTCCAGAGCAGGAGCAAAGAGCTCAGGATTTCAGAGCCGCTCTGTGCGGCCTCACAGGGGCTGAACGTTCCTCACGTTCCAAATACAAGCTCTGCCAGGGTAAAGCAGGAACCAGCCAACACACAGTCAAAGAGAATTTTCTACATTAACTGATTTCTACATTTCTTTAGAATTCTGGTACAAGTTTGTCAAGTCTTAGCTGGTTTTAGAGGCAATTTTAAACAGATTAAACTTTCAAAACATGACCAGGTGCTCAGAACTGGAACTGTCAGCCTGGATCATGGACAATGCTGAGCTTACAGCCTCTGTTACCACCCCTCACCCTACATAATGCATGGTAACTCATCAGCCAGGATGCAGCCTATGAAAAATAAATGCAGAAATTAGAAATAAGATTGCCCCCCACCCCTGCAGCTTGCAGGATTGCCAGGCTTTTTCACTAGAAATGCCCCTAGAAGCACAAGTCCCCGGGTTCTCTTATAATCCATCTCAATCTGATCAAATACCCGTGGAAATCAACAGCAATATTTTTGCTGACTCTGAGCAGCTGGCAACAGTCTGTGATAAAACAGTACTTTGGGCACCTATTCTACTCCATTCTGTCTAATACACTAGCTCAGAACTTACTGCCTATTTATTCCAAGTCAGCTGAAGAACTCTGTGACTGCACTGTGCTGATGAACACTCCTGTAAATGACAGTGTTCTGCACAAATTCAGAGGTCACACAAGACACCACATCCGAAGTTGTTTCCTGGGTCACTTCTCCACCACTGCCTATGTGGAAGGCGGTGAAGGAAAAATACTGCTCGTGTCAAACAAATGTCTAAAAATCAAACTCCAAATCCTGTGAAAAGAAATTTGCTGCATTTGCAGAAGTTTGGGAAGTTCTTGTGCACTTTAAGAGCTGCTGTGAAGAGGTGTCACAGTTCTGGCTCTGAACTTCCACTGCCATAGCAAAAGGGCTCAGGGGAAACGAGAGCATGCTCCCCTCCTGGAAAGTGTGAAATCAGGCTCTGCCAGAATGACTGCCAGGGTAAGTCTTGGTTGTCCATGACAGCCACTGGCTGACAGCTGAGATGATGAAATGAGAGACTCAGAAATAGGTCTATAGGCTACATTTAACCATTTGTCCCCCTGAGCCTGCTCTGTGCTCAGGGCATTATCCCCCACCAACACTGCTCCTCTGTCTGACCCCTCAAAGTGACAGCAGCCTGTGCACAACAAGAAAGGGACAATTGTTTCTCCATTTCTTCAGCTGGCCCTTGTGCTAGCACACAACCCAAATCCTCAGGGACCTGGCACATGTTACAGCCAACACTCAACTGCAGAACAACTATTCAACTATGTCCAAGGAAGTGAGTGCTGGGCAGTGCTCATCTCCCTGTTGCTCTGTGCACAGAAATAGGATTTCTATTGCCAAATCGGATGGATGCTGTTCCCCAAAGCCTTGGATCCATGCCTCCAGTGAGACTGCCAGCAGGCTAAGGCAGGATCCAGCAAAGCAGGAAGCTCTATCATCACCTGCACATCTCCAGCAAACTCAGGCAACTTGGAAATTTTTTTATGTTTGTGGCACTAATAAGCAGAACTATGTGGCTGATTGACTGGAAGCTGTATTATAGAGCCTTCTGCTTCCATAACCCCAAATCAAACTTTGAGAAACAAGCCACGAGGTTGTTTCTCTCTGATTTTTTGCTAATTGGGTGGTCTGCATGCATCTTCACCAAACAGACACAAAACAGCAGCAATTTCTATGGCTAATATGAAATAATTTAACCATGAAATAAGCAGAAGTGTGGCTGGAAAATTTTCTTTTCCACTTCCCTCCATCCTGGCATTCTGGTTTACCTCTAACACTCATTAATGTGCTTGACATATTGAAAAAAAAAAAAAAAGTCCAGCTTTCAGGAGGGAGGTTTCCTAGAACAAATTCTCAAATTTTACCCTCTCAAAAGGACTTAGTCCTAATAACTAACACCATGAATTGCACTGCACTTCAGAAAATGGTAAGAGAGAGCTGTGGATTTTACGAGTCTAAGTCAGCAATACATATCATGGATATTTGTTCACATGCAAGGCATTTAGACACCTATTAACTGAAAGATAAAAGCTTTTATTCATATGTATTCTTCCCTCTGCAGCTGCTGGAACAAATATTTCTACAGCCTCCCATCTGCCAGCTCATCTATCTCCAAAATCGGCAAGGTTAACAAAGACCTGCTACTTGGCAGCTATTGAACGTGACCTGGCTCAGCTTAGGAGCTGCTCCTGTGTGGGCTGAGCACTCGTGGAAGTCCCAGGCAGAGGTGGGCTGGAGGTGAGCTGGCTCTGATCCCAGGGGAATCTCCGTGCCTTTGGCTGCGGTGGATGCTCCAGAGGGGCTGGAGCTGTGACCCCAGGCACAGTCCATGGCTGCCACAGGCCCCAGTGAGGGTGTGGAGGGATGTGTCCTGGTCACCAGCACAGAGCTGCTCCCCAGATGCTGGTGACTTGGTGCTGCCTGAACATACACCTGTGTAACAGCACCAGTAATCCCCCCTTGTGAAGTCCAATGGGATTCTCACTCCAGCTGTGCCAGACTTTGCTGTTGCCTCTCACAACTCTGCCAAAAATTCAGCTCACACAGGAGGGGAATTGGTCCCACTATGAAGAACATAAAACCCTCTAATTAAATACCACACAGCTCTGAAGGACTGAAGGCAAAGGAAGCATTCATAATGCATGTGTGACAGGAGACAGCGCTGCCTTGGAGGGGATCTGCATTATTCCAAGGAGAGCTCCCTGCACAGCTGTTCTGGGTGTGGAAACCTTGGAGATGAGCTTCTCGAGCACTGGCTTTGCTCACACAACAGACAGAGAACAACGAGAGCTCTTCCAGCAGCATTTGTTCCACATCTCCTGGGTGGGGCAGGAGAGCCAAGTCTGGCTGTGGGGAAGCACCAGGTGGATGTGCAGCTCTCTGCCACGTGGTGACAGCTCTGAGCAGGAGTGGTGCCCTGCTGCTGGCATTGGCACAGTGGCCCTGGGACAGTACAGAGGTTGTCACACCCAGCTGGGCTTTCAGGCCCCCCAGGGCAGTGGGTGGCACAGGTTTGCCAGCTCAGCCAGAGGGCGTGGGACGGACCCAGGTAGGATTCACGGCTGGCACAGCAGAACCTTGGTGGAAGGAGGGTTTCCTCCTTCACAGCCTAAGGCAAAGCTCCCTGCACATCCTGGACAGGTTTATGGAGGACATTCAGCATCCTCAGCCTGCTGGAGGTGCCCACCACACCTGTTTGTTGCCAAGTGCCCAGCAGAGTGGAATTCCATTGGGAAGTGGGATGTTGGGCTGAGTAGCTACCTGAGGTCATGGCCCTCCAGCCCTGCCTGCTGAACAGTGGCCAGAATGACTGCTCTGGCTCTCCTCCTCCTCTCTCCAGTTACATGCACAGCTTGGAACAACAAACCCTTGCAAACAAAGCTTGCCCTACCCATAAATACTTGCCAAGGACTATCACAATTCCAAACTATACTTAGAGCACAGTTCTAACTTTTCCAGAGGGGTGAGAACAAATGGAAGGAGAAACCTGGAGCACATTTACAGATGGCACATGTGAAAAACTGCAGTGCTCACCCAGTCTGCACTTCCTTGTGATGTATGGAATGGACATCATGTCATATCCAGCAAATCCTCATAGACTGCATGGTGAACAAAAGATGTGGAATGAGCCACCAGAGGAAATGGAAAACATTTCAGGACGGTGAGGCACTGCCAGATTGACAGGCTCTAGTAGAGCTGAACTGGGCCACTGGTGGTTATAAGGCATAACTGAAATGATTGTCCACCTTGAAGAAGCCTTGTAGATAAAGATATGCAGCACCTGAGTGCAAGTGGTATTTCTGCCTTGCACTCTGTCCAAACAACTTTGAAAAAGCACTGAGATTGCTCAAACAAATTTCTAGTGCAGGGAATGCAAACAGAACATTCTGCATACCTGCAGGAATTCTGGCAGAAATAGAAGGCCCAGTAAGGGATCACAGAAGAGACTCCAAGGGCACAAATCAACTCAGCAAAGGAACAACAGAAAAAGCAAGCACACACTAGGACCTGAGCAGGCTGGAAGTGCAGCAGAAGGGCTGGCAGGCTGTGCCCTAACAGAAATGTATCACTGCAAACAGCTCCTTCTCACAGAAGCACCTCTATCTGAGCACGAATGAATCCATCCCATTGCAGACCCCATCCGAGCACAGGGAAGAACCAGTCCAGCAATGTTTTGGCAGTGGCTGCCTAGGAGCAATTCCATACAGCTGCCAGCTTTCTCCTGTGGAGGTGTTCCCTCCCTGCTGTACAGCCAGACAGCTGTGCCAGCCCCTGACTCAACGCTTTTCACAGGAAACCAGCAGAGACGGGGAAAAAATCAGGAAGCTTTTCCTCATCAAATTTGTATTTTAATGCCCTTTTGTCTTGATCTGTTTTAAATACAAAAAGGATCATGACAGTACGTGCTGTGAGCTGTCTAAGCCTTTGAGGAGTGTCTGTGCACATCAGCTTAAGAGCAGGTAACGCTTAAATGCAAACAGACCCTGGAGCTTCCTCCATCATCCCTGCTCTTTACTCTCATTGCTTACATGGATTTACTGGACTTAAAGAAAAAGCAACCCTGAAGGCTTGAGAGATGCAGCCATAAACCCTCTTAAAGGGGCCGTATTTGCTCACTAACCATTGTAAGGGAACAGAATACCAGCACCCAACGAGGCAGTGAGCAGCAGCACACACCACATGTGTGTTCTGGAGGAGCTCTTCCCTTTCAGTAGCTGGAGAATGTCACCCATACCACAGGTGCTACTAACCCCAGCTCCATGCTGGGTTCCAGAAACACAGAAGCACAGGCATGGAAAGTATGGCACAGCCCTGGTTACCTCTGCCAGCACAGCAGCTGGGCAACACTACCCAAGCTCTGAATCCAAGGATTTTCATCTTCCAACATCCCTTCCAAACCCACCCCCAAAGGCCAGAACAGCCACTTCTTACACATTCCCCTGAGAAATTTTATCCCCCAAGATACACTAGATATTTTTAAAATTCAGTAGAGAAAATAGCAAAAAATGGCTTAGTGCTAAATATTTATTCTACAACCCCATCCCTGAGCACCATCTGCTCAAGCTTCAGCAGCCCATGGTTTCCATGCAGCCAGTCAGTGTACTGACAGGGAAACAAAGCAACATAAGCACAGCTCCATGTCAAACTACCCAGAAGACCATGGCATTGCCTGGAAATCAAAGGGACTGGAGATACAAGATCCAGTTGTCTTCAGATGTATAGTATGTGCTGCAGGGGGGCATCCTGAGCCTTTGCACATGATGGAATGCTTTCTTGGGAATTCTTAAATAAGCAGAACAGCTCACCAGGTCCTTGAAGGAAAAGCCCTCTCCAAAAACCTGCACTCTGCACCCACAAGGGACAGCTGGGGCAGGAGGTTGGGATTCACAGCTTGGAACAGACACATTTCTGTGGCCACAGTGTTTTCCTGCTGGCTGATAGGAGAAACAATGGCCCATGGGATGTGCTGTACCTGTGCTGATCCCTTCCTGTGGCCAGAGCCCAGGATCTGATAATGCTGACACATTATCTGTGCAGTTGCTGTGTGGGAGCAGGAGCCTTCAGGCTGGACAGCACCACGTTCTTCAGCTCCAGTGCTGGGAGCAGGCTCCTTATTCCCAGCACACTCTGTTAACCCAGTGCTGTTCCTGGTGCCCCATGCACATCTCCATTCACACGCCATTCAAACCAAGCTATTTCTGTCACAAGCCTCAAGAGAACCCATTTCTGGGGATTTTAAATGACTGCTCTCCCTGCTTGTGCACATCACCACCTGGAGCTGAGGAGTGCAAGTATGGGCACCAGTGCTCCCCTTGGAGGGGTGTGGGATCCAGCAATGCTCTGCATCAACACACAGAAGCCCAAGTACCACCACTGGAGGTGGAGCAGGTGTAGATCACACTGAGCCATTGTGTCACATAGTGCCACTGCAGGCAAGTGACTTGGAGCATCTGGACAGCGCAGCTGGGAGCACAAACAGCTCTCTGCTGTGAGCTAGTGCTGGCAGAGGTGAGAGCATCACCCCCAGCTTCACATCCAGAGAGGGAAGACCCCACAGGACCAGCTGCAGAATGGCTCCTGTGCCAGGAGATCAAGGTCTAGTGGCACAGGAAGGAAAAACAAAGCAAAAGGTGAGTGTCTCCTTCCACCTGCCCTGCCTACAGCTGGGCTAGTGCTGGTGGGCTGCAGGAAGGCTGCAAGAGCTGGTCAGTCCACCCTGGCACACCTGATGCTGCCCCAACCTTTCACCAGGGACCAGGGGAGTGAGTGAGTGAGTGAGTGCAAACACCTGGAGTGCGGCACAAGCACAGGAAAGCACTGAAATCCAACCAGGCAGCTACACAGCATGGAGCAGCCAAGCACCCTGCCTGCAACAGTTACAGGTGAGCGCCAGCATCATGTGTGGCAGGGAGAGGGACAGACAGAGCCTGGCACAGCAGGGAGTCATTTCAGGGCTGGGTGCAAGCACACAGCCAAACAAGCAGCTTCGAGAGCAGACGTGTGGGCTCTCGAGCTCCGCAGCCACCAGTGAGAACAAGAATACAAATGCATGCCTCTTGCTGAAATTGTTTTACAACGTAGGTTACATATAAATTCCAACTGTTACATGGCCTAAATTAAAGCATGGCTATGTTAAAAACAAGACCCAGTTGCCAAGCAATCAGTTTTCACTTTCCCAGTAGGTTTTTGACTTCCCTCTATGTGAATATACTCAACTATTGGCAAAAACATCTCCAAATGGCACAAACTGCACTTCTTGAGTTCTGTGATCAGTCACTACATAAAAATTGATTAGTGGAAGAATCAAAGCCATTATGAAAACATACTCTGTATCTTGTGGGCAGATAAATTCATAGAGGTGCTGGAAGAAAAACCACAACACATTAAACCAGGGTCACTATATATGCAGAGAGAGAGATGCTCTACCTGGAATCCAATCTACTGTCAACCAGCTTTTGCATTAGTATAAGCTTGTGCCATCCATCAGCAGCTAAGCCCACACTGTCACAGCTCTCGGGAGTTTGGGAACATCTTACACTGTTTGTGAGTAAAGCATTTTGTTTTTTATCCTTTACAGAAACACAAATTTCTACTAGAGCCTCACCAGTGTGCAGAAATAAGTTACCAAGGCTGGCAGTGAGTCATGAAGTGTACAGCAGCACTGTTAAATCGAGAGCCATTACATAAGAACACCCCAAGATGCCCCTGCTCTACATGCCCAGCTCTGCTGGTGCAGCAACACAAGCGGTGACAAAACGTGTTCCTGATGAGCACACAGGTGCTGCCAGGAAATTGGAGGTCCTGTGCCAAGCACCTGAGAGGCCCCCTCAGTGCTTCCAGCAGACCCGAGCAGTGTCAGCTCAGCAGACCTGCAGGATGGAAGTCACAGCGAGGACAATCTTGTGACTCAGTCTCGTGGGACAATGCAAGGCTGTGACCACAGGCTGCCAGTTAAGACCCATGAAACATCCATCAGGAGCCACAAGGGGAAGGATGTGACAGCAGGCACTTTTGCACTGGGCACTGGCATTAAGCAGGCTCACAGACCAGGCTGGCAAACAGATTCCCTCACCTGCAGAGTCCAGGAAGGAAGACACACGCTCGCCACAGGCACAGTGCTCCATGCAGATTTTATCTTTAGCCTGTTCCTCTGCAGTGACAAAAGTGCCAGCAGCCTCTCACCGGCAGGAGCACAGGCCCAGCCCTCACCATGCAGGGTTCAGGACACCCTGCATTCACAGACAGCCCCACCAGCTGAAGAGAGACAAGATTAATGAATTTTTTTCTTCAGAAGAACTTGCTTCTGGGAGGAAACATTCCCAGCCTTGTCCTTTCAGGTTTCTCAAAATCAGCACTTAACCCTTCAAGCAGCCACAGAGGAAGGGTGTCAGTTATCTGCCACTCTCAAAGGCTCTTACCAGCAGATCAATGAGTTTGGGGCAAGCAGATAAAACTCTGTGAATTACGCCTCTCAGGTGGACAGACAGATTACAAAACAGCCTCATAGTCATGCATGGCAAAGAGATTTTGGTTGGCAGGAAGTGTTTTGGTACACAGGTCCCTTTTTCTTTGACTTTTGGAGAAAGAAGTACAGTGATTTCTGTTCAATCCCTCATGAGCTGTACAAGAGACACACTAAGCAAGTAGCCTGAATTTAGAGATTTTCTAGTGGTCTAATTCTGTTAAGTGATATCTGCACCTTTGTTAATAATAACAGAACATGCATGTCTCTAAACATTATAGTAAGGATTCAAAATGAATGGCAGCAGATTCTTCCAGAGGTGCTGACATTCCCACAGGGTACAAGGAATCAACACATGTGAGTTCTCTTCTCAATGGTACATTCATACTATGATTTCCAGATTATAACTAAAACTTGAGGAACAAAATCCCATCCAGGTCTGGAATGGGTGCACCCATAAAAACTGGCAGTGTTTTCCCTTAGAGTAACACTTCAGAATATCAGAATATATTAAGCTGACATTCTTTCCTTGGTTGTGTACAGCTTAGTGAAACAAAGCTGGAATATCATAGCTCTTCAAAATACAGGTGAAGAGAAGATCTTGCACAGCCACAGGCAACAAATCCTCATTAAAAGTCTTTTCCCATTACAAGCTGCAACATCCACCTTTCTGCAGCTCCTGCCTGGCACTCAGCATAATGCCTTGCTCTGTGCACAAACATTCTGTCCATACATGGACTTAACAGGATGAATGTTCAAATCCTTTTCACAGCAGAAGTAAATTAAAAATGCCTATTTGTCCCAGGATTTGTGTCATTCTCCCTCTAGACCAAGCTGTGTTTTCTGGGAATTCCCAGTCCTACTGCTCCTAGCCCCACTATTCCTTTCCACTTTAAACAAGAGTTTTCCATGAAGAAAAATGTATGAGTTCCTCCAAATACTCAGAATTTCAGACACAAGCATGTTACAACTTCCTTTCCCTGTTTATCCAACGAATCAGTCATCAGGATGTAGTTTTGCCCTGTGGAACAGTACTGCTGGAAATTCAAGTTGCCATCCCCACTGCCAGGCTGGCTGCTTCCAGTGCCCATCTCCATCTGCAGACAGGGACACACAGAGCACCAGAGCACTGCTGCCCTTCTGCTCCCTCCTGGATGTGGAAATGAGTTTTACAGCCACCAAAAGGCAACATGAGGAAAACCCACTGGACTAAGAGCAAGGCTTTTGGAGATGTACAGTACATGCTGTGCTGCAGAGCACCCCAGGGCTGTGGCTGCTCCTCTAACACACAGGGATTGACAGACACTGGCTGTGGGCAGGCACAGCTCCTCTTTAGACCCCCAAGCCCTATCAGGATGCACCTGAATTCCTCCCCATACCATCTCAGCTCACTTACCAGCTTTGTCACAGCAAAGCAGGGCTCCCTCACTGATTCCCTCCTCACAGTTCCTACAGGTAGACTGGGCTCTGAATAATTACACGGGCTTGGGAGACTGTCAGAGCCCCTGCTGAAGGCTTCTGTCGCTGGAGAGGGGCAGAGACACCTTGGAAATGCAGCTGGTGTGCCCAGAGCTCCTGAAATGCTGCACACATCACTGTGTGGCAAGGGAAAATGCCTGCACCTGGGCCAGGTGTGTACCTGCCAGAGAGCAGGCAGGAGCTGCCATGGACACACACCACATCTTCTCCCTGGAAGAGGTTTAATCAAGGATGGCCTTGACAGAGAACTTTCACCAGCTTTGTGCGACAGACAACAAATGCCTTCATTTAAAAATGCTATAAAAGAAAGGCACTAATGATTCAAGCAGAGGAGAATGAGAGGAGCAGTATCAGCTCAGAGCACACCCAGGTGCAGTGACTGTGCTGATTTGGCTCATTCCCTGGCTGCAGCTGCGGGCAATGGATAAGGGATAGCCCCCTCCCCTGGCCAGCACACAGCTGGGACTGATGACACCCCAGTCACAGGGACTGTGCCTCTGCTGGGTGCCCTCAGACACTGAGAGGAAGGAAAGGAGCTCTGAGAGCCAAGCAAAACCCTGGGCTGCCTGTTCAGGTGAACAACAAAATGTAAATGTACTCTAGTTCTACATTCCCAGAATATTGCTAGCCTGACCAAATTTAGAGAAGCCTTTCTCCCCTAAACCACCCAGCAAACACACGTCCTTTGTGGCATGCCACCCATCACACAAACCCATTTTCTCCTCTTAGCTGAAAAATGACAATTCCTTGGGTCTCTTGCCAGGCCTGCCTGACCTCATGCAGAACCTGCCAGGTCTGGCTGCAAACTCGAGCCGAGCAGTGCCATCATTTGTGATGTACGCCAGGGAGTGGGAAGCTAATCCAAGGCACACCTGCAAGTGCTATCCACCAGCCAGCAAACTGCAAGGGAGGGGGAGCAGGTGCATTTTTAAAAACCTTTCCTGCCACCAGGATCTTGTTCCTTGCCTGAGCCTAGCAGTATGTTCCCTTCCTGGCCCCCCAATGGAGATTTCACACTTTCCCCATGCTTGGTTTGTTTTCTTGTAAAGGTTCCAAACAGCTGAACCTGTAAAAGTGGTGGTACTGAAATTTATTTGCTGCATTTACTTTTCAATACAAGATATGCAAGAGGCTTTAAGGAGCTAAAAGCTTGCTCTTTTGATGCTGAATTGGAAGGGGGGGGGGGGGGGGGAAGCACAGAAAGGCTAATACAAGGTGGCACAATTACTGTCTATTGATGCAACTGCTTTGGAACCACGCTTCATCATGTATTATTGATAATTGCAGCATAATGTACCGAGGGGTTTGCAGGGTGGTTAACAGAATGCAAGATATTGAGATTACAAATGAACCGAGTTGCAAGAGAATGCTCTTAATTGTATCAAGCATGATGCCTTCTCTCGCAGTTAATTCTTAGGAAGTAAAATTAGCAAAAGTCAAAGTCCTGCTGTCAGGTCAGGACAGATGAAACCCCGAGGATCTGATCCTTTCTGACATAAGCAGGTACCACCTCAGAGCCAGCAGCCTCAGAGCCAGCATCAGTGCAAATCACAGCTGCAGTGGAAATCCCGAGGTGAAGAAAGGGAGGCAGGCACCTTGCTGCAGACCTGCCTCTGGCATGTTTTCTCTGGCTCTGGAAAAAGTAGATCAGAGTAATTTAAGGCTCTCAGCTTGCATCTAATAAACAAAACCACCCAAGGCTGTCAGAGGGGAGGAAGGTGAACAGGGGGCTGCCACCCTGGCAAAGGGAATGCCTGCAGGACACAGAGCAAGCAGGAGAAATGTGTAGTGGGTCAAACACAGGGGCTGAAGTAAAAAACACCTCCTGGGCCAACACCTTCTTCCCTGCTGGGAAAAGGACTCCGAGGCTTGAGCCCTCATCCTGCTTCCACATGGAGACTGGAGTCGGCACAGCCTCCTGGCAGCACCCAGGGGAGGGGTGTTGAGGACAGGACAGCAGCAGGGATGAGGTGTCCCTGAACTCCTGAGCAGAGCCCAGCAGCTCCAGTGACACCCAAGGCACCCCAGCACCCTCCCATCCCAGCCCCCCCAGGCACACCCGTCCTGCACGTTTTTCATGCACCTCTTATGGAGGCTGTACCTGGGTTCAGAGCTCCCCACGCACGGGAGCGCATTAGAGAAACACCACCCTGGGAAATCTGCTCCTCACCAAGCCCAGAACAGACTGAGAAGGACCTAAAATGAACTCCAGGCTTAGACACACAAGTCATACAGGCACCCAGGGCAGCTGAGGCTCTCGGAGCTGTTTGGATACACCAGTCAGTCTCTGATCTCCCTGGCAGCTATTACTGCCATTTTACGGACAGAGAAAGATCGGCAGTAAAGAGAGCGCCTCCAGTACTGCTCACTTCCGAGCATGCCAGCCACAAGGGCTTTGGGAATTCAGGCTGGGTTCTTTCTCAATTATTCCCTCCATAGCCAAGTGGCTCTGCAACGCTAAATTGCTCCTGCCACTGAAGCAAGCAGGATGTGATCCTGAATACACATGAGGAGACAATCTACTCATCATGGCATGGTGAGTTTTTGTAATTTCTCAGTGTAAGTGCACTTTAACTGAGTTGACATTCTCAAGGACCTTGGCCACTGATGGAAAATAATACTTCAATGGCCCTTTTAATTGATGTAGAGTTTCCTGTTCCCCAATACAGCTCTTAAGAGTCACAGAAAAGCACTTTCAAGAACCCTCTGAGGATTCCCAAGTCAGTATTACAGCACTGCGTTTATGCAAGGTAACTCTCAATACTGTTTAATTACATCTCTGACCTCTATACAATTTCCCATTATAGATCTCATTCTTACCCCTTTTAAGTCCAACTCAACTCATTCCACAGGAACAGGATACAAAGAGATCCTTAGCTCTGAAATTTGCATTAGGAAATGAGGGGCAAGAAGGGAGCGCGCTTTACCATGGCCTCCAGAAGATTAAACAAGGCAGTGAAGAGTGTGACTTCCTTTAAAATCCTCCATTTAAAATCCTGGCTTCTTGAGGCAAAAGTATCTCAACTTTTCCTTAGCCATAAAGGAGGAATTGAGAAGGAAGTCTGTACTTCTTGCAAATGCTATAACTGTTTTTAAATCTTATAATTGCCACACAGAAGCAAAGGGTTGGATGGGATCTCAAGTGGTCTTTCCAAGAGGGAAGCAGCTCCATGTAATGCCTAAGGGACACCAGTCTAAGCCTTCCCTAAAGGACCACGACTCTTCACCTTCTCAAGTACTCTGTTCCCCTGCTGCATTTCTCTTTCTAGTTATGATATTTTCCCAGATCCAAACCTGAACTGGTCCTGGTCACAGGTAAGAGATACCTGGTTATCTGCCACCTCTGTGCAGAGGAGGACTCGAACACAGCTGCTCTGCAAGGCCACCTTACACTGTAAAGCTCATCAGCCCTTCCTTTCTCCCTCCCTCAATCTTACAGCCCAAAAAACCCTTTCTTTTGCACCCCCTTGTAAAGCATATTTTTCTAAGCTGATCTCTGTGATCTCCTCCCCAGTTCTCCTACAGCTCTATAAAGTGCAACGCTCAAAGCTCAGCCCATCAGCCTGGTTTCCTCATCACTGAGCTGAAGAGACTAATTAAATTGCACGCTTGCCATGCTCCTGGTAATGCATCCCAAAGCGAAGGTTGGGGTTCTGGGTTTGGCTTTTCTGCCACACAGCCCTCCTGCTGCTGAGGCAAAGCAGTTTGTGATCCATCCTAATCCCCAGATTCCTCTCTGAAATTGCTTCTTCAGTTGTTCCAGTTCCATGTGTGACTTCCCCATCCCAGGACCATTCCCAGATGATTTTGGGTAACATCTCCAGTTTATAAGCACCACTTTGAGCTCTGATCCAGAGTGCTCATAAGCTTTTATATCTTGATGGTGGCCACAAATAACTGAGACCAGGGAAATGTTGGGAAGAATCTAGGTCAGAACCTTTGTGTTACTGATGAAACACCAGTGTTCCCGTCCCCGTGCAACAGGTGACTGTGGCACCTTCTCACACAGCCAGTTGTGCCACACAGTACTCAGGCACAGACAGAAGAAAACCTTTTGTCCTGAACTGCTTTCAAAGTAATCCCAAATCAAGGCAAAATTCCTGAAATGCATATTTAATTGATATAGCAGTTTGCATCCAAACAAAAGCTAGCTTTTGGGGCAGCCCCCTTTCCCTGTGAAACAAAATTTGCAAAAAGTCTGTGTGAAGGGGAATCCGTGAAGGTGACTAAATTGCAAGGAGAGATGGCAATGGATTTAAAAGGAGAATGGGATACCAGGAGTCCAGAGACACCCTCAGCAGCACCAAATAACCCTCACATAAGGGTCCAGTGTTAACCTTGACCATCCAAGCTTTAAGATCTCCAGAACACAACACGACCCAAGTACATTTCTCCATCACCATTTCCTGACCTCGCATCAACACGCTGCTGGGAAAGCCTGCTGTTCAAGGCTCTACATGATTAATTATTCATCAAACTATGTTCGGACATCCACAGTTCAATCTCAGCCTCCATGATTAGATACATCAGGATCTTGAATACTGATATTAAAGTCGTTGGGCGCCTTTTCACCAGAGTTGGCTCAATACTGGGTTTTGAAGCTATCTGCTATATATAGCCTAAAGCAGTTACCTCTCTGCTCAAAGGGGTTTATGCTTGTAAAAAGCACCGAGAATGAAGTGGCTGGTGCGAAGGACAGCGGTGCCACAGCCCACCCTCCGGGGAGAGGGGTGCTGGGACTCCAGGCCCCCAGAGAACTCTCCGGGCATCACCGCTGCCGCTCCTATGGAAGCAGCATCCGAGGTCAGGGTCCCACCGGGGCCGCCTGGGCACGGACAGCTCCGGGAGCGGGCTGCTCCTGGCCGCGGGACGGGACGGGACGGGACGCGACAGAACGGGACGGGCGGTGAAGCAGTGCGCGGGGACCGACAGGGCATTCGGGACGGCCGGGATCGCGCACCCCCCGCCCGCTCCCTCGCCCCCTCACTCACAGTGGCACCATCCCAGGTGGCAGCACCAGTGCAGGCGGAAGCAGCGGCCGTGGCTGTGGGTGGCGCAGAGCGAGAGCCCGTCGCAGGGCTGGAAGTCGGGTCTGCCAGCGCAGCTGCGGGCGAGCGCCTGAGCCTCGTCCAGCTTCTCGCTCTTCGCCGCCGCCGCCCCGCTCATGGCGCCGCCGCTCCGCCCGCAGCCCCCGCGCCGCAGCGGCCAGAGGAGGAGGAGAAGGAGGAGGAGGAGGTTGAGGACGAGGAGGAGGAGAAGGAGGAGGAGAAGGCGCCGAGCCGCAGCGGGGACCGCCCGCCCGCCCAGCGCCGCGGGGGCAGCGCCGCGGGCAGGGCCCGGCCGCCCGCCTCGCCCCGCCCTGCCCCGCCCCGGTCCCGCAGCACCGCCCGCGGTACCCCGATGGCTGCAGCACCCGGTGGCGCTGTCCCCCGATCGCCGTACCTTCCGATGGCTCTGTCCCTCGATGACCATGCCCTGCGGTGACCGTGGCCCCTCACAGCTGTGTCCACGATGGTCGTGCCCTCGATGGCGATGTGCCCTGGCGGCCGCGTCCCGCGATGGCCGTACCCCTCATGGCTGTCCCCTCATGGCCGTACCCCTCGATGGCTGTGCCCCTCATGGGGTGCCCCTCATGGCTGTGCCCCTCGATGGCTGTGCCCCTCATGGGGTGCCCCTCATGGCCGTACCCCTCGATGGCTGTGCCCCTCATGGGGTGCCCCTCATGGCTGTGCCTCTCATGGCTGTCCCCTCATGGCTGTGCCCCTCATGGCCGTACCCCTCGATGGCCGTGCCCCTCATGGGGTGCCCCTCATGGCTGTGCCCCTCATGGCCGTACCCCTCGATGGCCGTACCCCTCATGGCTGTCCCCTCATGGCCGTACCCCTCGATGGCTGTGCCCCTCATGGCCGTGCCCCTCATGGCCGTACCCCTCATGGCTGTGCCCCTCATGGGGTGCCCCTCATGGCTGTGCCCCTCATGGCCGTACCCCTCGATGGCTGTGCCCCTCGATGGCTGTGCCCCTCATGGGGTGCCCCTCATGGCTGTGCCCCTCATGGCCGTACCCCTCGATGGCTGTGCCCCTCATGGCTGTGCCCCTCGTGGCCGTGCCCCTCATGTCTGTGTCCCCCGGCGGGGTGGGAGGGTGCCCCGCGGGCTGCCCTGCGCGGCGGGCTGAGCCCGGGACAGTATCCGAGGGCGCTGCCGGCAGCTGAGGGCCGCTGCGAGATTTTACTGTTTTCCCAAGGCGCTCGCAGCGGCCGGAGCGCACGGGCGGGAGCGGCCGCCAGCCCCGGGAGAGTGAGCCCGGCTCCCAGCAGGGCTGTGGGCCGGCTGCCAGACTGCCCCGAGCACTCCCCCCGGCCATGTGGAGCTCCTGTCCAGACACCAGCGGATTGATAAATGGGATCCGGGCACTCTGGCACTGCACAGCAGCCTCCGGGGAGTGTGGGCAGCAGGCAAGCAGCCCCGATGACAAGCAGCGATCTGGGACGCTCCGAGCGTGCAGCTCTTTGCTAGTCTGTGAGACAGGTGGACACAGATCACCCCTGCAGTGCCAGAGCCAACGGAGCAGGACACTGGGCTGCTTGCACACGTGGCCTGCAGCACAGGCAGGTTTTAGTTGTTTTTTTTCATCATGCCACTTAATCTAATTCAGAAACTCATTTTTTTTCTAAGCACACAGTGATTTAAAAAAAAAAACTGATAAACTTTGTCTTTCATTTTGTAAAATAATCAGTAGATATCATTTTGGTTAATAAACATATGAAAGTGTATTGTTATTTCCCAACAATTATATCTTTAGGCCAAAATTCAAGTTTGGATTTATCTAGAGCCCTGGCTACATTACTTGTTTCCTAAGTGTGGTGGTGGACTTGTTTCCCTGCTATGTCTGAAAGTAAATTGCAGTTTTATTGCTGCTCTGCTCAGCACTGGGAGTTGAAGTCAGCTTTCTGCTAGAACAGAAACCAAATGGTCATTTCCATAGTCCCTTATCTTTGTACAATACCCAATAGATCTATGTCAGAAACAGTCAAAACATACTTATTTTTCTGTGTTCTCCAGAATATTCTCAGACAGTTCATATGGGGTCTGTCCTTGGATAGATCCCAGAGGTGTCCCCATCCTGTACACTGTCCTGAAGGTGTGCTGAGAAAACCATTTGCTTCTTGCCAATAAGAAGGCTTAAGAACAGCCAAGCTGCTGTTGTCTGGCTGTGATCAACTCCACACTTTATGTGTCAGACCAAGTGATATGGGTCATAACTGCAGAGCACAGAGTTGTACTGAGGCTTTGAACCACTTCTGACTGTGATCCCTGGTCTCTGCAGTGCTGCTGGCCCTTCCTGCTCATCCATGGTCCCTCCTCAGTGCCACATGACTGTGTCCCAGCTGTGCCCTCACCTCAGATCTGGAATGGCTACACCACTAAGCTCAGCCTATCTGGGAGGAGATGGGTGCCCAGTTGCACTGAGCAGGAGCTTTGAGCCTCCCTTGACACTGGTCACTAGGAGTGGGAGACCTTCACAGCCCTGTACATTTTAAATGTTTTCAGTGTTTATTACACTGAAAAGAGAGTATTCTTACACTCCTGGAGGCTTATCTGCCTTTGTTTTGCAGAAATCCCACTGAAATCTGCAAACATTTAGGACCTTGCTCAGCTGTTTGGAAGCAGAGGAGAAACTGATTGCACATCCAGGTGTTTCTTTGACACTGTCCTGATGTCCCCCTGTTCCCTGGAGCCTGCCAGCAGCAAATGAGGGATGCAGCTCAGCTCCCAAGAGAAGCCTGGCCCAAGGAGAACTGGCACTTCTACCTGCTGGCACGAAGTCCTTCCTCTCCAGCACTGTCTCACCTCCAGAACTGCTCTCAAACCAGCCTGGGCTGTCAGATCACTTTCTGTTCAAAAGAAATAAAGGAAGGTGAAGTGTGGGTTACAGAAAGAGGAGTTTCTGGCAAGACCCAAGCACCCCATCCAATTTGGGCGTGCGCTGCAGGATTGCACTTCTGAGCAGCCTCAGGCAGGGAGCTCTCTGCCTCCCTTTGAAGGGCCAGTGCTGCAGGGGACTCAGATCAAAGCTAAGGCAATCCTCCCCTTTGGTGCACTCCCATTCGCTACTGGTTTGCACAACGCCTGTGGCTGAGCAGTTAATGGAGGCATCTGCTGCCCTGGCAGAGTTCACTGACTTAATTAAAGATATCCAACAATCCTGCAGCTGCATGAGAGAGGCCACGGGCTCTCGGGTGCTCGCAGGGCAGACACCGAATCTCCTCAGACTGAAAGCAAGCACCCTGCTGTGCAGAAAGCACAGACATGCAGCCAGACACCACATGAAAGCAAAAGCAGGGCCCAAGGATTAAGGACAGAATGGAGCCAGCTCACATTGTGTGTCACCACAGCCTCACCGTGCCAGAGAACTGTATAACCTCGGCACATGGATAGCTTGGAATAGTCAGACATGCAGCAAGTGTCTGGGGACATTCCTCACCTGTAGGGATGGTTTTACTTGGAAAACATTTTTAATAGATATTCTCCTACTGAGTGAAAATGGTTAACTGGTTTAAAAAGACAGGTGGGAAAACTAATCCTGTACCAAGTGGTTATCAAGTTCTCCTCTGCACAGGGCTGTGTTCTCTCCTGTTAAATGAAGAAACATTTCACTCATGGGTATATTTCTGGCATCACTGCACATTTGAACTGATGGGGACTGTGCAAGGCTGTTAACAATTCACCAAAGAAGCTCACAGAACAGGCTGGTGGCTGCTGCTTGAGCTGCTTGTCAGCAGGCACCAAGGGCTTTGGATGGGGCTGCCCTGCAGGGCTGAGGTCAAGGAGCTGTGGCTGCCCTTGGGTGTGCTGTGCCCTGCCGGGAGCGGAGCAGGCCAGAGGCCGCGGCTCCCAGCACTGCCCCCGCCCTCCCGGCGCTGGGAACGCGACCTCGCGGCGGCAGCAGGGTCACCGCTGCTCGTGGGACGTCAGGCAGACAGAACGATCGATGCTGGGCTGCTTTGGTCGATGTGAATTTACAAATGAACTTCTGTCAGGAGAGACATTACTGGTGTGAACAACCTCTGTCCTCAGCAATTCCTGATGAGGGAAACAGACCCATCGAAGGCACCAGCACACAGGTGCTGCAGGTGATGAGAAGCATTTTGGCCCCAGGATAGAAGCTGGTGTTATCCTGGGATAACATTGAAGTTCCAGAGGAAGGGCACGTCCTCTGCTCCACAGCCTCTGCTGCAAGGGAATTGCCCTTTCCCAGCTGATCCCCAGTGCGGGTGAGCACCATGGCACGAGGCACAGGAGAAGGGATGTTAGCCTGGGCAAGGCATCGTGTCCAGAGCTGTCTGGGGATGACAGAGCAGCTGCCAGCACAGCCAGGGCTGTTGTGTAATGTGTCACACAGAACCTGCTCGTGTGGAAATAGTGCTTCACCTCTGAGCCAAGCTGGATTGCTCTCAGCTGTGGCACACGAGTGATTAGGGGCAAATTGCCCCAGTTTGCTTGGCCTAAAGTGACTCCTTCTCCAGTCCTGGAGAAAAGCCCTCCCTGGAACCAGGCACTTGGGTTGGCTTGTAACTCCTGATGGGTTTCCTGCCCTCAATTTTGCTCCTTCACCCACTGGTGGACAGTGGTAGACAATGGACAAAGTAAAACGTATTTAGACAAAAGAGGCATGCACCCTTTTCAAACACAAACTCCTCCAGAAACAGGAAAATTATCAAATTCCGTCCTGTAAAGAAGGGATGGGGAAAAAACAAAAACCAAGCACATTGGCATTTTTTTCCCACTCTCTCACATGACACGATATAATCTGTCATTAGATAATCAAAGCAGTTTTATTAAATTAAAATCAAAAGTTAAACATTCAGTGTGCCTGAGAAGGGAATACAGACCCACCTATTCCCCACACCAGACTGGAAGATACATTCACTAGATGTGTGAAATGGGAGACTTTGTCCCAAAGCATCAAGCCTGGAGCTAATTTGGCTCCCTCTCACTCTGCTCTGCCCTTTACTAGAGATCTGCCACCTCCCTGCCTGCCTGCAAGCAGTGTCTCTGCCTGCACAGCTCTTGTGCCATGCCCTTCCCAGAGCACCCTCTGATCATGGGGAAAACATGGTCAGTGCCAGGCCGTGTTTCAAACTGATCAATTAGAGCCTGTTGGGCCCCAAGACCTGCTTGCTGTAGTCAAGCAAGATGCAGGGGGGTGATGGCAACACATTTTCACACTGAAGGGATGCCAGAAGATGTTTCTGCTTGGACAAAGCCAGGTAGGGATAATGGCAACAGAGGATGGAGTCTGGATGCAGAAAGCCAGTCATGAGCCAGCACCACAGGGCAGGTTACTCAGGCTGATGTATTTGTGGCTTTCCTGGCATTTATTCAAGCCTCCACTGCAGCAGGTAGAAGAGACAATACCAGGGGACAGCGAGGGACTACCCCTTGTTCTCTGCCCACACCTGCCCTCTCCACTTCATTTGACTTCACCTCTGAAAGCTGCTGCACCCTTGTGCCATCTGTGCCCCAGCAGCAGGAAGGGAGCAGGTTCCAGCTGGCTGGCTGCAGAAGAGCCAGGGAATTGAGGGGAGGTAGCTGCCCAGGCAAGAACTGAAACAAACTGGGAAATAGGTTGAAGACAGGATTTGGTAGATCCAGCAGGTTTTGATTGGACTGTGATCCTAATTTTCTTGGTTCCAACCATGATTTGCATTGTGGGCTGTAAATGCTGCTCCCTGCCTTCCCCAAAGACAGACAGGAAGAGGAGTAGAGCTGTGATGACCTGCAGGCCGTGCAAAATGAGACAGGCCTTTACCCAGCAGTGGGTGAGGCTGGGACTGAGAGAGAAGGCTGGATGAAGGCAGTGGTGACCTGCAGCGGGTGGGGGACTGAGATCAATTATTGGCCAAAATTATTTCCTGCAAAGGTCTCGGAAGGCCCATGGCTTTGTTTATGGGCCTGTAGCACTTTGGGTTTTATTGGAGGAGGCAGTGCAATTGAAGCACCAGTTTCAGGAGATCAGCCTCCCTCAGGAGAATCACAGCTTGGAGCTCTGCTGGCTGAGGTAGGACATCCACTCCTTGATGGGGGGGTTCCCCACAGCCACCAGCTTTTTCAGAAAGGCACTGGGCTGTAGCCCAGGCACATCAGGGTGGGCCTCGGAGTATTTCTGCAGTTTGGCCAGCACATGGGGGAGCCCCACAGTGGAGGCGTAGAACATGGGGCCACCCCTGTGCTTCGGCCACCCGTAACCATTGATGTAAATGACATCCAGGTGCTCTGGGCCTGATGCTATTCCCTCAGCCAGGATGGCAAACCCCTCATTGATGAGGGAAAACAAACAGCGCTCCAGGATTTCCTCCTGGTCTATGAAGCGGGTCTGGATGCCGTGGGTGTCTCTGTACTGGGACAGGAAGTTGTGGAGCCACGGGTCTGGCGTGGCTGTCCTGCCCCCGGCCTTCTCGTACAGGTACCAGCCCTTGCCGGTTTTCTGGCCGAAGCGGCCCTGCTCACACAGCAGGTCTGGCAGGGGGCTGTAGCGCTGGCCGTGCCGCTGCCGGGGCCGGCGTGCCCGCGGGGAGGGACGGCCCAGTCAGGCCCTGGTCCTTCCGAGACCTCCAGCCCACGTCCAGCCCGGCCAGGTCAGACATGCGGAAGGGGCCTATCTTAAACCCAAAATCTTCAAGAACCTGATCTACTGCTTCTGGTCTGCTTCCTTCCTCTAAAAGGAAAACTGCTTGTTGGACGTACGGAAACATCATGCGATTCCCAACAAACCCAAAACAATTCCCTACCACCACTCCCACTTTTCTCAGAGCTTTGGCCAGCTGCATAGCAGTGGCGATGGCAGTGGGGGACGTGTGGCGGCCGTAGATGATTTCCAGCAGCCTCATCACGTGGGCAGGGGAGAAGAAGTGGGTGCCAATGACCTGCTGTGGGCGGTTTGTGGCAGAAGCTATTTCGTCGATGTTCAGGGCTGATGTGTTTGTACACAGCAAAGCTCCTGGCTTGCAGATCTTTGACAGCTTGTGGAATATTTCCTTCTTCAGTGCCATGTTCTCAAACACAGCCTCGATGACTAGGTCTACATCACGCAGCAGATCAAAGTCCACAGTGAACTGGAGACGTGCAGGGTTATGGAAATCCAGGGTCTGAGCACCCCCCTCCATTTTCATAGCCTCACGTTCCAAAAGGAGCATGACAGCTTTTCTTCCCTTGTTGAGATTCTCCAGATCCTGCTCCAGGGCTACCAAAGGTATGTTGGCCTTAACCAGAGAAGTCACAATGCCTCGGCCCATTGTTCCCAGCCCTAGGGATAAAAGCAAGATAGAATCAAAGATTATGAATAGCAAATTAATCTCTTGAAAATAGCATTTCCTTTGTATCTCCAGGATAAAAAGTGGAAGCCTCTTGAAAACAAGTAATGCACACATAGAAAACAGATACTGAAGACTGGGAAAAAGGAAGGTGAATCTGTTCTTTCAGTGAGCCTAAATGTTTGAAAAGAGGTAGCACAAAGGCAAGTTAGTACCCACACAAGCTTACAGAATGCCAGTGGGATTCACCCAATGTGCACAGACCATGTGATTTATGTCTTATCTCTACAAAGTTTTACACCTATGGAAAAGTTTTACACCAGGATCATTGAGGAGTGAGAACCTGGGGATCAAAGAGAGAAGCTCTGAGTTACATCTGCAACCCTCTTATGACCTTCTGCAGGCAGGTTCAAAGCAAGATTTCACCCTGAGGGTATCAGTGCCTCCCTGTTCCTGTGAGATGGTCTGTTACGGGCATTTAGCAGACATACCCCCCCAGAGATTTTGACACTGACAAAGTTCAAAGAGTTGGTTTCTCCCTTGTCCTTCCAAGCCTCCTCTTTGTCTCCACCTTTTTCTCCCTCTGCGCTTCATTGCGTGATCTTTGAAGCAAAAAAAATCCAGCTGCTATTTCTGTAAAGACTTGGAGGCTGATCTGCTCTAAACTTTGTCTCTAAGGCCTCCTGTGCCTGGTCAAACAGGATGGAACCAATGCAGTGTTCTTAATCTAGATTTCAACGTCTTCTCTCTCCTTTTAAATCATGCTGCCACATCAGTAGCCTTTTGCCTGCTGTTCACTTTCTGTCAGGTATCTCTGCCCTCCAGGAACTCTTCAAGCCCTACAACACAGGCCATTCCTAACTTCTGGAGATTCTCCAAGTCAGTCTTCTTTGTACAAGCACACAGTTACAGCTCTTGCCCAGAACTCCTGTAACTGAGAATCCATTCACACTGTAATTTTTTCCTCCAAGGTCCGTAAATGTGCTACCCCCAGCTCATACCCCCAGGAATACCAGTGTAGAGATCGCTGGCTTGATCCCTTGCTGTGACATTAAATGAAGCTGCACTTTCCTGTGACACATGACCCACACCACTGATCCTGCTCTCCCATGGTGGAGGCTTTTCCAACTAAATTAATACAAATTAGTGAGGGAAGGTCAGCAGAATTTTACCAGCTTTGATAGTGCGAAGCCTCTGAATGGGAGGATTATTAATATCCTAAATATAGCAGCAACCAGACAAAGTACAGTTTTGTTATAATTCTGTAAAAATGATTTTTTTAATCTCAGGTTTACAAATGAAAGTCAGCTAAACAAATAAACAGAAACAAGGGGATTAAAATTTTTTTCTAAATCAGCTTTGTAAAAAAGAGCTGAAATGATGTCATCATTTAAACAAGTTCCAGCAACCAAGGTCAGACAAGGTAGGATGTTTTTCCTGTGTGCTACACACTCTTGGTTTAGTTCTAGCCATCTTCAGCTTGTGTGCACACAAGACATTTCAAACATTCCCTGCTTAGCCACCAGAAGATGGTTTTTACTGGCATCACTAGCTGGCAGCCTGCTTACAAACCATCATTACACTCCCAAGCAAATGCTGAAGTTCCTTTCAAGGAAATTAGATTTGCTATTTCATAATCAAGTTCTACTGCAAACTAATTTGAAAATAAATCTAGAATAACATGAATCAACTGTTAGTAATTCAGTGTCTATGGTTTGCTGGCTGAAAAAACCTGAAGATGAGTAGTTCCTCCCACTGTGCTCACTCTCCAGAGCCTTTGATGCAGGAGCAGGTACAATTAGGGACAGGCTTTCCCTGGCTTTGGTGAGCCACACAAAGTGATTTCTTCCTGCAAAGCAGGAGGGGAGCTCACCCCCCAAACCCAGCTCCATCTGTCAGGCTCTCTTTAGCCATCAAGCTGAAGTGTTTGCAGTCCCTCATGGCTCCCTCTTGAAGTCTCTTCCTTTCCACTGGGGAGGCCTGCAGTTTCTCTCTAGAATTTCCATGTTCTCCACACATCCTGGGTCTTATGCACTTCTGATCCAGCTTCAGTCTCATGACTGCAATCTTAGTGGTTCTCTTGCCATATGAACCTTTCCTTATTTTCCACACTGCCTTTTCCTAAATCAAAACCTCTTCTGTGAGCAGATGTTTCCCAAGCTTCTTTCCCAGGGAAGCTCTGCAGTGGTGGCCCATGATTCCCCTGGTTGCTTCCATCATGAGTACTCCATGTAGGTTTCTAGCCATCTCATGAGAGACAGGCACACATGTTTGTAGTACTACACTTTCTAGGCCACAGGAACAGGCTTATAGATGAGATATGAGCTTGCCAAGCTTGTTTCTGACCTAGAAAAGCTGTCTCTCAACTTCCTACAGAACTCTGCAATGGCCTGTATGAAATGATGTTTAATGAATCTGGCAGGGAGAGTAATGAAAGCCCCAAGGGGTTTGTTACATTAGAGCTTGCACAGCATGATTCCCCTGGAAATATTTCCTAAAATTGGGCTATAAAACTAAGGAGAGCTTTGGCTATCCAGCAGCAAAAGAGGCATTTCTGAGGACTCCTCTTTTGCAATTCAGAAAGCCAAGTGATCTTGGGGAAGAATATGTTAGAGCAGAAAAAATGGTAGGGGATCATTAGGCCCTTACATGTGTAGAAGGCTGTGGAAGAAAGAGGAAGGGAGATGTCTCATGCTCAGCTCAGATCACACAGACTGAAACATGGTGAGGAACTGCTCCAGAATTTCTGCTCTTTGCTGCTTTTTCTTACTCAATAGTGTTCTCCCTTCCCCCAAACCAGGAAAAACCCTATTTTCTCCTTTTCCATGCAGGGGACTAGTTTCACGTCCAAGGCACATCTTTCCAAAAAAGACTGAAATCTGCTTCAGGAGCAAGAACAGTTCCCAGCCATCCTGCTCCTGGTCTTTTATTGTGAAATGAAGCTTTGACATATAATTAAAACTACCCTTGTACACATGTAATTTCAGGCCAAATATGGGTATAACAAATCCATTTGCTGGGCAAGCTGAGTAAATAATGATGGTTAATTATTGATCTGTCACGTGAGGTACTTAGAATATGAAAAATCATACAAAATTAATTGAAGGACTTTAAAATACAAATTTCAAAACAAAAGCACTTGAAATATGTACAAGGCAGATCGTGTACAGTCCCACACTACAGAAATACCTATCCATGGAAAACACTCTGAACTACAATGAATATTTTGACATTAAAATGCCTGGCAATTGAAATAATTCTTTATAGATTGCTAAAAACATGCAAGGACTGTTCCAGTTTCCCTGATAAAAACAACAATAAGCAATTGGCAATAATGGGCTGCTGTAGACCGGGGCTGCTGCTTTCTCTGTTTCAGGGTATCAGTTTCAAGCAGAAATAATGTGATATTCCAGGCAAGCAGGAAGCTGTGGGGAGATGCAGCTACGAGGGACAGAGAGAAAAGAACCTTCTTTCTGGGTGGTGAGGACCCAGAGAAAGTGAAAAGAGGTGGGAGCCAAGAGTTCAGAACAACAAAAGCAAAGGAAAGTCAACATGAAAAAGTCAACACGATCTTCTCAGTTGCTTCTCACCATGCAGCAATAAGAGATGGAAGCAGCAGCACAATGCAACATGGTTTATTGTGTGAAATAGCACAGCACTGTCTGTGGGAAAGTGGGGTCTGCATGATTTCTGAGGAGCCTGAATTGAAGCAGCATCCTTCTCTGACTGACCTCCTCTCTGCAGTGAAAACAGAGAGACCCAGGGTCACCTAGGGTAGGCTCAATACTTGCATGGATGAGCAGCACTATTTTAAAAGGTGTCAGTCCCTCAAAAATCATCCCTAGGATTTTGATTTCTGGTGCTGCAGGGATGTACTTCAGATCAAAAACATGGAGCTACAAAACACTGTAGAGCATTGTACTGGCTGGAGAATTACTTTTTGTTTCAGTAACCTGAAAGAAAAAATACAATTGTCTTGGCATGTTCTCTGCCTGTCTCTAATGGACTTACAATTTCACTTATATCAAAAGGCAAAATAGGAGGGAAACATTCCAGAGGACAAAAAAAAGCACAAGATGCAGAAAAAAGGGGCTAGAAAGCAGTAACACTTTGGTGTGGAATTCAGGGTTAAAAGGAGGTGATCAAGAACCTCCAAGATAAATTATGTCACATGAAATGAAGTATGACATGAACAAAAGTGTAAGCAAAGCAGGCTCTACTGGTGGGATACAGGGGCTGTGTGATGAGACCAGTGATTCAGCAAGGGCTGGAGTCTGGGTGAGTGTCAAGGCCCTGAGTTCACTGCTGGGATTTGATGTCCCTGACCAGCCACACATGAGGCTTCCACCCACCTGTACTGCCCATTGCCTCTCTAGGCCCATTTAAGCTCAGACCTGGGCTTGTACCCTCTTCTTAAGCTTTCTTGGAGGAGCTCTGGTAGCTTACTGTGGCTGTGGTCACTGTTGATCCAAACCTCAGCCTGCCAGACTAACATCCTACCTTTACCTTGGACCTGCATCATCCTGGGAACTTTACTTGATCACCTGTGCTCCCAGTAGCTCCTGGCCACCATCTCTGGTCCTGCCCTGCCTGCCTTACCCAGGTACTGTACATTTTAATGCAACAGTAGGTTGTGCTGCCATCCAGAGGGAGAAATGGGTGGGCAGGATCTTCAGGAATGGGGAAGTGTAAAGTTCTGTGTGTGGGGAGGAATGGTGCATAGTGGGGCTGGCTGACAGAAAGCAGCTCCCCAGAAAAGGCTCTGGGAGTGCTGGTGGACACCAGGCTGACTGAGCAGCAATATGGCCTTGTGGCAGAGCAGATCAATGGTATGTGGAGCTATGTCAGGAAGGATCTTGCTGGAAGCTTGAGGAGGTGATCCTGCCTCTCTATGTGGCACTGATAAGAACACAGCTGGAGTGCTGGGCCCACTGCTGGGCTCCCTAGTACGAGAGTGATTGGAGTGAGTTCAGTGAAGGGCAAATAAGATAATAACGGGACTGGAGTAAATCTCATAAGGAAGGGCTGAAGGAGCTGTGATTTCAGCACAGAGAAGGCTTGGGGGATCTCACCCATGGATATATAAACACCTGAGAGAAAGGTACCTGGTAAAGGAGATGGAGCCAGGCTCAAATGGTCCCTGGTGATAAAACCAGAGGTCACAGGCACAAGCTGAACATGGGAGCTCCAGCTGTACAGAAGCAAACAATTCTTTTTAGTGTGGGGCTGACTGACCACTGGGCACAGGTTGCCCGGGGAAGTTGTGGAGTCTTCATCCTTGGAGATGTTCAAGAGCTGTCTGGACATGGTCCTGAGCAAGTGGCTCTAGGTGACCCCATGTGAGGAGATGTTGGACAAGATGACATTCAGAAGTGCCTTCCTGCACTTGTGGTTCTGCCCCCTGTTCTTGTCATTGGCTCCCCATCCCTGAGGTGCAGCTGCTCCCTGCCAGCAGATAATTAACTGGATGTGTTAATGTGGCTAATACCAAAGTTGCCTGTTACCCTGGGTATGCTCAGCAGGAGCATGGAAGAAACATCTTGGTACCTGGCTATGGTGTAATTACTCCTGGAATGCTGTTCCCTCTTTGGTTATGCACATTTTATGAAGTGTTGAAAAATTTGTGGAAGTTCAGGGTAAATCAAATGACCAGAGAAAAATTTTGGAAGTTCAGGGTAAATCAAGTGACCAGAATGTGACAGATTGTGCTTTGCAGCAGAAGTATCAAAGCACTTAGTTTATTTGTTCTGCAGAAGGAGGAGTTAACTTGATTGTCTGTAATCAGCTGTGAAAACAATGAAATGTGGAGGTGAGATTGGAGCAATTTCAGATCATAATTCAGAAATCTGTCCAGAGATGAGTGGCAAATACTTAATCCAATGGAAGAGACATGCAGTCCAGCCAATTCTGCTTAGAAATAAAGTACAGATGATGTTTCTACTAGAAACTTTGAAATAGAGGTTGCATTTGTCCTCAGAATTCCCTCTAGCTCAGTTACAGCCCCAGAATAGGCAGCTCAGCTCTAACAGCCCTTCTGGCTAAACTGTCACTGTGATTAGGTCTTTGCAAGTGTGTTGTTCTGGCATGGTTTAGCAGCACAGAGCAGACAATGTCCCTCCTGGTCACCTGGTGATTCCCCCAAACTCCAACCCAGGCTCTCCTGTCAAAGCACACACTGCAGGACTGACCTGTGTGGGACTGACAAAAGTGTGTGTCCAAACTTCTGCGCTCTTCAAGTCATAGAACAAATCTGCTACCAATTAATGCCTCTTTACCTGAATGTTTTAACAGCCACAGATTCTTCTCACAGGGTTTGTGGACTGATGTTTAAAAACCCATTTCTATTAAAAATATGGCATGGCAGCTAATGAAGAGAACTTCCAAAAATTCTCTATGGCCTAAGATGAGTTGTCAGACAGCTCAAGAGCCCTGAGAAGCACCCAGAAAAAAAGCAGTGTTGATCTGGTGAGATTTCCTTGAAACAGAATGGATGTTTTCCAAGTGCTCCATTACTTGTCTAACCATTTTTGAGTGCTACTATCAACAGCTAGAGCTGAAAGATTTTTTTTTTTAAATCTCAGCAGTGCATTGAAGGTTTTATTTAAATTGCTCTTATAAAAAATTAATGAAGGCATTATCTTGCTGGGCTACAAAATGGCAGGAGTGGATCCCAGTGAGATGAAATCTTCTTAAAATACAGCTGTCAAAACATTTTTGTATTAATATATCCTGAGTGACTCTGTGCACATGCACTTGCAGTACAGAACTAGACCAGGAGGAGGAGAATTTCCTACAGACCTGCTTCTAGCACAAAGCAAAACCAGGTCTTGGTGTTTAAAAGGGAGCAGACTGCTTATGGTCCACACACAAAGCTGTAGAGCGATAGAATATAAGAAAATAAAGATGATGTAGAAAGTAATCTACACCAGGAGTGTAGAGATGTTGCAGCTGGGCCAATTATCAAAGATTAGGAACAGGCCTGGCTTTAACAGGCCCCAGCTGTAACCAGTGAGAAGAAGAGGCTATAAAAGAGTGGGGTGGCTGCTTGAGAAGGGACCTGGAGTCAGTCGTCTGCTTTGTGAAGAAGAAAGAGTCAGTGCTCTGAGGAGCTGCCCACCAGAAACCCCAAGAAGGTGTGAAACCTTTGTGATAGGAGACAACAGTATGGAACCCCTGCAGTAAGGTGACAACATGAACCTGTCTCTGAAGTGAGAGAAAGCTATTCCTCCAAAGGAAGAGGAGACTTCAGGTGTTAATCTAGTGGCATGTGAGTTGTCATCTGAATTTGGAGCTTCCCAATGCAGTGACAACTTCACCAATGGATGTGCAGTGTGTGGTGGGTGTGAGTGCCTGCTGGGGGCTCCCAGCGGAGCTGCTGGCTGCGCTCGGTGCCCGGGCTCGCTGTCCTTACCTATGACGGCGGCCCTGCGCACGGGCTGCGGGGCAGCGCTGCTCCAGGAGGCCCCGCTGGGTGTTGCCCAGCGGCGCACGGCTCTCTCGGCGAAGAAGGCGTACTGCAGCGCCTGGGCCTGCCCCGAGCTCAGCAGCACCTGGAACAGCTCCCGCTCCCGTCGCACCCCCGCGGCGAAGGGGCTCTGGGTGGCGGCTCGCACGGCCTGGAAGCACAGCTCCGGAGCCAGGCACCCCCGCGCCTGCCGCTTCACCTTCACAAGAGCTCCGTCCAGAAACGCTTCCATGTTGGGTAGTTTGGGGACTGGCTTAAGGCTGAGCCTGCGGGGTCCCAGGGGCTGACCTGGGAGAGAGAAATGGAGTTACAGAAAAAAACATGCACATCTTTTCAGATGCAGTCTTTCCAGACTCTTTTCCACAGGCTGGGAGGCAGTCTGCCTCCCCTTCTCCAACTCCCTGCATTAGGGCTTGCATGGCACAGTGAGCTGGGTCTAGAACTAAAGCTTCTGACATTTCTCCTTATTTCTGCTTGCTCTGACAATTACAATTTTTCAAGTCCCTTCTCAGACTTCAAAAAAGTAAGAGTTTATTTGAAAATAAGTAATTCTTTCCTTCCTTTTCTTAGCTTCAGAGTGCCCTGACTTCCCAGTTCTCTCCCTCTGCACTCCTAGCTGCCACTTTCATATGGATCTTTCTTTAGGCTTCAGTAATGAAGCTTTCCTCCAGTATTGTTTAGTATTCAGGACCCAGTTGATGCTATCCAAAGGCATTCCAGCCAGAGGCCTGACCTAGACATTGATAAGAGTGGAAAACACACCCTGACTTCTTCCCTGACTGAAGAAGCCCCTCAAGTCACTTTGCAACGAATCAAAAGGAGATCTCTCTCAGCATGAGTTTGGCAGCAAATGGGAGAGTTCATGTTTGTGTCAGCAAGTGATGAATCAAGCAGCCACACAAATATGTGAAGTTTATTACAGACAGAGGTTGCTATGGTGATACCTAGAAAGGATTTTAATTGGGAGAACATAGTTATGGTTCAGATGCCAAAATTCTCTGTCTTCTTTGAAAGTACAGAGCTGGCCATGTTCAGGTGTTCCTCTGCTCTAAAGGCAGCTTGCTCAGTAAAGACCAGGGAGGAACAAGTTCAGCAATTTGGGAGGTATCCCCTTGATACTGCAGCATTGTCACAAAGACCCTGCTGTCATCACAGCCATAGGCAGATCATTAACTGCAGCCTGGCACTGCAAGGATTGCTAGTGCTGTTCCCAGAAGCAGCCAGGACTGCCACCAAAGTCAGGTGGTGCCTGAGAACCTTTTGCTGAAGCTCTCTGGGGACAGTGTCTCATTGCTCTGGCCTCTTAGATGAGCTCTGCCATGGGGGCACACTTCCTTCCAAGGCAGCATATTGCATCTGGCTCCCCTTTCTCTTCCTGTTGTCTGAGCTAGGGCAGTGCCAATGTACCAGCAGGATACTCAGGAAATCCTACAGGGGGATACTGAAGAGCAAGAATAATGGCAGTACTGCAGGCATGGCTGCCTGACATACATGTCCTGACTCTAGCTCTTCCTCCAAGACTGAGCAATGCTTAGGAGAAACTGAATTACAAGTTTCCAGGATGAGTTAATACACTGATTTCTTGTAATAAAGGTCTTCAGAGCTCAGGTTTTTAATTAAGCCTCTTAGTGAGCACAAAAAGATGAACACTCACTGTGTAAGTAGCTTCCCTTGTAATCAGAGTTCATAAAAATGTTTTCACATTGGCAGTAGATATAATTTGTATCAGCCAGTATTGCAGGATTTAGTCAGAATAATGTTCCTTTATTTTGGAATAATTTTTTCCCTTAAGTTTTTAACCCAGAAATGCTCTTTATCTGCAGTCTTTTATTTAGGACTTAAATAGTGGGTTATATTCCATTACAAGAGGAAAGCTCAGGCTTGTCCCAGAAAGCTGATCTGATGGCTGGAAGATTGGGCAGATCAAGGAACTTCATATGATATCCAGTGGAAAGGGCTGGTAAAAAAGGAATACCACTGGAAGCCTTTAAGCTTGGTCTTTAGACAGCAAATAGTACTGTAAGCACAAATAGTGATAGGGGACAGGAGACAGTTCTCAGACTAAAAAAACCAAAAAAACTTCTGGGTGCTGTAGTAAAACTCTTATTTTAGCTGCAAACTGGATAGGTTTTCTACAGCACCTCTGTGCAGTATCTTAGCTTCTGCAATGCTAATAAAAATAAAGGACACGTTTATGATGAGGGAAGAATTATCAGAATGCAAGTCTGGGAAGAAGAGAACAGTGTGGGACACCTGCAGCTTGATTTCTAAAAGCAAAGCAGCAGGAAGATGATGAACAGTGCCAGACATGCAGGAAAAGCATGATCCACACACAGGAGCTGACACAGACTCCTGCTTTGTTTTCCAGGTTTGCAGTCCAGGGGGCACAAAGGGCAGATCAAATCTATACAATTTCTATCAGCAAATGCACCACATATGCAGGCAGCATCAGTTATTATGTTATTTAAAGAAAGAAATATCATCCTAGAGTTGTAAACCCTTGGGACACTGAGATGGCACATGCCAGAGACAGGGCCAGCCTAATGTTTTCCTCATGCAGGGAACAGCTTGTGAATTTTTGAGGAATAAAGCTGAGCCCTGCCCCTGCCCTTCAGGCTGCCAGAGACAATTCCAGGCCATGTCAGACCTTTCACAACTCTGTTTGTGTCCAAGGGACACTTGGCTAGGCCTCTGTCTAAGGAAGGTGTCAGCCAGAACCTTGAGCCCTAGGGAGAGATTGAAATGTCTTGATACTGTGCATCTTGGCAGAGATGGCTCATGGAAAGGCCTTGCAGCTCTAAAGGAAAGCTTTTCCTCCAGCCTCCATTTCAAGGATGCAATTACCCACAGCAGCATCTGTTCCACCCCTAGCTTTGATGAGCCTCAGAAGGAACAACTGCTTCCTCTTCAGGAACTCCCAGCAGCTTACAGACAAAAACTCATCATCTTTCTCCAGAGATTAATATCTGGGGAACCTGGGCTACTCCAAATTGGTCTGGTTTTCCTTGCCTCTTTGGTGCAAGGCATTGGTACTGCTCTGCTCTGAGGTCAATCAGCAGGTGAGGTCAGAAAAACAAGGGGTGTATGTGGAGAGTTTCAAAGTCTGCTATGTGGAGGTCAGGAGCCAATTTCTCCTCCAGCTGAGGAAGACCAGAGCAGGCCAACAAGAAGTGGACAGGATGAGATGCAAGATGCTGCATGTCACTGGCAGTTCCAGTCATTTGTCAATTTTGTGATGCCATCAGCTGGGAAAAGCCTGAAATGCAGCTTTGGATTACTGCAGCAATTGTCAAGCACATCCAATGAAAGGACATTCTCCTTGTCCCCAAGGATTTAGCTCCTTTCTACTCCTTTTAAAAATGCCTTCAGAAGTGAAGATATTTTCTTTAGCCTGCAGAAGCCAGTTTGCCTGAGAGGTCAGGGAATTATTCTTGTTTCCTATCTGCAATACATAAATACTGGTTTTCAATGAAAAATCTGACTTGGAATCAGTAATTGCCTCTGTGTATTCCTACACCCACTTACTGCTTCAGAGCATCTTTTGAAGGTGTTCTTCATTAGGAACAACCCATAAAAATGTACGGATGAGAATGCTCTCCCAACGTGCCACAAAAGTAGCTCTGTCAGCTGTGTATCACAACAGTAATCAAGGACCCCTGATACAGTAAGGCAGTCAGTTGAGACTGATCTCTTGCCATGAGATACTGCAGCTCTGGTGATGAAAAAGCTTTAGAAGAAAATGATTTCTGAATTGATTCTTTGAGAGTTATCTTGCAGTACAGCCTTCCCAGGAACAGAAATTCCAGTGGTGACAAAACCAGTTATTTAGCCAGACTGCTCTGTAAGAAGTCAGCAGTTGTAGCTTCATGTTTCAAAAAAATCTCATCAGAAACAAAATGCTGCCTGCCACACAAAGCCAGTGGAATATTGTGATGGCTTTTTTTTTTTTTGTACATTTTCTTTGGTTTTATTAAGATTATCTGAGAAGCATTCACTGAAAACAGAACTCTGTGTGAACAAACTCCAGACCAGCTATACAAGACTGTCATCTCTTGTGCAGCCCTGTTAGTGCTTGATGGAGAAAAATGAAAGTGCTGCCTTGCCTTTGTAGGACAGGAAATTTATTAACTTTAGGCAAAGGCCAAAGCAAGGAATGACTCAAAAGAAACATACAGGCCCTGGGTACAACAATCTTTCAAATTATTAGATAACCTGAGGGTAAATGGTGCATCAAAAGTTGTCATGGTCTTCTGCGGGGTCTAATGAGAAATTTTTCAAGCAGGAAAGAAATAGATTAGCTGGCTCACCAGTGTTTTCACTGTTAAAACATGTACTTTAAATGCCAGTAAAGCTGTTGGAAAGAGTCTGAAAGCATTTTTAAAGTTCTGTGGGAGTTGATATATAGTGTGATGTGCAACACCGTCAATGACATTACTCATTTTTGCTGGGATAACTCAAACCAGCAATAAACAGAGTGAAAATCTAATAATGAGTAAGACTGGGACAGGCTACCTGCTGGACCTCCAGCCAGGATCCTTGTATGCTTATACAGCTCAAAAAATACCAAACCAAACCCACACTGGTAGCTATGATTTCCAAAAATGAATCTTGACAATTTCCAAAGAAGATGAAGCTAAAGAACAGGATTTTGCCAGTATTGGTAGTGGACGTGAGCTCCAGAGAGCACATTACCCTGAGAAATAGTGTGGTCAGTGCTTCCTTCCTGAGGGTCTCATGTAAGGCCAAGCTGGCTTTCACAACTGTCAGCCACTGCACAATGTCTGTCATGGAAGAAACAAGCATGCTAATATCTAAACTTCACCTGATTGCACATAGCATTTGTTGAAATGCAGAATGTTTTCAGGTTTACCAGTTCCAGCAATGTATCCATTACTCATTTCATGACACACTGCTGCTGCTGTCATCAGTACTGGCATAGATCTTGTGCAAAGCATCATTCAGAGCCCAGAGGGTACATCACAGGGAGCACTGTTTGTTGGGCTAATTTGCCTAGAAGAGTGGTAATATTTCACTGCTCTCCCAACAGATGGAGAAACAGAATTCTCATTCAAAACAGACAAACTCAGCGAACCAAAGTACCTTTGTTTTTCTTAGAAGCAGCAGTGAAGTACATCACCCATCTCTTGCTAAAGAATTATATTTAGTCTGATGACATAAAGGAAAGAGAAAAGAGGACTGCTTATGTCATTGATTCTGCACTAGGAAATGAAGCCCAAACATACTGTGGGATGAATACAGTGAGAAGGATGGGCATCTGCTACAGAAAACCCAGCCAAAGGATACCTTGGTGCCAGTCTGGTGCATCTCAAGGTGTGGGGAAGTATACAAGACACTGATATTTAAGAACAGTCAGTTCTTTGAATTGCCTTAAATTATGGTGCACTGTCATCTAGGACAAAGCTTAGGCTGCCTCAACTTCTAGCACAGAGAAGGGGCCTTGTGTGTAGTGAAGAGAACTGGAGGAGCAAAACCAACATCCCACCTTGGACCGCATTGCCTGTAAGGGCATGCAATCAAAGCAGGAAGGGTTTTTTTGCTTTTCTGCATTCAGCTCATTATGACTGAGCCCCAGATGAAATCCAGTGGTCAGGTTCCAAAGGTACAAGGTCAGCAGTGGAAAAATGCCCTGTTCCTCATCCTGCAGGAGGAATGTTCCTCTTTGTAAGCGAACTCCAGCAAATTTGATTCTGTTATTTCTAAGATGGGGGAAAAAAAATCTCTCCCCATCCCTCCCATTTGTACAGGCCATTTTTCTACATGGCACCCAAAGGATTAGGGACAGAGTCACTTACAGACCATGGATGATTAAATTGAGCACAAGATGTGCCAGCCCCTCCACTACAGGGGGAAAGTTATTTTTGCTCAGCCATTATGGATGGTGCAACCAGAATGCGTGCAATGCCAGCTGGGATCCAGAACTATAGATGGATAGAGCACTTACCCCCAAAATCTGGGGAGTGCAGCATCCCAGAGGAGCATCTGAGTTTGGATATAAAATTAAAAGGCAGGAAGACTTGATATATATCTGTTCTCTCAATCTCAGTTGAATTTCTATAGCTTTCCACAGCATCTGATTTTTTTCACTTCAGACAACAGGAAACAAATTCTGCAATTAATTTTCTCTTATATGGATGCCAAAACTCAAGAATGGAGCATATAAATTAGAACAAACTGGTGGGCTTTTTTCTGACTCTTTTCAGCCCTGAAACATCACCAATTATTTCCTGGTACTGCTACAATTTGTTCCTCACCAATCACTTTGTTTGCCAAACGGATTGCTGCCTCAATGGTGTTTTCTTCCACAATTTCATCAACCAAGCCCAGCTTCAGTGCTTCAGTTGCTGGAATGTGTTTTCCTGCCATAAAAAGAGAAATAAGGTGACTGCAGTGGAGCCTGATGGGCAATTTTGTTCTTTTCCATCTGATCAAATGACTTGTGCAGCTGGTAATTAGCCCCTCATGGGTGGAAGCAAGTAGAATTACAACCCAAGAAGCTACACAGGTAAAAGATTCCTGGTTTTTAGACCAAGCTGGTATGACTCAATGCTATGTTCTTCTTTACAGACACAGCACTCACCTGTAGTGATCATATCCAGAGCAGCTGGTACTCCAATCAGTCTGGGGAGTCGCTGAGTGCCTTCAGCACCTGGAAGTAACCCTATGGTGACCTCTGGCAAACCCATCCAAGCCTAAAATGCAGCAAAATTAAACTAAAATCTGATCAGAAAGAGTGGTGATTGCAAACTGAGCAAATAGAGGAAAAACAAGCAGATGTGAGTCACATTGCTCCTCTAGGAAGCCTCAGAATTTCTACATAGAAACGTCATTCTTGCTTTTTGCTACATAAAATATTTAAGAAAAAAATCCACTTGACCATTTGAAGGATCCCTGTACAAATGCACAAAGAAAATGTGACCTTTCAGAGGATTTGTGTGCTAGTACAGCACTGGGGGACAGCTGTAGGGCCAACAACATTCCCTAGATTGACACATCTGTCAATAATGCTTTCAAGTAATTGTTACCAACTGTTGGAGGGCACACTGGCTTAACTTTCACCTCCCTACTCTAATTCTTGCAAGTTTAGCAAAGAGTTGGAAGGAAACTTAAAACCATCTTGTTTCATGACCTGCCATGGTCAGGGACACCTTCCACTACATCAGATTGCTTAGAGCCCCATCTAACCTAGCTTAGAACACCACTGAACTCTTCCCTAATCTTCCTTCAAATGTCTCTTGGTGCATCTGGTATCTGGTAGAGTCATGGCAGATAAGCCAGGGGCAGCAGGAAGTGTATGGAGGTCTTCTCTTAAAAAAATTATCTATATTTTGTTGCCTTTAAAAATAGTTTGCACATTTTCTATTGAGTTTTTAAGAGATTTTGAGTTGCTTTAAGACCACTACTTGTAGTTCCAGTAGTCATGGCACTTCATGATGTGGTTTAGTGGGCATGGTGGTAATTGGTCAAAGGATGGACTTAGTGATCTTGGAGGTCTTTTCCAGCTTTAATGATTCTGTGATTCCATGGCCCTCACCTTAGGTGGCACAGAAGATGATGTGGAGTATCTCTTTATGCTGTTACAGCAACCCACACTGCCACAGAGAAAGTGACTCACTGCAGAAGTGAAGGGATGGCCCTGTCAGTGAGCAGTTTGTACAAGGAGACAGGCACTGCTCAGGGTGGTTCAGCATTCCTGAACCTTGAAGGAGGGGATTGAAGGAAAAAACCCAGATCATTCCTGAGGACTCTTCAAGCTGTCTCTTGTTCAAAGTGCTCTTTGGGGACCCAGAGCTCATGAAGAATGTAACCCTAAATGCTCCATGCTAGCTGAGTTTCAACTGCCTATAGAAAGTAGGCCATGAGCAGAAAGAAGTGCAAAATTCACAAGGCTGAGGAAAAAAAATAAATAAGAGAAAGTCACGCTGCATGAGTCAGTAAGATACAGCTGTCTGCATCAGAATTTAGATAATGAGACCTAGGGCAAATTAACATTTGGTTACTGGAGTTCTACACAGCCATCTTTTCCTACTAGCTACTTTATATTTAGAAATGACTTGAAATTACTTAGTGTTGGTAAGGCTTAGCAAAGATGTCAAGGGTGGTGGTGTAGGTGAAGAATGTCTGAGCACACAGACTTGTATCCTATAGCTGTAAAGTCACTCTCCTGTGGGCAGAGGGTCCCTGGAAAGGCACCCTGTCCCTCTGCTCGTGCAATCTGCGCCTTGCTCCCGCTGCCTCCAGCAGCCCCTGTGGCCCGCAAAAGAACATTTCCCTGTGCAGGCTGTGTTACCTTCACGTGTGCAATGCGGTAGTGACAGCCCAGCGCCACCTCCAGGCCTCCTCCCAAAGCGACGCCTTCGATGGCCGCCACCACCGGCTTCTCGCTGCTTTCGATGAGAGACACGATGGGGCCCAGGGCACCTCCCAGTCTCTTCGGAGAGGAGAATCCTCGGATGTCAGCTCCTGAGGGAACACCAAAAGATTAACAGGAATTAGTAGGCGAGGCGGTGACTGGAAGAATCCTTCCCTCTGTGCCAGCTGCTCACAGATGCCCAAGCCCTTGCAGAGCGTGCTGCTGGCAGGAGAGGGGTTAACAGGAATCACCCCCTTTTGGGACCACCTTCAAGGAACCCTGGATCTTCGATCCTGTTCACAGAGCTCAGAGGAAGGCTGAGTACAAAAATACAGAGTAACTGTAAGGATCATGCTGTCACTGCAGAAATTTGCAAACATTCTTGGTGTGATATTGAGCCTGGAATAGTTTAGTGCAAGTTACTACGAACAAGCAATATAGAACTCCACAGAAATTCCCTAGCTTTTCAGGCTTCTTCAACTGGAGATCTGTTATTCACCACTGCCCCACCACAGGTACATTCCATACACTAGACCAGTAAATGGTCCAAAGATTTTACATAAACACCAGAATGTTATGGAGTTGAGCAGCTGTCCCTCATTTCAGAATGAACAGACCGGTTTACTTCTGGATTATTTCAAGATCCAGCTTGTTATGTGCCCCATTTCAATTGTGGTACAGCAAAATAGACATGGCACCCTCTCTTGTAGCCATTTCCAGCCAAATCAGGACTTTTGTCAGCAGTGTGATGAGGCAGAGAATCTTCAGATATGATGGGTGGAGAGTGTTTCATCTTTTGGTCAGCCTGTGTTTGATGTCTTACCTGCACTGAATTTTCCATTTTCCCCACAAATCATAACAGCTTTCACTGAGGGATCTGCATCTGCTTTCTTCAGCCCATCCTCTAAAGCCTGGAGAACTGCCAGACTGAAATAAAATAGAGAGTCAGTGAGTAGCCATCAAATACACCCCCTTCCAAGAGGTCTGTGTTGAGAACACTGAGCAGCCCAGTGAAAATGAGCACCATGTCCAACAGGCAGTCCCCATGCCTGGCTGCTGCCGCAGCCTCTCCAGGTGAATCCTGTCCTTATTCTCCCTCTTACTCCAAGGACAGGCACCCAAACCCAACAGGCTGACTGCTGACCTGTCAGTCACTGCCTGGAGAGCTCATCTTCAGGCTATGACACTGCTGTTTCCACAACAAGCAGCAAGGGAAATGTTCTTTTGAAGATGTCTTTATGAATTAAACATTCGGATTTTCAAGAAAACAGTTTAGCATAATTTAGAAGTAATTAATGCTAAACCACTGACAATCCAAGAACTTTTTGAAAGGAGCTCTAGGGATAAAAAAGTTATTTTTCAAACACCTGACACAGGCTCTGCTGATGTTAATAATGCTTTCATCTTGTGAAGAACTGCACATAGGTCTGGACTTAAACTGGTGTGGGATCCTGTCAAAGGGAATTTGGGCATGAAACACTACAGAGAACAGGTCTTGACTCATCTGAACAGGTAGCTCTGCAGGCACCAGCAGTAAATGTGGCCAGCAAAGAATTAGTGAAGAATTTGAAAATGGATCTGTAGAAGCATAAGCAGTGATTTTTCAAATCAGATATTTAAAAAGTCTGACCCAACTGAATATCCGCTTTGCATTTGACTCTTTAAAGCTAATTCAGGTGTTTGTATGGATGGACTTGGAGAACCTAGTCTGTTTTAGAAGGTGGTTACACTAGCAACAGTAGGTAAAAATAGAAACTTTAGGACCTCAGTAACAGAAATATTAATGTGTATATAATTTAGATACTAAAATGTACTGCTATACACAGATACTAATATTGTTTGTGACAGACTATTCTGGCTAGAGATGCCTCTGGTGCAGAAAATCTTAGCCACAAGCAGCTGAAGGCTGGAGGAATATCCAAGAAGTATCATCCACACTTGCCCAGTCCTTTTAAAAATCAGCTTTCCTTCCTAGACCTTCTCCAGACCCTGGGCCCAGCTCCACATGTGAGCTTGGTGCTGAGGAAAAGGGAGCAGAGCTCTGCTGATGCCCAGTGGAGAGGAGCAGTGTTAATTACACAGAGCTAATCAAAAGGCCTGAGGCATAGTCAGCTTGTGCGTGTTGCTCTATGTGTTAGAGGGCATTTCAGCTAAAAAGGAAGCTTGTGGTGAAGTAGATGAAAACCACATCATTGTACTCTTGTGTGCAGACATTTTTACAGAGCAATGCTTGCAGAATTCATGTGGGAATCCATTGTCTGCAAAAGGAAAACCTGTGAGCCCAAGGAGCTCCCAGCTGTGTGAAGGAATCCCAACCAATCTCTGCATATTCCTCCTTCAAAATAAAGAAAAATGTAAAGAAAAACCATTGGCAAAGTCTAACAATCAGGGCTCTTGGCTGAGGAGGGCTGTCTAGGAGGGTCTCTGGGACTGTCTGCTGCCTGTATAAGGCTGTGCTACACAGAAGGGTCAGTGGGAGCTCTGAGACCTGACAGCCAGAGTCTGGGAAAAGTGTTATTTTTGGAGAGAGAACAGCCAGTTATGTACCAATTACCCAATCTAGACATCAAAGACAGCTCTGAAGTCTGATGTTAGTAATGGTTCTGAAGGCTGAAATTTAAAATGATAATAATTTGGCCATGCCAAAGTAAAACTGCGAGGTGAGTCAGTAAAGGTCTCTCCACTGCATGTAGGTCCACACAGCAGAATATGAAAACCTTTCCAAATTTCATACACTAAATGTGTTTTAATATGTTAAAAAATTGTGGTTTATCTCCCTTCCCTTGGCATATCTATGACTGCTGCTATTTGAGGAGCACCCACAGGCTGCACCCAACGCTTGCTGCTCTTTGAGTTCTGTTTGTGCATCAGTGAAGAGCCAGGCCACAGCAATACCAAAATCACCCAGGGGCTGGGAGATTGCAGGGAAAGCCATTAGGAAATGTCATTACACTCTACAAACCATGGTGCAAAGAGGGAGAAAAAATATGTTCCATGATCCAAACAAATGTGAAGTTACTAATTTGCAACTATTGTATAGACAAATGGCATAACTCCGTCAGGAGCAGACAAGAAGCAATCAGTATTTCTGTGTGTGTTCCAGGCAGATGCAAAATGCCCAGCTAGAAGGGTTGTCTGCAGCAAATGGGAGGGTTTAGGGCTCTATGGAGGAAATCAAGCCCTCAGCACTTACAACATACTACTACCAAAATAAAAAACTAGTCATCAAGGCTGCCACAAAATCACAATTTGATCCCTGCCTCGCCTTTATTAACCCAACAGGACTGTTCATTGCAGTGAATAATTTAAATTGGTACTTGCAAAATGATCTCTTCTATTTCCATATAACTTCTACCCAATTGGATTTTTTGTGGGGTAAAAAGGAAGAAAAATCAGACTTTTTGCAGTTTCTTGTTTTTCTAAGATGGAATGATAAGTTTGCTTTGGATATGTCACAGTCCAACAGACAGACTGTGCTGCTTTGTCACTCACATGTTATAACTGGCAGTAAAAGATGTAATTTTCAATTAAAGCATCATAGTAAAATGTATGACAGTAGAATCATAAAAGTACTCAGGAGAATCCCAGCTTCAAACTGCTAGAGCATTAAAGAAACAAAAAGTCACTGTAATTTTCTTAAGTATTTCATTACTGTGACAGTGCCATTCATTTATCAGTAACAATGCAAAAATTCCCTCCATGCTTTCCAAGGCTGCATCCCATGCCATGCAGTCAGTTCCACCATGGGTACAATTCTGACTGCAGGAAAAGTGGTTCTGCCAAGGTAATTCAGTGTTTCAGGAACTCAAAAAAAACCACAAAAAACAGGTGCTGCTAAAGAGTAGGTGCACACTAGAGCAAGAGAATATTCTTGGAGATTACCATACAGGGTAATTGTTTTTAATTTATGGAACTCATTGCAGTGACTGTGAGGTGCTGGATTTGTAACAGAGTTTTACTATTTACCTTAAATATTTCACATTTTAGCTTAAGTTTGTGAATGTGAATTTCTTTCATTAAAAAAAAAGTAATATAAGGGAATCCTGAAAATTTACTTATCACATTTAAAGAAGTAACACTCGAATCCAACAGTGGAAAATGTTGTTTATGGGAAACATGCGGGACTGGTCCTTTTCCTTTGTATTTTTCTCAGCTTCTAATATACTTTAAAAACCTGCAAATCCCAAACCTGAACAACAACAAACCCAGGCTCTCCCATTGTCACAACCTCTTTTTCCTTTGGATAGCATCCTGCAGTGTTTTTCTTTGAACTAACTCCTGGGTATTACATAATCCCCTACTTGAAATTGAAGACCTGTGTGCTGGAGTTACCTACTCCGCTCTCCCTTGCTTCAGTGTCAGATCCAGCTGTGTAGTAGCTACTGTCACACATTGTTGTGTGACAAGTTGCTAATACAGCTTGAACAGTTCTGTTCAAGTTTTATGTTCTTTCTGAACATAAATTAAGGCCAGAGCCAGAATGGCATCTTTTGGGTGGAATTTTAGAAAACTTGTTTTAGGGAGCAGATGCTAATTAATCCCAGAATTTTCTCTCTGTATCTCATCGTGATGAGGTGCTGATCCATGGGTGATCACATTCTCCCCTCATTGCTACCAGTCTGAAGCTGCAGCTTCTCTCATCTCCTTTACATTTTCTGATTTTTAAGGTGATCAGGGTCAGAAGGACAATCCTGGCAGCCAGGGAGAGCCTTTCCCAATCAAACCTGTTAGGCTGTCACACTTCATACAATCTCATACATAAGCTGCCCTACTGCATGGCCTCCTCTCTCCTCCCTGGAGCTTTTCTGTCCTTGTCAGCTCAAATGTTGAAATACTCTAAGTCCTTCTAATTCCCAGTGCCGGCAGCCTGCCTCTGCTGAGGAGGGATAGTCAGTCCTTCCTTTTGCAAGTCTTGTCTTTCTCTTCCCCCAAACTCGCAGTTCTTTGCATATCTAAATCCCTTCTCTCAATGCCATGGTCTTGTAGATGCAGATATCTGAACACTAAACTTCTGCAAACCAGGAAAAACCCTCCAAAAAAATCAAATTTGGCAGATGCCACCTCTGCTGGTGGAGAGAGTGATTAGCTTAAAGGGGAGTCTCTGTAGGAACCGATTTTGCTGCCAGACTCTCAAGTCAGCACACATTTCTCAGGAAAGCACTGCCCCAAGGTACCAGCAGAGGATGATGTCAGACAGGAGAAAGCAAATTCCTGCCCACCAGTGGCTTCTGAAGTGCTAATGGCCGGTGTGATGGCCCAGGAGGGGGGAAATGGGTAATGGGGAGAGGTAGGGGAGGCTGGAGCACAGCAGCAAAACCTCACCAGCCTTAAAAAGCATTTGTGCCTGCTGTGAAATGAAATTTACAGGATTGCTCCTGTCTGTAACTTTCACTGCCTCCTATGACCTGTGCAGTCAAACATTTCCAACAGCACTAACAAACCTGCTCCCTGTGCTCCAGTACAGAAATCTGCAGGAGCAGGGGTCAGAGTGTGCTCTACCTTTCCTAGCTGCAGTCACATCTCAGCTAACACCTACCTGACAGCAAGGGTGTGAGAATTATGGACCTCTTTAAAAACAGGTGTTACCCTGGCATGCCACCAAAGACCACAGACATGTCTCAAGTTGTAGCTTAATGGATCTGAAGGCTGCCAGGATCTTCCTTGTTCCCTGTGGGGCCGAGGGACAGGACCACAACCACACAATCTGTCTCCCTTGGTGTATCAGAACTGCACCTTGCTGTGAGGCACTGCAGGGCCAGGGACAAAGGGCAGCAAAGGCAGACATCTGTCCTGAGGAAGTTGTGCTGCTGCTGTTCAAAGGCAGAGGTGACTTTTGGTTTTCTTCAGGACTTCTCAAAAGAGAGGAGTTAAGGTTCCTTAAGGACATGTCTCTTACTGCTGAAGGTTGGACTCACTGATTTTAAAGGTCTTTTCAATCTCAGAGATTCTATGATTCTTTAGGTCTCTATTTTGTATTTTTCATGGTAAGGATTGAAAGTTTATAGTGAGCATGGCCTGGAAGTTTTCTTAGACTGGTCTTGGGCACAGGAGGTCCAAAGGATGTCTTACAAGGTACAGTTCTGGGAGTCCTACATGTCTGGTTCATCTAAACTCGCCAAGTCACTCCAAGTTTCTCCTGGCAATTACCTGAGCGCGCGAAAATGTTCTTATTGCACTTCTAAACAAGTTGCAACAGAATAATGAGCAGTGCCAGCTACAATGTAGCTTTTCTACAGAAGAACATCAGGTTTTATCTCCTTTTCATGCTTTTTCTTGTCTCTATGAACTTCTTTTTATCAAACTTTCTCATTTGTAAATCAAGCACAACTGCAGTGGGGTTATTTTTGGCTTGTGAATACAGCCTGAACAGACACTGCTGGTCACTGAATGGTCGCTGTTGCTGAACACCTACAGCTGCTTAGAAAGGGTTTATGTGTTACTCAGAACTAAAGGAACTAAACCCCACAACTAATGTAAAGCCAAAAGCACATAAGTCCTTTTCAAGACACATGAAAACCTAAATTTCAGAGGCTCCTGCAGATTGGTGTTTGTTTTTCACTGGCTCGTGTTTGAGATTGCACAGGGCCCTTTTTGATCAAGATCAGTATTTAGAGGTCAATTCCTTAATCATTTTTGAAGGCCAAATGAACTGTTTTCTCATAGCCCTGGCTGAGTTTAATCTTGGTGCCAGCTCTGCTTGCTGAACCACGCCTGATATCCGCAGAGCCCTTTGCCCTCCCCCCTGTGCGCACTTGGATGGTGCAGGGATTAGCCAGGCAGACGCTGAGCAGTGTGGGACAGGCAATCAGACCAGGAAATCTGAGCATTGACTTGTACCAAGCAGCGCTGAAGGCACTCCAGCACTCCAGGCTGAGCTAACGCTGCTGTACTACGTCTTGATGTTTAAAGCCGGGAAGGTGATGAGAAATAGGCAAAGTTTTTAAACACCCTCCAGAGGAGATGGCAGAAAGTGCGGTTTGCTGAGCCTGGCCCCTCTCCTGTGAAAACCCACAACCAGAAATTGTAAGAAAGAGCAGAAGTTACGGCAAAGTTCAGCATATTTGCAAAGCGAGATCCAAGCTACTTCCCAAGGAGCTGCCGGGGCCTCTGCGAGCCCTGAGCGGTGCAGAAGTCCCGGCTGAGGCTCTCAGGGGCCGCCCCCTCCGGGACTGGAGGGAGCCTCCCCCGGCTCGGAGAGAGAGAACTCGGTGGAAAGGAAGAACTCGGAGAATCCCCCACCCGCTCACAAGGGGGCCCCAGCCCCGCGCTCCCCGCGGGCTGCCGGCGGTACCTGAGCGCGTTCACCGGCGGGTTGCGGAGCCGGATGACGGCCACGGCCGAGCCCCTCGCGTACTGCGCCATGCCGAGCGCTCCGCCGTGTCCCCGCGTCCCCGTGTCCCCGGGCCAGCCCCCGCCGCGCCCCGCCCACACAGCCCGGTCACCGGGCCCGGCCTGCAGGGAGCCGCCTCTGCTGGGGTGGCAAAACGCAGAATATGGACATTTTTCTTAAGAAAGGATGTTCATTAATGTTTGATCTTTATAACTTTCAAGCCTAATCAGCAAGAAAGGAGATTTAACCTGCGGACAGCAGCTCACAAGCTCTAAGCGATGCCCAGGTGTTGGAAAGACAAATTCTTTTAAAGGTAGGATTGCCTTGCTAAGGTCTAGGGCTCCGCATGTTTCAGTGATCTCAGTCCTAGGGAAGGCTGACAATGCTTGGGAAGGATGTGGGTGATGTGCCACTGAGAGTGGGCACACAGAATGCAAAACTTAGAGGCCACAAGGACATTTGGCAGAAACCCCAAAATAAGGAAAAACTGATAAAGCCAACCCAGCAACTGTGCTGAAATCAGCCCCAAGAGGGTAAAAGGTAATTCTGGCAGGGCAGGTCATGACCAATGACTCACAGACCACTGACCCAAGAAACCACCGACCCAAAGAAGATAAATACTGGGCTAATTAGCATGAGAAATGAGAAAATCATTAATCAGTAGAAGATAGACCATTAAATAAGAGAATGAGAATCATTAATCAGTAGAAGATAGACCATTAAATAAGAGAACGATGTAACTTGCAGCCAATGAACATCAATACCTTCATTTGCTAAAATGTATAAATAGTGAAAAGTTTTGATAGTTGTACTGGCTTTGTGGATTTGCCACCCAGCCTCCTTTCTGTGCAGAAATGTAAATAAATAAAATACCTTGACTCAGTGTTGGATTGGCATCTTGTACACTGGGTGAAAGAACCTATTCTGGGATAACACTGGGGTTTAATGTGTGCTCCCAGTCAAGCTCTGTCCCCCTGGTCCTCTCAGGCATCACTTCACACCAGCCCCTCAGCTCAGTGCAATAAAGCCACTGTAAAAAGGGCTGAGAGGTAGGGGGGGGGGGGGGAACATAGTTTCTAATGTTACAACATGTATCTGTTGCTATAAAATGTTATTTAAGGGACAGAGAAGATTCTTATCTATACATTGTTATATTCTTATTTATATCTCTATAATCTCCCCTTTATGTCTCTTGGCCTTTAAAAGTCAGTCCCTGGGCAGAATGGGTACAGCTCTTTCCCTGGTCTGGAACAGGTGTACATAACCTTAGAAATTGGTTTACATGTACAGAAGAGTCCTTCACTAAAAGCAACCTTTATACCTGCTTTTATATAACCTTTATTGTTACAGCTGCTGAGGTGGATCACTACAGCTCTTCTGGCATTTACTATATAATGTTACAAACCCCCCCAAACTAGTGATAATACTCTGCCATTTGCTTGTAAACAGCATGTTTTGGGAGTTTATAAAAATGGTGTAAATGATGCCTTGGAGGGCTAGCTGCTGTGTTGAATTTTTATTAACCAGAACGAAGTCAAAGATCGCTCTAAGTTGTACTTTGTGGTTATAATTTACAGGTCTGATCTACTTGTCCTTTAATAATCCAAATGCTGGAGTTGTGATAAACCAGCCCTATTTCAAGCCCAAATAAACACAGAAGAAAGCAGTGCTTGGGAAAAGAGAGCTCATAGGAAAAAAAAAAAAAAAAAAAAAAAAGAAGTTCCACATTGTTACAGAAAAGTTCAAGTAATATTTGAGGTTGTAGGACTTATGCTTGTCTTTTTTTCCCTTTTTCCTTCAAGATGAATGGAGTTTGGTAGTGGGAAGAAGAAATGCATTTCAGTGTGTACAGCAGAGAAATTTCAAGTCTTGCAAGTTGTGCAATGACCAAGTGCAAAGGCTTGAGCTTAAATCCAGCTCCCAAACCAGTGGGGGAAGACAAGTGTGTGGTACAGGCCCCAGTTATGCTTCTGGCTCTTTTCCTCTCCCAGTGTTGCTGTTTTCACTGCAATCAGACCCAAGGCTGGGCAGCTCTGCTACATCTGAGCTGATTTTGCACATGGGAGGAGGGAGCAGGTTGCAGAGCCTGTCAGTGCACTTCACCTTGGCAAAATGTTATCAGGATGGTCCAGTTTGTTCCTGCAGATTTGTGTGGTTCCCCAAGAGCTGTTCTAAAGCTGTGCAGGGGCTGCCAGGCACTTTGTGCTTCCCTGGAAAGCAGCTGTGGGCTGTGGAACCACAGGACAAGGTGGCAGCTGTAGGGGGATAGAATGTAAGAAAATAAAGATAGTGTAGAAAGTAATCTCACCCCTAAGGAGTTGCAGCTGGGCCAATTATCAAAGATTAGGAACAGGCCTGGCTTTAACAGGCCCCAGCTGTAACCAGTGAGAAGAACAGTGCTATAAAAGAGTGGGGTGGTGGTTGAGGAGGGAATTGGAGTCAGTTGGCTGCTTTGTGAAGAAGAAAGAGTCAGTGCTCTGAGGAGCTGCCCACCAGAAACCCCAAGAAGGTGTGAAACCTTTGTGATAGGAGACAACAGTATGGAACCCCTGCAATATGATGACAATAGGCAGCTTTCTCTAGCCCTAGGCCTGCCAAAAGAAAAGACATCTCACTGTTCCAAACCCCTCTGAATACTGGTCTTTTGACCACACATTAGAGCATAATGCTCAGAAAATACACCTAGCACCCAGCTCTGGGAAAAGATTCTAAGACAGGAATAGCAAATCCTTAGAAACTCCAGTACTAGAAGTGGGAATGAAGGTATTGTCCAAAGGACAGATTTTAATGGATGTGAATGTTGTGCTTTGTCTTCTGAACCCCTCAGAAAGTGCCATAGTAGAAAAAAAAAAAGATTCCTGCTTCTTTCTGAGCTGGAGCAACACAAATATGTCAAGTCTCCTACAGCCCCCTGGGATCATCAGCCTGTTCAGGAAGTGCTGAATGATAAAAACAAGTGTTTTATTTATAGGAGTCTCTGCTTAATTTTTATTCCAGTATATCAGTGCTGCAAGGTACTCCAGAAGAAGCACCTTGATTTGCTCTACCCTTATTCACACAGAACAAAAATTCCTGGAAAATGCTTTTTTTGACAGCTGCTCCCAGAGAGACTGGAAAAGGTGAGTGCAGTAATGTCCCAGGAGGAGTAGAGTATTTCTGTGGGAACACCCTCTGAGGAACATGGAAGGTCTCACCGCTGTATTGTGCAATCTGAGTGGATGTTTGTGGTAAAGCCCATGGCCACAGTGCTGACAGGGGCAGGAACTCTGAAAACTTACTGGTTCTTGTCATCATCTGGTCTAAACTTCAGGCCTGAATTACTCCTTGCTGCTGAAATGACAGCCTGGAGGGCCAGCTAAATCCAGCAACTGTTTTCTGCTTTCCCTGTTACAGCTATGGCCTTTTTGTCCCTTAAAAATTATCTGATGTAAAAAGAGCTGTTGAACCTTTGTAATCTTTGTCTGACCCTTTTATGTGTGGCAAAAGCCAATACTGGTAAACATTTGATCACAAAATAATCTTCAAAGTTTCCTTTGGTTATCACACCCTTAGGAGTTATCCTCTGATAAGTTTCTTTTCCAAACTGTCTCCAAAACTCAGCCTCCCAGAGCCTCAGTGAGCTGGAGTTCAGTGCCTCAGGGCTGGCACAGAGAGCTCTCACAAAGGCACAGCTGGAGCAAGTGTGTAACTACAACCACACAGCAAGGCACACTGTGGCCATGGAATATCATCCTATTGCAGAGTTTAAATTTCTGCTGAAGAGACACAGCTTCTGTCTGCCATCAAAGTTATTTTGGCTTGATGTGATACACACATATTTAAAAACCTTTTTGTCCTAACTGGGTATCCTTTGAGGAGGTTTGGTTTTTTGTTTTTTGTTTTTTGTTTTTTTTTTTTTTTTCTGTAGTAAAAAAGGTTTTTAAATGTCTTGGAATCTCAGCTTCCTGTTTTGTCTTGTAAAGTAAGTCTGAGCATAATTAAATGCATTGTTAACTTTGCCCCTGTTGCTACATTAATAACTTAAAACCTAGTATGCAGGTGGAGAACAGTTGTATGCCCAACTCTGCATTGCCCCTTAGAAACCAACAGCTCATTTTTGTTTAAACTGTGTGTGTGCAGGTGTGGAGAGCAGAGACACAGCCCTGTGAGCACGACAGCTGCTGGCATGGAATCCCAGACTGGTTTGGGCTGAAAGGCACCTTAGAGCTCCTCTCACTCCATGCCCTGCCATGGCCAGGGCACCTTCCCCTACACCAGGTTGCTCCAAGCCCTGTCCAACCTGGCCTTGAAGGATTTTTGTCTTACTGAGGCTGTACTCTGCTCCTTGGCTTCTTGAAACCCAGGATTACCCATTTGAAACTCCCCACTGCATCAAGCCTGTATTTATGCATATTTTAGCATCCAGCCCTGCAAACATAAAGCCATGGACAAGTTTGTACACATAAAGCTGGTCTGGCAGATATGTTAGCAATGTACAAACTCACAGCATTTCCCACTGAGTGGGCTGTCTGTTCAGTATTTATCTCACTCTGTGTCACATTGGGCATTTAAGATCTAAATTGTCTCAAACAAAAATTGCCATTTCAAAGGTAGGACCTCAATTTTTCCCTGCCAGAACAAAGTATGTTGGTTATTTTTAATATTGCAAGCCTATCTCATGACTTTTGAGCTCTGATTTTTGTGTGGTTGCAAAGCAACACCTCCTGGCAAGCCGTGGTATTGCTTGTGCAGGGAGAGACCTTCCTTGTGGGATGATACACGACAAAGCAGGAATGCTGTGGAGTGACAGAGTCACAGGATGGTTTGAACTAGAAAGGACCTCAAAGCCCATCACATTCCAGCCCCCTGCCATGGGCAGGGACACCTTCCACTATCCCAGGTTGCTCCATGCCCCATCCAACCTGACCTTGGACATTTCCAGGGCAGCCACAGTTTCTCTGAGCGACTGTTCCCAGACTATAACTGACTATTTAAGCAGAAAACAGAAGCATGAAGGAAAATTCAGAGCAGCTTCAGAAAAATTCCTCAGTGCTCCAAGGATCCCATTCCCTGAGCACTAAATCAATGTGGGTTTCCTTAGGAGCAGCCAAGAATATTACAGAAGACTTGGGAGCACCACAGGACAAAGAACAAGGTGACAGTGGCCTCACTCACAGCATTTCACGCGGTTCAAGGCGCTGTTCTGCTGCACTGGCATCCCATGGAATAATGCAACACCCCGGAACAGCACAAGGGTTTGGACTGAAAGACAGTAGGTGATGGCTGCAGAAAGCTGAGATGAGACCTAAATGTTCGTAGGCTCAAACAAAACCGACACAAGCGGCTGTGGAGGGGTATTTCTGGAAGGAGACAGTAGCATTGTCAATGAAGGTGACAAAAAGATACATGTAATCAATATATTCTGTTCTCCTTTCCAGATTTGTTGATGTAGCACTAAAGAAACTATTCTGTGTCCAGCAGTAAACTACAGTGTTAAAAGTGTCGGTCAAAGCTTGGCGTCTTAGTATCTAGTTTGGCCAGGAAAGGCTGTAACTTGGTGTTGAGAGAACTGGCAGGTAATATTAGAACACTGGGGCTGCTATCACCAAGTACTCGAAAACAGGGTAAACTTCAGATACCGAGTGGTGCTTTGGCCGCCCTTATCGGGCTCAGCCACAGGTCCGGTGCTCGTCTGTCCGTGCCGCATCCCGCAGGTGATGCTATCCCAGCTCTCGGCAGCCCTGCCCGGGCCAGCTGGGATTCCTGTACACATCCCGCCCGGCCCAGGGCTCATCGGGAGCCTGAGGACGGCCCGAGGGGCTTGCCTCGACCAGCCAGGCCCTCACGGTTCCGGCCGGAGGCGCTGCGGGTCCGGCCATAGGCGCTGTGCCCGGCCCCTCACGGGCACGGCCCGAGCCCGCCTCACGCCTTCCCGCCCAAAACTCGCCCGCGCGCCGCCGCAGGCCACGCCCACGCATCAGGCCGCACCCACACCGCATTAAACCACGCCCACATGCGCCGACACCACCAACCCTCAGACCCCCCGCCCATGTCCGAAGACCCCGCCCACGCCCCACCCGCTCGCTCTCCATCAGGCCCCGCCCACACGGTTTAAATCCCGCCCGCGCCCCTCAGACCCGCCTGTGCTCCCGCAGCTCTCGGCCACGCCCCGTCACCCCACCCACACCGCTCAGGCCCCGCCCCCGGTTTAAAGTCCTCCCGCAGCCGGCGCGCTGCCGGAGGTGACGTTTGGGCCCGGCGCGGGGCGGAGCCGGCCGGGGACGCGGAGCTGAGGGAGCGGGCTGCGCAGGTAACGGGGAGCGCGGGGTACGGGCTGCGCAGGGAACGGGGAGCGCGGGGTACGGGCTGCGCAGGGAACGGGGAGCGCGGGGTACGGGCTGCGCAGGGAACGGGGAGCGCGGGGTACGGGGGCCGCCGGGAACAGAGGGCTCAGTGAGCGCGATGCTCAGGGAACGCCGTGTCCGAGTGACGGAGTGCTGAGGGAATGATGCCCTAGGAACGCGGTGCTCGGGGAATGGGGGTGCTGAGGGACACGGGGTGCTCGGGGAATGGGGGTGCTGAGGGACACGGGGTGCTCGAGAAACTGCGCTCCTGCTGCAGGCGCGGAGCCCTCACGCTTGTATATTTGATATTTTAAAAAGGGACTTTTTCCAGTTTAAGAGAGCGGTCAGAGCCGCCGCCGAGGTGCTGGCGGTGGCTGTTGGGCGGCAGGTGAGCAGTCCCAGGGTGTTATCGCTGCTTCCCGGGCAGCAGGAAGCGTTTCAGTCAGTCGCCAGACAACCTGGAGCAAATCCCGCCGGGGCTAAGCCTGTGGTGTCTGTCCTAATCTTGTCTGGGGGCTGTTGACAACAACAAAGACCAGCACAGGCTCCAGTGGTTTTGTGCCCTTTCCAGTAAAAAAAAAGAAGTGTAGGAATTTTGATGCTTCTCTCAGCTGGCAGAAGTTTGGGAGAGTGGCTGGGATGAGTTCAGTGGATGCTTCACTTGGGCTATGTGGCTTAGCCCAGGGAAGTGCAGCTCTTAAGTTAATGAGGGAAGGCAGAAACTGTAGTGCCAGGACAAGAGGAATGGCTTCCCACTGCCAAAGGGCAGGGATGGGTGGGATATTGGGAAGGAATTCCTCCCTGTGAGGGTGGTGAGGCTCTGGCACAGGTTGCCCAGAGAAGCTGTGGCTACTCCAGCCCTGGAAGTGTCCAAGGCCAGGTTGGACAGGGCTTAGAGCAACCTGAGATAGTAAAAGGTGTCCCTGCCCATGGCAGGGGATGGAATGAGGTGAGGTTTAAAAACCCTTCCAATCCAAACTATTCCTCTTTTCTCCTTGTAGGGAAGGGCACTGCCCCAGGCACAATCTTGTACTGTGTCTCATTTTTGCTAAATGGATGGCAATTGGGTGTAACACCTGCAGGTGTAGTGCAATGGAAATAAAACCTTTAGATAAACCAGAGAGGAACCTGCCTCCTCTCTTGTTTGAGCTCTGTGGGAATTTTGATGCTGGAAAGTGCTGAGACTTTGCTGTGACTTCACTTGCAGTTGTTCTTTTAACCTGTCATTTTACTGCTTCAGAGGTAGGTTGCTCTTAGTATACTGGTCTCATTCTCAAGCAGTGCAAAATAATAAAGGTAAATACTTTCTGCATTCACTCCAAGATGGAGTGGAGTCGTGATCTGATTGCTCCAATGAGGTGTTTGAGCTGTGAAAGCTTGCATTTTTGTGGTAACTCTATGGATCTGGAAGCATAGAATTTCAGGAACAGGTTTGATATTATATTACTGCTGGAAAGGGGAGCCCTGTGCACCTTTTTCCCATCCCTCTGCTTGTCTGTTTTCCTTGCTCCTCAAGTGCAGGTGTCATTGGTGGTGTGGTGGGCTGGATTCAGGTGCCAAACCCACTGGCAGTTAGCACCATGTGGAAATTGAATCTATGGAGTTGTGTCTGTGCATCCAGCAGGGACAGGGAGGCCACCCATTAGGCAGTGAGAGGGATCAAAACCAGTTAAGCTGCTCCTGAAAGTGTTCCCTAAGGCTACACTTTGCTGGACTGTCCTGGTGTTTGTGGTTTGGCTTTTTGGTGGTGTTTGTTGTTTTGTTTTGGATCTTTTTGGAATGAAAGCTTGCACTTCTACTCATTTCCAGATGTTCCTAATATCCTCAGCCTCTTCCTTCCACTCTTTCCCAGCAGAAATATTTTTGTTTCCTGACAAAGTTTCCTTTTGGGTGCTGACCAAACTGGTGCTTGTGAAGGGTTAGAAATACAGACCTGGGTCATTTTTGGAATGGTGTCTGTGGTGATTTTCACCCATAACTGCACAGGAATCATTGCTACAACAGATGTTCTGGTTTAGAGAACAAAACCAGCTTTTGCTAAATGTAAAGGTGAGAGTGCTAACAACAAATAAAGAAATCACAGAGAACAGGTGGATAAAAATTTGAAACAGATGTAGGAAAGAAGGAATTACTCTCAGTTGCTCACTTTTGGCCTGATTTGTATGTTAACAGCTGTTTCTCACAGCAGAAAGCTCTCCAAAAAGGTAAAAGGTGAGACTATTGGCAAAAATTTATATCAGGTGCACACAGAGAATTTTTTTAATATAAGCAGTTTTCTTACCATCACAAAGACTAGGAACAATTAACCTGGAAAAAAAATCACTTTTGTTTATTGTGTTATTTTAAAGTCTGTGTTAGTACAGCAGGTCATAGTTAGTGGTAATTAGTGGAGAATAAATGCTTCTCCTTGTAATGTGCAAGACGTATATAAGCCTTTGTGACGTAGATTTATGGCTTAATTGCAACGTTAAAATACTACTTCTGGGACAAATGCTGAATTTCCAGACCTTGGTGTGGTTTGTTTTTAAATGCTTTTTGCTGTGTGACTCTTGCCCCTGCCTTGAACCTGCTCTGCAGTGTTCACCTCCCATTGTTTAGATCTCCTTTCCTGGAAGCATTTTCCTTTAGTTCCCTTATTAAAATTACTTATGCTGACTCTTAACTGCTGTCCCTGTAGAATTTTTCTTCACATGTTCTCATGAAGAAGGTAATTTGCCTGTTATTTTTTTTTTTTTGCTAGAAATGGCAGCATAAGCTTTAATAAATTACTATATCCAATATTCCAGGTGGGTCTCAGCAGTGCAGAGCTGAAGTTAAATATTGACTTGTGTAGAACTTTGGTCTTGAGCAATCCCTGCTGAAAGTGCAGCCAGGAGAAAGGTGTTGTGGCAAAGATAATCACTTTAAACCACCCCCTGCCAAACTGAAGCCAATCTGGCTTTGGGGAGTGGTCCCAGAGGGGGCTCAGAAACCCCCCACACTGTCCCCATGTCCAGGGCTGGGAGTCTGCATGATGTGAGGGGACAGCCACATCTGTACCTGACGGCCCCAGCGTGTCTCTGTGTTGTGAAATGACCGGAATTTGGGGTCTCCTGGTGGTGCCATGTCTGGTGGTCTGTTCCAATCTTGCTCTTCTTTGTATTTAACCATCCCTGGAGCTGGAGGGAATTGTGTGTGCCAGGAGCCCAGCTGGTAGGAGGTCTCTGCTCTGGGACCATGGCTCCTACCACAGAAGGCTCTTTGTGCTTTATAGACACGTGATCCCTAGAAAAAAAATAAACATTTCTCATTCTTGCAGAGATTTGCTCTCAGATATGAACTAAGCAATAACTGTTTCAGCACTTTCACTGCTCCATCCATCTTTACTTGTCTTGTGGGCTTTTTTTACAAAAGTCTAAAATCTACTTGCTAAACTTCATTGGAAATAGAATTCCTCTGGGACTGACAAGATAAATTTTGTTCTTGGTGATGTGGCATGTATCGTTCTTGACTGCTTTGCTGTGGGGATCTCAAAAAGCAACACAGAGCTGTATATTAAAGAAAACTAATTTTTCTCTAGCTAAGAGGCTTTATAAGAGGTGGTAGCCATCTTAGATTTTATTTGCTTGTGGGTAACAGAAATTTCAAACTAATCGGAAGGTTTTAGCAAAAAAAGAACATCCAGTCATCTATGGTGCTTTAGGTAAAAGAATTTTGCCATCCTTTAATAGTAAAATATTTTGAGCTGTTTATACCTGGGGGAATAAGTTATTTTATATCTGTGGTAAGTCTGTTTTCTGTCAGAATCTGCTTCTAGGAAGATTTTCCTCCTGTGTTATTGGAAGAAGGTTGGGTATGTCAAGTGCCAACTTTGTTTACTATAAACTGAGGTTTAGATGGAGGAAATGTTTTAGCTGCAGGATTGGATTGATGACTCCTGCTTTTTAACTTGATATTTTTGAAACCATTTCCTTAAATATGATGGGTGTGAACTGAAGAACCTGTAGAGCAAAAAGTGGCTGGAGTTTTTAGCATTCCTGTCAAGTTGGTGCACTTAGTGAATGCAGTGCAGCAGTGTGACTCACTGTCAGGTGTGTGTCACGGATGTGTGCCTGTCTGCTGTGACTGAGGTCAAGGTTTAGGCTGAGCTCCAGATGGTGGCCAGAGGATTACTTTGAGAGCTAATTACAAGGCTTCTTTGTGTAAGTCTGAATAGTTACATCACAAAGATATTCTTTAATGATTCATCGGGCAGTTTAGGGGGGGAAATATCCCACAAGTTTTTAACTTTCTGATGAGGTGTTTTGCCCTTAGCCTGCCTGGCTCGTGTTGAGCTGTACCCCAGCACTTGCAGGCTGTTTTAATGGGCATTCATTGCTGACTCTGCCAGTGGGATCTCTGGCATCTCTGAACTCTGGATGTCTCTTTTTCCCTGCATGTGTGGCCTACATTTCTCCTCACATCCACCTCCAGAACAGGCAAGCTGCAGTGGTGTGGGCTGTGAACAAAGGCCTCTGCCTCTGGTTTATTCAGTCGTGGCCTCCCTTGAGTGAGCAGAGGCTATTTTTGGAGTTCCCTCGGGGAGAAGGTGGTCAGGAATCCAACCTTGGAGCTGAGCAGAGGGGAGTGCAGCAGTGTCAGCTTTGGTCACTGTGCTGGGTCAGCTGCTGCTGGTGGTTCTGTCACAGAGGATCCTGTCTCCTGCAGAAGGGTGGTAGCGAGGTCACCCGACAGCAAAATGCTGAGAAAACATTCATTTTACTCCGTTGATTTGTTGCTGTTGCCAGGAAACACCTTGTCCGCATTTCAGAGACTTGTGAGTTTTGGTTGCTTCTATCTTAGCAGATTTGCCCTACAACTCATGGATAGGGGGCATTGTCCCCAGCATCCTCTGGGTCTATGTGCCAGCCTGTCTTGTGAGGTTCCATTGTCACTCTTAGCTGGTGCCACTACAGTTGTGACCTCTGGCCTGTGGCAGGATGGCTCAGTGCTAAGGGGGATGAAATTTCCTTGCAATGTTATCCTTCCCTGTGTCTGGGCTACTCAGGTATCCCTCAAAGAGGAGTTTGCCACTGATGCTGTGTACCCAGTGCTGCTGCTGCCTTCAGGTCAGCCTGACACCTCCATGTTGGTGGAGGAGACAGTGCTGGGCTCTCGTGCTGGTGGTGCCATGCACCTCAGCAGCTGGCAGCTGGATGGCTGAGTTTTCATAGAATCGTTTGTTTTCTACCTGTTTTCCTTACAATCTGGACACTAAAGTTCACCATGTTGCTTGGCAGCATTGGGACACCACTTTGGGAATAAGAATGTTTAGCAGTTGCTTCAGCTGTAGGATTGCTGGGATGACTCCTGCGTCCTTGGGCACAGGTCAGTGTGTCATGTACATGACACAGAGCACTGTGGCCTCCCTGCTTCCCTTACAAACAGAGCTCTTCTTTAATGGGTTATTTACATTCCTCAAGGCACAGTGTCCTGTAGTTTCAATGTGTTTGTCTGTCTGTACTGGGAGGAAATACTGCTGCTGGTTAATTAATTTAGTGTGTTCTTGTGGGTAAAGGTTTCTCCTGCAGCCTGGTGGGCAGAGCAAGGGTGCTGGCTGTAAGTTACAAGTATTATTTTAGTGTTCAGTCATCCTCTGCATGTTCCTGTGGGCAGGAGCTCTCTGGGCAGAGATAATCCAAACTGATGATGTGCTCTGTGTAGTGCAGTCAAGTTGAGGAGCTCAGTGGACTGACCAGATGGGCAGTTGACACAGCACATACCTGTGTAGAAGCCTCCTAGTGCTCAGAGCCTTAGGGAATGTTTGCACAGTCACTTTTCCCCATGTCTAGGGCCAGAATGTATCATCTGCAGCAGAAAGTCATCATGATGTCTCTTGAGAGGTGAAAGGATTTGTGTGGGTTTTCCTTTGCTATGTCAGGGAATAGCTGACCTTGGGGCCAACTGTGAGCTGGCTGCTTTTCTGTGTTTCTGAACACACTGAAGCAGCAAAGATCAGTCCCCAGAATCCATGTGAGATTTAGTCAGGACCCTTTTCAGAACCCAGACTACCTTGAAGTCCCTCTTTGCCTTAATTCCCAAAAGAATTCAGTACTCCTTTAAAAAATCTAAACCTAAGCCCTGGCTTCCTGGTTCATGGAGTAGGAGGCTATTGTGTGCCTGACCTCAAACTGGCTGCTGCTCAAGGTTCTGCAACATGTGATGCCTGGCGTTGCATCAGGTGATGGATGGGGGATTTTGTTGATCCCTCCTGGCCAAGGGATCCTTGAACCTTCTATTCTGAGAGGCCCATATGGTTGCAGGACTGAAGGAAACACAAACTTTAGTGTTGCATCCCATGTGCTGGTTCTGGGAAGCTGTTGACAATTACAAGAGCCCTCACTTCTCCAGGCTGTCACTGGAACCAGGAAAGGTGGTGGTAAAGAACCTGCTCAGCCTCTGAGCTCAGTGTTTTCTTTGGAGGTCACTTCATACTCCTTCATTTCCCTTCTTCCCCTATAAATCATACTTTTTCTAAGGTTGTTCCCCAAGTTTTCATTTCCTTCTTTTTGCTGAAACCTCACATTTCCAAGAAGGTGGTGCTAGACCACGCTTATTTTTCCATAATTAGAGGATTAAATCTTCCAGACATTCTTTGAAGCCACTGAGAGAGCAAGGCTATTGCCAGTCACCTGGAGGTACATTAGGGATTCTTAGGGGCTTGTTTATTCTCTGTGTGATGAGTGATACTTCTTGTCCTCCTTTCTCTCAGGCTAACTCAGATTATGCTGATAGCATTAGTGAAGAACAGTTCCAAGTCTGATGTCACTCTACAGCAAAACCTTGGAGGTTTGTTGAGACACTCACCAGGCACTGGGACTCTGCAGAGTAACCCAGGAATGAAACTGCATTTGTGGAGCAAACTGTACTGAGAGTGGTGTGTGGGATTGATGCTTGTGTTGGAGAGAGCTGAAAGAAGGAGCTCCAGGCAGAGCTGTACACACACCTGCATGTGTGGAGTCACCTGAAGTTCAGGAGAGCAGCTTTTTAAGCGCTTTTCTTTAATCCCTGTTGTCCGCATGACACTCTGCTCTTCCCTTTGTATTTCTTCTAGCAGCAAGTTGACAAGGACTGTGAATTTGGGATATGTGTCAAACCTCTATACCTGTGAGCTTGCAAAGAGGCATGGGACTTGTCCTGCAGATATTCCCAAAAGGAGAAAAACCTTTGGGGATACCTTGCATCTCCAGCAGTGAAGTGTGAAAGTGGAAATGGACAGTAGATACTGAGCTGTAATTATTGGGAAGCAGAGTCTTTTCTAGGCTAGTGGGAACGTTCAGAGGGTGACCTGAGTAATCTGAAAGAATTGAAGGGTTTCAGTGCCCTGAGCTTTGTGACTCTTTAAAGGAACAACATTGATAACGGGAACTGCGGGATGCGCCACGCTGAAATTTTATCTGCCTAAGTAGCTGCTAGTCCAATTCCATTAATGTTTGCATATTTAATAAACTTCTAATGTGGGATTTTAATGAGTTGGCAGTTATCTCTGAACACCCAGCAGCAGCAGCCGTCTCAGAGTTTAGGTGGCTCTCAAATGGAGATTTCTCTCACTTGGAAGGCATGTGGCCTTTCCTTGGGCAGTCAGCACTTGGCAGGCTCTGGAATACTTTGATTTAGTTTGTACTGATGTACATCAACAGTGAATTTTTAATTTGGATGGAGCCCTAGGGTTAAGTTTTTGGGGGAGGCATCTTTTTAGAAAGCTGGATATAAGAGAAGTGACCTTGGTTAATCTCTTAACACACCATTTAGCTACTTGGGATGTTTCTTGCTAGTGATCTAATTATTTTGGCTGTGAAATGGGACTGCCAGGGAAATTGCTTCTAACGTGGCATTTACTCATTTGCACTCCCAGTGCTTTTGCTTTGCCTTTTCAGCCTAATTTTGCAAACATATGTCCAACTCCTCCTAGTCCCAAGCAGGGTAAGAAGTGCACTGGTTGTGCTGCACAGTTGGACCCAAGTGTCTATGGTGAGGAGAAGGAATGTAATCTGTTATCGAGGGAATTGTAGCAAAATTCAGCAGAACAGTTCAGTATTTATGCTTTGGAGAAAAACCTCAGTTTAGTAAATATATGTCAGTATGTCAAATGTAGCAGGCAAGCTGAAAAAAGACTTTTGATAACATAGTGTAATTCTCAATTCTGGCACCAGCATGACTTTAAATAAGTCCCTTGCTTGTTCCCAGTCTTCAGGATGAATTCTCAGCATGCTACTGTGGATGGTAGATGTGTAAGCTGTGAGGGTGGCAAGGGTGAGGAAATAAATAATTCCTTACAGCCTCCTTTAAGATAAAACAGCAATAATTCAGTGACTGGATCACCAGATGGGTTTCAGGTGACCTTTCAGTGGGCTTGGTAAAAAGCAGGAAAAATGTAGTGTTTATCTGAGCTGTATTTTAAATTGAAGTTCTTTTTATATCTCCAGAACACCATTTTGGGAGGACCAGCAAAGAGAGTTAAGGACAAAAACTGATGGACCATTACATCTTTCAAAATGAGCCTTTTCACACTTTCCTACTGGAAAATAACATGTCCTGAAGGTGAGTAGGTTTTGTATGCGACAGATGAGCTGCCTGATGTCTTGGGCCTTGACCAAAGGCAGATCCACCCTCATTCCAGCTTGGCTTGATGCTGTCTCTCTGGGCTGGCACAGCCCATGGAAGCTTGCTTGTGAAAATGTGTATTTTATCACCAGGAGAAACAGGGAGGAAGCAGGGAATATTTTCCACTAATGAATTACCATTGATTCTGAAGCCTTTGAAAAAGCTGGAGTGCTTAGTGAGAGGTGAGCCACTGGGAACACGGATATTTTCTGGTGAGTGGAGAAAATGTAGGTGTTTTATTTGCAGCATGAGAAAGTTAAGCTTGTAAGACAAACTTTGGTTTAGTTTGGCAAGGATATTAAATTACATAAGGCATTTTCAAGTTTTGTTCCAGCTGTACCTCAAATGATATTTTCAGTGTTCAGAAGAGCTGAAGGAGAGTGCTTGCTATCAAAGATGATAAAGTAATTTCCCCAAAGTAAAGAACATAATGCTTGAATGAAATTAAATCAGAATTGTATTTTGTAGAGTTTGTGATATCTCTTATGTTATTTTTGTACTCAGCCCCTTAGGGCTGTAGGCAGTGACCGTACAGTTTTGTTTTAAAATCCTTTAGTAACAGAAGTCAAAACGGGAAATGTTACATAAGTCCTGCACTCAACATTGAAATAAAACCAGCATTTCTGAGACAGTTAAGGTTTAAAATATCTTGGTTTAGACTTTACTCTCACTTTAATAAATAACATATAAAAAGAAGCCATGAGCTATGTAGGCCTAAGTTTGCCCACTTAGCAGCGTTAATTCTTATTTTTTTTTAATTAGGCTAATAAATTTGCCTTTCTCATGGCTGCTTTGTTAGTTTTTTTTTTTTTTTTTTTCTGTTTTTTGGCATGAGCCAACCAGCAGTTCTGAACTCAAAGAAAGTAGTGGAATGTAAAGGGTGAAAAATAGGTGGTTGTCAGTTGTCATTCTGCCTACGCAGAAATTGCTTGAAAATGTTCAGCACTGGTGTCACAGGCCTTTTGTATATAAATGCTTTTCCATGTGAGGTAAAAATCCCAGTAAAGTTCAGCCTAGAGTGAACTCTTCATGTGCTTTTATAGATTTGAAGCTCATTAGCCATGTGAGTTCTTGAACATTTGTATACTTGGTGGCGGGAGAGTCTCTCAGGAATGTAGGACTTGACAGGTACAAGAGGATGCAGTGTCAGGGATTTTACTTGTTGAGGAAGAAAAGTCTCGTAGCTGGAGAGAGAAAAATACTGTTCACATTCATTGGTTCTCTTTGGTGTCTGGAATGATCTGCACAGTTCTGCATAAAAGGATGGAAACCTAAAAGCCCCAAAGCAAAAGGTGTGACTGAGTTCTGAAAGCTCTCTTGTCTTTCCTAAGTGCTTGTGTTTTCCAAGTGTCCTCTTCAGATGTTATCTGTGAACCTTTTGCCAAAACCCCTGTAAAGCTAGGAATCTCACTGGGAAATACTTTTCTGGTGTAGTCTGTGTTTTGCTGTTGTGTGGAGGAGCAGAAATACTTTCTCTGCCTTTTGCTTTCTCCTTTCCCAGTCTGTAAAAAGTGCAACTTTACTCTGTGGAGAAAGATTGTGCAACAGAGTGAAGAGTGAAAAGAGGATATTTTTTGCTGTTCTAAGGCTTCTTTGTTCTCCGAGGTCAGGAGGAGCTGAGCTCCAGTGATTTCATACACTCTCCTATTACCTGTTCTCATGCTGGCCAGAAGCCTAAAGGGACAGATCCTCCTCTGGATGAGTCACTAAGTAAATACCAGGCTGTGCTGGTATTCCTGCTCTGAGTACTTGTTCTTATTTCTTGTGTGTTGTTTACTCACTGTTTTCTTTGCTGCTATCACAACCCCAGCAGATTCTGTCAGCACAGGGACTTCTCACGGTGTGCAGCTGGGGAGAGGCACCTGCACTGGAGCCAGGAGCTGTTCCTGCCTTGTTCATGGAGGGATTTTCAACAGTAGCTGGGAAATATTGGAGATGTTTCCAGTAAAACAGTTCTGGTTCCTGGCTCTTGATCAGAGGCACCTTGCCAGGTGGCCTGTGGGCTGGATGTGGTGCCTGCTCTGGCTCCATCCCTCCTGCAGGACAGGGCATGGGAAGGAAGTGCATCCCATGGGGGCACTGGAGCACACAGTGTTCAGAGCTGTCACTGGAGCCTTCAGCAGTTTGTTCCTGCTGGGCTGCTGCAGGGAGGGCTGCAGCTCTGTGAGCTTCTCCAGCAGCTGCTGCAGGATGACTGTAGAATCCCAGAACCATGAAATGGTTTGTGTTGGTAGGGACCTTAAAGCTCATCCAGTTCCACCCCACTGCCAGTCACTAGATCAGGTTGCTCAGAGCCCCATCCAGCCTCACCTTGAGCAATTCCAGAGGTGTGGAAGCCACAACCTCTCTGGGTAACATGTCATGCATCTCCTGGTGGAGATTTGCAGCTTCTCTGGGGACAGGGACAGGGTGCTTCAGGTGTTTGTGCTCACTGGGAAGCTCTACTAGCAAGGGACAAGGGCATGTTATCCACTGGCCCGTGCACCATAAGAGTGGCTTGCAGTGTGTGCATGTTCTGATATTGGATAACCACTGGGTTTTGTCTGGAGCCTGGATTTGTGTCTGTTTTTCATGTGGGGATTTGCCTGTATCAGGCTTCTATCCTAACTATAAAACCTTGAATAGGTGTAGAGGTCCCTGGGAGGATCTCTCCTTGCCTGTCTGCCCCAATATGTCATCACTAATGGCCTTACGGGATTTGAAAATGCCTTGGTGTTTGTAGATGAAATTCTTGTCTCATTAGGACAAAAATATGCCATCAATTTAACCTGCATCTTGACAAAATATTGACAGTTTGAACCTGGGGCAAAAACTGGATGATGCTGCCCAGCCAGAATCAGTTACCATCCTTATTTTCTCTGAGAGAGAGAATGTTTACAGTGCTGCATGGCTGAGACTGTTCTGGGGGAGCTGACCAGGCCATTGGAGGTCAGAGCTGTAAGGCAGAGCTGCATCAACTTCTATTTACATCTTTATTTTACTGATGCTTCCTTCAGGGCTTTGCTTATTCCCTTCTGCCAAGGGAAGCCCTCCCAGCCACCTCCAAAGACACTTAAATAAGTCCAGCTCATGGTGTGGTTCTCTCTCTTTCCTGGGGATCCCAAGGGTTCCACATTATAAACTGCAAGCCCAGTAGGTGCTGCTGAGCTGTGGCACAAGCAGTGTGAGCAGCCTGAGACACACCAAGTTTGCTGTAGGAAGACCCATAAGATTAATCCCCCCATTGAATTTACAGCCAGTGTTACAGCAGTGGATTTGACAGCTTGGCTGCTGGATGTACGTGGCCTTTCTGGGATGTTTCAGCTGCTGTGCTGGGAACCATTTGTTTTGCTTTAACTGGATGTGAAATATCACCACTGTGGTCTGATGGATTCCCTTAATGGCACAGTGTACAGTGAGCATCAGCCTGGGGTGAGCTGTTTGCCCACTGCACTGTAATTAACTTGCCCTGAACAAAACTTCTGGAATTCCTGGTCTGAGACCTTTCTGTGCCAGGAGTCATCTGCAGCCCAGTTTAGTTAGAAAGTGTCAAGACTACAACCACTGCACATCTTTTTTTTTTATTAGGATCTGCTGTTAAGAAAATAATTTTTGCTAAGCAGAGAACTTTAGGCTGACATTTAATGAAGGGAATAAACTGTAAAAACCTGTAATCGCATTGGAGGGAAAAGGAGCCATTGTTTCAGATTCCCATGTGTTTTTTTCTAGCTGCCTGAATAAAACAATTCTCTTTTCAAGATATATTTTTCCTACATTTAAATATTGTGTGGATGCATTTAAAAATGTTTGATTATGTTCTGGTCATTTGTAACTCTTGGATACTGATTAGTAGTTACAGGTGCAGCAATAAAGAAACTGTAAATTTACCAGGTAGCATTGCTTGTCTGCAGGTCCCTTTATCAAATAAGATTATATTGTTTCTCAAGCACATTGCACTTGCCATCTTGAAGCAGAATTACATTTCTGTTAAAATAATGTTTGCTCAGTGCTTCCAGGTAAAGGAGAATTCAGCATTACTGATAAGGACTACAATCCACTTTTATTTAATTCATTAACCCCTTGGCTTGGCCTCCATTCTCTGGTGCCTGAGCATTGCATATCCTGCTAGTTTGGAGTAGCTGTGTTTAGAAAGCTGCTCAGTTTTTTGTATTCTGATGTCTGTTACCACATTTTTTTGCACTGAAATTCTAACCACTGTCTTTGAGGTGATGCATCTTTTTAAATCTCTAATCTCTGGTTTTCTCTTTTTAGGTTTACACGATGATGATAAAAGCAACCAGTTTATGCTGGGGTCAATTTGATTATAATAAATTCCTTCTCTCCTTCCTTAAGCCCCAGTGCAAATGAAGGAAGCTGAATTTGCTGTCTGTTCTTCATGCCTTTTTGTCCAGTGCAGAAGAAAATTAAGCTATTTTGACCTTTCTTTGACACTTGCAGTCAGCCAAGATGAGGGCAAAGGCTTTGTAAAAGTAAATGAAATTGGTATTGTTTTCTTCTAAAATTGTTACTAATGCACTCTAGTGTGCTCCAGGTGAAGTCCCAGCCTATGAAGGCAAGTGTAGGCAATCTCAGCTGCTGTTTCATCCACCTTCAAGGGTTTGTCCATCTGTGAAGTGCCCTGTGGCAGAGGTTTGAGGTGCTGGCTCTCAGTGGGTACCACACACCTTTGGTCAGCTCTGTCCTGCCTTTCTCCTGGCATTGCTGGTACTGCCAGAGCATCCCTGGGTAGAGTCTGGGCAGGGCTGGCTGAAATCAGGGGCCCTGCCACTGGTACATGACATGGGGCAGAAAAAGGACTCACAATAAACTGAATGGTTTCATAGAATCCCACAATGGTTTGGCTTGGAAGGGACTTTAAAAATCATCTCATTCCATCCCCTGCCATGGACAGGGACGCCTTCCACTATCCCAGGTTGCTCCAAGCTTTGTCCATCCTGGCCTTGGACACTTCCAGGGATGGGCCAGGACCTCCTCACCCTCACAGGGAAGGATTTCTTCCTAACATCCAATCAAAATATCTTTTCTTTTAGTTTAAAAACATCCCCCCTTGTCCTGGCATTCTCCATTACAGCTGTAATTTAGGAGGGAAAAGAGTGTGCATAGTTTGCCACCCAAAACCTGATTGTGTGCTGCTACTTCGTATTTTTCTGTTGTACTTGAAAAACGGAGCTGTGTTCTCTGAAATGGTTGTGCTCTGTCCTGAGAGGGAAGGTAAAAAGGGGAAAGCCTAATGTTTGCTTGACAGAATGTTGAAACAGTAGCAGAGGATGTTGTATCTCAGTCCAGGTAATTTCAGGTCTAACAGAACTCCTGCTTGCGCTTTGTATTCCTGCTTCTCTGCTGTGTATTTTGTACACAGCTGTGCTTGCACTGGCTGCCTTATCTCAAAGGTGATTACACTGGTATCTTTATTTGCTCTGCCCTGTGCTGATACCAGTCCTCAGCCAGCCCTCTCTGTTTCCAGCCCCAGCATGGGCAGAGTGAAGGCTGCAAAATGAGCTGGTGCTTAATGCCTTGCTTGTGGATGGGAGAGTGTTCACTGGGAAACTGGACAGAGTAACTTGGTGGTGAACTCAAACTGTGCTTGCTTCTCTCAGGCACAGAGTGCAGGAAATGGAAACCAGCCCTGATTTTTTTCCTGATAGAAGAGTTTCCAAACAGGTTATGTGTCTCCAACTAAAGGCTTTTCTGGATGCACGTCTCTAGAAAGTCATAGTACATTTATGTAGTGTGCTGTCTCTGGCAGTTTAAATGATTGGCAGTTTTTGGGAAGTGCCATCTGAAAAATGCAAGGGATTTGCTTTCTCCCAGTACAGTAGAGAAAATTTCCCTTTGCTGTTTCCCCACCAGAAATGGCACCGCTCTGTAATGGAGTAAGGTGTAGGTCACTGCAGTTTGCATTTTGCTTTACTCTGTAAAGAGCTCATCCCTTCAGAGGTGCTCTTGGTGTTGTTCAAAAACTGCTGCTGCCATCAGCCAAACCAAGTTTGTAATTACATTGCTGTGAAAAATGGGCTTGTGCAGAAATGAGTTTGCATCCCTTAAAGAAATTAATGGTGCCATGGTGTGGATATTGGATATTGTAGGTGATACAGAGTAAAGGTCAGAGTTTGAGATGAGTGCACCTAAAAATTCCTCTCCTTTGGCTTGAGTGGCTGAATGTGATAGTTTAGATTAAAACAGGCCAAGGAAGCCATTGTGCAGCCAGCTTTTGAAAGCCAGGCCTTTCAGCTCCATGCCTAAACTAGTGGATGCAATTATATGTTTCATTCATGTGTAATATTTACTGAAGTTTCTGTTCTTAAGTGTGATAAATACTTGGGCAAAAAATCCATCTTGCATAAGGAATAGCTCTGTTGTAAGGTTGGATAGAAATTTAGCTTATTGTGAGACCTTGGAATGAATGCTGTTAAATGAGTTTTTCTGAATTGTCTTAACACTGAAGGATTTTTATACAACAAGTTCACATATATGAATTTTTACATATATATGTGTGTGTGTGTATATATATGGCTAGAGATGTGTCCAGTAAAAATGGGCAATTTGATTAAAGCAGGAATTTAAGGAAGCGTTAGAATGGTTGCCTGGGGCTTCAGTATGATTTTGCAGTGCTCTGGATGGTTAATACAGAATAGACTAACTGCTAGGACAGAGAAGCCCAGAATAATTTTCCTTGTCCCAGTTAAGTCAAGAAATATTAGAGCAGTGGAAATAAGGTTTCAACAAGAGGGGAAGAAAGGGTGAGGGACATGTCAGCTCTCAGTCTTGGTGGTTAGAGGGGAGAGTAACAGAATTTGGAATGGAAGAAGGGTGAGTAGCAGTTACCAGTGAAAATAGACTAATGTTGCTGGTAAGTGCATTAGGAATGATTTTCATTCTTTTTGGTGCTTTAAAAAATAAAAAATTCAAGTTAGATGAATATTTGCAGTAGGACATGGAGGTCAAAGGAATATGGGATTTTCTTTGACCTGCATGTTTGTCAGGAAAGGCTTTTTCTCTGCTTTCAGACCTGATGTTTGAGCCATTTAGAGTAATTTCTCTCCAAACAAGTCCCACCAAACTGTGCTACACTGGCCATGCAGGAGTCTGACCCTCATCCCATGGCTTTGCTTCCCTGGTGCTGGAAGCAGGGAGGGCACAGCAGCTCAGAGGCTCCAGTAAATCACCTCCACTGTCTAGCTCATACTTAAATGTTTGGAGGAATGGCACCAAGTATTTTTTAAATGTACCTTTTCCACCTTTTCCTAAGGTATATTTTTCTCCTGTCATGTCTTGAGGTGTTGGATTGTGACACTGCAATAGAAGTAACATTTCTGAGCAGTATGTTGAAGGACCAGGACCTTCACAGGGATTTTGTGAGAGGAATCTTTACCTTCTCTCTGCAGCACCCCATGGTGGTTCACTGGAACTACTCAGGAAGCAGAATTTCTATTCTTTTTTTGAAGTGCAAGGGTAACAAGACAACTGGGAGGAATGAGACGGTGTTGTGATATTAGCCAACAACCCCATGTGCAGCTGTGAGGGCTGTGTGCCCAGGAGCCACAACCAGGAACCCTTATATTTTTCTGGCTGATGGCCTTCTAGTCCCAGGGGACCATCAATAAGGGACCTGTGAGAAGAAATGGGCTCCTTGCTAAAGGAGATGTTCTGCTCTGCTCTTCTTTGCAAGGAGCTAACTCAGCAGTGTGCTTGAGGATTGATCTTCAGGACTAATTTCTGATAGTGCTTTATCTTTATTCTCCTATCAGCAGTCTGGCTTCAGAACCCTCCATACCTCATTCCATTATTCCCTTGGCCAAGGGAGTGTTGAATGCAATACTCCTGAGCAGTTAATTTGATTATTTTGTCTCTGGGGTGACCACAAGAAGATGGACCAGTGTGTTCAGGCTTCCAGGAGGTACTGCAGGGCCCAGAGAACATACTTCTGCCCATTCTGAACTCATGACGTGTCTGGAGCAAGAGAAACTCTTCTCACACTTGGGTAAAAATGCAGTCCCTTCTCTTAGTCTCCCTGGTTGGTATTTTGCAACATCAGGGTTATTTTCTGTGGTTTTCAGGTTAACATACATATGCTCCTGTGTAGCTGAGATTCATTATCTGTACAACACATTTACTTTTAAATTACTGAGAGCAACGAGCCTCTGTCTGCAGTGCCTCCCTCCTATGGAGCACATGAGAAGGAAAAAGTTAGATCAACCTGTTTGTTACAGAGGAAAGGCAAACCCAGAGGGGAGGCAGAAGGGACCATTAGGTGTTCTTTTCTTCTCTGCAAGCTCCTCTCATGTGCTAAAGGAAATTGTTCTTCTTGTCATTTCAGATGATTATATTCACAAAATCCGATCCTGAAATATCATCCCTGTATTAGACACTGACCAGCTACAGTCAGAATCTTATTTTGTGCCTTTATTTTGATTACCTTTGTTACCTTGGGCACTTGGCAGGAGCAAAAAGCCTCATCATTCTGATTGCTTCAGTTTCCCAAGATGTCTTTAGAGAGAAAATGTTTCCTGAGCTTTGTTGCAACCTCTTAAGTAGAATTTGGTCTTTCTGGGAATCATGTGAGATCAAGTGATTGCCTGGAGCAAGAGAAGGTACTGAAGCTGCAGTAGCAAAGACCTTGATATCAAAGGCCACCTGCTGCTGCTCTCCACCTCTTCAGCCTTAAATTACCAGGTTATAAATTCATCCTGTGTTCCTACAGAATGGCTGGCAAGTACTCAGCAGGTGAACTGGGCTGTTTCTCAGGGAATAGTTCACATTTCTATCCCAGCCAGAAATTTCCTCCTGCATAAACTTTTGTCTAGTCTTCACAAGACAGTCTGAGTTGTCTTTTGGCCTTCTTCCTGTGTGCTTCTCTTACTGTTTTCTTGGTTTTCCTAGTGTCAGTCAACAAATCCATGTCATCATGTAGTTTTGACCTTCAGGTTTGCAACCCAGCTTACACAGCCACCTGGTAGGAGTAGAAAATACTGTCCCACAGTAAAAGTCTAATAGTTGTCTTTTTTCTCCCAAACCTTGGTTTATTGATCAGCTTGTGTAAAGAATTTCTTATGAAAAACTTAAATGAACTCCTGAACATTTTCTGGTTGAAGAAAATAGAAAAAAGTCTTACAGTCTTTATTGATGTGGCTGAACTACACATACAGAGTATTGATTAACCTGAGTCTTCTGCTCACAGTGTGTATTTTCTTTGCTGTGCTCAGTCAGAAATGTATTTCTAGCAAGCTGAGGAATGTATTGTATTTATGGAATGAACTGTGTTGTAATACTCTTGGGAAAAATCTCTGCTAGGACCACTGTTTACATCTAGGCCTGCAGGCCTGTGATCCATCTCTGATGGTCTGGTCACATACCCCTGTGACCTTTCCTCACCTTGCATCTCCAGCATAAAGGACACAGCATCTTTTCAGTCATTTTGCTTGTAAGCAGCTTTTGTAGTTTAATTTAGTGTAGCTGTTCTAAAATGTTTTCATTTCAGCCTAAACACAGATGTAGTAGCCCATCAATGCTGTGTAGGTTCATGTATTGCAGTATATGCATGTGGCATTATTTTTTCCTTTGGTTTGTTTTGTCTGCTGTTTGGCACAAGAGAGACTCCCCATGTCCCCCTGCTGCCAGCAATTACAGACAGGTGCCAGTTCCCAGTGGGAATGCTCATTTCCAGCCAATATTTACAGCTGGTTCTGACCTGGATGGATGGAACTGCTGCTGTCAGTGGAGGTGAGGGAAGTTTCCTTTTGGCTCTCCAGTGAGAAGCAAGGTGTAAAATGCAGCTCTGGTGATGGTTGGAAGAAGGTTTTGATGTTTTCTTTTTATGGCTCAAGCTATTTAATGTTTCTGTGGTTTCCTCTGAGGCAGAGGGTCCTGGTTTGGGGGCTAACTGTGTCACCTTGGTCTTGGTAAGGAGGGAGCCTCCCTGGCACAAAGCATGACTGGCTGAGTCTCCTGAGCTGTTCTGTGAGTCTGTCCTAGAGCTGATTCCCTGGAGTGTTCTCCCTTCTGCAGCCTTGGTACCAAACCAGGGTGAGGTCAGCAGTGTTTGGTAAGAGATGGAGCTGCTTCCCCTACTCAGTGCCATCTACCTTGTATACTCAGAGTGAGCTTCTCAGAAGAAAAAATGACATGGCTGTCTCACAGGAGATTGCAGTTACAGTGGAATCATATCATAATGTGTCAGTGTAAGGGTTTAATGCTTTCTGTCATTTGAGTAGCAGTGCACACCAGCATTTTCCTTGTCATCTGTATCTTTTTAGTGTTGGACTTGGCTTCTTTCTCCAGAGGCCTGCAAAGGTCATTGTTTTGCAAGGAGAAATGCCATGACATCAGCTTTTGGGAAGCTGAAAATCCAGAGCAGCCAGCAGTGGCAATTGAGGCCCTGCTTTATCAGAGGTGGTACCTTCCCGTGTCAGGTGTGTGTGGAAGAGTACAGGGTGCTGTCCTGGCATTACAAGGTTTTCCCCAGCAGCTAAATGCAGTGACAAAGAGACTTCTGATGTGTCTGTACCTGCAGTGAGTAGTTGTGTCCTTGGAGGTTAATTGGAGCTGTGCTGTGGGTTTCTGTTTGCTCCTAATTTTCTTCACCAGCAGAAAACTACTTGTTGGAGTCACATCTCATTGTCACTTCCTCCCAGCCTTGAGGTGAATGCAAAATATAAGAATACCAGTGTATATGTTTTTAAATCTGTTTGTGCTTTTAGAAGAGAAAATCTGTACTTCTGGATAACCTTCACTTGTAGTGTGGTTGTTTTCCAGAGGCTGGACAGATTTCTGTAGCATTTGTTGTGCACTGTTCCCTACCTTACCAGTGTGTGCAGCTGGATGAGCCTCTCCTACTGGGAGTGGGGAAGACTAAGCCAAAGGGTATCCTGCTCTCATTCTGAGCTTATCCAGGCAGTTCTTGGGCATAGCTGGCTTTGAGATAAGTGACATAATTCCAATAAAACAATTGTGCTGCTGGGGTAAAATCTGGGTCTAACTGAACCTTTGTGCTTGGTTTTAGTGAAGCCACATTTCTCTTTAGGATTGCAGACTGGGAGGTAGACTAGATATGCTGGTGGAGGCAGCAGAGGAGTGATCTGAATTTCAGCAAGTGGATATAGATGCAGGGAAAAGAGTAGAGTTTGAGATGAGAGAGATTTAAGTAGGGAGAGGAAAAATAGGCTTCTCTCTGATGGTGAAGGGTAAAGAAGCAGATAATGGTGACCAGGTGGCAATCTAAGGGAATCAAAGAGCAGGAAACGGAAGAAGAATGGAGCTGGAGATCTCACAGGGGTCATGGAATGCATTAATTTCTTTTTCAGACTCTTCTTGCATTTTAGGCAGCAAGAAACACTTATTAGCAACTTTTCTTCAGGATTTATCTAACCAATTTGAGCTTACTGTTTTGAATGGGATGGGAATAACTCAAGGAAGTGATGGGGAAAGAATGATCCTTACTGATAAATTTAATTTGTTAGGAAAGGAGCACAGGGAGAAAGTCAGTCCTTGTAGGGGTAGTTTTGCAAGAGGAACAGTTCCAGGTGGGTCCTTTTTCTGCTCCTAAGTCTCTGGGGATCCATTTTCTTGTGTGATTCCACATGCATCTTCCTTCTGTGGTTCTCCAGTTTCACAGTGTTCTTAGTAGGCAGCATGGTGCCCTTTATCAGTGATCTGTAGCCCTGGCTGCTTCCTCAGGTGTGGTGCAGTAGCTCTTGTTATCCCCTGCACTGTGCTGGGCTGGCAGAGCTGTGAAATTGAGGGTTGGGAGCACTCCAGAGCTCCCTGTGTGCTGCTCACCTTGGTGCTGCTGCCCCAGGCAGAGAGAGGGCAGGGAGCTGAGTGTGGCTGGCTTGTGCAGCTCTGTCTGTAGTGTCAGGTATGAAAATCTCCCTGGTGCTTTTCTTCTATTTTATTTTGTACTTACGTTCTCACTGTGTGTCATCCAGAAATCAAAGCAGGAGTGTGCAGTTCAGCAACAGCAGCAAAACTGTGCTTACTACTTATCTGCTGCTTTGCTCAAATTAAACATTTATGGGGCCAGAGACTCCTCACTGCTCCATCTCAAATCTTTCAGCCTCCTACACTATGATGATTTTTCTCTTTGCATTTTGACACAGCTCCTCTAAGAAATACAGTGAAATCAAATTATTCTCCACTTGTCTCCCTCCCCATCTTTCCTTTGTGTCCCCAGTTTGCTTTTTTTCCCTTGACCATGACATATGGGCAGCAGCTGTTGGTAGACTCAATGCTTTTATTGAGGCTGAGTTGAAGTTTCCCTACAGTCTGATAGGCAGAGATGTGCCCTCAGTTATTGGTACCTGTTTCTGTTCCCTGGTCTGTTCCAAGGTGGTGTGATGGTGGAGGAGCTCCTCACTGCTGGAAGCAGGGAATAACCCAGTGCTGCAGCACATTGCCTGTTGATGCTCCAAGCTGTGGTGCTGACTTGGTCTCCATGGAGAGCAGTGGGATGCTTCCCAAGGCCTGCATCTCATCTGCCCCTGCTTTGTGGCCTGGAGTCAAACCTGGGCAATAGTTCTGTTCCTTGGGCATACTGGAGTCCACATAACTTTTGCAAAAAAAGGATTGCTCCTGAGCCTTGCCAGAGACTTTTACAGGACCTAGTGCTCAATTTTCCCTTCCAGAGCATGGTCTACTTCTTTGATTTAAGTTTGCTAGCTTGAAGCAGTGCTGCATGGATGCTGAAAGCCCACGCTCCTAAAATAGATCGAGTAGAACGAGCACTTTAATGCTGACTCCTCTTCAGGAGAGGAGAGGGAAGGTAACAATGAGCAGATGGCAGGTATTAGTCATATCACCTGATATATCTGAGCACCTCAGACCCCATGGCACAAAGGTGCTGGGGGAACCTAGAGGGAAGGAATCCTCCCAGCAAACCAGGCTGGCTGTTGGAGTGGCACAGGATACAGGCAGAGGGACCTGAGAAAATGAAGGGACTTGCAGCCAGATGCTAACCTGAGGAAGGGATGTTCACAGAGAGCCCTGGCCAGAGCCTGGGCCTGCATTCATCTGCCCAGTTTTCCAAGCCATTCTCTCATGTATTTGACAAGCCCTCAGAGCATCACTCCTTGGGGCTCCCATGCTTTGTTCCTCTGCACAAGGCATAGAACAAAGGTCCAGGTACCTCAGAAATAACTGAATTCCCCAATTTCAGGATCAGCTGGAATGACATTATCCTAGCTTCTACTCTAATAAATGCAGTCCAGAAGCTGCTTGATCTTTTCCTGTAGTATCCAAATTGCCAGTGTGCACCTTGCAGTTGAGCTGGTCCTTGGTATCCATGTGTTGGCCCTGGCCCAGCTGGCAGTGGGCTCCCAGGAGAGCCTGGAGATGCTTCTCCTGCTGATGTGCTGGGAACACAGCGTGGAAATGAGATGTAGAATCTGTGCAGGCCCTTATACAACAGTGGCTTCTGGCAAACTTGACACCATGGAGCAAGTAGGGCATGGAGGTGCCTGCAGTAGAAGTGCTGCACTTCCAGTTGCCTGCTCTGGCTGCTCTGTTTGTTATAATCATTTACTTCCTACACAGCCTGGCCAAAAGGCAGCTGTGGGCACAGTAGAGGGAAAGGAGGTCCAAATTTGGACTCTTTGGACTCCCCTGTGCAGAGATGGGGTCATCAGGAATCACAGCATTGATGTGCTCTCCCTGAAGAATGGCTTTCTTTTTAGGTTTTTACCCCACTTGTTTTGGGTTTTTATTGTTTTAAGTTTTCAACAGCAGAGGCTGAATGTGTGGCCTCCTCCTTTTTCTCATCTTTTGTTTCAACTTTTTGGCAATAATTCCTAAAGAGCTGCTCTGCTGGAGTTACTGCCATCATTTTTCACACTTGTGCTCAGCCCTCTGCAAAAGCCAAGCACCTTGTGGGCCTCTGAATTACAAATCCCATTTTGGTGGCACCTTGCATCCTTGGGCTTCAGCTTCTGCCAAGCACCTAATGAATGTAAGAAGGGAGTAAAACTTCTGCTGTGATACATAAGGGGTTAAACTAAGCTGTGTTTATTAGTGTTGATGCTTTAAATTGTGCCAAAGCATTTGAAAATGCAGCAGTGGACGGGGCAGCAGGCAGTAGACACCGTTAAATGACAATACTGTTCAATATTTGCTGTTAATTGAGAGAGGCAGCAGCTGCTGGTATGCAGCTTCAGCCAGGATGAATTAGTAATGAGTCTGTAACTGGGTGCTTTTTTTTTCTGGTTTAAGGTTGCATCAGCCCTTTATAGTTCAGTAACATGATTGGGATAGAAATAAAAATCATAGCATGCCCTAAATTGAAGATTTTGTTTTGTTTTTGTTTTCCAGTGAGTTGTCATGGAGCTCGGTGTCAGTGATAAATTTGGCAGCAGTAATAAAACTGCCTTGTATTTAAGGACCAAATTTAAAGATTTTGGTTAGCTTTTCCCACGTGGCAGCCAGTGGGAATGCAGCAGGCAAAGCAAGCTCCTCCTTTGAAAGAAGGCACTTTTGTTGAGTTCTCAGATGTTTTCAGTTCAAACAGGAGTTTTGGTTCAAATTTCTTTGCTGGCACTGCTGCAGGACGTGGGGTATGAGGCAGTTCTGTCCCTTGCTGCAGGAGGAGAGGGAGCACTAATTCAACATTTCCTTTGTCCTTTACTTGCACTTTTGGCATGGTGTGTGTTGAGCTTAACCTTTGAAAACTTGCTGATAAGCTGTTATCAGCCAACAGTTAAAATAACAAACCTTTCCACCTTGCTGGGTTGGGATAGGGACTTCCCAAGGCTTCAGAGCCATGGTGTGGAACAGGAACATCATTAATCCAGAGCAGCAAGGCCGGGGGCAAAGTTTTCTCTCTGAAGAAAGCAGCCACAGCTGCTGCTTTCATGCTGTTTACGTAACCTGCCCTGCAAGTATTTATTTTGCACAAAACGCTTTATTTTGAGCTGTAGATGTTGTTGTGAAAGGTCAAAACTCTGTTCTAGTGGTTTTTAGCAAATCTGAAGTGGGGTACAGGAAATGAAATTCCAGCTCAGTGGAAAACAATGCCAACAGTCCTATTGATTTCTGCACAGCTCGGCTTTCATCACAAGTAGAAGAATTTCGAAGCAAATAATGTTGTGTTTGTTCAGTTTGTTAAACAAAAATCCATCTGCAGGGGTTTGCACTTGAATCCAAATACTTGGAATTCTGCTGGTATTTTGGTAGGATGGGAAACACTAGATTGAAAGAATTCTTTGGGTCCACAATGATTATGTTAAAAGAGAAAAAGGAAATTCAATCAGCAGGTGTGTTTGTACCCCTGTTCCCAGCAGGGGTGGTTTCTGTATTGCACACCTTTGGCTTTTGGGTCTCTCCTGTTCCCATTAGCAATTTTTACACAGTGAGTAAGTGCTTTTATGCATCCTTAAGAGCTTGGAGCTGCCACACACCATGCTGCTTCTGGACTGGATTATAGAGGCATGAAATCTTTCAGGTTGGATGTGGGAAGCAAGTGCTAAAGCCAATCCAAGGCTATAAAAGGTGGTGGTAAATGGAACTGCAGGAAGAGCTGAACTTGTCTGGTGCTGAAAGTCCTCCAGCCCCACAAACCCCTTCCCATTTAGGCGTTGACCATTCCCACTTGGGCTGTCAGTGATAAATGGTGGTTTCAAACCTGTCCTTAAAACCTGTAATTTTTTTTCCATGTGAAATGCAGTAATTTATTCCAGTGGCATTTGGCCAACTTTGGGCATCTGGTGTCTCATGTTTTTTATGAACATCTCTCCAATTTTCTCTGCTGTCTCCTATACATGTATATGATTTGTGTTTACAAGGATAAGGTATTCCAATGTATTTTTTCCTATTTTGTGTGATTTTGATTCTTTCAGTCTTATTATTGTTTCATCTGTAGTATTGCTTACAGTATTTGTTTTCTTAAGCAAGAAAATAAACCTTGTACTTACATGTATCATTTCCTGTCTTAAAATAGTGGGAAAAATTATAATTACTGGCTTTGGAGGCTTTTTCATTGATTTAGTAGAACCATGTAATTTCCTTGTGAATAAAGGCAAATATTTGCATTTTTAATACATAAAGTATAAACTCTAAAGTTTGTCTAATAAAACTGTTAAGATACATGTATGTTTACTCTAGAGTTTATTTTGAAATTATTCTGTAATTAAAATAGTTAATGCAGACCTGGTATGGGGCCACAGAGGCTGCAAATTGGTACTTTCCTGTGCAAGAATATTCTTATATCATCATCTCCTGTGAATGTAGCCTGACCCAGACCTCTCAAACTTTTCCTTATTGGGAATGTGGAATTACCTGTCCTGTTTTTGTGGCAAACCAGCAAAGATAAGGAGAGATATAAAATGAAATGACTGTGGTGACAAAACTTAGTATTTTTCTCAAATATCATTGGCCCTTGTTCCTACATCAGCAAAAAATAAGGAATGTGGTGAACTTCCCAAACCTTGGGGGTGGCCTTGAGAGCAGCTGAATTGTGGTGCAGAACATGGGGCAGGTGGTGCCACATGGATTTTTTTTTTGGTCTAAAGTCTTTTAATTCTGGCAGGAGACTGTGCTGGAATTTCTAACCCTCTTCCTCAGTGTTGTAGTAGCTTGGTTGTGTCTGAAGGATGCTGAAGGATATGAGGAAAAACATATGTGTGGGTAGAGAGAAACTTTTAAGACCGGGTAGTTTCTTGTTTGCATTAAAGTTCTGTAATTTCAAGGTGTTGATTTATCTTTAATTTTATGTAGAGCTGGGCTAAGTCTTGCAGCCTGTTAAATTTGGGGGGAGGGGGGTGGGAGTGGAAGAAGTGCAGTGGGCTCAGGACTGGGAGTGTCAGTAGTTTTTGTCTCTCTCCTTGCATGGTTCTGGTAGTAACAGGAATAATGATATTTTGAGTTGCATGTACGTAGGAGGACTGAAGTAAGTTATGCTTTTCCTAAAATTTGCTTAAAATTAGGAAAACAAATAGCTTGGAGTTTGAGTATAAAATTAAGTGTAAAATATCATTAATAGATTACCTTGATGTATGTTATTTTACAGGCTAATCCAATCCTGATGTAATTTTGTAATGTGGAAAGCTCTGAGCTCTTTTACTGGAGCTGCTTGCTTAATTTAGATTAAAATTGTACCATAAAAGGATTATAGAGTGTGTGCCTGTGCTAAGAAAGGATGTACTAAATATGCTGAGGTATTTTTCTACTCCCAGCTCCTTTTTGAAAGTGCATACTTAATTTTGGATGTTCTCTGCTGCCTTCGAATGTGCCACGTAACATCACGATGTGCTGTGGGGATGTGTTGGCTTGGGCTTGGGAGCAGTTTTTCAATGCACTTCAGCAGGATTCTGAGCTTCCTTGTTCTTTTCAGAGAGAAGAATTCAGTGCTGGACTGTCCTAAAGACTACCCATGGTGCAGCTTCTGAGGACAGCTTGATTTCTGTGACTTGAAGAGGAGGCACATGTGCAGTGAGCCAAGAGGACATGGGCTTCCAGTGCATCTGGAACAATGATCAGGTACCAGCAGTTGTTGATATTCAAATTATAGTAACCAGTCAGAAACTCAGAGATATCAAATGATAATGTGTTCTAAAATTCTAAATACACTTGCCTTTCTAAGGTAGGGATGAGCTGAGTTCACCTTCTTGTTTTATGTTGTGTCCAAAGCCATTTTCCTGCTGAACCTGCAGAGACCTGATGGGATCCAGCTCCCATGGGAGTAGCAGGAGGGGATAAGTGCCAAAGGGGTGGGTGCACAGATGGAGGTGAAGTTAGTGTTTATATTTTTCCAGTATAACTTGGAGTTTGAAAGCATTTGAATCTATTAATTCAGGTGCATTGATTTTGTGAAGGGACAGCTTTAGCATATTATTTTCCATTTTTATGAGTACTTTTACATGGTATTTCCCTGGTGATTGGCTGGAGAATGCAGATTCTCAGAGGAATCCAAGCTGTTGTAGCTGGAGTAGAGAACCAGCAAAGTTCCTGGAAAGCAGAAATTGATGGTTTGTTTTGGATATTGCCATTCCTAGGAATACATCAGCTCTTGATTCTGTGCCACATGTGCAATTTTTTAGTTAAACTACATTTATTTTATGTATTAAAAATTAGGTGATAAAACTTGTATATTAGCAAATCACATATATCTGTCTGTATGAAGAACTGAAAAGGAGCTAATTCTGTAAAAACTCTGTAAGCTTTGGAGAATTAAGTTTAGAAGAATATGTAAAAAATAGTTACTTGTTTCTTTGTAGATGCTGCTTGAAAAATCATTTTTTCTTGTCTATAAAATCATCTAGAGTTTTCTTCACTTAGTGGCTGGGTATTTGTGTAATGCAAGAAAAAGTAGTTGTTTCACTCGAGGAGACTGAAAATGGGTTTGTTCTACACATCTTTACGTTTGTGTGATCTTTGTTGTACAGAGAGGCTTCGTGCAGAGAAAGCTACAGATACGTAATTTTAGGATGTGCCTGAGCCACCTCTGAGTGGGATTGCAGGAAGATGTGAGATGGAGTTACATTTTGGGATTTGTTTCTTAATATAAAAGCTGTCAATTTTTACCCATTCTGTGAGGAGTGGTGGGTGCTGCAGAGGCAGAGCATCCATATATTTAGATTCTGGCTGTCTCTTGTTACGAGCTATAATTAAGGTGAATTATTTTGCTGGAGAATTGAATTCTCCCTTGATTTGAACCTGGTTCCATCTCTGTGAAAGCAATTAGTTGCTTGAACCACCCTGTGCTTGCTTCATCAGTGACAATTCATCAGTTGCTTCTAATTGATCTGATTCTTTGTGGTTAATAGGCAAGGCACTCAATATGGGAGTGCTCTGTATGGTGGTGTTGAGTAGAGGAGGCTTGAGGATAGAAGGTCTGGCCCTAAGGGGGACTGTGACATTTATAGAGGACTGGAGGTTATAAAACACTTTGTGAAGCTCTGGAGGGTCCCAGGGTTAATGCTTCAGCTGATGTGCTTTTGAACATGGCTCTCAGTCAGCCTCTCTTAGCCATGACTTGAATTGACTGATGTGGTGCTGGTTTTTCCCAGGATGGGCAAATACAAAGCTGTGCAATACAAAGCTGGTGGTTTGAGCTGGAGTATTAGGACAATGGCAAAGTTTGATGTGCCTCTTGGGTGAAGTCTTTTGCTTGTCCCTTAAGATCAGTTCTGTGATTTAGTTCAGAAAATATTTGGGGTGCTGTTCAGTGACCCCTTTGGGGTGCTTTCTCCATCATACTGCAGGGTCCAATATTGTGGTTGAAAACAAGGACCAAACTCCACTGCTACCAAGCTCAGTGTTCTAAACCCCAGTATTCTGCTATTTAAAGTGATGTCACAACTCATGAACTCAGTAATTCTGCATTGTGATACCTCACACAGATCAAGAGGACTCTTCTGGTCTGCAGTGAGCACTGGGGAGCAGAAGCCTCTTGGGAGGGAGGAAAAAAGAGCAAAACCTACTGAAAGCTTGATGAGTGACATGGGTCTGGGAGAAAGATGCTGAGCAGGTTTTGTTTGCCTTGGGAATATTTACATAGAGCTGATCCACTCTTCTTGAAGGAACTTTATCACAGTACTACAGAGAAAACTGTTGGTACTAAATATAGAGCCTTATTCTGGCAGTCTCATGACTTGAGTTCTGCTATCTTAATGGGCTTTCTGCAGTTTTTGTAGGTTTTTTGGTAGAAAATCTGAATATTACTCCTCGAAGGGGTTGTGTAACAGTAGCAAGGACAAGAAAGATTAAATTTGGTGAGACCTTGCACTGCAAAAAGATCAGAGGAATTTTTCAGCTTCTGCTGTTGCTGTAAAGCTTTCAGTGCCTCAATATCTTCACAGAAGATCCCTCAGAGGTTCCAATAGTTCATCTTGATCTTTTGCATCAAAGCAATATCACTATTGCTGGACAGCTTTTGTGAAATGATTTTTGTTTCCTTCCTAATAGAGGAAACAGCTTAAGTTCCTTAGGCTGGAGCTGTTTACCATTTAGAAAAGTTCTTCTCACAGCCTAAGTATTTTTTTCTTCTTACATTTTGAGTCCATTGCTTTTCCTGGTCACTGTAGATGTGGAGCTGTTTCTTTGAAGAAACCATTTGTGCATTTAGTAGAAACATATCATATCTCATTCTTATCTTCTCATTTCACTCTGTCCAGACTGAGCCACCTCACTGAGTTACCTCCCCATCCCTCAGAGCTCACCTGGTGACCTGTCTGCCTTTGCTTGTTGTTCTGGGGTGGTTGCTCACATTCCCAGCAAGCCTTTCCCAAAAGTGGACTTTCCCCAAGGCTTCATCAAATCTGAGAGGATCAGGAATTTGTATTCCTGTCAATGGATAGAAGTTGCCTTGTTTGTGACAACTGGATATTTATCATTTGTGCTCAGTCTCTGATCCTCTCCATCCCCAATCCTTATCTACAGTGCAGCTGCTCAGCAGTTGTTTCTATATTTATGCAGGTGATTTTTTTTTTCTCTGAACAACACTTGACCTTGGGGAATTGGACTGCATTTTTAATCACTTCTTCAGTTTCATTAATTCCTCCCTGCAATAGCTTCCCATTTATGCATGTCTTTTTGTGGCAACGACATAAATTATAGGACTTTTCTTTCCACATGGCACTAATACCGAGGCTTCATTGTCAGCTCTCATTGCTTTTTGCAGGTTCCTCACCTGCCAGAGGAAAAGTGACAGTGGCTCAGCTGGCTTTACAGGTGTCCCTTATAACGGCTATTGATGAATACTTATTTTTAAAATTCTGTTCTTCAGTATTTCTCACTGCTGGGAACCCTATTTAGAGTTAATTATTATTATGGAAGACTTGATTTCAGCCTGTTCTCTGGGAGGGATATTATTTTGTGCCTGTTTCCCTGAATAAATAGATCTGCTTTTCTCTCATGGCTTCTGCTCAGCTGGCCACCACCACTGTCAATCTGGGGAGCCTGTTGCTCACTTGCTGCATTAGCTGCCTTGTAATGTCTCTTATGTAGCACCATTTTCCTTCCTGATGGAATTCCAGAGCTTCTCTTTATGTCCCAGGAGCTGGGCTGCCATCCTTCAGAAGAAGGTAGTCTGCAAATGTAGTTTTTTGAACTTTCCCAGCCTCATCAATACATGTTCTGAACATTACAGTGTTATGTCTCCTCCTAAAACTACACAGACTGGAATGCAAAGGCAGGGCTCACCTGGAAAGAGGAGGGGAAGCCACTCAGAAACTCCTTAAAAAAGGAATCCTTACTAACCCCATGCCTAAACACATAGTGCTTTTTGCCTTGTCATTGTCATTTAGTGCCTTTACTGACTTTATTTTACTTTACTCTTGGTTTCTGGAGTGTTGCTGAAGGCAATACAAGGTTAGAGGAAGTCCTTGTAGTTGTTATGTGCTCCTACCCATCGTGAGCACACTCAAAACACACCAGGCAACAGTGTGGAAGGTGCTTTGTGTAAGTAACCTCACTCCTGGGTAACAGCAGTTGTAGTACTTTGATTTGGAGACTGTGCAGTGGTGGTACAAGTGTCTCTGAGTTTTCTTGAGTAGCTTTTAGGGATACACTTATGAGAAGGGGAGCTTTCCCTTGGGGTACTGCAGATCTCTGTGCCTGTTTCCAGCTCCCTGCCCTCGTGTTTAAGCAGACCCTGAGATCTCTTGGTGTCTCACTGAAGCTGCTGTTCAGAGAGCAGAGGCACATCTCAGGTTTCTCATCTGAGAGGCTCTGAGCCATGTTCTGGGCACAGCCCTTTTGCCTGTAGAGGAGCTGTTGGGCACCAAAACCTATCCCCAGCTTTGGTTTTTTTTATGCCTTAATTTGTGTGGGACTCCTCTCCCAGCTCTGGGCAGTGGTGACTCAGGAATGGGGTCTGAAATCACCAGGGCTGTCCTGTTGTAAACAACCTCCCTTTCCAAACAGAGCTTCTGACTGGAATTGCTGCTCACCTTTCTCTGGATGTTGCACATATCCCATTTTGGAGCTTTTTCTCTTTTCCTCTGGTCAAGCTTCTCAGGTCTCAATGCTGGTTCTGTCAGATTACAGTTTTGTTCACCCGCCTCTGCAGGGAGGACTTCCCAAAGTCCCAGGTCTGGCCACATTTAGGATAAAATCCTATGTGATAAATGCATGCATTTCATTTCTGGTCTGAGTAAAGTGCCTTTAAGACAATGGATTTAAAATTGTATTGTATTTGCCCCATTGAGTGTGTAAGAGAGATAATAAATCACAAAAAAAAGGAAAAATAATAAAATAAATAGGTCTATACTACTGTGTTACATGTTCAATTGTTCAGTTTTTTCACAATGTTCCAGTTTCCTGTAACTGATATTTCTGGAATATATGGGGCATCAGATAGTGCCTAGTCATAAATCTCTGCAAACAGCAAGTTTGGAAGGATGTGACATAGAAGCTTTGCTCCTTACAGAAGAGAAAGGTGAGCTGCACCAGGTCAGGTCTGGACATAATGACAGCACAAACAAGAATCTGATTCTGTGATTCTGGTTCCTTCCTTCCTGGACACTCAGAGAAGGGATGTGTGTCTAGGCCTGGGATGAGTGAATTCCAGGTTTCACAGGTGTTTAGGACTTGACAATGAAATGCCACCTTATCTATGCAAATATCCACCCAAGCTTTTGCCTGGTAGAGAATCATTTGCTGTCTCCATTCACTTATTTACTCATCCAGGTAGGAACTTTTCACAGAGCAGTCCCTCCTGTTACCTCCAAGTGTGTGCTGAGTAGGTTTATTAACAGCCTAAGTGTTGCATAATTGTGAAATTAACCTTTGAGTCACTCCCATCTCTTTTCTAATTTTCTGCTGCTGTCAGAGGAGTATGCCACGGGAAGCATTGAGTGTTTGCTTTGGGTTTGTGCTTCCCTGTGTGCCTGCCATGGGCCACTGGCAGAGGCAGGATCCTGGGATAACTCAGCCCTTGGTCCAGGGCAGCAGAACCATCCTTCCTTGTCAAAGGCTGGCTTAGGATTTCTTCCCAAGTTGCCAAGGCCTACAAATAACAACGTATGCTCTTTTTGAGTATTGGCATAATATTGGTATTTCAGTCTTCTGCAATTTTAGATGTTCACCAATTTATTAAAATTGAAGGTCACGGGATTGGAGAACTTGTTAAATGATTATTTTAGGACTGGGCTCAAATCAATAGGATGTGCCAACTAGAAATGTTATGCCTAGCAGATGCTGTATAACATTCCTATTAGTTATTAATTGGCTTTGAAATACTTAATTATCTTGTATTTTTCAAATATGGTGAACTAGGTAGTTTTTAAAAATACTTTTAGCTTTCTTTTTGCACCATTGCCATCAGTTTAGCCTGTTATTTCTCCTACTGGTCTAGTTACTTGGTTGCCCATAATTCCTTTCAGAAATCCTGTTGCCTGTCAGCTTTTCACTGGCACTCTTGTGGTCCCTTAAGAACTTTGGATTTTTAGTATCTTACACCTTTGTTGTATATAGTACATTTTTTCCTCTGTTTTCACATTCATACTGAGCCAAATTATATTTGGCATCTGATACTTGAGTTCCCTGTTTTTACCAATGATTTTGTCTGAGTGGGAGGGAGGAGAATAATTTCTCTTTCTTAATATTGATTAACTTAGTTACTGATCAAAGGAGCTGTGTAATGTGTACTATGAAAATACTTACCTGGTTGCAACACAACATAATTGTGTAGCAGCCATCAGTTTTAGGACAATGTGGGTTGGTTTTTTGTTTCACAATGATTTAAGGTATTATCTTGTATTAAATTCAGGACCTTTGTGTTTAAAAATTTTAACCTGGGCCATTGAGGCATAGATGAAATCAAGTGTTGGGATACTGAACCAAGCCACCATGGACAAAAATATATGAAATTCTATGCACAAGCTCTTTTCGTCTCCTGGAGTCCTCCTGGGGTTTTGTTCCCACTTATTTTCTCTGCTGCATATTTTTTTAATAAATGTCGCTGCAATTAACGCTTGGAAACCTCTGAAAATTATTTCCTTTTATTTTTATTCTGACATTTCTTATTCTATAGCAATATTTCTCCTTTTCTTCCACATCTCGCATGTGCTACTGTACTCTCCCTTCTAGTTCCTGAATTGATCCCTTTAGGGTAAGAAAGTAAATAAACATTTTTGTCTGTTTTGAAAATGCCAGGGAAATTTGGAAGCTCTCTCCATCTCTTGGTGGTGGAAAGCTGACTGCTGGGCTCTGGAGGGCAAGGCAGGGAGTCAGAGCAGGTGCAGCTGAGATTTGAAATGGGGGCACAAAGTGATCCCTTTGGAGAAGAGATATCTCTATCCCTCCACTCCTGCTTTGGGTACAGGAGCACTCAGGCTGCAGCAGTGGTGTTGTCTGGGCAGAAATCTTGTGCTTTGGTGACTTTTAGCTCTTAAAGAAGAGACATTTCTAAAGCAAAACTAAATTTGTGGTTTCTTTGATCTTGAAAGTAGGTAATAAGAAATTTGCATTCCTTTTCATTTTCCCTAGCCAGATTTATTAATATGAATTCAGAAACCACAATCCAAAATCGAAGCCCTCCTCCCTCTGCAGAAGCTGGTATCAGTGGTGCTGTTCACATGGGATCAAGTAGGCACAAAATCCTTTGGTTTTTCATCCCAGATCTGTGTTGTTGTTACATCCCGTCCTGGTTTATTTTGGGATGTTACCCAATTTCCATAAGGAAAGGTAGGATTGTCCCAGACATTCTTTTCAGATGTCCCCGCCAGAGTAAGTTTTGGGACACCCTGTTTTGGCATAATGGCTTCCTACTGGCCAGGAAAAGGTGTGGTGAAAATATGGAAATTCTGTCTCTTCATAATTTTGAGGCTGCGAATTGTTCAGAAGGAGTTTGAGACCAAATTGATGAATTCTGGTCAACGCTGAGATGGTATAATTGCAGAGCTTGCAGCCCAGTTTATCCTTCCAGCTTTGACCTTCATTCCTTGTTGTGCTCATCCCTCCATCTCTTCCCTCATGTTTCAAAGGTACAAAAAGAAGGCAGAACTTGTGCTCCTTCCCTGTCCATATCCAGGTGAAGCACAGCTGCTCTTGCAGGTGGTTCCCAGGACTCTGCCAAAGATTTGGATGTTCTCTCCTGATGTGGTCTGCACAGTGAAGTGTATTCCATTGGTTTGGGATTGGCACTGGGATTGGCAGAATTTGTGCTCCTTCCCTGTCCATATCCAGCAGCACAGCTGCTCTTGCAGGTGGTTCCCAGGACTCTGCCAAAGATTTGGATGTTCTGGGCAGTGAAGTGTATCCCAGTGGTTTGGGATTGGCACTGGGGTGGAAATGGGAGTGGGTGATGTGCCCGCCATGGCTTACATAGCCCTAGTGAAACTCTGCCTGCTCTGATCGTTGTTCCCGGACCTCACTGGGCTTGAGAGCTTGTCCTCTCACTGCCGGGAATGTTTGACTGGAGCCGAATGTGGGATTTTGTTAACGCTCCTATTTTTATTTTACTGCATCGCTAATCAAACACAAGCCTCCTATTGTTCTCCCCGCTCCTTCCTCCCGGTCCGTGTTTATATTTAGTTATTTTAATAATAATACGCGTGGTTTGTAATCCCGTAAGAAGCCGGGGCGGCGATGAACTCCTTTGCCGCTTGCCGAACGCGTTCGGTTCCCGGGGCAGATGGCTCTCATTGGATGCGGGGCCGCTCCGGGAGCGGCGGGCACGGCGATGCCCGGGCCCGGCGGCGCCGCTCGGGGGCTCTGGCGGCGGTGCCCGGAGCGGGCGGGGACTGTGCCGGCCGCGCTGCCGGTGCGCAGCCCCCGCCGGGCTCCATCCAGCCCCATTTCCATCCATTCATGAATCCGTGACGTCAGCACGCTCGGTGCTTCTTTGCAGCAGGCTGCAGGATTGTGTGGGTGGAATTTCCTTTTATTTTGCAACACTTCCTTTTTTTTTTTTTCTTCTTCTTTTTTTTTTTTTTCTTCTTTTTTTTTTTTTTTTGCCTTCCATCTTTTTAAAACAAGAAAATGGAGCATCACATAGGAAATCTTCATCCTTGTGAGTATTTAGGGGGAAGTGTGTTTCTGTGAGGGGTGTGTGTTTGTGTGTGGTGTTTCATGGTCAGCGTTCCCCTCTCGCCATTTATTTCGGAAGGACAGATGGATGTTGCATTTGTGATGGGAAAGGGCTGAAAAAATGATGCTGAGAAAGGGAAGAGGAAACGTGAAACCTTAATTTATCCATCACTGCATATGAATCTGAGAGCTGGCCTGGCCTTTGCCTGTCGGTGTGCTGGACATTTTTCACTTGCAATTTTGCACGTTATCTTCTTGTGCCCCCCTTTTAAAGGGGAAGGGAATGGCAATGGAGAATGCCTGTCTATTCCATTTATATCCAATGACTTAAGAATTACTAGATAGTGTAAAGAGGCAGAATTGTAATTTTTGCTTTTTTGGGGAATTGTAATTTTTTTTTCCTTCTGGGCTAATCAAACAATTCCTCTTGTGTGTTACGGTGTTAAATAATTTAATTTTATTTCTGAGATGAAGGAGGTGTGTTTTTCTTTCAATCAGCTGGGTAGGAATTTGCTCTTGTATTATTGAAAATAGCAGTTTGAGCTGTCTCTGATGTGCTGAACACAATTTTCACCCCTCATTTTCCTAATAAATGAGGGAGCTGGGAGTACCTTTGCAGTTAATGATACTGTTCACTGGGGCAAGATTTGTCATATTCCTGCTCACCTGAATGGGCATGATGTCATGTTTTCTCCCAATGAAAAGAAGAGCTCCTCTTTATTTTTGTTTTGGGGGGTGGTTTAGGTGCTGCAGTAGCTTAATCATACCAAACCACATGTCTCCCTTAAGTAAATGAAAAATGGGATATTTTAAGTAGATCTGGAGAAAGATGACATCAGGCCCATGTGTTTGGATATACTGATTTTAGCAGTAGGCAATCTGTTCAGTAGAAGAAGATGAAGGAATGTATTTGGATCAATAATTTTGAGGGAGAAAACATGAAAATGTTTAAAAGGAGAGAGATGCAGTCAGTCTGGCTGGAAATGTGGGCACTTTCCACAGTACCTGCTGTGTGGGTAGCCACAGACACCTTGGGACACCCTAGAATGGGGAGGGTAGAGTTGTCATGGATTTAAAAGTTTTTGTCACTGTCCTTTTTGTTGTGCTCCTGAATGAATGTATACGGGTTTTGTTTCTAGAGAGAGGCAGCTCTTTGAACTCTGTCTGTGACAGCCTTCCTCTGAGAAACACAAATAAATCCAGATTTTGATGTAGTGGGGGTTTTGTTTGTTTGTTTGTTTTGCTCTAACACCAGTTTTGTTTTGTGTCTTTGGGGCCTCCTGTCTGAATCTTTGATCTGGAACGGTCCTGTCATTCAGATTTGTCTTTGTCCCCTGCTGCCTGATAGTTAAATTTATAGCTGGCATTCATTTTGACCCTTGTGCCTGGAATTAGCAAGTAACTTCTAGCACAGAATAAATGGCAGGGACTCCCACTGTTCCCCAGCTATAGGTGAACTTGGGTTTAATCATGTTTGGGGGCTTTTTGGTTGTGTTTTCAACCTCCCTTTTTCATCTCCTATTGTAAAGATTAGGTGAGTTGCTTATCTCCAGTGGATCAGAAAACTGAGTAATGGTTTATTTGAAAATCTCTCCCTAGGTAAAACCTTTCACAATTAGGAGTTATTTAAACATGGGTCTGCTCTAAGCAGTGGCAGAATAAGAAAACTTTTAAGTATTTTCTGTTTTCTCAGGACTTTTTTTATAGCAAATGCGAGATGGTTGATTAGGCTTGAGTTGTTCCTGCCTGGTACCTGTTCCAGGCTGTTTGTAGTTGAGATATGGGGAGTGGATTTTCAAGAGTTGGGCTTCTCAAGATGGCAGAGTTATAAAATTATATATATTTTTTTTTTTTTAATGTAAAAATAAAATAAATCTGGCATGGCTTGTGTGAACAGATTTTAAATCAGTGCTAGTTGCCCTTCAGCTCTAGTCCTTGGGGCCAGGGCAGACAGGGGAAAGTGCATTGAGCCTTTTAGCCAAGCTCTTACCTGAGATCTCAGTGGGGGAAGGCAGCAGGAGGTTCACTCCTTGTACAACTTCCAGTGACTTCTCAGCCATAACTGGATCCAAATGAGTCAACTGAGGCAAGCGTTGCCTCTGAAGCTCTCAGGGGTTTGGCACTTCACCAAGCTCTGTCCAGCTTATGGGACTTGGTCTTTTATCCCTCCTTGGCAAAAATACATCCCGTGCAGAGGCTTTTGTAGGCTCCTGTTTTGTGTCATTGCAGCAAATCAGTCTCATCCCCTGGGCAGGGGGGGATAAATATTTCACCCAAAACACAGACTGCTTAGGGCTGAATACCAAGCTGGCAGCTCTGGCTGGGCCAGGAGCAGCAGCTCTGTGTGTAGTTACTCCCACCCCTGTAAATACTCAATGTGCTTTGACCTTTGCGCTCTCTCCCTGCTACAGCTTCAACTGAGAAGTTGGTGGTTGGAGGGGGTTCAGAGGCTTTGGCAACAGTTGGGTGTAGGCCAGGAGGAAGAGCAGATTTGTGTGTGTAAAGTCTGTGATTTATAACCCTCTGGAGAAGTTGTGATTGTTGGTGCTGCTCCCTCTGGAGCTGTTGGTAACATAGCACTGAGGTGCTGTGAGGGAAGGAAGGAGAAAGTCCTGGCAGGGGTGAGAGGCTGGACTTTTTCCAGCATGGTGGGCTGGAGGAATGGAGGTCTCTGTGCAGACATTCTATTCATTCCAGGGATGCTTGTCCTGTCCCCCATCTCTGTTACCTTCTGGACGACACCCAAATCAGTAATGTGGCTGTACAGTTGTGACTCTTCTGCTGAAACATGGAAAGTCCAGTCTCACCATCCTTCTGGGCATGAGGAGATCCTCAGGTGTTGGGCCATCAGCTGCAGCCCAAGAGTGGTCCAACTGGGGTGTGCTGAGTACTGGTCCCTGCAGGGTTGGGTGGCAGGAGCTGTGCCAGGCCTCAGGAGCAGCCCCAGGTGAGTGTTGTTTGTGTGTTACCAGCACACAGAGCTGTAGTGGAGCAGGCTCACACCTCTAACCCTGCGCTGTCACTAATACAGGCTTACGAGAGGCTCCTGAGCAGGGCATTGTGCTGTCTCTGTTGAGGAGTAATCCTCTTTGCTGTGTATGGTGCTTGCTAAATACAACTTAGTACTGCTGTCATTTCCCTTCCCAGATCTACCAGCTGGATTTCGAGTGTCCTTCCCCTTCCCAGCAGGTCCACCCAGGCATGGACCTGGTATGGGGTGACAGGGGCCAGAGCACTGCACCTACCCCAGGAATTGTTGCACTTTCATGGAGAGCTGTTGAGTTTAGTACTGGGTGTGAAGCACATAAGCTCTTAGTACTGAGAAGTTTGTGTGAGTAGCATTTACATGTCGAATGTGCTTTGCAAATGTTGAATAATTCATATCTACTATAAAAATAAAAACAAGCGTGGGAGTGAGCGAGTTTACCTGAGACCAGTCTGACACCTCACGTGAATTAAAGTGAGACTTTGATTCATTCACTGGATTCCTGAAAGCAGCACTGTGATATTGATCTTCATCCTCAAAGATCTTTCAGACATTAATTAATTTTAATGCTACTCTTTGGAGGAAAATAGGGTGTTTCAGTTCTGTAAGGGGGGAAAATTCCAAGGTACTGTTTGTTGGTAGGATTGGAACATTTAGTGCCTTAATATGGAAATGTGGGGCTGTAAGGCCTCTGTGAACTAAACAGGAAATTTTACTGGTATTTGCTGCTGTAAAATATTTCAGTTTGCATCCTTATATCTGTTGTTGTTGTATAGTAATAGTAATATAATAACATATAGTAATTATATAGTAATATGACAACATATAGTAATTATATAGTAATATAATAACATGTGGATCGATAATAGCATGGGGATTGTCAATGAGGTAAAAGTACTGGGAAGGATGAAAAGAACAGAGCCTAAAGCCTGTGACTGGGTTTGAAAAGTTGTTTCCTTCTATGGAGACAGCTAGAAAGGTGAAAGAGAAGATTGTAACTTGAGGTCATTTCTACATTTTAGTCTGAGACAGATTTCAGTAGTAATTCTGTAGTATAAAAGGCTGATCAGCATTTATTCTGTCTTTATCCCAGCTGAATGTTTTCCAGTGTATTGATGGGCCTGTGGTGGATTGTGTCAGTGGTGAGATGGTGTGTGGGGCTGCTGTTGTTCCCTGTGTGCACGCAGCAGCCATGGGGAGGGGAACAAGGAGCAAATGGGTGAGTTAGTTACCTGATTTTTGTGAGGTAACTGCATGGTCCTTGGTTTGTTCCCCTGCTCCCAGGGGCAGGTGGCTGTGGGTTCCCCTTTCTCCCCAAGCACCTGGTCTCAGAGCAGGGCTGCTCTCCAGCAGGAACGGGCAGTCCCTGGTCCCTGCAGCCAATAGGAGAGTCATTATGCAACACCACTTATTTCCTATGGCATCAGATTATGCAATTTCTGAGCAGAAGAATGCAAAGCCCTGGAAGAACACAGTAGCATTTTAGCAGATCCAAAAATACCTTCTGCAGGGTAGAGGCAGCATTTCTGTGTGTAGTGCTGAAAATACGCCGTTACGTAAGGTGCTTATTTCCCAGCCGGCGCTGGCAGGGCTGCCAGGTGGAGCAGGACGTGCTCTCCCTGCCACTGGAGAGGTCTCCCTGCACTCACAGGAGGCTGGATGGGCTCTTTGTGTCTCTTCCTCACCAAGATGAATTTTTATTGCTTCTTTTTTTTTTTTTAATTCCTTTTGAAGAAATAAAAGAAGTGGATGCTTGATTTCTCTTTCCAAATCAAGCACTGCTTCACCACCCCCTACAAATTTGTGACCTTATGCTGAAGGAGGTTTTAGTGAAACATTTGTCGCATGGTGCTGGAGGTAGAAATTCATTCCTGTGCTGAGAGCCAGGGCAGATGCACACATTGCATGTGGGGATAAAAGTCACCAGTTCTTTTAAGGTGAAGTCTGCCTTGGAAGTCTATTAAATATCTTTGTAGGAGACAGGAGCATGGTAGGAAGGGGGATCTGGTTGATACAATCTGTTGGGATTTTGGCAGGAATACTTACCAGAGGCTCTTAAAGAGGCTAAACAGCTATTAAATAACTGAGACAGCAGGCTGGCAGACAGATTACTGGTTAAATGATAGAGAATAAGAGTAGGGATAAAAGGATGGTAATGTTGAAACATTTTTCTCTGCTTTGGAGATGGCACTACTCATACTCTTCCCACCTTTTCTTCCCTTATCCAGATATTTTAGGAATATTCTGTTTAGGCTGTGAGACTTCACAAGGAAGGTGTTGAGGGTAATAACTATGGAGGCCACCTGCAGCGAGTAGTGGAAGGCTCCAGTGAACTTGGGTGATAAAATATCAGTTCAATTTAGTGTTGATTAAGCACAATTCAGTCTTAACATCAGTCTTAACAGTCAGAATTAGGCTCTGACATAGCCTTTTGTGCTCAATAATGAAATGTTAGGTAGTAAGAGACCCATGGAAGTTAGCTCAGCATCCCGAGGAGCCAAAATGATCATTGTGCCTTTGTGCATTTCTGTGGCATTCTGTCCTTTTTGGGAATCCTGGCTGCAGTCTGACTTCCTCAACTACCCAGAGAAGCTGCCCCATCCCTGGAAATGTTCAAGGCCAGGTTGGGTGGGGCTTGGAACAACCTGGGTTAGTGGAAGGTGTCCCTGCCCATGAATTTTAAGGTTTATTAGCTTTTTTCAATCCAAAGTGTTCTGTGATTCGACATTCTGTAACTTTAAGGTGATACAGGAGAAATGGAAAAGAGGTGATCAAAGACTCAGAGCAAGTTTCAAATGGAGAGTGAGAAGGTCAAGTGAGAATTGTCAGACTTGAGAAAGAATACTGGAGTGGAGGATGGGATAATATTTAAAATCACAGCTGGAATTAAAGAGATAATATGTTCAGGTGCCACTGAAGCAGTGAACAAATGGCTGTTCTGAGAAAGAAAGGAATTAAAGGCATGCAAAGTGAAGAGCAGCTGGTTTTACCTTTTACCACACAGAGTTAAGCTACAAATCTCCCTGCCACAGCCCAGTGTTTGCTGAGGTGTTCTGGTTAAGAAATTCCTTGACCCATTTGCACAGACAGGCCCAGTGCTTTGTGTGCAGAGGCACAGACCCAGCCCAGTGTGCTGGGAGCAGGGCAGCTGGTGGCACTGCTGGGGGCGGCTCTGCTTGCCTGCACACCCTTCCCTTGGCTCTGCAGCAGGAGAGGGGCATGGATGGACCTCCTGAGCTTCTGTGGCTTCATCCCATTGCTGCAGCCCAGGTGCCACTTCTCTCTCCTCAGCCAGGCCTGCTTGCGATGTGCAAGGTGCCGAGCAGACCTGCAGCTGGCTCTGCACAGAGCAGGAGTTCAGCCATTAGGGGTGTTTCTTGGCTGGTACATGCTGCTATTTTTGTCATTGTCAGAAAGGGTTCAGGCCACTGAGCTAGACAGGGTTCTCTTTCTCACTGGTACAACCACAGGCAAAAGGATAGCGCAACTAAAATCACTTCTCCAAAAATGATACATCTCTGTTTTCGGATAGATGGAATATATTCAATAAAGGCTAAATTAAATCATCACAAAGTCAGGTTTTTGTTGTGATAACACAGACTACACACAACATAGTTACATGTCTGTGGTCTCACATGCTTAATGCCCATGGCTATGTTAATATTCTATTAATGTTTTAAATGATAATGATTATTATAGTTGTGAGCCCTAAGCAGTTGCTACCACATCACTCAGGTGGGGATTATGTTGTCTGCAGAAGAAAGTCATCTTATGTTGAGGTGGCACCCAAATATTTATTGGAGAGAGGAAGTAAAAGTATGTGTTCAAGTCAGGATTCTGCAGGAGGTGCAGAAGTACTGTAGTGTTTATCTGACAACCTAAAGGAGCAGTGTAAAGCACAAAAAAGCCAGTGTGACAAGACTTCACTTTCCCAGGTAAACATGCTTGTTGTAGAGATGTGTTTATATAAACAGAGCTATTGCAGTGACAGGAAATCTCAGCTGGGTCAGATGAAGAACTCTCACTTGTTTTATCAGCAATTGATGATGTTTTGGCTATGTAATTGTCTACTATTTAAAGATAAGGCTGGGTTGTGGCTGGGCATTCATGTGGGTGTAAGATGGGAAGAAATGTTCTTCCCTGAAGGAGCAGTGTGTCTTGAGAAGGAGATTGATGGCTTAAAAACACCCAAGCTTATGCCTTGGGCTACTCCATAGTTGGCTTAAAGGTTTGCTTATAGCCTGGACTCGGTTATACCAAGTTAATGTGGGCAAGCTTCAGAGTGGGACTTCTTTTTTTACAACCCAACAAAACAGATAATTACTTATCTCTTATCAACTTGTAAAAATGTAATGTAATAATGTAACTTTAAAAATTCAACCCTCCTGAAAACCAAGCATTTGCCTTTTGGTGATGTATAACTCATTCTCTGTTAATGAATCTGCTTTTACTTTTTGTTTTCAAAGCAACCATGCAAAACACAAGCCTATATTCCAAGTAAGGTAAAAGGTGTGGCAGAAGAGGAGTATCTAATCCATTCATGTAATATTTTCTTCATCAGGAGACCAGGAAAAGAAAGTCTGATGAAATTGTGTGTAGTGAAACCACACAGTTCAAACCCCAAAGGTCAGAAGTGACAACAAAAGCTCTGGGACTTGCCAATTCAGCAACTCTCAGTCGTTCCTGTGGTGGAGTTGCACAGCAATGGGAGAGGACTGTGCATCAATGTGTTGTAAAAATTCCCTGTAGAATCTGAGAGAGAGTCACAAAGGGGCAGGAGAACACGATGTCTGTGCCTTATAGATATGCTTTCTGTGGTTTTGTTAGATTTTAGAACACTTCTAAAGCTTTGTCCTAAGCCACTAGTTGAGATGATACACCCATAAATTCCAGTTGTGTTATCAGTGAGGAGATGTGCATTTACCTTGTGGTGCCCACTGCAGCCAGGAGGAAATCACCCTGAGTACCAGGAAAAAACAAGGGGACTGCAGGGCTTGGCTGTAAGTAGTGATCTGGGCAGGAATCTCCTCTGTCTGTGGTAGTTCCATGTCCCAGCTGGATAATTTCTGCCAGCAGCTCTGCTTCAGCCTCTAAACATGGATCAGACAAATTGCTTTTATTCCCTTTGCATGTTGAAAGTGCAAGCAGAGATTCTGCTTCACTGGCTAAGATAGAAATAGCATTCAAGAAAGCAAACTTAGTGTTACTGGAGGCTTGGGCTGTCACAAGATTGAGTGGTGGCCTCTAAGCTTACACCACCTTTCCAGCACACTGACTTGTTTGGTTTGGTTTGTGTACTGTCTGGAATGCTGTGTCTGATTTGTCACTCAATTTTTAGCATAGGTCTTTAAAGGAGGAATTTCAGTAATAGTTCACACAAGGCATTGGCTTAACTCAGCTGCAAACCTGCCCATTGTGTTGACAGTCTTGGGAATATTGACCTTATATAGGCAGCCACGTGCTTTGGTGGCTCTGGAGGAGTGTGAGGACACTCCTGGATTGGCTGTTACCAGGGTCAGGCACAATATCAGGCAAGGTTAAGAGTGTACTTGGTAGCTGATTCACCCCCTTGGTGATTGAGGTAAACTCTCACTTATCTATAGTTTCAGACTGAATTTTGGGGCTGTCTGACATGTTGAGGAGCAGCCTCACTCTTCTGAGAAAAGGTGCATTTCATGCTCCTCTTGTCTGAGGGTGGTGGGTTTTTTGCCTGGAAAAGTACTTTGCATGGAAATGGAGTCATTTGTGAGAAGCTGTGATTGTATAAAATTACAGTTGAGCCTTGAATCTCCTTCCAGTCAGAAAAGAAATTTGTTAGTGCAGAGTGCATGAACTCATCAAACAGTTCAAATCCAAGGGTCTGCCTTCAAGTCTGTGTGTGCAGCAGCACTTTGTGAGATCTCAATCTCTTAAATATGCACAGTCCTCCCACACATGGAGCTTCCCAGCCTTTTGACTGGGAGGCTGCTGCAGCAGGAGCATCACTCAGATGGAAATAGCACAGCCTTGGCCAGGCCTTTCCCCTGGGAAAGCTCATGAGGCACATGCAGATCACAGCCAATGGGATCCCAGCGTGGTTTGTGTTGGAAGGGACTTGAAAAATGATCCAGTTCCACCCCCTGCCATGGGCAGGGACACACTTTGACACTTTTCACTCTCCCAGGTTGCTCCAAGCCTTGTCCTGCCTGGCCTTGGACACTGCCTGTGCCAGGGCCTCCCCACCCTCACAGGGAACAATTTCTTCTTAATATCTAAACTAAACCTGCCCTCCTTCAGCTGAAGACCATTCCACCCTGTCCTGTCACTACATGCCCTTATGAGTACATCCTGAATGGCAGTCTGGATATAATGAAACCTAAAACTTTCAAGAAAATGTTTTTATTTGCCTTTTCGTTTATTAGGAAGAGGTCAACATGAAAAATCTCAGCTTTTTGGTACTATGACTGAAAGAATAGCAGCAGCTATGACAATAAAACTTGGGAAATGCTCTTCTCTTGTTTGAAGAGATGGTGAGATCTAAACCAGCCTAATTTCATTGGATTAAATCACATTTTGCTAAGGCAAGAGGTTGCACATTGCAGAATTTACTGCAATAGAAGAGAATTAAAAGAATTAATTTCCCCCAACAAGTCAGCACTGATGTGGTGTGGCAGAAACCACCTTCTCCCCCTCCCAGGGTTTCTGCACCACTTTGCTTCAAGTTGGCTTGAGAGGAAGTTGTTTTAAAACAAGTGCTGCTGTTTCATGTTCTCCAAACAATGAGTTTGCTACACCTCTGAAAATCAGGCTGCTTATGTAAGGGCCTAAATAAGGCTGTATCATGCTAGTTTGAAAATAATTCCATAACTTTTATATGCCTTCTCTCCCCATGAAGCACATAAAGGGGCATGTGAAGTGGCAGGACTCTGTGCCTGAAGGCTTTTTTTATTCGAAGCATCTTAGTGTTGGGGAAAGCAATTTGATCTGGGAAAACAGACCTGATATCCCTGAATCTGGGGCTTTGTTCTTGGCTGAGCTGTGTAGTGAAAAGCTCTTCATTCCCTGTTAAACCTCCACAATCAAACATTCCAGAGGCAGAAAACTGTAAAAATGTAAAAGCAAAAGCTTACACTGTAGTAGTGTACTCTTGAGAGTCACATAATAGCAAAGTTATTTTATCCTCTGAGTCTGATTTAATCCTTAATGCACTTCCCAAGGCTTAAATTTGAGATACTTTGGGACACTGTTACCTCAAATTCTAGCCTTTACATTGGAGTTTCTTGCAGGATACCTGGCTGATGTTTTATTTGCATTGCTTAATATTCTATGCTACAAAAAGCAGATTTCTCTGTAGCAGCAGTGGTGGCATTTTGCTCTTGTTTAAACAATCACTTGTCATTCCCTGACTTTAGGCGATGAGCTGGGGCTGTGCCCAGGAACACTCAGTTGGGCCTGGCCTGGTGTTTTTCTGAAATTCTGTTCGGGTCGGAAGCATCTTCTTATCAATAACAAAATCTGTGATAATAGAACAACTGCTGCTAGTAGTCATTGTACTCTGAGGTCACACTGCAGCTTCCCACACTGCTGAATTGGTCATTGTAGTGCTGATCACCAGCAGGTCAGGAATAACCAACTCTCCAGCTTTCCATATGGTCTGATTCAGCTCCTCTGCTGGTTTGGGCTGTGCTGCAACCTCTGCCTCACTTGCCGTTTTGCTTCCTTTTAAAGAACAAAGTTTACAACCTAAACAAAGCTTTTATGCAAGCCCCATGTGATCAGGCAGGATACAGGAAGGTAATCCAGGTTCCTGGCTGTTCCTGTTTGCTGCTGGAGAGGGGCTGAAGCCCTGGGCTTTTCATCCTGTGGGCTGAAGGGCTTATCTCTCCTCTCTGCAGTGACCTCATCCTGAGGAGTCATGGCACTGAGCTGTTCCCTTGCCATTGGCTGTGTCCTACCTGGCCACCTCTTTCTTCCTTCCAGTGGCTGTTTGCAGAGCCTGGAAATTTGCACCCACTCTAACTGATCTTACTTTTTAACAAAACACTTTCTGTTAAGGCCGGATTTTTTACCCAACTCTCAGCTTCTCATGGAATTTAAAACTGGATTTTGTTCCGTGTTGCAGGCTGAATGCACTTAATTGCTTGTGGCCCGGTGTTGGAGCCTCTTGTTCCAGAAGGGACTATCCCAAAACTGTTTTTGTGGTGGGCAGCTCTGGCAGTGTGACCCCCAGCCAACAACCTGGCTCTGTGGGAAGGTGGCACCACCATGGGTTGTGGAAAAAAAGACCTTTCAGTGGAGCATGGAGCAAGAGATGGGGCACTTCTTAAAAGGGATCCCAGCTCTTGTTTTATGTGCACCCTCCCAGAAGCTCATGCAGGGGAGAAGTGGAGAGCAGTGGTGGAAGAACAGCAAGGAGGGTCTGCTGTTCGGTGAAACTCAGAGTTTTACTTGCTTATGAGGGTGACGTGGATGTGGTTAGAGGACTGAACTTATCTTGCCACAATGGGCATGGCGGGTCAATCAGAGGTCCAGGATGGCAATAACTAGGTGGGGCTCTGAGGGAGCAGCCACAAACCATCCCTTGGTGGAATCAAGGTACCTGTATCACCAGGCTTTGTTTCTCTAACACCTTGTGTTGAGGGTTTGCAAAGGAATCCTGATCTTGTGGGCTGTGCCAGGCCCAGGAGCAGTGGTGGGACTCACACCACAGCTGAGCTGGGGCCAGCTTCAGTCTGGGAATGCTATGGGAACTCTCTGCAAAGAATCTTGCACGATTTTGACCTTTAGGCTCTTGTTTAAAATTGTGGTGTTTGTTTCCTGGGCAATTCCTGCAGTATGTTACCGAGAGTATTGCCTGAGTGGAGTTTCTGTTGGAACCATTTATTTGTTTCTTGTAGGGCAGTAATTATTTACCAAGTATCAGCGGCTGTCTGGAAAGTCTAGTTAATTATCAGCTCACCTCAGTGAAACCGCACGTAGTGAAAATACTTCAATAAAAAATTGAAAGTCGTTCTTTTTCCTCTTGTTTCAGGTACTGGGCCCACATGTCACATGTGACTTGCGTCCTGCAGATGCTCTGAGCACCCTCTCGGGCCGTCTCCTTGATGCACACTCACGGCATCATGGCCAGCACTCAGGAGCGCCTGAGCCTGTCTTCCTCTCCCAGCTCCATCGGCAAAGCGTTCTGTGAGGACAAGGACTCGGGGAGGTTCCCCGAGGAGCTCCCGGCCGCCGGGAGCCGCCCGTCCCCGGAGCTGCTGGAGGACGTGCGGGAGCGGGGCTCGCTGCCGGCCGAGCTGCTGGAAGGCGTCAGCAGCCCGGGCACGGCGGCCGTGCTGAGCAGCGTCAGCGAGGACGCCCGCGACCACTTCGAGAACAGCGTGCTGCAGCTGCGGGAGCACGACGAGCCCGAGCCGGGGCTCCCGCAGGGCACCCGCAGCCCCGGCGACGGCGACACCAACGGGGCCGGCGACGATGTGAAGGTGCAGTTCAACCGCACGGGCAGCGGCAGCGGCGGCTTCCTCGAGGGGCTCTTCGGGTGCCTGCGGCCCGTGTGGAACATCATAGGCAAGGCCTACTCCACGGACTACAAACTGCAGCAGCAAGGTGAGAGGGAGGGAGCCGCCGGCGCTGCTTTGGGGTGAGGTCAGGCCAGGGAGCCTGGGCTCTTCCCCACCTCTCCACGGGGCTGTTTTTGTCCTGTCCAGCCCTGTCACGGGTTTCCAGGGATAAATCCTGCACTGTGGAGCCAACAGCCGTCATGTGTGGCAAAGGCAGCTCGTGATGGAGTCAAAACCTGTTCAGCCCCATGGCTTGGGTTGTTGTGACAAGGCCTGGATCTGAGCTGAGCATGGGGATCAGAAGGAATTGTGTTGAAGTACTTGGTACAATCCCTGTGTTAATTTCTAATCCCTGTGTTAATTTTTATGCCAGATGGAAAACACTGACATAGGCACTTCCACTTCAGAACCTCCAGGTGAAGGCTGTCCCCAGTTGACCACCAAATAGCAGGAGTATTGCTTCTCTTTTAAAAAGGCTTTAATTTCTTTTTATTCAGGAGTAATTTTCCTATTTAAAACATCATTTAGTACTTGTCTTTCCAGAAATACGTTCTTCAATATTTATACCTTTTCCATTTGGATGTGTAAGTGTAAATGTGTAAGAGTATGTGAGTATAAATACATATAAAATTTATAGCTTAGGAATAAGTGATGTCCCAGCTGACTGCATATATATCTATATATCTATATATATATTTTAGGGGATACTGAAAACCAAAGAGCAGAGTATGCTCTGCTGTTGGTGTCTGATTTCTCCCCTAGCACAGGGGGAGGGAGGTGGCAGATGGGAAAGGAACAAGCTGTCATTAGAATTAAGGAGCTGAAATGGTTGAGGCTTATGGAAAATGGGAACAGCCTGGCCACCGCAGTACCATGGGGCAAAGTCTCCTTTGAGCATCACTCAGTAATAATCAAATGGCTTTTTGGCACTGACAAATTACAAGATACAAGGTCAGAAACCTGTCTGAGTGGTTCAAATCTAAACCCCAGAGGGATAGGGAACAGCTCCTACTATGAGGGAACAGAGCTGTTAAATAACATGTTGGATGAAATTGCCTTGGAATCAGCTTTCTAGAGTCAGTTGTTTCCAGTTCATAAGCAAGCAGGAAATGCATCTCTACATTCCAGGTGTCTCCTGAACAGCAGCTCTCTGTGCAAGGGTTTGCTTGCTTTGAAATTCTCTGGCACAGTCGGTTGTGTTTTGTTTGCATGTTGTAAATTCAGTGTGGCACGTGTGGTTCAGACTATAAATAAAAACAGTGACAGAAAGTTCCCTGGGGAATTAAGGCTGCTGGGGTGATTGCACAAAGGGTGAACAGTTTTGGAAGGGCTGTCTGGGTGGGGAGTCTCCCTTGGGAAGGAAAAGGAGGTTCTGCTGGCATTCAGAGCAGACATTGGGCAGTGTCTGTGTGACAGTGCTTTGGGTTGGATGCTCAGTGTTTGTAAGCAAAGCTAAAAATTTCCGAGGAAAGGCCACAGGTGCAGAGTGGCAGTGGCCACTCCCAGCAATTCTCTGTGTGTCCCACACCTGTCCCCACACCATCCTGTGCTGGTGCGTCCCTGTCACCTCAGAGTGGTGGCTTTGGGAGAGCTGCCTGTGGGTCAGAGAGATCCCATTTCCCATAGAGCAGGGCCAGCAGCTGCACTGGAGCCCACAGTGCAGTCTGTGCTCTGGTGACCCACAGGGGACACTCACACACCAAACTAAAAGATGGAAGCACTAATGAATGAAAAGGAGCAGCTGAGAGCAGTGCTGGGGCTGGAGAGTGGACGCAGAGCTCGTTCCTGTGCACAGGGTGTCTTGCTGCTCCCTGTGGTGGGGGCATGTTCAGAGCCACACACCCAGGGACACTCTGCTGTTTGCTGCTGGCATCAGGCCCTTCTAAAAGGGCAGATTTGAACTCGCTACAGATGTGGTAAGGCTGAGGATTAATTGGGATCAGCTATATGTAGCTGTGGGGTTGAGCTGCATTTTCAGTGTCTTCATTGTTAGAAAGGGGAGTGAAAAGAAGATTTAAAAAAATATTATTTTTTTCTTCTGGAGCTCCTCTATTGTCTTGTTTTGATGACATCTGTTACCCTGATGGCAGTACTACATTTCTGTAACCCAAGGATAAACCTTTTCAAACTGCTTCTGTGCTGAAACTTGAGGATTTTGTGAGAATATTCATGTTCTCTTTTCCAGATGATCTCATTCTTGCTTCTTGCCACCAGAAAATCATCTTTGTGTGCATTTCATCAGCTACATACAAGCCAGCAGTTCACTAACTGATGTATGTGATTATTTTTATTTTTGCTGTCTTTTAGCAAGAGCACAGAGGATGCATGGATTGTGTTTGTGCAAGTGCTGTGTGGCTGAGGAAATGTCTGGGGCTCTTTCAGCAGCAGGGAGAGGATTGTGGTGGCTTTTCATTTCCCTGGGAGCTGCTTTACAGCTTTGGGCTGCTGCCATGGATCTGTGCAGATGATATTTTTTTCCCCTCTTCTTTATGAGACAACTACTTAAAGCCTCATCCAGGAGTAATCCTTTGTGTTGGGCTGAATCAACAACAGGGGTAGGAGTCCAGTTTGGATCTGCAGCTATGTGGCCTTCCAGGGCTTTTAAAAAAGAGGAGGAATGACTTTTTACAGGGGAAGTAGTGATAGGGCAAGGGGAAATGGTTTTAAGTTAATAGAAGAGAGGTTAAGATTAGATTAGGAAGAAATCCTTCCCTGTGAGGGTGCTGAGGCCCTGGTACAGCTTCCCAGAGAAGCTGTGTCTGCCCCTGGATCCCTGGAAGTGTCCAAGGCCAGGTTGGACAGGGCTTGGAGCCGCCTGGGATAGTGGAAGGTGTCCCTGCCCATGGAGGGGGGTGGAAGGGAATGGGCTTTAAGATCCCTTCCAACCCAAACCATTTTATGTTGCCTGCAGGTACTTTGTGGTACTTTTTGCAGCTCCCTGGTGTCCCTGCCCACCTGCTTTGGCTGTTCTGCAGGCCATTCTTTGGGACATAGTGTTGGTGTTGTGGTTGCAAGTAGTAAAAGACAAATAGGTTTCATGTCCTTAGCCCATATTGCCTGTGAAGCTTTGGCTGTGACTTGGTGAAAGAGGGAAAAGATAAGAAGTGCTTTTACATGATTCTGCATTATCATCTTGTTGAAATTCCTGCTTGAGTGTCCTTCCTGACACCCAAATGGTCAACAAGAGGGGTGTGCCTGTCCTTCCCTGCAGGACACGGGCTGGGCAGAGCCTTGGTCAGCTGGGAGCTGCCACAGGCTCTGTGCTGGTTGACCAAGTGATGCCAATCACTGCTTGGTGAGGAGTCATTCCTGTGGGGAATGTTTGCTTTTGTATTGTTCAGTGCCAGCTGATTATCTGGGGTTTAAGTACTTGGGGTTTGACCCATAAAATCCCTCCCTCCTATGTTTTTCCAGTCGTTTACCCTGATTTCTAAAGGCTGCTGGTGAGTGCTTTCAGGGACACACACTCAGTTCTTTAATTTGCATCTACCAGTTATTTAATTGGGATTGTGGGGACACCAGCACTTTAAAGCAAGGCTTGTTTGTGTTTCCTAGAGACTCATTAGACTTCCCAGCCATTTCCTTTGGATTAAGAAGCTGTCTCCAGGAGCTGCTTTCACCTTCCCTTTCACAAGTTGTGTGTTTACCATCATTGTGAGAGTTTTTGTGTCTACCTGGAGAGCAAGGTGCCTGTCAGAGGGTGCTTGTGTTGAGGGGGTCTGTGTAAACCAGAGATGCTTCTTGTCGCAGTGCCAGTGCTGGAGAGCAGCCAGTGCTGGGAAAAGCTTCCTCCAAAGAGATTGGTTCAGTGGCTCAGGCTGCTCCTGCGTTTCTTCCCCATGGGAAATAGATTCTCATCATTCTACTCAAATGGTTCTTAATCACCTCAGAAATGCAAGTTCTGGTGCAATTCCTGCTGCTATTACACTGTTATTTATTTAGGGGAAGCATCCCACTGGTTTCTTAAAGCTCAGAAGAGTCTGACTACTGCACTGTGTGTTACCTATGGTTTGGCTCTTTGTTCTTCTTGATATTCCCCAAGATATGGGATATTTCACTGTCACTACACTGAAACCTCTTTCCTGAATTGTGCCCCTGACAGTCAGGATGTAAATGGGCTATGGGAGAGCATCTGTGTTCTGAAACAAACATGAGATGACTTTGCAGAAAGAACCACGTGAACTTTTGCTTACTTTGTTTACAGCCTCTCTCAGCCTTTGCCATTGAAGAGGGAATATTAGAGGAAGGTAATATTACCTGATAGGGAATATTAAGAGCAAACTAGGCTTCCAAGGGGATATAGTTATCAATTAGTGCTCACAAACTGTAAATGCCTCATGGAAATGAATGTCAGTGTTCTGTGTCCTGTACAGGAAAGACAGATTTCCCACAGGTAAGGATGGAAAGAGACTTTGGACAACAGGGAATGGCTTCCCACTGCCAGAGGGCAGGGATAGATGGGATACTTGGGAGAACTTCTTCCCTGTGAGGGTGCTGAGGCCCTGGCACAGGGTGCCCAGAGCAGCTGTGGCTGTCCCTGGATCCCTGGAAGTGTCCAAGGCCAGGTTGGACAGGGCTTGGAGCAACCTGGGACAGTGGAAGGTGTCCCTGCCCATGGCAGGTGGTGGGACTGGATGGGCTTTTAGATCACTTCCCCTCCAGTCCATTCCATGGTTCTATGAAAGAAACAGGTATTTCAGTACCACAGAATAGTTTTGATGTTGCCCATATAAAAATGCTGTTCATCAACATGCACAAAAATCACCTCTATTTGCCACCTCCTTTCAGAAGTGATGCATGTGTGAATTAAATAGAAATACAGATCTTCTTGATTTAATCATGAATGAATGACTTTTATTAATGATCTAATTATTTTCTTTATTTAAAATCTTAGTTTAAATGTCCAAAGATTGAAATGCCAGTTTATGTTCAGAGCAGCGAGCAGATCCATGGGTATGGAAAATAGCCTTGTGTCTGGGAAGGAACGTGTGCTGGGGGTTGAACTCTGCCCTGCCAAGGGGGAGGGAATTTCTGCTGGGGATGAGCAATGTTTTTGTTTTCAGTTCAGTGGGCAGGAGGAGTGCTGGGGTCTGGCTCTGGGGGAGAGCAGCTTTTCCATGGCTGTGCCTGGGGAGCACTCACTCAACAGGAGACAGCAGCCTCTGCCTGCCTGTCCCAGGAATGATCCCAGGGAAAGCTTTGAACTGGGATCACCCCACAGACAGTTGGGATATACAAGTTTCCCTTCAGTGATAACAGTATCTAGAATGGACACTTAGGCATAATCCCAGCTGCAGCCCTGGGAACATCCCAAAGGCTCAGTCTGGATGAGACAACCTTTGTAGTCATCTGAAACAGAGATCTGTACAGGTGTGACTTCCTTTTATTTCAGAAATCAGTGGGTTATGTGTTGGGTTTGCTGCTAAATAATTTATTCTCCAAATGTAGATCTTTATTAAATTACAGTAAATAAACAGTTGCCTGCCTTTTATCCTGCTGTTTGTGAGATTTAAGGTAATTTCAAGGTGACTGACAGGGAACAGGCCTTTCTGTTTTGATGGGTGCAGCTCTCTTGAAGCAGTTTATACAGTGCCACTGGACCTCTCCAGCAGTATCCCTACAAATGTGTGTGGGTACCAAAGAGGAGGAATTGCTTAAGGTTGTTTTGCCTGTTTGACATTGATATACATGATGTTGGTGTGGGAAGGACCTGTTTCTGTGCCTGCTGCTGGTGGTTGATATGCTTTGTGTTGGCTATCTTGGTGGTTGCTGCCCTGTGTTTTACAGCCTGCCACCTCTGACTTTCATTTCCTATTTTTGTTTATTTCAGGGAGTGAAAAACCCTGAAATATTTTTATATCACTTGTGAATGTTAAATGTTTCTTCTAATCTATGCTTTTCAATGGAGTCACTCACTTTGTTCAATGTCGGGTAGAGGATCTCCTCCCAGAATTACCAGTCTAGGTCCCTGGTATGGTAAATTGCTGCCTGCCAAGCTGGAGTGGCTCGCAGGGTGGTGAAAAAGCTGGAAGGATGGGAATGAGCAGGCTGGAGGTGGCTGGGGTGGCTGACAGGGTTACTGGGGCTGAGCACACGCAGTGTGTGCCAGGAGAAGATGTCACCTACTCCCTCCAGAAGAGCCCACAGTGTGGTGCAGGAGGTGGCAGGTGCTGCCCTGGTGTGCTCTGACAGTTTCCACGTTCTTGACCTTTTCCATTATCCCGTTTTCCCCCTGTGCCCAGACACGTGGGAGGTGCCCTTTGAGGAGATCTCGGAGCTGCAGTGGCTGGGCAGCGGGGCTCAGGGCGCCGTGTTCCTGGGCAAGTTCCGCGCAGAGGAGGTGGCCATCAAGAAAGTGAGGGACCAGAACGAGACGGACATCAAGCACCTGCGGAAGCTCAAGCATCCCAACATCATCGCCTTCAAGTAGGTTGTAACCCTTCTCAGGGGCTTTGTCCAGGCAAGAGCTGTTGGCTCAAGTTCCCTGGGAAGGCTTTTACAATCCTGTGTCTAGGACAAAGTGGTTGCCACCCTTCCTGTCCAGTTGTCTGTCTGCTGCTGCTCACTGTGTGTTGTCTTTGACAGGGGAGTTTGCACGCAGGCCCCGTGCTACTGCATCATCATGGAGTACTGTGCCCACGGGCAGCTCTACGAGGTCCTGCGGGCCGGCAGGAAGGTCACCCCGCGGCTGCTCGTCGACTGGTCCACGGGGATTGCCAGTGGCATGAACTACCTGCACCTCCACAAAATCATCCATCGAGACCTCAAGTCACCAAAGTGAGTCTCAGCTGCTTAAACATCCCTTAGTTTGGGTTCCTCAAGTCACCAAAGTTAAACATCCCCCAGCTGTGGTTTTTCGGGTCATCAAAGTGAGTCTCAGCTGCTTAAACATCCCTTAGTTTGGGTTCCTCAAGTCACCAAAGTTAAACATCCCCCAGTTGTGGTTTTTCGGGTCATCAAAGTGAGTCTCAGATGCTTAAACATCCCTTGGTTGGGACTATTTTTTCCTTTACTTGAGAAATAGTGTAACGTTTGGTCAAAAGGCTCTACTATTTTTTGCCCCACATTGACTCAAAACTAATGAGAGTGAAACTATTGCAACTTGTTGGCACTTACCAAGAGTGGAAATTTTACTGGTATCTTCCATGATAAATAGCAGTCAGGTCTTTTTGGAAAGTGGGATATTCTGTTGCCTCCTGACTTTTTAGTCTTCCTTCTTACTCTCCTATTATTTCCCTGGTTTTCTGGCATGTGTCTTCCTCATTTCTCTGTTGCTTTCTGACTAAAATGTTCTGGCTTCTTTATATTCTTATTCCCTAGATGTTTATTACTTCTTTAGTCTGTGACAGTGCATTAAGATAATGCTTTTAGATGATTTGCAGCACAGTTTAAGGTACAGCTTTGCCTCTGGATCCTCAGTTACTTGTTAATTTGCAGTTTTATTGAGATTGATTTTTGACTCGTGGCATTAAGAAATGCATTTAAGGCACGAAACACAACTACCCAAAAGAGAGTGAGAGCTTTTATTGGGGAAAATACAAAATATTTTCTTTTGTACTGCGCTTGTGAGCAGCGTGGCCTCATCAACAGATTGTGTTGTTTAAGAAGGAATTTACTCCTGTGGCTGTTGTGGTGCAAGAAAAATCACAAAATGGTGATGACTTCTTTTTTTTTTTTCCTTTTTCCAGTGTTTTGGTTACACACACAGATGCAGTAAAGATTTCAGATTTTGGTACATCTAAAGAGCTCAGTGACAAAAGTACCAAAATGTCCTTTGCGGGGACAGTGGCGTGGATGGCCCCGGAGGTGATACGGAACGAGCCTGTCTCCGAGAAGGTGGATATCTGGTGAGTCCTGTTCATGGTCAAGTACCTTCACCTTCTCTTCAGTCCCTTGTTTCCCAGCACTTTCCATGTCCTTTCCTCATCCTGTGCCTGAGCATGGTTTGCTCTTTGGTGGGCTGTTCATTTCTCCTTCTGCCTGGTGCCCTGAGCTTTGGTGGGCTCTGATGGAAAGGGAATGACACAGGTTCCAGCTAAAGCTCAGTGCAGTCTGTGTCTTGCAGGAAGGAAATGCAGAAATTCTTCCCTGTGTCCTTATCCAGCCCAGAGCTTTCTCCCAGTGCTGTGCTCAGGGCCCCCTCAGCAGCCTCCACAGCCAGGGTGGTTTTTCCATTGCTTCTGGTCCTCTTCAGGGCCATGCTGGAGCTGTGGGCAGGCCCCATCTCTGCTCCCTGCCCCTTGTGCTTCCTACACACCAGGCTAGTTGTTTTATGGGCAGCCCCAGGATTACAGTCCAGTGAATCCAATCCCAGATCCAAAAGGGAGGAAACCAGGATAGGTTGTAAGAGTTTTGGAGCCTGTTTCCATTGATGTGGAACATGCTTTGTGTCCAAATGAACACAAGGAACGGTTCAGTCTCTGTGCTATTAAAAATGCTTGAGAGGGCTTGGCCTTGGAGTTCCTTTGGGAAGCCTCTCCACAGGTTTCAGAGCCCTCAAGGGATCTGCATCTCTGTTTCTGCTTCATTATTTCTGCATATTAAATGTCAGCAGCCAGGACAAATGCCCTTCTCCCTGCTTTACAGCCAGGAGGGACTTTGCTTCCTGTGGTTTTTCAGCTTCAGTTGCTGTCCCTTCCCTGGCAGGACAGGGAGCTGCTGGACAAAGCTGTGGGTGGTCCAGGGTGCAGTGGAGTCAGGAGCTGCTGCTGGAGTTCTAGCTCAGGCCTGGGCTTGACCTGAAGGGCAAGATTTCCTGCAGGGAAGGTGATGTTACCTGTGGTGTGAAGCTGCTCTTGTGCCCATGGTGTCCTGTGTGTTTATTTTGGATGTCCAGGTCACAGCACAGCTGGCTGCTCTGGGAGAACACTGGGGTTGCTCTGGAAAGAAAATACACCCAGCATTTGTCTGCTGAACCCCTTTCTTTGAATCACAGGATTGTGAGGACAAGTAGTGCTGGATTTCCACCTTCACCTTTCTGTCCTTTAGAGTGGTTTATGTTCAGGAATATTTCACAGAATATCCTGTCCAATAAAACCTTTGCTCCTTCCCTCAGTGACACGGAGATGTTGCTCTTTGGTGCCAGTTCCTCTGGAGTTCACAACAGTGGTGATTGCTCAGACTGTCCCTTGCCATCCATTCCTCCTTCAAGATGAATAAAAATGATGCTCATGAATGCTGCCAACAAATGAGAACAGTTCCTGAGCTGCTTATATGTCTGCTCTCTCTCATCTCTAACAGCATGCAGAAAAATAAATCTATAATCTTATCAGGAGTCTTGGAAATCCTTTGTCAGTTCTTAGTCATAACAAATATGAAACCAGATGAGCTTTCCCTGGTAGTTTGTCCAACCTCCTGGAGCCCTGCTTTCTTGCAGAAAGGGATTTCGAGGCCAGAAATGTTCAAAATCTGCTTGTTTGTTGCTTTTTTTTTTTTTACATATGGTTTGAAACCAATGGGCTTTGAAAGTGCAGTGTTTTTCACATGAAGTTATTTCCTGACTGATGGTTGTTCAGACCTGGTTGTTTGTCCCTTAGAAGTTCTTCTGTACTTAATAAAAGCACTGGATTTTGGTATAAGCCAGAAACATCCTTCTCACCTTTCACCTGGCTGTAGTCTGCAGCTTGGCAGGCTTGGTGTCCCACACAGGAGTGGGACAGAGTGAGGTGGCACATCTGGCTTGGAAACAGGGATGGTGGTGCCTCACCTGTATCACAGCCCAGTTGTTGGTGTGCAGTAACAGTGGTGGTGGTTCTCAGCAGCATTTTGTTTACCTCTGTAGTGACTGGTTTGGTGTTTCTTTGGTGTTTTATTGGGTGATTATTGAATACAAAAAAATGTTTGCTGTTCAAAATTTAGGTTTTGGTTTTTTCTGGTAACTTCACTAAGGAAGAGAAGCAAAGTGAGTTTTCTTAACTACATCTTTCAGTTCTTGTGGGAGATTCTTTCCCTGACTGAGTTCTCTTAATTAATTTTTTTTGCTTTATCCTTCCTTTCTTCAGAACAAAAGGAATATCAGATGAGACCTCATGTGCTTTTGGTACTGACAGTTTTGCAAGCAGCATTTGTTTCCTAATTTCTGTGTTGCAGTAGTTGTAGTGCTGAGTCTTAAACCTTGAAACTTTTACCTGGGTCTACAGGTAACAGCAGAGGGAGCCTTTGGTTAGGGAAAAGAAAACAAAACCAGTTAAATGAAATGTAAAAAAGCCACAAAACCTTTGTTGTGTTGTCTCTGTAAGAGACTTGTCAGTCTGTGCAGTAGTCAATCATCTGTTCTTACCAGCAAGAACAGTCTAAAGTCTGTCTGAGAGTAGACTTTGGAGTCTTTTCATTTAAGAGGAACAAGACTTAATCTGCACAAAAAATGTGCTTTGAGGATCTTTAAAATCTCACAAAGAAGTAGGAAAGGATGGGTGGAAACCAGTGTGGATTTGTGCTGGAGCAGAGGAGTTACCTGGTGTGCTAAAAACCACCGTTGCACCTACTTGCAGTGTTGGAACAGACATCCCTATTTCCCTGTTTTATCCAATAAACTGTTTTTTTTCAAGCTCCAGATGTTTCTGTTAACAGCTTCTGTGTGAGCTCAATTTACCCTGGTTTATTTCTTTATCAGGTCGTTTGGAGTGGTTTTGTGGGAGCTGCTCACAGGAGAGATTCCCTACAAGGACGTGGACTCTTCGGCCATCATTTGGGGAGTGGGCAGTAACAGCCTCCACCTTCCTGTCCCTTCCACCTGCCCAGATGGCTTCAAAATCCTCATGAAGCAAACCTGGTAAGAGCCTGAACCCCCCACAGCACAGACCTTGGCTGGCTCCCACCAAACCCACGAAAGTCAGGGTGGGAATATGGAGGCCAGAGCAGAGGGCTCTGAGATACTCTCGCACTTGTCCCGAAAGCAATAAGTTTTAACACTCTGGATTCTGCTTCCTTGTGGCAGCAGTGCCTGGATGCCAAGACATCTTCAGGAGCCTTCCCAGAGGTTGTTGCTTTGCTGTAGCAAAGTGGGGGATAAAAGGTGGCTCTGTGGGAAGACAAAAGGAGCTGGAAGGAAAGTAGGGGTAAAATTCCTTGAGGCCACATCCAGAGTGAAGGGGACTGATTTTTTCACTCAGAAAACCCCTTGTGAGCAACTGGATTTTGGACTGCACAAAGAGGAATACAAGCCTTTTGTCCGGAACACAGATTTTCCAGGTTCAGATATGGAAAATGCTTTCAATTTCCTCCATGTACCAGATTAGAGTTGAAATTCTTTGTCTTGGGTTTCACACTGAGGCTTTGTCTTTGTAATTGCATCTTGACACAGAGTAAAAGGTCCTCCAACATTTTCCCACTCCATGGATTTTACCAGCCTTCCTCTCCATGGCACGAAGGGGACAACAGGCCAGAGCATGTGTGGATCTCTCCCAGTGGCTGTTTACCCTGAGCTGCAGCACTGGGGCTGTGGCAGCTTGTGCAGCTCGGTACAACAGAGCACCTACCAACACTTGTATCCCCACCTAGTGGAAGGAGGTGGTTGGTGTAGGCTCAAGAATCTGCTCTTGCCCTGTGCAAGGTGGACTCAGTCCTGAAACTCAAGTGCCGGTCCTTTTTCTCAAAAATCCAAACGTTTTTGTACTTTTCTGTGATTTTTCAGTCTGTAGTCTCATTTTCTGGTCTTAAACATTTGCACCTATTTTGTTTCTTCAGAATGGTTCATCACAAACCACCTCTAGCATAATTAAATTGTATTCAGCAAAAGAGAAAACCAGAAAAGCTCCTTTGCTCTACCCTGTCAGCTGCTTGGTTCAGAGAATAGGATCTAGTGAGACCCTTTCAGAAGGGCAGGAGAGGCTGGCAGTGCCCATCCCTCACCCCAGAAGGGCAGGAGAGGCTGGCAGTGCCCATCCCTCTCCTCACCCTGGCTGTTTCTGTTTGGTTTCAGGCAGAGCAAGCCCCGGAACCGTCCGTCCTTCCGGCAGACACTGATGCACCTGGACATCGCCTCTGCTGATGTACTGGCTACTCCTCAGGAAACCTACTTCAAATCCCAGGTAACTGGGGAAAGGCTGTAGCCTGTGAGTACTGGAATTAGCTCCAAGGATCTGATTGTGGAGGGTGCACTGAGTAGAGAAAGTCTGGATCCATGATTTCAGTTTGATTCTTGGGGAGGAGCAACCTGATGGGTGTTTGGTAATCTTTTATCCAAACTTTCCCATGCTGAGACTTCTGCTGCAGGTCTTCAAGGGGCAAATAGACTATCACTCTAGACAGGCATCATCATGGGGCTTTCAAAATCATGAGCCTTTCTACTTATTTTCACTGCCAAAAGTAAAGAAAATGTTGTCTTAGGACAAAAAGAACTCTAGGAATTTAAAAAAATATTTCTTAGAAAATGCAGATATGTTGTAAATTCTCTGTTTGAAGCACAAAATTGTAAATACCATTTGAAAATGCTGGCACTAAATGTGCTGCGGTGTTGTTACCCAAAATAATTCAGCTAACAAAAATACATTCTCAACCCAAAGCTGTAATTTTCTGCAGACACAAACAACATTGCCCAGGAATTTTTTGTGATGCACCTACAGATCCCAATTCTTTGTAAATAGCTAAAAGTAAATTGCTTTCCTAGGCTGAATGGAGAGAAGAAGTGAAGAAACATTTTGAGAAAATTAAAAGTGAAGGAACTTGTATCCACCGGCTGGATGAAGAATTGATTCGCCGTCGGAGAGAAGAGCTGAGGTGTGTTCACAGTCTTCTGTGTGTACTGTTTGCTTTTCCTATCCAGCCTTCCCTTCCCAGCTAAAGAAGCCCTCAGCTTGCTCTCACAGGGCCTCCTGCTACAGCCCAGACTCTTTTTATTCTGCTCTTGTACTGAGTTTCCCAAAACAGGACCCAGTGTTCCTGGTGGTATAAATTTGGGCAGCCTAAATTCCTTGTGAGCCTTGAAACCAAAATTGACATAGGCGTGGCCAAGGCCATGAGCACTGCTTGGCTGATGGGAGCTGGAGAGGAGCAGTGGGAGCTGTCGCTGTTCCAGGGCAGTCTCAACAGTTTGCTCCAGACAAGGTGGCAAAGGCTTGTGTGTTTCCCAGGGAATATTTCTGCCTGAGAATTGGTGTTTGTGATAACAGCACTGAAGCAGAGACATCCATCTCAGTGGGAAATCCATCCTGAGGTTGGCTGTGAGCTTTCTCTGCCCTGATACTTTCTTTGGGTTGGTTATTACAGAGAAGTGAACACACTTCATATATACAGCCCACTGAAATGCATTTTGATTATACCAGCTTAAAAACGAAAGCAGAGGGTTTATTTTAAGAAGGGAAATTGTATCATGTGATACAAATTTGCAAATACAGTAGACAGAGAAACATAAAACTAAGAAGCGATTCTGTGTCAGACCTGAGGTGCCAAAGGGGCCTTTGGCCAGGGAATTTGATGCAGTGGTTGTTCAGTGTTCCCTGTCCCCAGGGAGCTTGGGGTGGCCACATCTTTCAGCTGTACTGGAGCTGTGTGGACACCCTGCTGTTAATGAAATGCAGACACACGACTTTTTTCCTGTTTCTGTAGAGGTTGGTTTAGCCCCTTCTTTGTGCAAACAGGCTGATCAGGGCTTGGCCAGAGGGCTCCTGGGTGTGTGTGAGGCATTTGCAGCTCTTCTAGGGAGAAGTGTTGCCACACTTTCAAGGCTGTTAAACACTTTCTAAACCATGCCATGATTTATTGCTGTGTCAGGCTCTTAATCAGTCATCATTCACTGTTAGCTGTATCTGGGATTCAGTGCAGTACAGCTGGAAAATTTGACTTTTAAAAGGCCTTTTCCTAAAGCACCTGTACTTTTCCTCATTCTCTTCTCTTGGTCCATGAAGTCAGGCTGGACTAAAGCCTTTTGTGCCTTTCAGACATGCGTTGGATATCCGTGAGCACTACGAGAGGAAGCTGGAGCGAGCCAATAACCTGTACATGGAGCTCAGTGCTATCATGCTGCAGCTGGAGGTGCGGGAGAAGGAGCTCATCAAGTACGTGTCTGGGCACGGTGATGTGAGCAGTCTGCACACAGCACAGCACAAACAGCACTTCATTTCTAAACTGGATTGCAGATTTAGTGTCCCCTGACTAACCACAAAAGTTAGGGAGTTGCTGGTGAGCAGGGAGAGGTCCCTTTGGAGTGAATTCCTGCAGACCACAGTCAGTGGTTACTGACTTGGAGAAAGGCACCTTCCCATTTGGTGCTGGCATCCTTTGGTCCATGCATGAAGGGAATGGCAGTGCTGCTCCTGGACTGTGTGCCAGGGCCTTGTGCCTGCTGCCTGATTTAGAAGGAATTTAGAAGGAGTTTAGAAGTGTCAGTGTGCTTTCCCAGCTGAGCAATCAGGCATGCAGCATGTTCCCTGCAGAGCCAGTTCCTGTCCAGGGGGAGCAGCAAGCGGAGAGAGACACAACTGATGTGGTTTTCTTTTTTTTTCTTTCCCTGATGTTTCAGGAGGGAACAAGCAGTGGAAAAGAAGTACCCTGGAACTTATAAACGCCACCCAGTCAGACCAATCATCCACCCCAATACAGTGGAGAAGTTGATGAAGAGGAAAGGGGTGTCCCATAAACCAGGCAGTCAGACCAAACGGTGAGAAGGAACAACCCAGTCCTGTGCCAGAGCCAGTGGTAGATCCCCACTGGGCAGTTCCTTCCCTTTGAGCCTGATGAAATGTAGGGTGGGACAAAGGGGTTTCACACTTGAGCCTGGTCTGATCCCCAGAACCATAATTGTTTAATTATCTTAAGGTGAAGGGGATGAATCCTGCCATCCCTGCTGCCTGGGCAGATCTCTGGAACCACAGAATCACAGGATGTGTTGGTTGAATGAATGAATTGTTGGTCCATGTGATTTTTGAGCAGATGATGGTGCTTGGACAGGATGTATCTCTTGTGTTTTCTCAAATTCCTAACTGCCCAAGATCGTCCTTGACTTGGATGGAAATAAGCAGGGAAACGGATTGTGGAAATCAGGCAGGCCTCAGGAAGAATGGATTTATTGTTGAAGAATTAATTTGGGATTTGAGATTTGGGAATTCATGCTGTCCTTTCAGTTACTTCTCTTCTGCATGACTTTTAGATAGGGAGATTATTTTTTTCTAGAAGAGTTGTCTTAGTCTTTACTTTTTTGGGGATTTCCAGGAGTTAGTCCTGATTACAAGTGAATAATCACTTCTGAATTAATATCCCCACATGGCTCTTAGATGAGCAGCCTGATCACCACCATTGTACATGCACAGAGTGAGAGCCATGCTCTACCCAAGGTCCTGAGAGGGAGCTATTTTGGGAGAGAACATCAAAATAAGAGCGGAAAAGGAGAGTGTGTGACAGCTATTGGAAAAAACAGCAAGACAAGAGTGTAGAGCAGGATGGGCTGAATGGAGAGGATGTTGAGTGGAGAGAATCACAGGGACCAAAATGCAGGAGTCAAGCAGCTGAAGGGGAGGGCAGCCTGTAGATTTTAGGATGCAGAGTGCTTTTGGTTCCAGCTGCCTCTTCATCCTGGCTCTGGGCCGGTGTCATTCTTTCTTTGTGGCTTGACATGTAACTTCTTCTTGTCTCCCAGGCCAGATCTACTGAAGTCAGAGGGCATACCCAGCACAGAAGCAGCATCCAATGGCTCCCCAGTCTCAGGAAGTCCCAAGATGTCAACCCTGAGTGGCAAAAGCCGGTACCGCAGCAAGCCCCGGCACCGCCGGGGGAACAGCAAAGGCAGCTACAATGAATTTGCAGGGATCTTGAAAAACCAGCCAGCGCAGGATGATGCCCCCCAGCCCGGCCCTCCCCACCCTCCCCACGCCCCCGCGGCGCCGCAGCAGCCCGGGCACAGTCCCCACGGGCAGCACTCGCGGCTGCACGCCCACGGGCAGGACATCGCCACCTGCGCCAACAACCTGCGCTACTTCGGCCCCGCGGCCGCGCTGCGCAGCCCCCTCAGCAACCACGCGCAGCGCCGCGTCTCGGGCTCCAGCCCCGACCTCATCTCCACCGCCATGGAGGCCGACTGCCGCCGCGGCCGGGACAGCAGGGACAGCACGGCCGAGCGCTGGGAGTGCTGCCAGGCGGATCCCTACGACCCCTGCCTGCAGTGCAGGGATGAGGACAGTGGCCAGGCTCAGATGGCGTCTGTGGAACCAGGAGGGAGCCGCCCCCAGTCCCCCGCGTCCCTCTACGAGAGCGCGCAGTTCATGGAGAAGCTGGAGGAGCAGGGCACGGCAGTGTCCTCCCTGGGCACTCCCCAGCACTTGGCTTCCTCAGGGCTGCCCTGCAAAGCAAGATCCCTCCAAAAGGTGAAGACAGAGCACTGGGGTTTGAAGATGGGGTTTTGGTAGGGCCTGGTTCTCTTATGTGCAGTTTCACCAATTGGTTTGAGTTGCAGCTTGTTCTACTCAGTTATTGACGTTGAAACAGTCTCAAAATGCTTTAAAACCTTTCTCAAAGGAAGGGATAAATGCCTTCTTTAAATTGTTCTCTAATATCACGTGAGAGTTTCTTTGAGAATCTGTGGTGCTGCTGTGTCTCAGGACAAAGATTCAGCATTTGCCATGGTCTTGAGGACATGCCTTTTGCTGCACCTGCCTGAAATTTTCTCCCTACACTGAAAGTCATAGTTCTCCTGTATTTTGTGAAGATTTTGCAAGAGTAAAAAGGAGGTTATGACACAGTTGTACAGAAGCAGCTCTTTGTTCCTCCTGCTTCCATCTAGGTGGTGAGAGAAATAGGAACCAGTCTGAGTTCAAAGAGCAGGAAAACTGAGCCTGGCTTGAAAAGCCAAGGGAAATAGTGTCATTATCAGACCAAGAGTGTGGTTTGGCCCCAGCATGATGGGACTAGGACCTTGTAAGGCAAGGGGATGGGATGAGATAAAGGCTTAATCTGAATGAGGGGCTAACAGGCTGGATAGAAGGAGGCTGTAAAAAAAACAACAGCGTTGGGGTAAATTTAGATGGGAGAAGGAGAATAAAAGGCTCTGTGCTCACTGAGGTATGAAACAAATCCCAGGTTCTCCTAGTTGGGGAAGCCTATTGGCAAAGGCTGTGTCATCCACAATCCTGCTCTATTGATGGGCTGTAGTAAAGCCAAGAGTGCCGAATCAGCTCCATAATTTATGTGAGTTTCCATGTGATGCTTATTACTTGATTTGCTTCAGCGAGAATCTGGAACGTTCTGTACTCCATACCTGCTGAAATACTCCAGTGTATTTCCCAGTCACTCACTCCAGGTTTGGGAATAGCAGCTTTGATGCTGTCTGAAACAACCTCCTAGTTGGCAATGTCTGAGTCAGTGTTCCTGACATACAGGCTGTTTTCTGGTCTAGATTCTTGCAGCCTCTAGATTTTTGCACTGTTGTGCAGTGACTTTGTCCTGAAGGACCAAGGGTCAGCTATGTTTGAACGTCCCCAAATATGACACCCTTTTTGTCCTTGCTTTCTGCCAGAGTGGGGATGAGTCGTCAGAAGAGGAGGAGGGCGAAGTTGACAGTGAAGTGGAGTTTCCTCGTAGACAAAGGTAAAAGGTGAATTCACTCTAATCTCTCTTTGGTGGGACTAAACTGAGGAGAGCTCTCAAAGCACCTGCACAGCAGCACTGAAACTGGTGAAGGTGCTGGCAAAAGAGCAGAATCCTATTCTCTGTCCCATCCACCCTCAGCTGATCCCTCACATCCACTCACTGTTCCAGCCCATCCTGAGATGTTCTCTCTGGCCCAGCTTTCTTGCTGGCTTGCCTGCAGGCTGTTTGCAGCACAACTTGATCACACTTGATAACATTATTCTGCCTCCGTAAGTGAGCTGCTGCATCTGTTTCACCAGGATCAGACTTAGGGGATGTGGGAACCCTTTGTGGGCTGCTCCCAATGTTGTTTATAAATTGTTGTTGCAGTGGGTAAGACTCCAGACCAGCACCTTTGTAGCTGAATTCAGATAAGATTGCAGAGCTAAGTGACAACAGCAGATCAAATTTGATAGTATTGCTTGTAAAATAAGACTTAGGGGGAGTGTTCCTACATAAGCCTGGGGACCAGCAGGATTTACAGTACTGTGCTCAGCAAAGATATCATGGACTTGGTCCTGCAGCTTCATGAAAGCAGCTGCTTCAAGTGCAGGAGTGATCCAGCAGGCAAACAGGCTAAAGGTTTGATTCAGAGGAGCAGAGAAGAAAATAAAATCTAGTCTCCTGTTGTGTGCATCCACAGCACACCTGAAGCTTAAATCCTAATGCTCCCTTCATTGCCCCAGCTCAAAGACCACAGTAAAGTTTGGAAAGGTACTGAGAAGTGTGACAGGAGTGGTTAGGGATGGTTTCTGTAGAAGAGGAGATTAAACCCATGTGAAATGTTTCTTTAGCAGGAGGAAAGGCAATACCGGAGGTGCATGAAATTGTAATTTATGTGGAGAAAATAGACAAGGAATGGTTCTTCACATTCATGTTAGGGGCAGCCAGTGAAGCAAACAGGGTAAAATGAACAAAAGGAAGCGCTTTTTCCATCCAGAACATTTTCAGATGTGCAGCTCATTGTCAAGGTGTGCTGTGGAAATCAGAGCATGAAGAGCTGTAAGTGCAGAATTTCTGGAGTATGGATCCATCAGTGACTGTTAGCATTGTCACCTGGGTTTGAGCTTCTGCTAGGAACTCAGATCTGCTGAATGGTACAGGCCAGGAAGAGATGCCAGGAGAAAGCAGGCTCTGTCTGCATACCCTGTTCTCATACTTCTCTCAGATTATTCCTTCCTGCCTGGGGTTGAAGGCAGAATGCTGGGCTGGATGAGTTATGTGACATCCTGTGGGATGTTGTTTCCTCTGTGATTTACTTACTTGGAAGATTAGGAGGACAAGTTGCCCGTTCCATGTGATGCCCAGTTGTGGGTCTCCTGGCATGTTCCCTCAACTGATATGTTGCCCCATTGCTCTTGAATCCTGGCACAAGACCATTTCTGTGGTCAAGTAACTGTGAGTTTATTTTTTGAGTGGATGGTCCTAAATCCTGCCTGGCGTTTGGGATGGCTGCCAGGTGATGCAGCAATTCCCAGGTGAGTTAGCTTGAACTCACAGAGTCACTGTATTGGAAGAGACCTTTAAGATCATCAAGTCCAACTCAAGCCCTAACACCTCAACTAAATCATGGCAGTGAGTGCCACATCCAATATTTTTTTTAGTCCATCCAGTGATGGTGACTCCACCACCTCCCCAGGCAAACAATTCCAGTACTTTATCATGCTTTCCATTAAATACTTTTGCCTAACATCCAACCTAAGTTTCCCAGTTGAGCAGTACCCCCAAGTCCCTTTCTGCCTGGGCACTGTCCAGCCACATCGTCCCCAGCCTATAGCATTGCAGGGGGTTACTGCAGTCAAAATGCAGGACTGGGCACTTGGATTTATTAAACTTCATCTTACTGGACTCTGCCCATCCATCCAACCATTCCAGGTCTCCCTGCAGAGTCCTCCTACCTTCCAACAGATCCACACACAATCCCAGCTTACTGTCATCTGCAAATTTACTGATGAAAGACTCAATACCCTCATCCATGTCATCAATAAAAATATTAAACAGAACTCCACAGTATTAGCATAGCACTTTAGGAAAATGCACTGTCCAAGAAAAATATGCTCCAGGGCAGATCAGCTAACATGGACATATCAGACAGGATAGAACAGATGAATTTAAAGCTGGTGGTCTTGAACTATATAATTCAGAAGGGTAGAATTCTGTAGCTCCAGGATGTGGAAGGCACTCCACAACGCCTGGTGTAGCAGAGCAGTGAACACAGCACCCCAGAAGTTCCCTGTGACTGCCATCCAAGGTGAGCACTGAACTTCTCCCTGTTTGCAGACCCCACCGCTGCATCAGTAGCTGCCAGTCCTACTCGACCTTCAGCTCTGAGAACTTCTCTGTGTCGGATGGAGAGGAGGGGAACACAAGCGACCACTCGAACAGCCCGGATGAGCTGGCCAACAAGCTGGAGGATGAGCTGGCTGAGAAGCTGGAGGACATGTTGTCCCAGACTCCAGAGATCCCCATTGAAATCTCCACGCAGTCGGATGGGCTTTCGGACAAAGAGTGTGCTGTGCGGAGGGTCAAGACTCAGATGTCTCTGGGCAAACTTTGTGCAGATGAACACAGCTGTGAGGTGAGTTGGTTATCCCCTCATCCTTCCACTCAGTGGAAAAAAACTGCATAAATGTTATGGAAAGGAATCCAGGGACCAAAAAGTTGGAACACTGCCTAGAAAATGCTGTGGTAGGTGTACTATGGCAAAGCAACTGCTGCAATACCCAGTCTTCCTCCTGCTTGGCAGAACAGTGGGTGGAGGAAAGTAGCACAAACAAAACTGAACATAATGTGCTGGTCAAGATGAGTGTGATCTTGGGAGCCCATCAGATTTGCAGTTGCATCACGTGGGATAAAAATACATAATGAAATGGAGTGGATATAAACTGCCTCAGACATACCCATCGGCAGCCTTGCTGACAAAGCTGGGATGACTTTCTTCCTTTCTCTGCCTTTCAAGTGTTTGGGAGGGGTAGGGCAGAGCGTGCTGCATGATCTCCTCATAACCCTGTGTTTGGGAGTGCTGTGACCAGGTATTTCTGTGCTGTCCCCTCTCTTAGGGGAAACAAGTGACCTTTGGTGGGGCAGTCGTGTGCTCTGCCCTCTCCCATGTGTGCCACTCTTCTCCTCTACAGGTGGTGACCTTTACCTGGCTGCTGTGACAGACTGGGATGTGTGCGTGATGTACAGTATAGGAATGGTGCTCAAGTCTCCCCCTTTCTTTTTGTCTTGCAGAACCCACCACAGTTTGGGGAATCAGACTGTGACTCTTCTGAAGGGGAGTGTTCTGATGCCACGGTCAGGACCAATAAGCCCTGCAGCTCTGCTACTTGGTAATACAGATCTCCCCCAAAGCTTCCTGGTACTGGCATTTTGATTTCCCTGAGATTCCACTTCATTCCCCTTCATCACACTTTACAGGAAGAGAAGATGCTTCTCCTTCCCACCCCAGGAGTGATTTGCAATAACCCGAATCTCTGGAAAATGTCCAAATGAAATTAATTCTCTTTGAGCATTTCAATCAAGAATGGCAGGGATGTATTTTATTGAATAATCTAGTTACTGTAACATGGATATTTATTTTTTTGACATTTTAACACTTTTTACTGTAAAGAGTGGATTGTATTTATAGACACACAGACTTGTTGCAAAAAAAAAAAAGTTCAGAAAGCAAGCACACTACAGAGAAACATCCTGGGAGTCCTGCCTGGACAGCTTTGTGTACAGACGCGGGGGATTCTCTTGCTGCTTGCACAGGGGACCAGGCCTCGTGGCCCTGAAGATTGGAGAACAGATCAAGAAAACTAAACCACTCAGTCTTATCAAATGAAGAAAAGCATAAAAAGACCTGACTGTAGGGTCACCTGTGAACAAAGTGTTTTCAGTATAACCAGCTGGGTCATTTTTAATCAGAAGGTGGACATGTTCCTGGAGAAAACTGGTACTGAGGTGCTAACAACCAGGGTCTTCTGAGTTGATACATCCCCAGGAATGTAATGATGGGTTTTATTTTAAGGATTTTTAGTTTCCTTTTTTAATCAGCATTTTGTTGTGAGATCCTGCAAATGTATTCTAACCTCGTCCTCTTGAGAATTGGTATCAGAGCACTTCTTACCACCGTCCTTGCTTCACTCTGGGAGTGTCAACCTCCAGCTGAGCAGGGAAACCTCTCTCAGATGCAGTGGGCCATTTCCCAGTTTACTTCCTCCTCTTACCTCCTGTCTGTTTCAGTCAGTCAAAGAAATCAATCAACTCAGTGTTGGTCAAGCAAGGACTTGCAAATCATGGAAAGCACATTCCGCAGAGCCCGAGCACTTCTTGGGGGGACGCTGGAGACGCCTGGAGTGGACTGGGAGAAGCAGTCTCTCACCTACAGCAGCATCGAGAACCAGCAGAGGGCTGTGTGTTGAGGGGGAAGACTGGGAATCGCTGGCCTGGCTGAGAGAGCATCAGCCCTGCCCTGTCTCCTTATTCACTGTACATTCTTGGAAGCATTAGCAGCTGCCTGCCCTTCATGGCAGGCCTTGTGCAGGGAATCCTGACATGGCCGTGGCACCGCTGCGTCTCGGGTGTGCCCCGAGGCCTCTGTTTCTCCTCCAAGCTGAAATTCTGCAGGTGCAAGTGAGGATAGTACTGGTATGTGACAGGCCGAGGCATTGGCAGATGAGAAAAATTTGTTTTCTGATAGAACTCATAGTGCCTTCCCTTCAAACACTACTCTTCTAAAACAATATTGAAAGAGAACAAAACGATAGAGCACGTTCCCCTCCCCTTCCTTAGTTGATGTCCCCCTGCAAGAGCTCTCCCTCTGCCCTTCCCAGTGTGCTGGCACGGCCAGCCAGAGGTGAACGGCAGGAATGGACCATGGACAGGTACTTCTGTTGCTTTGTTTGTTTACATTTTATGTTAAAATATTGGTTTGAACTTAACTGTGGTAATTTATAGCCTCATGGCAAAGTGAAGGAAAATGTCTTACTTATACAGAGAGCAGTATTGTATGAGTTAAATTATCCCATATTTTTAAATTTTTGTAGCTGGACTACAGACAGATCTTAAGTTATGATGTTATTTTATTATTTATTATCATTTCTGTAGATCAGAAGGTTGGCTTCACCGCTAGCACAATTGTAATCTCTGTGTGTGATGTTACCTTCTCCCTGCTCGCCAGATGGGTGGGAGCAGAGCTGGGCTCAGTGGCTGTCAGGAGTTGCTGCCTCTCGTGATTTCCAGGGATGCTGTTGCTCCAGGGCAGAGAACAGAGAGGGCTGGATGCTGCAGTCAGGTTCCTCGTGAGCAGGGCTGCAGTTTGCTCATGTTGTTGATGGTTGGCAGCCACTGAACTGGTGGGAATGTGGGAAGGGTGGGCAGGGAGTGAGGGGCTTTCGAACTGATCACAAAGTGAATAACTGTGACAAGAGTTCCCTGGCCAGAGCATCCAAAACGATGTCAGGGAGGAGGGCAGTTGCCCTGGGCAGTGAGTCCATGTAGTGGATCACCTGGGCAGGACCAAACAGGCTCATGGAGAGGGAATGACTTGCTCACCCTGCTCTGGGCAGAGGCAGAACCCTGTGAGGAGTGAAGCTCTTTCCTGGCTCCTTCTCTCTTTCTTCCCACCCTCTGTTTCTCCTCCCCAATGTTCTTGTCTCTCAGCCAGTGGCAGGAGGAGCCAGCAGGGCCAGAGATGGCTTTGCTGTGGTGGTGTGAGAGGGGGTTTGGTGGTGCAGATGGTTACTGAGGAGGCTGGAGGCCAAGGTGTGGAAATTTAGCAGTGGAGAACTGTGTGCACGTAACACCTTGTGGTGTAAAGAGAGTTGGAGAATTGCCATCAGGTGTCCCCGTGAGAGGATGGCAAGCCCTGTGCCTCTGGATAGACTCTGCTCAGACCTGGCAGGCTCTGGGAGACCCATGGGCAGCACGGGTATCCTTGGGCAGTCCCACAAACAGGCCCAAAGCAGAGCTGCCTCCAGCTCAGGCCTGTCACTGTCCCCAGGGCCTCTGGCCTGTGGTGATCCAGTCCCTGACAAACAAATTCCAGAGGGATCTGGGCACCTGTGGTCTCTTCGTGGGCTCCACCATGGGATGAAGGTCCTCTGGGCTTTCAGAGCTTTGGTGTTTGGGATTTTGAGACCCTTCTGGGCCAGCTGTCCTGGATGCAGCTGATCCCTCCCCATACTCGCCTGGGCAAGCAGAGCTGCCCCCTCCAGCCTGCCACATTTAGCTCTATTCTCACACCCCCGGGTCATTGCACTGTTCCAGTCCAGTGTTGCTGCTCCTCCTGCTGCTCCTGCCCCTGCATCCCTCTGGGAATGCCACTAGGGCAGCCCCTTGCCCTGCCCATGGAGGTGCCACCCCAGCCTCCCCTGCACACCTCCCGTGGCCTCGCTGTGTGTGGGCAGAGCTGGCTCAGCACCCCCACATTCCCGGGGTGGTTGCTGTCAGTTCTGGGGGGGTTGTGTAGGATTTTCCTTAGTGACACCTCCCTGGGATTGCACAGACACAGTCCCCACATTGCTGTATGGGCACCTCTGCTGTGGTTCCTTGCACTTCTCTCCTGGCAGGGTCTGGGTGGAGAGGTGCAGGTGAGCCTGCTTACTCCTTGTAGTAACAGCGCATTCCAGGGCCGGAGTAAACTGTGTGTTTCCTTTCCAGCATCCCGAGTACCCTGATCCCGTTCTCGTGGCTGCTGACAGCTCCTGAACACTAGCCTAGATTTTCTCCCAGAGCTGAATGTTGCCCTCCCCACTGTTGTGTTAAGTACCCATTTCATCTTGGCCCTGTCCAGTAGTGTTCATCCCCTCCTCCCTGCTCTGTGGATTCCTGAGACAAACTTGATTTTTTTTTGTATTGACCAGTGTACAGTGATGGAAACAAGAATGACTATCAAAGCAAACAATGCATGGAATAAAAAGCCAGTGTACTTCAATGCTGCAGGCTGGTCTGGTGATCTGGGAATGGGTTCCCATAGACTTTGGGATGTCATGAAGCCTTGCTCTGGGGTCTCCCATCTGCCCCTTTCCATATCAGGAAGGTTACTTTATCCTCCAAGTCGATCTCCTCATGGAGAGCAAATACCTAAACCCCAAGAGCTGAGTATCATCCCAGTGGGAGGAGGGGGGTGAGGCCCTGGCACAAGTTGTTCAGAGAAGCTGTGGCTGCCCCTGGATCCCTGAAAGGGTCCCAGGCCAGGCTGGATGGGGCTTAGAGCAACCTGGGATAGTGGAAGTGTCCCTGCCCATGACGGGGTGAAACAAGATGGGCTTTAGGATCCCTTCCAACCCAAACCAATTCTGGGATCTTAAGTTCTCCACAGCTGGGACAGGGCCCACCTCTTTATTTGGAATCCTCCTAGTCATACAGGAGCAAATGTGTGGGTTTCAAGGTGCTTTTCAAGGACAAATCTCTGCCAGTCAGGCACATCCATTCCTGTTCTTTTCCCCTTTATTCTCTATGGGGAGTAGCAGCCACTGGGAGACCAGGGAAGCTGTCTCAAGTGTTCTGACATGACTGATTCAGGCAGCTCAAATCCTGAGCATTTTGCTGCAGCATGTGCTGGTTTAACATGGGAATCAAAGAAGAATCTTCTATAGCTGCACCCTGAAACACCATTATTTTTTCAACTTGGTGCTTGTACAGCTGCACAGGAGCACATGGCTCATCATTTCAGGCCAAAAATGCTAAATCTGTCTGCAGTTGGAGGGAGCAGAGCCTGCCTACTGCCTGCAGGGTTGTGCTTGGCCAGTGATGCACAGCTGGGGTCTGGTTTGCCTTCCTCACAGGATGCCAATACTCCTCCTTTTATTCCCCACAGCCTTGGGCACACAGGAGACTGATTTAAATGAAACAGGCAAATTAACTGAGTGTTCACAAAACCCCTGTATCTCTTTCTCCGTGCAGATACACGCACAGATAAACATTCATTAAAAATAAGAACAGACACCTCCTCTGAGATGAGAAGGATGATTAAAAATTGCCACTGTCCTTGGTGGCACAGAGCATGCAGAATATAACCCCTGGGAAGAGAGTCCTGCAGCTTTTACCCCAAAACTGGGGCACCTAAGCCATCACAAGCTCTTTCTGCCATTTACTGTCTGAGCTTGCTTGTCTCCATTCAGCTTCAGGTGTTTCTTGCTGTATCTCTTGATGAGGGTCCCTGGAATCAGCGCTGCCACAGCCATGGCCAGCAGCTTGAGCAGTGTGTCCCAGGAGAAGATGGCATCCAGAGAGGTGATTTGGGACAGAATGGCCCCTGTCTGCACACAGATGAAATTGTATGGTGTAAGGCCTGAAGGAATCAGAGCAGAAAAAAGCTGTTAGTTCCCCCCTAGAGAAAATTAGCTAAATATGCCCAAAGCCACACACAGACATCACAGAACTGTTAGGGTTGGAAGGACCTCTGGAGATCATCCAGTCCAACTCCCCTTGCTAAGGAAGGGTCACCCAGAGCAGGTAACACAGGAATGTGTCCAGGGGAATCTGGAGTGTTTCCAGAGAAGGAGACTCCATGCCCTCCCTGGGCAGCTGTTCCAGTGCTCTGCCATCCTCCATGGAAAGTTCTTCCTCATGTTGAGGTGGAACTCAGTGTTTTAATGTACAGCCATTTCACACACTGAGGTTTGTGCTTGTAACAGAAGGAATCAGGTGTAAAGCACAATTTGCAGCATTGGTGACACCTCCAGAATGCTCAAGGGCAGCACAGAGGAAACAGACCAAGGGTCAGAGTCCCAACTCTGCCCTCCCTGGCTCAGTGATACCAAGAGCAGCAGTGTCACACTGTCCCCTCAGGCTGTGTCCCCAGGCCTTACCAATGAGAACGGAGAGAAAGAACTGGGACAGGGGGATGTTTAAAATGGGAGCCGAGAGGTTCAGAAACCAGTTTGGTGTCATGGGGAACAGCCTCAGGAACAACAAGAAGAAAAATAGGCAGCTCCTGTTCTCTTCTACCTGCCAAAAGAAACGTTCCATATCATTCCTGCTCCTTAAACAGCAGTAACATTCAAATGGCCGTGATACTGGAGTGAATTTTTCTTATAACACGCCACAGTGTACCAGCAGTTCAGAACTGAGGGAAAGCAGCAATACTGTGTCTGTATAGAGCCTAATGGTGAGCCAGCCCTCTTCAAAGAGGGGTGGAAATGGGATCTCACCAGAATGAAAGATGAGGGGGTCAAAAGCAGAACCAGCTCCAGGGTACAACACAGCATGGGATGGATGGAGCACAGAGGCTTCCCAAACACTCCTTTGTTTCATATCTGCTTTTCCTTAGGATCCAGGATTTTCCTGGCATCCCCTCTGCCAACAGGTTTGCTCCAAGAGAGCAGCCTGCTCCTAGACTGTGCCCTCAGCAGGCCTGGTGCATCCCCTGCACACACTGGCTTTCACTGTCACACCAAGAGCAGCCTGGCCCAGGGCCACCATGGGTGTCAGCAGAACTGCCAGCTCTTACCTTCCCTTGCAGCAGAGCCACCTTCTCAGGGAAGAAGTGCACTATGAGCTGCTTGCCAAAAGCTGCAGAGAGCAGGTAGCACAGGGTGGCTCCCACAGACGTCAGCACTGAGCACAGCACCAGCCCCATCCATGGTCCAAAAAGTGCTCCAGCCAGGACATTCTGTGGGGACAACATGGAGTGAGGCCTGGGGGACACGGTGTGTCACAGAACCGCAGAATTGTTAGGGTTGGAAAGGGCCTCTGGAAATTATCCAGTCCAAATGCCCTGCCAAGGCAGGGTCACCCAGAGCAGGTGACACAGGAACAGGTGGGTTTGGGATGCCTCCAGAGAAGACTTTGCCCTCCCTTGGACACCTGTTCACAGTGCTCTCCCACCCTCCATGCAAGGAAGTTCTTCCTCATATCGAGGTGCAACTTCTTGTGTTTTAGTTTATGGCCATTGTTCCTTGTCCTGTTGCTGGACATTACTGAACAGAGTCTGGCACCATCCTCTGACACCCCTTGGAGATATTTATATGCATTAATGAGATCCCCCCTCAGTATTCTCCAGACTAACCATCTCTCATCAGAGAGATACTCCAGCTGCACCTCTTTGTGGCCTCCGTTGGACTCTCTTCTTGTATTTTCCTGCGGAGCCCAGATCTGGACCTGGCACTCCAGCTGTGCCTCACAGCTGGGCTGAGCACAGGGGCAGGATCACGCCCTGACCTGCTGGCAACGCTCTGCCCGGTGCACTGCAGGATCCCACCGCCCTTCCTGGCCCTCGGGGCACATTATCCACCAACACTCCCCGATCCTTCCCAGCAGAGCTGCTCTCCAGCAGGTCAGCCCCGACCCCTACTGCTCCTAAGGGTTGCTCCTGCCCAGGTGCGGGCCCGCTCGGTCCCTCCGGCTCCTCCTGCCCCATCCGTGGGTCCCCGGTCCCTCGCCCCGCGCCGCCCGCCTCGTACCAGGAGGCTGGAGCCGGGAATGGCGAAACTCTGCTTGTACAGGTACGCGCCGCAGAACAGGGCCAGCGCCGCGCCCCGGTGCTGTCGCTCGTAGTCCCGCAACGCCTCGGCCAGATCCCGCAGCTCCTCCAGGTCCGCCGGGAACCGCAGCGCCCTGCGAGGGGAGAGACGCACGGGCAGCGCCGGGGGAAGGGAGGGACACACGGGCAGCGCCGGCCGCCCACACCCACCTGCGCGTCTGCCCCGCGCTCAGCCGCACCGAGAGCAGCCACAGCGCGGCCGTGGCGGCCACAAAGACGAGCAGGAGCCCAGCCGGGCGCCGCCACATCCCGGGTCGGGGCCGCCGCTGCTGCCGCCGGACGGAGCCGAGCCGAGCCGAGCCGAGCCGAGCCGAGCGAACCCGGCCCCTCCCGGCCCGGCCCTGCCGCCCTCAGCGCCCCGACCGCGTGCGCAGGCGCGGGGCGGGGCCTCTGTAAGGGGCGGGGCCTGTGGGCAGTGGCGGTGGGCGTGAGGGGGCTTTGCGTATTAGTGGGGCTCGCTGCACCTGCTGCTCATGGGGCTCCAAGCCGCGGACACACGCTTTAAATCCCCGTTTGAAACTTTCGCTTTGAGCCTCCCTTTTAAAGCCACGCTTTAAAGCCTTGTGCCGCCATGGTTTTATTGTCACTCCCCCAGCCCGTTTGTACACTGCATGGAGAGCGGTCGCGCTGCTCGGTCCCCTCAGAAGGCGCCCGGGGCCCCCCAGGTGAGTCCCCACACGGCGGGGAAATGTCTCTGCCCCGTCCGGGCACAGCGTCCTCGGGAATCGGCTCTGCTTCAGCATGGGATGGGCCTGAAGGTTTTCTGGGTGTTCTCAGTCAGAACCAGGTCGTATCGGCACAGCTGGGGTCTGTGTGAAAACACGGCCAAAAGTGAAAAAGCGGCGCTTTTTTCTGTAATCCCCCCACTTGCTGGAGGCCTACATAATATAAGTCATCTCAAGAGAACTGGCTCCAAGTCCACCTGAAGGGAGGTTGGCTTTAAGCCAGGGATACCTTGAGCATTTTACCATTCTGTTCTACATTGTCTTTTGCATGTGGAAAAAAAGGATCACAAAAAATCCAGCAAAAAAAACCAAAACGAAAAACAAAACAAAACAAACCCTCCCCCCCCCCGCCCCCCCCCCCCCCCCAAAAAAAAAACCCAGGCACTGGCTGCAGAATCTGTGGTTCCCTTTAAGCCAGTCTGCACCTGTGTCCACCAAACGAGGTCCTTCCAGCCCATCTGCCTGTTCCTGCCCCTTCCCTGCTCCAGGCATGAGAAATTCTGCCACTGCTCTGACCTGGGTCCAAACACAGATCTGGTCTGGAGCTAGTTCAGCCAAAAAACCTGAGGAAATACTTGGGCTTTCACTGAGGAGATGTGAACATTAGCCCTGTGTAGTGGGTTGAGCAACAGGGAAGGGGAGAGGGCAGGACATCCCTCCCTGTGGCAATGACTGATGAGATAATGTGCTGAAAGTCCTGAACGTTTATGGCCTGTGGCAGCCCCTCACTGGGGAGAGATAGCATCTTGTGGTTAAATATTAGGGCATTTGTGTCTGCTTTTTAAAAGACTAAATGTGTATTTTGGACTGGAAGTGACTGTGGAGGTCTGGGGCAGGAGGCAGGCAGTGGCAGCAAGGGAGAGCTGCAGGACCTCGTTTAGTAGATGTACAATCTTCTCCTTGTTCCAAGGCTAGGATAAGGGTAGCAGACCTCATGAAATGCAAAGAAGCATTCCCTGCAGCTCTGTATGTCTGTTTGCTTCACCCTCCTGACCCTGTGATCCTCCAGCCTTGTTTTAAGAGCATGGTGTGGTGTTCACAGTGCCCTTGCACACAGGGTCAGCCTAAGAGATTCTGTGCTGCTGAGCTCAGGCAGAGCTCCCAAACTCCAGAGGTGGGAAGCTTAGGGGTAGGACAGCAGAGCAGACAGAGGCTAATGAGGTGATAGAAATCTCATCAGCAATGTCTTGAGAGGTACCCCTGATGTTTTGGGTACCAGCCAGGGCTTTGGGGCAAAGCAGCCAGCAACTCCCACTTGCTGGAATTCCAGGAGCACATTAATCCCCCTGCTTCACTAGCCATACAAATTGACTGGGATATTAAATGTGTATTTGGGGCTGAACATCTGTTCTTCCCAGAGTGCTGCATTTCCCTCCATCCTAGAGTTCAGGCCTGGGCAGCTTCCCAAAGGTAATTTTCCTGACCAAAGGTTATGGTGTCAGGCCACGTCAGAGTCACATCGCATGGGACATGTTCCCAGTGCAACAGGACAGCCCCTGTGTTCAAGCAGGTATTCAGCTGTGGGATTCCATTAAAGAGGAATTTACTCCCCAGATATGGGTCTGTGAATTACTAAATGTAAAATAAATCTAATTCTGCACATAGCCAGGCTAGGAATCTGGGAGATTCCTTCACTTCTGTCCAGTCTGCACCAACAGAAATGGTTTGTTTGTAAACATCTGCTCACCTTTCTGGGTTTGTCAGTGAGTGGAACCTCATTTGGAGAATCCTGAGTTTGACTTTTGGGCCAATGACAGATCCCGTGGAAAATGTCAAGGAAATTCTTTCCACATTTTCAAGATCCTGGTCAAACCCAATGAGCAAAGTGATTTGTTTGTATTTCTGGAAGGTGGCAGCTTCTCTAAAGGTAAAGCAGACAAGAGAGAGTGTCAGAGCCACCAAGGGAATAGCACTGGGTTTAATGTAGTCACTGTAATATTAGAACCAGGCTGGGAGAGGAGGCCTGAGCTTGTGATTAGTTTCTGATTTACAGGAAATGGATTTGGATTTGGGTCTCCAGATGTCAACCAGCTCAGCCACTTCTGCCCTCAGTTTTTTTGGGGTGGAAGTGGGGACACACAGGTTGGATGCCATTTGGTCCCAATTTTCACTGTGATTCTGCTTTGATCCCGAGTGGATTAGACCCACATGATATTTGTGCCTGGCTGTCTGTGCAGGCCTGAGCACTGAGTCACTTTGAGATATGCATGAAATCTGCACTGGCCTTGGTGTGGGATCAGTGCTGATTGCTCCAGTGCAAGCAGATACCAGATATACCTGAGGGAATGTGCACTTAGAGAAACTTGGGAAAACTAGTTGTGCAGGTTTGTTTGGCTGAAGTATAGTTCAGATCAATCAGGAATTTGCATGTCACATAAACACCATTAATTTGTCTCTCTGAGTGGAATGAATTGATTTTGCATGTGACATATTCAGGCCCAGGTTAATCCCCAGCTGTCTTGGGCACTGGGAACTAGAACAGAACACTCCCTGTGAGAGGAAGGAAACAGGGGGAGATGTTTTCCTTCTGCTTTAGTGGAAGCCTAGGGCAGCTGTGCTGCTGAGATTGTATTTGGCTGAGATTGTTCACTTCTGTCCTTAGGATGACAGAGAAGGGCCCAAACCAAAAGGCTGGGCTGTGTGCTGGGGGAGGTGTGGAAATCCCTTAGGGCCAGCAAATCCAATGTGCACTAGCAAGTATGAGCAGAGAAACTGGGGGAGGATGTGTCACCTCCTCCCAGATGCAGTTGTTCCAAGGGATGCACTAACACTTAGAAAAGCTCAGACTAGTAAAACTTACGGATTAACTTTTGATTCTGCCTTCCTCCCATCTTCATCAGCTAGCACAATGCTGAAGGTGCCTCTTCTGGTGTCTTTGTTCCATGTGATAATATCCACCAGGTAGTGATAGACTGAGGGGAGAGAGGGTGAGTGGGGTTAGACCCTGTGGGCTCAGTCTGCTGTCCAGGCCGTGCACTGTCTGGGAGCAGAGCTGTGCGTAGAGGATGGACAGAACCCCTGCAGTTTATCTCAAAAATCCCTCTCTCCTCCCTGTTCTCCATCTCCCTTTGCAGAGATTTCAACCAGAAACACTAGGAGGTGTCAGGAGAGCACTGTAGCAAGGGTTATCCATGCAGGATGGCCTCTCTGTATGGTTCCCAGCACGCTGCCTTTCTCTGCCTGCCTTCCCCCTTCACTTCCAGACTGTATTTCTTCCTTCGGTCCCCCTCTGAGCCCCTTCATTTCTGTTCTTTGTATCTGTCATCTCTGTCACAGAGCAGAATTTTCTGTTCTTTGATCTGTGAGTCTGAATTCACTTGCTGACCAGCACTGGAGCTCAGGCCATAATCACAGCCCACGCCCTGCTATGTTGGTAATCACAGGGATGAGATGAAACTTTTCACCTTGGTTGAAACCTTTTTTCCACAGATTCTCTTCCTCTCCCCACACCTCTCACTTTTCTCCAGGGTACCTTTTTCACCTGTGCAACCTGTCTTTCTCTCTTATTGTTCCCACACACCTCTTACTTTCACAAAAGAATGGTGTGTTGCTTTGAAACATGATTTGGGAACTTTTATACTTTGAAAGTTCTCAACTAATTTCTTAGAACTGTAAACAAGCTGGCTTTCCCAGCACTGGACAGGTTGGCAGATAAAGAAGGTTATGGCAAACCACAAATGGACACAATTCCATCCAGCAGCAACTGGAGTTTCTAAAATGCTGCCTATAACACCACCAGCAAATAACTATCTCTGCTTAGCTGCTGCTGACAGAGGCAATGCACAAAAAAAATAATCTCAGAAATCTCAGTCACTTACTGCAAAATGGCCCTTTGTCCGCTGTGTCGAAAAACATACTTGTCACTGGATGGCTCTGTTGTGTTAAATAGCTTTTCCACTCATAGGCATAATAACCTGCAGGCGACAGTTTGAAAATGAAACCAAGTTACTGCACAGGTAGATGAGCCACTAAATGGCTAAAAGTAAGCAAGTGTTTAAGAAATACTGCATTGTGTGCCAGCTGCCAAGTATCACTGACACACATCCTCCTGTACCCCAAAGGCTTAGCACTGAATATGCCTGGTTACTGTTCAGCACTTTCTTCAAGCTGATCTTTTTCCACCTCTGCTATCCATTGTCAATGGTTTCATTTTGCAGTGCGGAATGAAAACCATCCCCTTGGCTTTGCCAGTTCCTTTCTGGAAGTGTCAGGTGTTTCAACATCAACATTTCAGAGCTGACAGCCTGAGGTTGGGCTGTCACACCCAGCCTGGGGGAGGCAAGTCCAGAATTCCCTTTGTTTACCCATTTGCCATTCCTTTTAGAGCACAGAGGGATTTGTGGTGCTGGGAATTTACTTGTAAACCTTATTTTAACAAGAACAGACCCCCGTCCCTGAAACTCTGCAACTGAGAGACTTAAATTCACTGTTTCTCTGACTTTAGTGTAAAGATCCCAAGTCTAGTTTTGGCTTTCCTAGTTCTGGATCCTTTACCTGTGGATTTCTGTTCTAGATCATAGCATGATGTAATATTACAAGGAGCAGGCCTGAGATACCTCAAACACCTCAGTGAAATAACTTTGATGCTTTTGCAAAGCACCACATTATGTTAGTCCTCCAGCAAAACATCACCCTCTGAGTTACAGTGCCAACAGGCAGCTCAGTAATCAGGATGGATGGACATTCCCTGGATCCTTACCTAGGATGGGGCATGGCATGGGCCAGAAGGGTTCACAGCTGGTGCATTTGCCATTCCTGTAGTTCCTGTATGAGTTGCAGGGGTATGTGGTAATATTGCAGTTCTGTGTCAGGGAGGACAGGAACAGGAAAACAGACCTCTGGTGGTCACATTTAAAATACTGCAATCCTTAATCATGTACAGGGAAGAAATATTTCATTAGTAATCCTCACGCCTCAGGGAAACAGGATTAATGCCCAGAGGACACACCAGTGAACAGCCACTGACCAGTCTGAACCCAACAAATTGCACTGGGGAGCAGTGGGCTGGAGCAGAACAGCAGCCTCTCCCTTTGCGTGCACTTAGCTCTGCCTGTGTCTGCTTTGCTTTTCCTCTTGGCTTTTTGGTTTTAAAACATTTGTTTGTGTGGTTGCTGCATTTCCAGAGGATCCAGCTATGGATCAATTTGTGTCTCTGGTGTTCTCTCCTCTCTGAGCTCAGGCCTGACAGCTGGATATTGCTTTTAGCTTTGCACACGACTTTCCATTTTGGTATAAAAAACTCTTTAGAAAGACATAACTAATAAAATGAGTTGTTGCATGAGCAGCAAAATCAGTGAAGCCTCACTTCCTAGGGATTTTTGGCTTAGGCTGCTCTCCTATGTAGATTTTCTTGGGTCTGATAAGGGTTGAATTCACAATACTGCATTTCCTTCTGTAAGGTATCTTCTTTACCCAGCTTTCATCAAACCAGTTCTGCTGCTGCCAGGCTGAAAGGAAAAAAAAGCTTTCTTTTGTTCAGGACTAGGGCTGTGCCTTCCAGACTGCACCTTCTGTCACTGCCAAGGAAGGTATCTTTGATTTGGGATAACTGCTGCTCCACATTCATCTTGAACCTGTTTTCTGAGCAGGTCCTTGCCACTGCTAGTCCATGGGTTTTCGTGTGTTACAAGTAATTAGAAACAAAAAATCCCACAGATTTTCTGGACATAGCAACAAAACAAAGGCACACATCTACCTGATAACTTTTTGCACAGAGGATTAGTCCCTCTTTCACTGTGACAGGGGCACAGAGAGGTCACCCTGACTCTCATCTTTGCCTGTTGCACATCAGCTAAACCCCTGTCACACCAGTACTAAGAAGTTGCTGCTATGGCTTTCCCAGAATATGGATTTCATATATTTTCCAAGCAGTAATGATGATTCTCTGGCTTTCTCCTCTTTTTCTGATTGGAAACAGTTTGTCAGGGTTTGTGCAGTTCAGGGCAGGATTAATTACCAGAGAATATTGTCAGTGGGCAGCCTGGTTGGTCGGTCCCGCCGTTGGGGTAGAAGTCGATGTGGCCCAGTGCTTCTCCATAACCCAGTCCTGGCAAAAGGGAATACCAGGGCTCAGGGGGGGACATTAAATTGTAAAATGCACAAGAAGGAAATACAGCAACCTAACTGGAAAAAAATAGTAATTATTTAGCTCTAAAATGCCTGGTTGTACAGGAATACTAATGTCATCCCTGTGTTTAGGCAGCAGGCCAAACAGTTGTGTCCCAGCTGGGTCATTTTAACAGTGGTATCAACTACCTAAAATAAGTCTGTGCACGCAACAGAACAAAATGTGGGGGCTTGTGTCACTTGTGTGCAGGAGAGGAAAAGGAATGTGAAACCTGGATGTTGCTGTGCTGCTGAAATCTGACTTCCTGGAAGGGCTGGGAGAAGAAAGGCAGCAATTAGGTGGGAAAGCCAAGTGTTGGGGGTAGGGTGGCCATGGGAGCAGCATGGGGGGCTTGGCATCACACTGCTGGCCTGGCTGGTGGGTCTGGTAAAGGACAGGGCTGAGGGAGAGTCCAGATTTGCCCTAGAGGAAAGTTTAGCTCTTAGGAGGTGAGACTGGAAGCATCATGCAGGGAAACATGGTGGGGATAACTGATTTGCTGTGCATGTTACTGAGCTATGGGACCACTCTGGAAATGCTGTGTGTGCTCAGGTGCAGTCTGACCCCCTGGTGGGATGTTGGTGTGCCCTGCTCTGGCAGGACTCTGCTGCAGGACCTCCTCCACCGCTTCCTAAGGAAGTCCTCCTAAGTCACGGTCCAGGTGATAATGCTGTGTCAGCAGCATGTATTGGAATGCAGATAAACCAGCAGCTCCCGAGGGAGTGCTGGGGACAGCGTGGGCAGCACAGCGCCCTGCAGGCTCAGTGAGGGAGCCTGCTGTGCTCCTGGGCCAAAGGAGCGAGGACCCCAGCGTTGCTGCCCACAGCAGCCCCCCTTCCCCTCCTCCCAGTCACTCTCTGGGTTTCCATGTGCAGGAGGGAGCTGGACCTACCGTCGGTGTCGGAGTGAATGACATCCACAAACTGTGCGTCCGTGGGGTCCAGCCTCTCGCTCGGTGCCGCGCCCCTGTACAGGGGCCCCGCGGGGTCAAGGCCTGCAGCACAAAGCCATGGGCGTGGCATCACCTCGCTGCCCTTCCTTGAGGCGGGAGGACTGCTGGAGGAGGGCTTACCTGTGATTCTTCCCAGTGTGCCGTCAAACATCTGTCCCACAAAGCCTGAGATGTGTGCTCCCAGGCTCACTCCTATCATGTGCATGGAGTCAAGGGATGCTCCATCAATCTGAGATGTAAAAGTACTCATGGTCATGTGTTTTTGGAAAATTAAAAAAAATAGGAGGAGGAATGGAACATCTGCCAGTGTTCCACTCTGTGTAGATATTTCCCCTTTGACCATCCCACAAAGCAGCCAGCATTGCTGTTTAAGGCCTGTGTCTCAGAGAGCTGTGATGAGAACAGTTTAGGCAATGGTTGTATTTTCCTGGGGCAATGACTATAAGTGTGGACAGGAACCACTGATGGGCCCCAGGATTAAAATTCTCATTGCCCCACATGTGGTTCCTGCAAGGAATTAGCAGATCCCAAAGGATCCAGCATCATCATTGCCTGTGCAACACCTTAGAGGGACTGTGAAATGTAGCTGATCCCCTTAAGCTGCCTTTGGATATACAGAAAGTGGAAGTAGAGTTTCTATGTATGGGAAAACATGTCTGGACAGCTTTGTACCCAGAAATGCAGAGACTTAGAGTGTAAACTGAATATTACACCAAAATACCATTGTACTGAGTCCAAGGGTAGATTTGGCATTGCAGTACACATGCACTTCCAAAAATTAATGTATTCCTTTTTTAGGAGTTTCTATTCCCAGACTTCCTGCTGGTTTAAGCACTTCCTTTGTGCCCTTTACATACTGTGCCTTAATGACTGTATCGTAGCATGCGCGTCCAACTTACCAACATTTCATCTATAAGTTTCTTCAGAATCTCAGCAACTCTTTTGCACTTGCTGGCAGCATAGCTGTAGATGAGAGTCGTTGCCCCCTGGTTCCAGTCCACAACGATGACATTCATGTCCTCCACAGAAAGCAGGAGATGCACCAGGTCAGGGATCCAGACGGGGGCAGAGCCTGTGAATCGGTACCCGTGGACAATGAAGGTAATTTTCTTGCTCACATTGAGGTACTTGGAGGCTGCTGAGTGGAGCTCCTCGGCACAGGTTGGGTTCTGCCGGGTGTAGAGCAGCAGCTTCACTTTCAGATCTGTTCCTATCAAAGCATTCCCGAAGCCGAGGGCTGTGAATGCAGGACATGTCTCCTGAGGATCTGAAAGGAGCAGAGTGGCAATTGGACTTTGGTACCAAGAGGTTTTCTTTAGCCTCTTGTACCTGCCAACCCTGCACAGGGCAGGGAAGTGTGTTGTGAGTTGTCTGAGCACAGGGACTGCTCCTGTCTCCTCTCTCCCTCTCCCCTCTCTCATGCTCATGACTGAAGTTATCTTGGAACTTAGGTTTTCTTGCTATGTTGGAGCAAAGAGAGCAGTGACACCTTTTTGGAGCAGCATTCCCTGAAACACCACAGCCCTGCTTCCTGTGGCAGCTGGGAGTTGGCAGGGTCTCTGTCCAAAAATCTCATTGGTGTGAGGAAGGTATTAAGAGACCAGCAGGTGGGATGGTTGTTGTACTGGTTTGTGAGCACACCCAGGTGCTCTGGACAGGTTCTCTGTGATAGTCACATACTCTTTAAACAGAGAGAGACGTCATTCTCTCTCCCAGAATTTTTCCTGGGGAAGGCAGTGAGAAAGCTCAGAGAGAGAAGAGAAGAGAAAACAATTCTTATCTCTGCTTGCTGCTCCTGTTGTTTGGCACATGTGGAATGTTATGGGGATTGTTTACCAAAGAAGGGATTTGTTAATTGGACTCTGGTGATGGTTGTTTGGATTGATTGGCCAATTAGGCCAAAGCTGTGTCGTGACTGTCTAGTAAGGGTCAGGGGTTTTCTTTAGTACAGAGTTTAGTATAGTATGTGATATAGTATAGCTTAATAAAGCAATTGAGCAGCCTCTGAATCATTGGAGTCACTGCATGTTATTCCTGGCTGGAGGCTGTCCTGCATCAATAGGTTCTCAGCTAAACAGGTGTCCTTGGGGTTGGTTTGTACCTCCAGCCTGCAGCTGCCAAGCTGCAGAGTCTTGCCATGAGTGAGGGGCAGCTCAAGGCTTCATTTGTATGTGCAGATGTGGCCTGGTATTCCAGATTGCAAAATGGGGCACCCTTGGGTGTGTGAGATGGTAATTGTGCTTTATACACAGCTGAAGTGTAACTGAATTTTGTGTAAGTACTGCTCAATGGGATGGCCTGTGCCATTGGAAAACCTGTCTTTGTTCTTTGCTTTTCCAGCAGAACACCAGCTGAGCCTTCAGAGCCTCTTACAGTCTCCAAGAGGGCACTGGCAGGGAATGGAATAACTGTCTCCAGACAGACACTACTTATGAAGGCCCTCCCAGGTTTAGTAGCCTCTTCCTGGCTCACAATCCTTTCCCTCAAATCCTCATAATCTTATTGAAGAACCTTGTGGGGGAGAGTGTCTCTCTCACACATATGTCCTGGGCTGCAGTAATTGTTCAGGCTACAGTTCCTAGAGGAATTTCCCTGATCTTTGTTGCTTAAAGGAGTGTTCAGTAGGTAGCAGGGTTTAGAAAACCTGCAGCTGTAAGTTAATTATGCTCTAGCAAATCTCCAATGCTCTGTGCATTTTAATTTGTGAATGATGAAACTCTCACAGTTTCTATGAGCAACTTTCCCTTTTCTCCTCCTCAGGAAATCAGGAGCATAAGAGTGATATAAATGCTATGTGCCCAGCACATAAAACAATCTGCTCAGTTGCCACAGTTCTGCTAATTACTTTGTAGAAGCCCCAGGAGCTCTAGAAATAAAAGTTAATAGGCTAAAAGGATGTTGCAGTTAAGTCCAACTGAATATTTTTAATTGCTACCATAAATTCAGAAATAAATTTTAACATCTGAAATCCATTGAGTCCTTCCTGTTTAAAGCCTATGGTAACATATGAATGGTGTGACAGGAGTGGTGGGAAATGAGCTCCCAGCCAGGCCCTGTGAAATCAGGGGCCTTTGAATGCAGGGTGTCCTGCCTCTGCAATGCTTCACTCAGGGCTCCCAGGAGCAGTGTGACTCTGGGCTCTGCTCCCGAGAGGAAAGATGACCTGGGGGGCTCCCTCCTGGCCAGCTCATTCTTACAGTGCCAAGATGCGCCAGGGAAACAGCAGCAAGAGTTCTGTGACACTGCTCTTGGGGAGATCCCAAAGTAACTAGCAGAGAAAAATTAACATTTTTTGCTCATGCACACCAGCTCACACAGTGAGACTCAGTGACTGTCCTCTAGGTGCTACTGCAGCATAAAAAAATACAACTGTGTATTTTACCAATAACTAGGCATTGTTTCAGTTATTGTATAGTAGCACTATATAGTGCTGTTAATTATCTTTACTGCCACTGAAGCTGTAGCAATACAGGCAGAAATGCCAGGCAAGAATTACTTCTATATGGTGCAAGATTGCACTGATTGCCTAATTTGTTTCTGTATCTCCTGCACAGTGCTGAGGCTTGCCCAGAGGAGCACTATGTTTGTCATCAGAACAGCCCAAACCTTCTGGTACAGAAGTGCTTTCAAAAAGCTGGTCAGCATTTGCTGGTACCTAACACAGGGACTGGATAAAGAGCCTTGTTATAGCTGCACCAGGTCTGATAGATTGGTTCTCTTTTGATTAGCAGAATCAAATCAGTGCTTATAAGGGGAGAAAACCTGCCAGCTTCTCTTCTGGCAAGCTGGTGTCAATGCCAGCCTCATCCACCATGTGTTCAAAAACTGACACATGAGGAGGGCCAGTTCACCTGGCTTTGCTTTTCCTTCTGCTGAGCACAGTGACTCCTACCCAAATAGCTGGAAGTGTCTTTGAAACTCATGATGACTGGGGCAGGTGGCTTAGTGAGATTTACTCTGCAAGCAAATAAATGAGGTAGAAACTTATCCCCTGGCACTGTACTTAACCCAGGTCCAACAGGTCACTTCCCTCCAGTAAAGGGGAAAGAACATGGCCATTAACCCAGCATCCCTGCCTTAGCTTGTTAGACAGCCTCTGGCAATCCCCATTCTCCTTCTGCTCTGTTTTCTGATATGTAAAATAGGAGGCAAACACTGGTTTGCTGGGCAAGATGCTCTGATCTCTCAGAACCCATAGCAGGGAGCATAAAAATGTGTTAAATCCATGTACCTGCCAGGGAGCTGGACATGTTTGGTCTCAAGCCTGAGATCAGCCTCCAAGGTGCTATTGCAGCAGTGGAGGCACCTTCAGAATAACTTGGTTCTGAAGTTTTATATATATATATATATATATATATTCTGAAATTAGGTACTCCCAGGTGGGAGTGTTGCAGGGAGTGGTACAGTCCCAGGCAGACTCCTGGTATTTACTGCAGTCAGTGCTCTTCAGGCCTGGCTTCCCCTGGTGTGTCTCATTCCTTGCTAGGAGATGGTGTTTGGAGGCTTTCTCTTTGATGTTGATCCTATAGACAGACAGGGTTTGCCATGGTGGCATTTTGGGGCTGTGGTACCGAGCTGTCTGCATGAATAAAGTAGCAGCTGAGGTTTTTACCAGCCTGTCCTCTTGCAAAGGGAAGTTCCAACAGATCACCTCAGTGGGTCAGTGGTCACTTGGCTGGATGTGTGGCTGTCCCAGCTGTGATCCTTGGGACACAGAGCTGCTTGCTCCACTGCATGGAGCTCAGCTGAACATGTCACTGCTTCTCTGTCTGCAGGACCTCTGGCCCACCAGCCCCTGCCACCTTACCTGGGTTTTGTACAGGGAGTGTCATCAGACCGGTCTTAACCATCGACAATATGAAGCACACTTGAGTACCACACCAAGAATCTTGAGAGCATTAGTGGTGCAGATTTCCATCCCTTTTCCACAGAAAGGGTGTGCCCTCCATTCCTAAACTGGTCCTCGATAGCTCACTGCATTTCACTGGTGCCTTTTCACGCCGTTCTCTTTTCCCACTTCTTGTGACTGCATTTCTTACAGAGTCTTAACCAAACAAACCAAGCAAAAGGCAACCCTGAGATTACTCCAGGGGACCCGATGAAACACAAGTTAGTATTTATAAGAACATTGTTTTTTTAACCCTGTTTGTTTTCCCTACAAAGCAGAGAGCTGTAACTTACCTTGCTCCCGTGTGTATGCTAACACAAGGCAGTACATTTGTTTATTGTTACACAGGTTTGTTCTGGTAGGGCTGTGAGGCTATCAAATGGAGCTTACTGTTCATAAATGGTAATTCATCCTTTGCCTCTGCCATACACGACACCCCTGAGAAGAAATCATTATTCTCTGAAGATTTCGAATGACATTTTCAGTGTCGATGGATAGTACTTATATAAGAGAAATGTTTGCAAAGGGAGGAAAAGAAAATAAAAAATAGTTCTGGTTTTCCATTTGGAACTCAGAACTGACTACATTCATGTAACCAGTATAATTTGCTTTGCCAAAATAAATAATGCTAGTGAGAAACCCTGTGCAGTAACTAAACGTAGAGGGCAGGTACATTCATGTTGCTGTAAAGCACAGAAAATATGTTATATTTGACAAAAACATTCAAAACAAATGCTTGAGTTCTTACCTGTTTTCACCCCATACAAAAGGCAGATGAACACAACACACAGCCTCAGCATATGGACTTCCACATGGAACTTCTACGGGTAGGAGATTTGAAGGATCCCACAATTTCTCTGGCATGTGTCTGCTGGCTCTGACAGCAGTTTGCTTGCTTTTTTTTCTGCCAGTAACAGTAGGTGTGGTGAAAGGAGGAAGTTACCAGCCAAGAAATGAAGACCAGTGAAATGAAGCTTCTTCTTTAGAAGGTGGGGCATTTTCTATTCTAGCAGGTTTCCTTAATTTAAATATAGTTTGCCTTAGGGGATGACTAATCAAAGACACAAATGGGTTGGTAGCTGTAAGCAGCAATTTGACTACACCTGTTGAAACTATGGAAATTATTGCCTATTTGTTGTTTGCAAAGAATGTCAGGAAGATTGCAGATGTCACTGCAAGTCAGATAAGCATCTGGGTGGGGCCAGCACTTGGTTTCACAGGGCCCTGCCTTTGGAGATTTCATGATGATCCCTAATATTTCCCATGTCCTTCCTGCTCTCCTGAGTACCATGGCCCAGAGTCCCTTCTCCAAATCCTGTCTCCTCCTCAGGCAGGAGACAGGTGCACAGCACTGTGTTGTGACCACTTCAAGGTGGCTGGCTCTCCAGTGGGCTCCCAAGCAACTGCCCTCTTGGATAACACTCATATGACTGGCATCCTGCTGGAACCTCAGAAATTCAGCTCTAATTCAAGTAAGGAAGGCTTTTTTTTTTGCTGGATGGGAGGAAGGAGATTGCCAAGGAAAGACAACTATCAGGGGCAGGAAAGGATGTCTGAAATTGGAGCTGGAAGGTATAATGGCAAAATTGGGAAAACGAGGGTGATGGGGAGTTTGTAAAGGGATGAGAAGGGTGGTAGCAGGGATGGCTGCTGGATAGAAGTAGGGTGGTAGTTTTGCTTGCTGTTTTCTTAGCAAATTCTTCTAACATAGGCCAGGGAAAGGGAATGTGGGGTGGATTAGAAATACCTCATTAAGCCCAGGCCCCGCTTTCTTTCCCTTGGTGATGATCCAATGAGGAGCTGAACTCTAAGAGCTCCCAGCGGCACAGCTGGTTCTTTGGTCCATGCTGTACTTATTAAGCTTTTTGACTTTGCTAATTCTCAGGTTAATCCTTAACACTTCCTGCTGTCTGGAGATCCTTTTCCTCAAGACAAGTGTTTACTGCTCCACTGGTGCAGGCATGAATCACATTTGAGGCAGAGCATGTGTCTAGCATGATTCTTTCACAAGCACCTTGAGCTCTTCAGCCTCAAGCAGCTCAGCAACCCGAGTCTCACTGAACATGTACCATGCTGTGATCCCATTTGATAATCACCCAGGCAAAAGTTGGGGTTTGTTATTTTGAAGACAATCAACACTGACAAAAAACACCAAATAACATTTGTGGATCTGGAAGCTCCAGGACAGTACTTTTTCTGCTGCACTGACAAAAGAATATAATTTAAACATTGTTTTCCTTCCAGCTCCTTTCTCACCTCTACCAGTAATCCTAAACTCTGTCAAAATATTTTCCCTTAGCAAGAAGTTCTGCCAATGGTAAGACGGAATTGGTCCAACAGTGAAACATGAAGAACAGAAGGCTTTTACCTGTTGCAGAAGGCATCTGAGAATCATAGATAAAATAAGGTCCTTGAGGGCTTTGCCTTTCATCTCAATACAAAAAGAGGTAACAATTTGTTGCCTGAAGCTAAGCCCTCCTCATTTCTTTTCCCCATCACTTTTTTTAAAATTTTAATTTCCCATCTGAGGTTGCTCATCCGAGTGGCTCGCATGTCAAGAGGCCCTGCACCGGGACTGGCAGGTTCTTCCTTGGAACCCTCAACCATCCCTTGGAACACCATGATTTTGAGTAACCACCATTTCAGCATAGATTAGACTGTCTGTTCACTGTACACATTGGCAAACATTCCCAGGATGTCAGCACTAGAAATGCTGTCCACCACCACCATCAGATCCTGAGAGCAGGAATTCAAGTGCTTACAGGTTACTCCCTGCTCTTGATTCTGCTGACCAATCTTTCACACCGGCCCCACACATCCTGCCTCAGCCACACACTTGTTAAAGATGGCAACAACTCACAGCTATTTGGGTTTTGTACACTGAACTCTAGACAATAATCCCACTGTGAGCTTTGAAATCAATTGCAATTTGAGACATTAAAAACTTTTTAATCGCGTAGAAAACATTTAAGATCAGAATTGGCACCAACTTAAGAACAAATTAACAGAAAACATGAAATAATCTTATAAGCATGGAACATTTTGCACTTAGCTCTGAGATGTCAGAGCCTCTGCTATTTCACATTCAAGAAAGAAGCATTTTAAACTCTTCACTGTGAGCAGAACCACTATTGGAATCTGAAAGTTTCCGGAATGTTGTTTCCTCCTTAGGGCAGCTTCTGACAGCAATGGTCAGCCAAAAAATATTTTTGTGTTGCATTTATGCATCCACTGTATGAAATCTTTCTGATTCACTAATTTCCCGTGGGTGGAACGTTTTCATGGAGATACTGGAGAGCCAAATCTGTCCACTTCATTTCTTGCTCTTTCACAGACTCAGTGGTGCCACCGTTGTCTTGCTCTGGTTCAGGGAGCTCATTCTGAGAACAAAACACAGGTGGGATGCATTCCACATGTAATACACTTCCTGCAAGCAGCAGGTTGTTATGATTTGTATGGATAGATACAAAACCCCACAAATGAGACCAGAGGGTACATCTGAACAATAAATATCATACATACTGATCCACTTAAAAATATTGCTGAGCCCCATCATGAACAGTATTCTTTTCATTTGAATGTGGTGCTTAATCTGAAAGGTAAATTGTTTTCCAGGACCCTGGGGGCTTGCTATACACTCAGACTGCACACACAGTGAGGGAGAATATACAGCAAATGCAAAGTAAGTAAATAACAGTACAATGCAATTATTCCGTTGTTTGTTTGCAATGTGCTGCTTCTGCTGTTGCCAAGAATACAAATACTGCAGACAACTGGTTCTGTAAAATGTTACTTTCCTATGGCAGGTGAGAAGTCTTCCTGTCTGCATGCTGGACTCAGGTGTAGCTGTGCTGGATCAACAGCAGAAGCCAGAACCTCCTGCCAGGTGTGCTGCAGAGCTGCTCACAGCACAGTAAGGGGAAGGAAAGTTTACCTGAGATTTCATTTTCCTTCCTTTTATTATTTGTTCTCTGTCTTGCTGTATTGGTGTAGTCACACTGAGTGTGTGCTATTCTGCCAGATACCATTTGGGCAGGAATTCTGAGTTCTAGATCTGTGGAAATGCCAGCAGAAGCTAAATAAAATGTTTCAGCTTTGAAAACAATGAATGATTCAAACCCATTTGAGTTCCCAGAAATGTCTTGAGTGAGCACTGGAGCAGACTCTCAGGACAGGCTCAGATACCACTTTCACAGCCATTCTGGTTGCTCCTTTGCAATGTCCCTGAGTAAGCCCCCTGTGAATCCATGCTGGTTTTTCTATGTGATCAGAGCCAATCCCATCTCTGGGGATCTTTATATCCACAGCCAGGCCTTTCTTTCTATTGGTAGTTGGTGAAGCTTCCTTCCATACAACCCAACTGTTGTCTGTGTGTGACTGTAAGCCATCGTGAGATGGCTATAAGGGAACAAACAATAATGTTTGGACTCAGAGTAAAGGCAATAGTCAACAAGGAACCTGTTTATGATACTCAGCTTGCCTAATAAAGGTTATCCCAAGCAAAGGAGGGTTTGGGCTCTTTTAGCTGAGAATTATGCTTCTGCAAGATGCTTCCCTCAAGCCCAACTCTTGGCAGGAAAATATGTGCCGGACATATGGATTTTGAGTTGGGCAGCTGCTCCTTGCCCTCTCTGAAAAACCAGTGGTGGCAGGGCTAAGGCTTCAACCACATCACAAATTTGGAAATGTCTCTCTGCTGAAAGAAACCAGCACCCCACAATCTCCATGGCTGCTTTATCTGTGCTAGCTGGGGCAAAGCTTGTGTACCAGAGAGAAAACGGGAAGGGAAAATGCGCAGCTACCTCTAACTTCCCTGGAAATTTCAAAATAGCCAAGGAAAGGTGTCAATGTGGCAGATCTGAAGCTTCAGCTCTGGGCTCTGTGGGATCAGCAGTAGCTTTTCCCTTGCTGCCCCTCTCCAGCCTTGCAGCTGTACCCTGGATGAAAGGAGAGGTGCCATGCCTTGGGCACAGCACCACAGGCAAGAGTCCTGCTGCACCTGCCAGTCCTTCGCTGCTGTCCTGGAACTGCCAACAGCAACACTCTATCTGGAAAAGACTGCTTTGAAACACGTATGAAAATGTCTCAGCTTATTTGTTTTCATGGCATTGCAGAAGTGGAAATAAAGTGTAACCAAGACTGGAACTGTCAGTGTGAGACTGATGCCCTGCTCTCCAAACCAACCCGGAAAATACCTCAAACACCAGAACAAAAAAGGGATGCAGAGAGAAAGGATGATTCTGGTTCTCCCTGATGCCAAACCCAGGACAGTGCAATGGAAAGAGCACTCCAGTTCTGAGAAGATGCAGCAACTGGTCAGGGGACAAGGGACAGAAGCATCCATGTCCTCATGCACTCAGGAATAACTGGCATAAAGGGCAAGGAAGGAGTCAGATCCAGGAGCCTCTTGTACAAATTAACTGCGCCACGAGCAACACTCTGTGCCTTTTCTTGGAAGAGACTGTGATGAAAGCAGCAGCCTTAACTCAGATTGATAAGTAACAATTCACCTACCAGAGGGATGGCCACATCTTCGTAGGGCAATTTATCTTCCCTCCACGCATCATCGATCAGATCCAGGATCCTGCCATCCCTCTGCACCTCACTGTCCATCGTCACAGCATGGGGGAGAGAGCAGCTAAATCTGTGACACAAAGCAGATGCTGTTTTAACAACATCCCCAGCCAAGGAGCTGGAGTCTGGACTATGCTCCAGTTTTGATGCAATCCATATGAAGTTTAAACTTACAAGGATACCTTGATTTCCCTAATCCACTCAGAAAGGGGTTATAACCACAGAGAACACCTACATCTGAAAAGAATTCTATCAAAGTGAATTGCAGATTGATATGCATCAGAGATGAATGTATAAAACCATCTGGTTATTATTGATTATATTTACGTGTGTCTATATCTACTGACTGACTTTTAGAAGTCTAATTTGAGTGAGTCTGAGCACCTAGAAATGCCCAGAACACTTTGCTGCCTGCTGGCTTACAGCCCCTGACCAGTGCCGTGCCTTACCGACTCCTTCACATGTCTGGGAGAATCACAAAGGCCTTCAAGGTACCCAAAATTCTGCCCTGAAGTCCGGGAAACCGGTGAAACAGAAGCAAAACGAGACCTATCTTTCACCCCCAGCTCCTATAATTACTCCATAGTGTTTCATTGTACTCTGCCTGCCTTGTAGGGCCACCCCAGCCCCTCGCCCCGGTGTCCCCCTGCGGGGCAGCAGCAGCAGGCAGCTCGATCCTGGCGGGTATGTTGGGAGAACTGACACTCGCCAGGCCTGGCACTCGCCGGCTGCCGGAGCCGCGATGGGGGCGGCGATGGGCACGGGGCTGAGCGCATCCCAGCCGCGGCGCGCTGCGATCGCTGCCTCTCCCGGCCACCGCGGCTCCGTGACCGCCCGTGTCCCGCAGCGTCCCCCCGGTGTCCCCGCGCTCCCCTGCCCGCCCTACCCTGCCCATCTCCGGGGCCGGCGCTGCGCAGGCGCCTCCTCAGCGCATGCTCAACGCTGTCGCCGCGGGGCCGGGCCGTGCCCGCCGGCCCGGTGGGAAAGGCGGGAAGGAGGAAGGGAAGGAAGGAAGGAGGTCAGGCAGGAAGGAAGGAAGGAAGGAAACAAGCAAGGGAGGAGGGCGGTCGGCCGGCCAGCCAGAGCTGGGGTGTCGGGCAGCCCGGAGCGGAGCTCGGCCCGGGGGCTCGGGGCTGCTCCCCGGGGCGCGGCGCTGGAAGGGCCGCGGGCAGGTGCGGGGCAGGCTCTGTAAGGGCTCGGCCGGGAGCAGCTCGGCGCGGCGGGAGTGGGGAACTCCTGCCAGAGGCAGCTCCGGGGGCTGGAGCGGGGAGCACTGCCCGGGCACGCTGGCCCCGGCCCCTTCACAGGCGTAAGCTGCACTGGGCAGGCTTGGGTTGGACAGCAGGAGGAATTCCTTCACGGAAGGGCTGATTAGGTATTGGAAGGGCCTGCCCCGGGCGGCGGTGGTGGCGTCCCCATCCCTGGAGGTGTTTAGGGAAAGAGTGGACGCGGCACTCAGTGCTCTGGGCTGGGTGACAAAGTGGGGATCGGTCACAGATTGGACGTGATGGTTTCAGAGCACTTTTCCAAGCTCAGTGACTCTGGGATTCTCGCCCTGGCGAGGGGTGGTTCGCTCCGGGCTCCTGCCGCAGGTGCCATTTCTGCCCCTGGCAAGTGGAGCTCGCCTGCGGTATCGCCTGTGGGAGGTTACTGCTCCTGTTGTGGTCATTGTAAGCGTGCTTCCAGCAGCGCTTGAAGATCGCATCTTTCTGTGTTTTTACATGCAAACTAATCCCAGTCTCGTCTCATGGGCACTATTCTTAAGTCCTCCTGCGTATTGTAAAGTTCTCTCCACTTAACTCTGCTACAATTCTGCCTTGAGCTGGGATGTTAAACCTTGTTTATTTTTAAATGTGTTGTCTTGTTTTGGGCTTTATTTTTTTGCAAACTCTTCAATTTTCTTCGCTTTAAATAAGTGACCAGCCAGCTCTCCTTGCTTCACCTGTAATTAATGAAGGCGATTGTTTCCTCTTGTGGCTCTTTACTCAGGTGCCTGTAACTTGCACATTGCAACTTGCAAACATGAGAGGCCAAAATTTAATACTAAGTCAGCAAACCTTATGTAGCATGAAACTGGCCAGAAGTGTCTGATTTTAAGGCTTTTCCCCAAAATCTGGGTGTGCCAGCAAAGTTAGCAAAGCTGGCAGGCTGTGAGGGTGGTAAGGCAGAGACACAGAGAAACTCTGGCTGTCCCTTCCATGGAAGTGTCCAAGGCTGAGTTGGACAGGGCTTGGAGCAACCTGGGATAGTGAAAGGTGCCCCTGCCCATGGCAGGGGTTTGGCATGAGATGGCTTTAAGATCCCTTCCAACCCAAACTGTTCTGGAATTCTATGCTGTCTGTCTCCTCCTCTCTCTGCCCACTGAAAATTGATTCTGTGTAGGTGTGATTAGAATGAAAGAGGAGAGCTGCTACTGTCTTATGTCTGCTGTTGCCACCTGGAGAGCTCTTGGAATGCTGTCAGCAGCTCAGGGGATCTGCTCATCTGCTCTTCTCAGCACCCTGCCCTCACCAGAACCACCAAGTTGTTCTGCATACTGATTGAGTTTTGCTAAGCACAAACAGGACCAAAGACAGACAAAACACTGTCAGAATAGGGATAGGATTTTCTTCTGTGCATTTTTATATGCTTGTGGTTTAAAACACAAGCTCCCAAGGACAGGTTTTAATCCCTGAATTGTGTTTTAAAGTTCTGTAAGAGCACGTTAGAAGATTCTTTGGGAAAGAGAGCAAAGCTGAGCCTGCATTTGTGAAAGTCTCCCTTGCTGTGACCTGCTTCCCTTTTGCTGATTGCTTAATAATTCCATATTAATCTTAGAGGAAAGATGCTGGAAGGATCCATCTTCAGTACTTGGAAAATGTGTAGATTGTGGAAACAGAAGGTTGTGTTAATAGCTCTGGACAAGTTAAACCATTTTTGTGTTAGATGCAGTTTCAGGAAGGATGCATTGAAATAAATTCCTGCTTCATGGCAACTTCTAATTCCCAATTTGTGGTTTTAATATAAACCCTTCTCACTTTCACCAAGATGTGAAATTTCTTTGAGTATGCATGTGTTTGTTACTTAAAAGGTGTAATTTATAACTGAAGCAATGTACTGCTACTGTAAAGCTGTCCAACTTATTTTCATAATTTAAGGCATAATTTAAGAGGAATTTTTAAGGAGTTTGTGTTTTCTTAAGTTCCCACAACTGTATGAAAAACCAGTGTGTTCTGAGTGTAGTGGTAAACTGCCTGGTCTCCTTAACGTAATCTGTAACAGAGGCCTGGATAAATTACATATTATGGATGAATTCTTACTGCTACTCTCTGGTGTTTTCTCTCTGAAGTGACAAACTTCCCTGTCAGACGTGGATCTTGGGCTGGCCCCTTTATAGCCCAAGTGTTCCTATTTCTCCACAGGCTGGTTCTCCCAGAAGATCTGCCAGTCCCTCTGTGTTGAGTTCACACAAGTGCAGATTCTCATTGCTCCTCTCTGAATTTATTAGATCACATGATTATATCACTGCAATTTGATAGTGCTAGATTATAGCATTGGCTGTATTTTTTCTGGTAGAAAAATCAGTTTTCCTCTATTTGGCTGTAAGTTCATGAAGGTGCCATTGTTTTCCTCACCTGTAATTGCGTGCTCCTTGTATGTTTTTTGACTTCTTGGCTTTGTGGGCTTCCACTTTTCCTGCAGTTGGTCGGAGAAGCAGCCTGGTTTGTGGATTGCCATGGGTGACCACTGCTTTCCTGTACTTCCCTAGTACTGAAGCCACCAGGATTCAGTGATGGAGGCTTTGCTGGAAGGAATGCAAAGAAATGGGCGGGGAAGGTATGTATGCAACTGTACACAGCACTCATTCCAAATGATTTAGGTATTAATCTTGCCTCTTACTCAGAATAAGTCCTCTGGTGTAAGTTTGCACTGCCCTTCAGCTGCACTGGAGGAGCTGGCTCTGCACTATTCCCTGCTTATAGTCTTAATTGGCAGAAATTTAGCTGCACATCTTCCTGAAACCTCAGCCTCTTTTTTTCTCAGTTGTTGTAAACTATTCTTACTGTCCAACATCAGGAACAGTAGTAAATAGAGTTGAGAATAAATATTTATTTTGTAACAGCCTTGCAAGGTTAATGAGATGTGACTTTGTTATCTGATTTCACTGAAAACATCTGATTATTTCCTGCTTGTGTTGAAACTGCAGAGTCCCACTCAGCTCTGAGTGAATCCTTAATGCTCTGTCTGAGGTGAGAGTCTCTAGACTTTTCAATCCCCGAGAGAGACTGTAGTGACAATAACAGAACAAAATGCTTTATGTGTTAAACAACCGTGAAGCAAAAGTCACTGGTGCCATTTTCCTAGTCATCCTTGAGAATGTGACACAAATTTATTTGATCCTGTATCTTCTTTAGAGAGCTGGTTGCAGAAATCGAGTTTAGAATTTGCTACATATTAGCAGATGCTGTGAAGGAAATGTTCCTGCTCTGCATAATAGCTGCTAATTTTTGGTTAACTCACAGGACAGGGTGAACTTCAAATGTGACTGATTTTGGCTCCTTTAAGAAGTATTTCTTTTCCTATAGAAAAAGTGCCAAGTAATGAAGTGTGCATATGCCCTGGGGGAACAGAGAAATTTCCATCCCTTAACCTATTGATTTCCATTTCTTTTCAGTTCTTCCCTTTGACAGGCAAATTAAAGGGGTAGAGATCATTATGGAGTTCACCACCCTCTAGGGCTGTGTCTGGCAAACCTTAATATTGTCCCTGTCTTGGCAGCTGGGAAGTTTTAGAGGAGTTACTTGAATTGGCTTCAATAATTACTGCACCAAATTAGAAATCTGGGCATCGCTAGGGAGCTTGTGCTCCCCGATGGATTGTGAGGGTTTGATTCTTCATTATCATGTTGTCATCCAGCCCCCTCTGCTTCAGGGTTTGTCTGCATTTATGATAAACTTCTGTTTTTGGGAGTTCATAGCTTGGCTGTAAGATTCCTCTGGTGACTGAAACCTGCTATAAAATGCCACTGCCTGGAGAGCAGTTAAGACAATACAAAATATGAATTGAACACACTTTGGTTTACTTACATAATGCCTAGTACCCGAGGCAAAAGGCTGAATGCCCAAGTGTGAAGTGATGTGGTTTAGTGGGCATGGATGGTATTGGGTAGAAAGTTGGACTTGATGATCTTGGAGGTCTTTTCTGACCTTAATGATTCTGTGATTCTGTTCTAAGTGAGCTCATTTGAAGAGAGCTCAAAGCACTGCGTATGCAGAGTTGGTGCCTTGGTGCCAGTCAGTTCTGCTGCCTTTGCTGGTTTGGGACACTGGACGTGTTGGGTGGGACCTGCTTTAACTCCAGGCTCTCTACCCTCCAGTGGTGGATTCTTGACCTCCTGTGAGGCTGAGCTGCAGGAGCTGATGAAGCAGATAGACATCATGGTGGCTCACAAGAAATCCGAATGGGAAGGGCAGACACAGGCTTTGGAAGCTTGTCTGAGTGCTCGGGAGCAGGAACTTTCTTCTGCCAAGGCAGCTCTGCAGGAAAAACAAAAGGAGGTACCTTGGTTTCATTACTATTGTTTGGTTGGAGTCAGCAGTGTGTTTTACCTGTTAGAATCAGGAAATCAGGAATAGAATTTTTAAAGGATCTGTTGGAACAAGGTGTCTGGTTCATAACTCAATCCAAGGCAAGTGATCTGCTCCCCTAGGGTTGGTGGAAGTCCACATATTGAACTGTTAGAGATATTAGAGAGAACCCAGAGGCACTGGTTCTGGCTACAGCAGTAATGAACAGCCCAGCAACCTGCAGTCATTGGTAGAAAAAACCCATTTCCTACTATATAAACTACACCAAGAAAACCATTTCCTACTATGAACTACACCAAGATACTGCTGGGAAACTCTCCATGGGCTTTTTTACAGAGCTCTGGTTTTGTGATCTTTAAATGAAAGCCTGAGGGAAGTGCAAAAAAAAAATCTGTATTGGTGGAAAATTATTAGTAAGTGAGGTTTTTGTGCAGGATGTGGACCATAAGGTGCAGTTGAGCCACAGGATTTTCATTTGCAAGAATGATGATTTTTATCATACAGGTTATTGTTGTTATTATCAATTATGTTTTCTCAAGGTGCTTGAAATGTCTCTTACCACCAAAATCAAACATGGATTTCAAACTGAACTGTAAAGTCACTGCTGGAGTATATTCATGCTTTTGGTCTAGTCATATGAATTTTCTGTGGGTTTTCTTTTAATTTTAATTTATTGGCTTGTAACCACTAAGGTTGTGGTTGGGAAAAAGATGGGAGAAAAAAAAAAGGAGAAAAATGAGTCACAGGAGCAGTTGAATCAGTGTCAGGAAGTGTTTTCTGTGAGCTTCAAAACCCCTTTTCTTACTTTTTCCTTGCTATTAGGATTCTCTCCTTTCTCTGAGCATAATAAGATAATGACATGGGCAACTTTTCTCTTGGTAGATAGCTTGAAATCATAATGCATATTTGTGATGAGTTCATGAAAATACTGGATAGAAGTAGGCAGCTTTGTCCCCAGGAGTGAAATCCAGAAACTGGCTCAAAACAAGAGACCACAACAGAAACACTTGTGGCCCCAGCCTACCAAAGCCTCCATCTGTTTCATAATGAGGGGCCCCACTGAAATATCCATGTATCTACTGGCAATAAAGCCTACTTCTGTTGTATTTATTTGCTTTTTATCCCTTTGTTCAGGTTGGCATGCTGCGTCGCCAGGTTGAGGATGTGGAAAAATCCAAGCAGGACATGGTTAGAGAGTATGAACAGCAGCTGAAGAAATTCCAGGAGGAGGTGAGTTGCAAAAAGGGAAGTTTGGTTTCTAGTTCCCAGTTGATGATGGGTCAATTACTTTGTGTCATTTTTTTTGTTTCAATGCTGTGGTTTTAAAACTGCCCGCTCTGTTAGTGTTTGTGTGCTCAGCAAAAAGAGATTGATCATAGATAAAGTGACATTTGTATGGCTCAATTGGCCTTTTTTTGTGATTTGGAGGAACTTGGTGACAGACAGAACTGTTGGAGTAGAAATGTGTTGGACATCTGCAGAAGTTCACTGCAAGAATGTCCTGTGTTTGCCCATCCCAGTCGCCACAGTGCTGGTTCTGGAGCTGCCACAGGTACAGGCAGCAGCAGTTTGCTCTTTCAGCATTTCTGAAATTCAAAAAGGGTGGAGATGTAACTGGCCTGGCTTGTGTGAGATCAGGAAATAACGGTGGTGTGTGGTCTCATCTTTTTGCCTTTGTTAACACTGATGACTTTAGCAGGGATTTTATACTCTCAAGGAATATTAGTCTTAATACCTTTTATAAAAACCAAGTGTATGTAGAAAATGCTGTTTGACAGTAATATCAGAGCTTCCATCTCAAAGCCTCTTGCTCAGTGCAAAGTGATACCTGTCCTGCAGGTGGTATAACAGCATTCCAGATTTCTGCCTGAACTCCTTGCCTGTCTGCACTTGCCAGTAGCAGGGAGTGAACTGGCATGAGCAGCTCACAGAGCATTGACCTGTTTTCTCTGGAGGGCTGGGCCTGGCTCCTGCTCACTGTAAGCTATAAGTGAAATTAATTTGGTAGTCTTTGCTCTGATGACAGAAGGCATCTTTTCTCATTTAAAAACACCTCACTATTCCATATGACTAACAGGCTTCATTCGCTGGGTGTTCTCACTGGAATTGTGGATAAGCTGCAAAGCAAAGCTGAGGTACACTGGCAGATCAGCCTAAATTGCTATGGCTGAAATACAGCCTCTGTGTTTTGGCCTAAATTGCATTTTGTGGGTATTTTACCTACACAGTATTAATGCTGATGACATTGAACTCCAATATTCCTCAGTCTTCTGTTCTTAGTACTGTTTGGGGAAATTATTTCTGTCCCTGTTTACCACTATTTCCAGTGCAATTACAGGTACAGTGTCTAACTTACCGAGACTGTTGAAAGAATAAACCTCTTATCTCCTGATGTGTTTGGCAAAAGATGTTGGTATTAACTCTAAGCCTGAACTTCTGTCTGTTCCCACTGAACACACCAAACTACTGAATGCATCAGGTCTTGAATCAGATAATTTTTCTTCTCACGGTCCTTTTGTTCATCCATGGGCTTTGTCCATCAGTAAAATAGCAGTGATGGCTTTTCAAATTCATGTGGGTATTTGGAAGCCTTTTATTTAATAGTTAAGTAGGGAGGAGCTCATCATATGAAAAATTCTCTGCAAGTTGCCAGTGATTATTTGCACGGAGGGTCATTTAAATGTCAAGAGTTTTTTCCTCATTTCTGCTTCTGATACAACTTCAGCATCCTAGCAGCGGGCGTAGGAGTGATATTTTCTGTTGGCATTCTCCACTCATTGTGAAATACACAGTGTATCTAAGCAGAAAATGACAGATGAAGTGGTGTTGATATTCTGTGTAATGGCAAATCTCAAACCTTCCTGCTCCCACTAAGCAGGAGAGTTCCAGTTCCCACCTGAGCTGCACAAATGTATTTTGATCACACAAGATTTACCCGTGTGTGGTGTGGTGGGTGTGCTCCTGTGGGTGAGCAGATCAGCCACAGGTGCTGCTGGCTCTTCCTGGGGCTGGGAACCACCTGCAGAGAGGGGGATGCTGTGTTCTTGCTGTGTTGACAGCTGCCAGTAAACCTCCATCTGATCAATATTTCAGTCATGCTTTAATTATGGTAAGACAGAGCTTTAGTTAAAGCTGCTGATGTCATGACTTCAGTGGCATCTTGCTACTCTCATACAACTCTTGTGTTTTGCTGTGCTGTTGGAATAAAAGACTCATTATCCAAATAGAAGCCTTCACTTGGGAGCTGTGTGGCCTTGATGAGGGCATTGTTTGTGTGAACCACTTTGTGTGTCTTCTTTCAAAGGGCTGTGTAATTCTTGCCTTGGGGCCTTGAGCAAAGCTCTCTCTTTCTCTGTGTCCTGCAGTTGTCCCGGCTGAGGAGGAGCTATGAGAAGCTGCAGAAGAAAAAAACAAGAAGCAGAGGAGAAGCTAACAAAGGACAAGAGGAGGACAAATTTGAATTGAGCCGACTGACCAGGAAGCTGGAGGTATGTGGTGAAAAAGCAAGTGCTGACCAGCTTGTATGTATTAACTGCCTTCCTGGGCTTCATGGTGACTGAACTGTCCACTAGGAAGTGGGCTGTGAGTCCTGCTTAAGGAGCACTGACCATCCACTCTCCAGGTGCAGCTCTTCACAACTGCATGTGATAAAGGCAGTTTCATGTGTTGAGGCCTCTGACTGCACTGCATAAACCTTAATGCTGTTCTTACCCTTAGACTAAATAAAAGGAAGGAGGTGCTGGAAGAGTAACTAATTATGTGAATGGAATGAATTCCAGTATGGGGAGGTTGTATTCTCACTTCTTTGAGGAGGAGGGAGCTACATGTCAAACTTCTTCTCAACCCTGTCTCATCTTCTGATCTTTCTGCTCTGCTGAGCTCAACGCCACTCAGTTTTCTCCTCCTGAGAGATGTGGTAACAACACACATCTGACTGATGTAGTGCCCAATTTCTGGAGCAGAGATTAGCAGTCAAATTCTGTATTTAATTCTTGTCATCTTGGTGATTTCAATAGCAGCATGTTTTGGAAGCTAAAGCCAGTCTGAATTGTTAAACCCCTGACAGCAAAGCCATGAAATCAGCCATGAATGTTTTGGCACTTAACATTTGTGAGCAGCTTTACCTCAGGTGGGGAAGGAGTGCAGCGAGCACGGTGTGTGAGGGCTCTGCACTGCTGAGCTGCTGCATCAGGTGACTGGCTAATGGTTTCCCTGCTGGGGGAAAGGTGTGAGGATATGGTGGGGAGAGAAGGCAAACATGGATGTGAACTGGAGGGGGATGTACTGCTCCAAGCCACCCCTGCTGTCCTTGCAGGAGTTCCGTCAGAAATCACTTGACTGGGAGAAGCAGCGCCTGCGGTACCAGCAGCAGGTGGCATCGCTGGAGGCACAGCGCAAGGCTCTGGCAGAGCACTCCGAGCTCATGCAGGTACAATTAACATGTGCTGGAAGTTTCTGCTTTGTTTGTGGCAGGGAGGGAGAGGGTAATGAAATCTCTCAGGCTCCCATCCAGTTCAGAGTGCCATTGAAGTGACTTTTAATGTTCTGGCAGAATAAGGTTCGCTTGTACGAGTGCTGTATGGAAAAAAGATCTGGAGTCTGTCATCAGAGATTAGATAAACCTTGTGCAGCTCTCCCTGCCATCACTCTATTTAGCAGGGAAGAGAGTAGGATGCAGATTTCCCTGAGAGGCAGAGGCCACAGCATATGACACTTTACTACTTGAAAGCTGTGTACCTGCCAGCAGGTAGATATGTACCTTGTGGGTCCAGCTCAGAGGGTACTGTTGGAACACAGTCTTCCCCTACAGCAGAGACTTCCATAAAATACTAAGCAAGAACAGTTTTCAGCCCCCCACCCCTTTTTTTAGGTCTCTCAAAGGCAAGAAGTAGTGGGGCTGCTGTTCTGCAAAGCTGATGGCTCAGTGAATTAGTGGTGCTGCAGCAGAGCAAGATGAATTGACCTAGAGCACAGCTGTGAAGTCACACAGACACAATCACAGCAGACACTGATAAGAAGCTCTTGCTGGGGACTTTGCCTTAATGGGCTCCTGAGTTGCTCTTGAGTGGAAGCTCCTGCAAGGAGGGAGACTGTGATGACAGGATTGAAGCTGGCTCTGACAGGGGCTTTGTGAGAGGCTGACACCAGGAGATCTACAAATGCAGAGAGAGTCCTTGAGCAGAAGGTCTTGCTGCTCTGCTGTCTGTGTGTCGTTGATAGCTCAATTGTTTGGGAACAGATGTGTCCTTGGAGCTCAGGCTGGGACACTGGGGCACAGAGGAACTTGTCTTACTGTGCAGCAGAAAACCAGGAGGCTGGGGAGGTTTTCCCAGAGCTGCAGAGGTGCCTTAGGTGCACAGGTACTGTGAACAGACTGCCTGAATCCTCAATTGCTTTGAAAAGCAGTGCTAAATTTTTTGCCTTGTTGTTGTTTCTGTACATTTTACGTGCTTAGTTGTCTTTCTACCATAATGTCAAGCTGAGATCCGTGACCATGGAGTACTTCCCCTCTCCCTCCTTTCATCTGGCTTCCCCTCAGCTCTTCCAGAGCAGCTTAGGGAAGCCTGGAATTTTCCCCAGTACAGACCACCTTCTGGAACACCTGCAGCCTTTAAAGTCAGCCTTTCTTAAAAATCTGGAATTCTCTGCTGGCCTGGATGTTGTGTGGCTGGAAATAAGAGACAGCTTAAATGTTTTCTTAATGCAGAAATAAATGTTCAGGCAGTCTGATACTCTGGCTTCTTGGGTGAAGAAAGGCTCTGCTTTAAACTCTTGGCCCTCTTGATTACCTTTTCTGTCATGACTATTTAAATAATAATAAAAGGCTGTAATCAAAACTATACCATGGCCTTGCAAATGAGCAGTTCTTACAGTTTGTGTAGATCAAGCCATGTGATGCTTCTGAAGCTGGCAGGCATTGCTACTCTTTGAAACTAGGAGGATAGGACTGCTCAAATATTTTGTTTGAGCCTTTAAAAATTCAAAGATTTTATACAATAAGGGACTACATGAAGTGAATGTTCCTAGAAGTTTATGTGAGAGCTGGCTTGTTAAATTTCACCAGCTAGCTGTGCAGAAAGAAATGCTATGAAATAGAGTATTGTGCGTATAAATTATAGAGCAGATACTGTCTGCTACTCATACATTCCTTGTAACTTTTTGTCTGCCATTAGAACACTGAAAAATTCAAAGTGAGCACTCCCCCAAGCTGCTGGAACCAGGTATTTACTGCAGAGAACAAAGCAAATTGGCTGTTACAACTGGCTTGTTTTGGGGCTGTTTGGTGGTTGAGGTTTTCCAGTTGTGCACCCTGAGCTGCTTTCTGTCCTGGTGTGGAATTAATGGTTGGGTAATCTCTGCCCTGTTTGTTTTACAAACTTTCTTACCTGCAGCCATTAGTCCTGGTCTAGCCTTGAGCTCATGAGTAAAAAATAGCAGGAGGCTTTGTTCTTAGACGAATCATACTCGGGCAACTGGAGTGATTTCAGATTCTCATTTTCCAGATTCTCTCTGAACTGCTTTTGGAATCAAATGTCTCCCTCTTTTTTAATTTTATTTTTCACTTATTCTATTTGCTGTGGGAAGTTTTATCCATCATATAACCCTGGAACAATACTCTCCCTAATTTCCTGGAAGGTATCGTTGAGAATGAGAATGTGGCTCATTAGACCAAGAAAGAAGTAGCTGTGTTGAATTTAGCTTTGGTAGAATTTGGTGATGTTGCAGTTTAGCTCTAGCAGGTGCTTGCTGTTGCAGACCCAGCTGGCCAGTCGGAAGCAGATGCTGGACTCGGTGGAGCTGGCGAGCCGCTCGGAAATCCAGCACTTGAGCAGCAGGCTGGAGAGGGCCAAGGACACCATCAGTGCCAATGAGCTGGAGGTGGAGAGGCTCAGCATGAGGGTGGATGGCCTCAGTGAGGACAATCGCCTCATTCTGGAAGATCAGCACAGAGTTCAAGAGGAATTAAGGCAGTCCAAGACAATGTTAGAGGTCAGTGGAGGAACTCTTAAGAAACAGGGTCTGAAGTGGTGGGAAGGCTTTTCATCCTGGAGTTTTTGTCTCTTTCTAGAGCCTTTGTAAATTTCCTGATTCGCATCAAAATTGACTTTGTAGGCATGTGCTGCTCTGCAGTATTTCAAAGGGTCCTAAAAAATCTGATCAACCTCTCGTTACATTGCAACTAACTGGTTTGGTCCATCTTGCAGCAGTCATACCTTCTACCTCCTGTGCAGGTGCTGCAGGATGAGAAGATGGAACTGAGAGCCACCTTGCAGTCTCAAGAAGATTTCATTAGCAGCTCGAAACTGCACCAGGAACAGTTACAGAAACAGCTGGACAGGATGACTGAAACTCTTCACACAAAAGAACTCCTCATCAGGTAGCATCTGTGCCTTGCTGCTAATTTGGCTCTTCAATCCAGATCTATGTTCCAGGTTTCTCACTGAAGAGAGTAGCAGCATTTTCATGCAGCTGGATCTGTATTGGTTGTATTTAACATAGTGCACTGTAGTTTATCACAAGCACTGTGCTGCCTTGCAGCATTTTTAAATTTGCATTGCTTTTGGAATTAGCAGATAATCAGTGAAGAGCATGGAGGGAATCCACTTTCCTCAGCTGGGTTTCTGGAGGCAGTGCAGGGCTTTTGAGGATGTTTCTCCCAGGCATTTTCAGCCAAGTGCTGGAGGCCTTTCAGGGTTTGATAACATGCTTATTAACCTAGGTGAAAGTTCTCACTGGTTGGGGCTTGGTGAGGTAACTACATCTGTGACAAAATCATGTTGGCTGTCTGCCCTGGCAATATGCAGAGGCTATTAGGTTCTGGTGGCTGTGTCAGAAGGTTTGGGTGTTGGTCACCTACCAGTCTCTGACAGGGAGGCCAACATCAAAATAAAATGTAGTCTTTTTCAGTCAGCCTTAACTCAAGCAGGGGCTGTCATCCAGCTGCTGTGTTTGCTTACTCACACTGCACACAGTGGTCACCTGCTTTTAGGTGCTGTGTATTTTTCAGAGAACTCCAGAAAAACAGCAGTTATGTTCCTTGTGCCAGTGAACTCAGAAATGTTTCTGTGCTGGATTAAAGCTGCTGTTTCTGTGTAGGGCCTTGGAGGAGCGCTTGCAAGGGAAGCCATTGTCCTCTGCAGGGCTGGAGCTGGAGCAGGTGCTGCTGCAGCTGGATGTTGCCCAGAAGAAGGAACAGCACTTGCAGTCAGAGGTGACTCGTCTTGAGAACAGGTAACCCTCAGCTTGCTCCCTCTGCAAGAGCAGGTAGTCTTGGATAATAACACAGCACTTAATTGTGTTCATCAAGTTAACCAGTGATTTTTGTAGGCTTGTTTTAAATATCAAAGGGCCAAAGAAACCAAGTGCTATTCATTTTGCAGGGTAATAGTGACTGCTTTGCTAATTGGTTGGCTGCCTTTCTCTGCACATGGTGGGTGTTCTCAGTGTTCCAGCTTGCTTAGGCTGAGCACCTTCACTCATAATAGGCTAAGGAGTCTTTGTTAGGCAGCTGGTAAGAACCAGATCCAGACCTTCCTGTGAAGTGAGGATTATAAACAAATCTGTCCAGAGAGACTGGGGACTCCCTGTCTCTAGAGGTGTTCAAGACCAGGATGGGCAACTTGGTCTAGTTGAGGGTATCCCTGCCCATGGCAGGAGATGGAATAAGTTGAGCTTAGGGTCCCTCCCAACCCAAAGCATTTTGTGATGCTATGATTGCTCTCCAAGTTTGTGGTTTTCAGACTTGTGTTTATATATAAATTTTGTAATCTTAGTTTGTAAATAAACAAGTAAGAAAGAGCTGTTATCTGTTAGATGAGCTTCCTGATCTCTTGTGAAAGGATTTTGGAAAACAAACCCAGAGGATTGGTAAGGAACTTGTAGGCTGAGTTCAGTTTCTGTTGTAATAGACATAAAGGACTGCCTGAAAGATCAAAGTTTCCCTGACCATTTCCTCCTCCTTGGGTTATTCTAATCTCTACTTTTGCATTTGGCACCCAGCCTGGTGTCTTCAAATGCCAGGTGTGTGCAGCTGAGCGAGGAGCTGGGTGAGAATATCAAAGAGCTGCAGTCCCTGGAAGAAGACCAGACTGAGTCAAGGGCAGAGATTAAAAAGGTAACGTGGCTTTGTTCCTGGGGAGTAGGGTGGCACTGGTGGGGTGAGCTGATCCCTGTGTTGAGCTGAACCCTGTGTGCCAGTGCCTCAGCAGTAGCACCAGGGCAAGGCTGCTGGCAGGCAGGGATCTGCTGGAGGTAAGGAGCACACCTGGCAGAGGAAGGGTTGAGAGGACACCTGGCTGCAGGTGTCTGAACCTGGCTTTGTGACCATCTCCTGGGCCTCCCCCAGTACTTCTGTAACTGTGGAGATACTTTAATTACTGCTAGAGGGGCAAATATGCAAAGAAGTTAAGGTCTGGAAACCTGAGTTTAAGCCTAATACAGGCTCCCAACAGGATGAGGAGCAGAGAAGGAGTGAATTTGCTGTAATACGTCCTGTCACACTTGAGGCAGGACTTCAAATGTGTCCTGGTCCCTGTGTGAATAAGGGAGTGTGTTTCAGGCTGGATATCTGGACATGAGGGCAGGGGCTGGGAGGAATGGAGCAGCTCACCTGCCATGAGGGGCTCACCCCAGAGCTCTGAGCACCCAAGGGGGGCAAGGCCTCTACTAGCTTGGCTCTTCATAATGGTCTGCATCAGCTTGTGTGAGAGCTTTCACTGGAGCCTGGTAGAGTGGAAGCCTCATTGAACCTGAGTGAAAAACCTCACTTGTGTGGAAATCCTTCATCCTTTATTCTGAACATACAGAGATGCAGATCTTGCCAAAGATGTGTGCTTGGTTACACATATAAACAGCCACACGGTAAATGAATCTCCCACAGGCTGCTGCGGAAGAGGGAGAGATTTATGAAGGCTGTTTCTGTTTTATATACTTGGGAGGCATTGAGGTGACATGGAGATAAATCACCATGTGAACAGTATTTACATGGGTAGGCAGAGATCATCTGGTTCAATTTTCTAAAATGCTTGTAATTCTCAGAAAAATCCTGTGTGTTTGGGTGGTTTATATTTCTGACTAATGGAATGGAGTCCTGGGGAAGGAATTATGCTGCTGTTGGTCTGTCGTGCCTCTGAATAAATATAAAGTGTGCCTACCAGCATATTGTATGTGGTGCAGGTCTGCCACCTCAAAAAGCATTGAACAAACCAAGATAAGTTATGGAAAAAGATGCCCATAAAGGATGGAGTGGTTTTTATACAAGCAACAGCTGAATGGAATGGGACTTAGCAAACTGGAAAAGAGATAAATGAGATTGAATGGACTGAAAATAAAATCATGCCTGTCATGTGGAAAGTAAATAGGGAATGATTATTCTCTCATCATGCAGGGCCTAGTGGTCATCACACAGAGTTATGAAAACAAAGAGATGTATTTTTATCCTGTGCATAGCTGGCTGGTGGAAGTTTGCCATGGGAAGCTTTAGTTCCTACGAGCTAACATTGATTCAACTCTAATATTGATTCAAAAGACTTAGGGCAAATTAATTCCTGGAAGAAAAAGCTAGCTCGAGCTATTTAAAGTTACCATCTTTAAATTGTATCTTCAAATACCTCAGGAAGGCAGAGTGGCCAATTGCAGGGTTGTATTTCCCAAGAGTTACTGTGCTTCCCCAGTCATGGTGAACCTTTGGCTCTCTGGCTTTGGCTACAGAGGTTGAATGATGAGCTGAAGAGGCTGTTGGTTTGATAAATTGTGGATTTTCTCAAGTACTTCATGGCATGAAAGTTCTTTCCAGTTGGCAGTGTGTGGTGTGGGAAGGGATTAGGATGAGGTGTCTTTCAATAAGGAAGGACAAGCATGGACTGAGATTTCACATTCCCATGTGCAGTACTTTTGTTTTTTCAGCTGAAACATGTTTTAAAAGCTCATAGGTGATGTGTGCATGTCTTCCTCCAGCTGAAAGACCAGCTTTCTCAGGCTGAACAAATGCACAGCAGTGAGCTGGAGGGGATGAAAAGGGAGATCTCCAGGCTGACCCAGGAGCTGCAGCAGCGGGACATCGCCATTGCATCGGCGAGCGGCTCCACCTCAGACCTGGAGCAGCAGCTCAGAGCAGAGATTGAAAGAGCAGAGAGGAAAGCAGTGGAGCACAGGGTAAAAAAGGCACAAGACTCTTATGCTATCTGTTTAAGGGATCTGAAGGCTTGGAACACCGTCCTGGTTTTTAGCTACCTTGGTAGTTTCCTTCTATCTTTAGCCTCTGTACAAAAGCTGAGAACTTCTGAAGGAATCTTCTAATGATGATGTTTACTGAATCTGTCTCCTGCTTCTTTTCAAACCAGCAGCCTACAGTCCCACAGAATCTTTAGGGTTACTCATGCTAACTAGGCCAGGATGGATAACATCTTTGAAAACTGTATGGTTATTTTTGTTCCCTTCTCTGTAGGGTCCCAGTACAACTAGCAGTCCAAACCTTGCTTAGTACTTGAGTTTGAGGGTGGAAAAGGCTTGGAGTGTGTTGTGGGCATGCATTGTGTTCTTTTTCTGAGCTTCTTGTTTGCCTTTGTCTCCTCAGGTAATTCTGGTCCAGCTGGAAACGCTGAGGCTGGAAAACCGTCATCTCTCAGAGATTCTGGAAAAAGCAGAGTGTGGTAAGCTGAAGGTATGAAGGTATTGAGGATCAGGAGCTGGGAAGGGGCCAGCCTTGTGTACCTGCCTGGAAATAGAGTCTTTGTCTAGGCCTCTCAGAATGGGGAATAGAGCTCGGTGAACTTTAAACCCATGCAAAAGAGGCAATTTGAGAGCAAATAAGGTGCAGAAATATCAAGCATTTGTTCAGTCAGAGAGTGGTGAAGAGAACTGCCGAAGCAACCATAATTTCCATGTCTTCTTCCATGGCTTTGGCCTACATTTTTTAGTACATTTCATTACACTTCTGTTTTAAGCCAGTTTACCTGAAACCTTTGATTCTCTCCCTGTGATGTCGTTTTGACTGTCTGAGAGCTGTAACTGCTCTGGCCCTTGAAATGCTTGGGGTGAGAGGGTGTTCTCCCTGGTGAGGAGCCATTCAGCAGGGCTCTCCTTTGCTCTCCATGAGTAGGATGCAGACTGGGAATATGGGCTGGATGTGCTGGGGCAGTGTTCTTGGAAAGAGCCCTATGGTGGGCTCCTGCAGCTGAACAAAACCTCCAAAACTCCTGAGACAGAGGGGAGAAGAGGAGCCTGAGTGGCAGAGGTGCAGCTTTGGCAGAAATAACGAGTTGACTCATTTTGTGAAGGAAGAAGTGGCTGGTTTGCAAGTTCTGTCTCAGCTTAAGGAGAATGGCTGCTTCCCTGTAGGGGGCAAGGTCTGGATTCACACAGCTGAGAACCTCATGAGATTATGTCAGAGACTATGTCTTATCCTGTTAGATCTGTGGGAAGGAAATACTTCTTAGTTTGGGGTGATTGTCAAATGTCCCAAGTCCCTGGGAAAATGCTGAACAGAAGCTTGTGGCTGGTGAGATGGATTAAAACCACAGCTTTCTGGAGGGCTGGGTTGAAACTGAAATAACCTAAGGCCCATTACTTTCTGCTTGAAAAGTGCCTGGTGGCTTTTGCCTCTGTGAATTCCCAAAAATGTGGCAGCAGTGTGAAAAGCAGGAAATCTTCCTTAAAAATCAGCCCCACAGCTCCAAGGCACAGGAGCTGGATCTTGGCCTGGCAGTCCTAATGCACATTTGGAAAGGCCTTAGATACTGAGCTGATGAGAATTAATTAAGCATCTAAATTTAATAGAATTGGCAAAAAGCAAGTGGGGATGTCACAGGGATAGAAGCAGTGGAAATTATACCCACCTGGCCTAGTAAAAAGAAGATGATGGGAAGAAGCAAGTTGTTCAGAGTTTCAGAAAGGCCAGAGGCAGGTACATCTGAACTATCCTAGGTCCATTTTTCCTGTTTTAAAAGGAATCCATTGATGAGAGAGACTGATCATGCCAGGCAGATCAGCAGATCAGCACAGTGAGTCTGGATGCAGGCCCAATAAGGCATATATATCATTAATTTTCTCCTAGGAAAGTCTTGAAGGTTTTGCCAGTCAAAATGAGGTTGGGGGATATGCCTTAAGGAATCTCTTGCTGGCCTTTGCTCTGGATGTGACTGTGGTATCTTGCAAACCAGAACTTCTGACTTCTGCCCTTCTTTGTCTGTTAGGGGGCTGATGGCACACTGAGAGCACTCAGAGAGGACTACACTGCTGAGCTCCAGAAATTAATAGCTGAGAACCAGCAGCTGCGGAAGGACCTCTCAGAGACCAGGGCGAAACTGGGGGTCACTGCACAGGTGTGCCCAGGTGAACCTGAGGGCATGGCTCAGCAGGGGCAAGGCAGAGAAACCAGGGATGTACAGCACAGGTGAGTGACCCCTGAGATGCTGCTTCTTCAGGGTGAAGGAGAGCAGGGGATGTGTGGGGTTTAATGGCATGCTGGGTGTCTCTCCGGTGCATTGTGTGTCTGGGAGAGCAAGGACTGATTGGGAATCTGCCTTTGTGCCTTAAGCAGTGCAGTAGCTTTGAGTCCCAGCTGGTTTGTGTTCTGCAAAGCCAGCAATGTTTGTCTTTTGTCTGCCTTTGCCTCTCTCTGGAGCAGCAGTCTGTGCTGTTTTTGGTGACAGGATTAGATGTGGCCCAGGCAGCTGTGTTCCTTTCTGTTGCTGTGCTAGGATGTGCAGGCTGTGGGTTTTGGTATCTACAGTAGCAGAAGAGAGAGAGAATTCCACAGGGACTGACTGAATGTGTGTCTGGAAGTGCTATGGAAACAAGTTTGGATTGCCAGGGCTGTTAGTAACATCTATGTTAATTGTTGCCTCTGTGTGAGTTTCTGCTGGAGTTCAGCTGCTAAGAGACAAACTCAGTTCTGTGCTCAAACCTGCCTTCCAGGGAAGCACAGCACGAGCGGGATGAACACACAGGGAGGACACATCTCCAGCCTGACAGGACTGCTCAGCATCATCACAGGGACTCCCAGAGGTGTGGGCCTGCTGAAACAGGAACTGTGACCCCTGAGATGGATGAGCCACCTGCCCAGAGCAGCAGCAGGAACTGCAAGGAGTCACGTGCCTGGCTGGGAATGGAGTCTGTGCTTCATGTGGTGCATGAAAACAAAGATTTTGCAGATGAAGCATCTAAGCAGCCTGCCTTAAATCATCACAGAGAATCTGTGGTTTTGGTAAGCAGTGTACAGGAGCTACTTGCTGCTCAACAGCTGAAAATAGAGCTGGGTTCTTATCTGGCAAAAGGGGATGGGCATTTGAATGCATGACCTTAACTGCATGTTGTGTGTGATCCTCTAAGTAAATCAAATGTTAAACAGGGAAGGAAAGCCACTGCTGGATGGTTAAGACTTGGCCAGGAGGATCCATATAGAGGCTCTTCAGAACTCCTTGGAGAACAGCTTTGTGTTTGTGTGCTTGCTAAGTTAATTCCAAGAGCTCGTGGTGCTGTACTTCAGTGTGTTCCAGGACCTGCTCGTGTCCCCTCAGAATTTTGCTTCAGCTTTTGTCTTGGGTCTGTAGTAGAGGCTCAGAGTGGATGTGGAGTGCTGAGTATGTCAGTATTTCACAGGCTCTGGGTGGCTGGTTGCTGCACATCTGTAAAGCACAGGGTGAGTTTTACCCCTTTTCAAACAGGCTGCAGCAGTCAGCACACTGAACTTAAAGCTGCTTATGCTTGCAGATGACAAAGCCTGAAATCCCTGCTTCACTGCACAAGGGGAGCCTGCTCTTTTTCCCAGTTGCTGATGGTACTTTTTTCACTGGGAGCAGTGTTAGCACTTTCTCTGTCCTACCTCAGCTCAGTTGTTGGAGCACTTGACCAAGATATAGAAAATTTGCACTGAATCACTTCTTCCTGTCATGTTTAGGGAGGGGAGAATGCTGAGCACCAGTCCTTGCTCCAGATGTGTTGCCCTAGCAGTGTTCAGAGCAGTTTCTCTTCTGTTTTTGCATTGGTAGCAGTGACAGCTATTAAACTATTAGCTATCTTTTTGTAGGAGTCCAGAGAAGAGGCTCAAAGGCTAATGCACAGATAAGTGGAGTCTTGTCAGGTCTTTGATGAAGTTTATGACCAAGAACAGGTCTTGATTTTTCAAGACTAAAATAGCTTGTGCACATAGCCAGAAAACAGTGTTGGGAACTTAGGGAACTGCAGTATTGTAAATGGAAACTCTTCAGGTTGCAAGATTGGACCCAAAGTGTGAATGGTTCCACTTCAGGGTATGAGAAGCTCTAAGGCTTGATGTTTAATAGAAGAGAATGGGCTGCTTTTTATTCTGAGAGGTAGAAATAAGATTTCTAAGGAAATGCAGATATTTCTCCTGGTGTTGACTGGGTCAGGCTCCAGTGTCTTTAGATCAATTCCTTTAGCACTGAGAGAGGAGAACTCTCATCAGTAGGCAGTAGTGGGGTGGGAGAGATTTGCTTGTTGTCTGTAGCCTTTTCTGTTTCCCTTTGTTCCTGGCTGTTGACAAGACCTGAAAACCACGAGACTCCAGGATTTGGAAATAACCAGTTCTTTTCTCTTGCCAAGACTCTGAGACAACTTGTCTGTAATGGAAAGCAGCCCCTTAGTAACCTTAATATTTCACGTGCCAGCCCCTGTGCACGAGGCTTCTCTTCATCAACTTGTACATTAAGCCTGGTTTACAGTGTTGTTTTTGTAAGTTAATAACTTGTGGGTAAGTGATGTGAGGAGCAGGAATAGTTGTTGACTGTAAAGGAAAGAATCTGGAGTAGTTTGTTGACCATTGCTGGCTGGACTGAAGTGCTGTTCTGTGAGCTGCAGTGGGAGTTTGGCTTGTACTTGCCTGTGGGATTGTACCAGGAGCCTGTTACTTTGGGGCAGAAGAGGAGGTATGTGAAAGAAAGCAGGGATATTCCCAGTGGGGAGTATGTAGTAAAAAACCCAGTCTGGCAGTGCTTTCCCTTCCCTGGACCCAAACTCTGAGGTGTTCCCACTGGGATTTTTATGGAGACAAGGAGCAGGATGATGTTGCACCTACACCCAGGGCAAACTCCTTGGTATTCTGTAGTGCCCTTCTCTAGCTGTGATTTTTTAGTAGTGATTTTTTGGCAGTCTTGGCTTCATGCAGCAATCATTGCTGGCTGTTGGGAGGGATGTGACCTGTGGTACAAGTGTGAGACCTGAGTGCTTAGTCTGCCCACTAAGATGGAAATGAGCCCTCTAGGAGCATGTTCAGTGGTGTGGTTTGCAGATCAGTGGTGTTTCTGGCCAAAACTTGGAATGAATTAATGCCTGATAATCCCTTTGTTTCCCTTTAGTGCCCCTTGCCTACAGCTTCTGTGGGATCCATTGCTGCACAATACCTGGAAGATGAAGAAGTGAGATCCCAGCACATCCTGGAGTGCCTAAATGCTCACATTGAGGAACTGAAAAAAGAGAGTGCAAAGATAGTGAGACGATTTGAACACCAGCAATAATGTTCCTTGTGGAATTGGAATGCTGGTTTCCTTATGTGCTTCCAAGCTGTGACTGGGAAGGTGTCTGTATCCAGCTGGGATTGGAGCTTGAGTGAGAGGCCATGTGTCCCACCTGGAGCTGAGTCAGCAGGATGGGAGTTGAGGAAAAGGAGCTCCTGTCTCCATGTTTGCTCTGATGAGGGGTGTTACACCACAAACATTTTAGTCAGCTTGCCATAGGTCAGAGACCTGCATCACAGCTATGTGCTCACTCACAAAGTTGATAGTATTTTTTAAAAGCAAAACATTTGCTAGTTTTTATGTATTTAAAGTATATTTTATACGTGTAAAAGCATTGAAATAAATCAGAATGGCAAACACCTCTTTTCTTGTTTATATAAGTACACAAAGTGACTCTTGTGCCTTATATTCTCTTCTCATTGGGGACTTGGATCAACACCTTTTCCATCACAGCATAGCTATGTTCTTCAAAGAACGGGGAATAAAATTCCTCTTTCCTTTGGGCTTTCTGCATTTTTTTTCCATTTAATTTGCACTTAGTGGAATTTCTTAATATTTCCTGGTTCTTGTAGCTTCTGCCCTTTCCAATTTGTGTAGTATCTGGTGTCTTTATCTTGCTGTACAGGGGGCTTGAAGTACTGCAGGATAGCTGAGCAATGAATGGCTGAATTCTGGATGTGGCTCTTGGAAAAGAAAAATAGGAATGAGAAATGACACTGGATAGGAGGAGAACCCACAGGCAGGTGAGGTTCATCCACATGTCATTGCATCTGCCAGGACCCTTAGGGATCCCTCACAGCCTTCAGTGAGGCCACCAATTTCATTTTTTGAATGATACCTGGCAAGTAGTATTGTATTTCCTGATGATTTGTCAAATTAGTTACTCAGTGTTGCATCATGCTGTTGGTGTTTTCAGCAGTTCAGGAGATATTTTGCCTTGTTTCTGGTGTCTTCTTCCATATCCTTTCAGAGATATTTGGCAGTTCATGTTGGCAGAAGGGAAGAGCAAGACTGAAGATGATCCATTTGCTTAATTAGCAGCTATAATCCTACAGTTTTATCAATTTCTAATACCTGTAATAAGCAGCTTCATTCAGGGAGACTTCATTCATCAGCTTCATTCATCTAAAAATTTGAACTAATGTAATCTAAAGTAGCTTCTGCAGCAGGGGAACTGCTGAGTTACTTCCCAGTGTTGGTGTGTGTGTGCTTTGTCTTTCCCCCTTTCTCTCAATGCAGATGCCCTGAGAGAACTGAGAAGTCTGTTCCAGAGCTGTTCTCCTGGTGTTGGAACCTTGGTTGCACTGAAGAATGTGCATTTTTTAGGAGGAGGAGGAGAAGGAGCTGTGTTTATCCTGGAGGGAGATGTCACAGCAAGTGCAGACTTCTGAGGTGCTTTTATCTGGGGCTGCAGGGTTTCTCAGGCATTCTCTGCCTGGCAGTGTCAAAGCTCCCTTGGAATAACCACCTGGCCCTGGAAACTTTATAATTAATGAAGCTGGAAAGGGGGTTTATGTCTTTGAACTTATGCCTTCAATAGCACTAAAGAATTTCTTGCACACTTGCAGGGCAGAGCCAATGGTTGTTTTCTGATTGAGACAAAAGTGTGGAACTGTATTTGCAGCACTTCCTTTTGTACATCTGTAGAGTGGGAAGCTGTGCAGGCTTCATCTGTCTTTAGTGTGTTACAGATGTTCTGCTGTGGGTGTGACAATGCTTGGGGGTCACTCTTTACTTTGAGGGGTTAAAGAATCTGGGACTCTGTACATGTGTGGAATTGCAGGTGCCTGGGTTTTGCAGACTCGGGTTGCAGGAACAGGGAATGCTCCCCGAGGTTGTGCTAAGTAGGGGGCAATAAACTGTCCTCTCTGCTCTCTTGGGGTCAGTTTTTGTTCCCCCTGCCATCTGGAGACACAAATAAAGCTTAGAGAGAGGGCTTGTGGAAGTGAGTCTTTGAGACAAGGAGCAGGGACCGTGTTCATAGCAGTGTCACCTGCAGAGAGGCTTTACCAAAGTGTCTGTGTGCTTGTGCCTGTTTGTGAACATCAAATGTGTGGTTTCATGAACAGTGTCTGTACTTTAGTATCCTTGACCCTGTTTGGTGGAAAAAGTTGTTTTCTTTAGTCACTAAACTCTCTGGGATGCTTCCTTATCCTGCCATTGTAAGAAATGACGTACTTGACTGGATCAGCTTGACCTGCGAAATGAAAGCTACTGCAGTGTATCCTCCTTGATCTGAAAAGTGGGATCTGAGAAAAAAGAACCCTTCTGCCAGGCACCAAAATAAACCAGGACTGTCTGTGCTGACAGACAATACTTGCTTTAGCCTTCAAGGTCCTTAGGCAAACAAAAGATCTGCCTTGCATCTGTGCTGCTCAGTCTGTGCTGATGCCCAGGGAGCGGGAGCCTGCTGGGCTCCACGGCTTGTGAGCGTTCCTGCAGGGAGGAGCTGCTGCCACCAGTTTTTGAGGGCAAAGACACTGAGCTGTTTAGGGGAGGACTTAAAACCTACTTTTATGTTGCATATGGAGCCTCTTGTCGCCAAGTACAAAAAGACCCCGAAGCTTTGCTGTGCTCCCAGCTTACCCTGGAGTAAGCCCTGTTAGCTTACATGTGGTGTTTATGCTTGCAGCTCCTGTCTGCAGCAGCCTGCATCCTCACAGAGGATCCTGGAATCTGGCTGCAGGTACTTAACCTGCTCAAATGGGATGCTAGGGCCAAAGGAGTAATGTAGGAGTGAGCCTGCTACAGGTGGGCAGCCCTGTGAGTAATTCCTGCCACCCAGTCACTGAGGAGGGAATGTAGGAATAACCCACCTCTTTTGCATGGAAAACACAGCAGCTTTAGGAAGAGAAGTCATATTGTTTGGTCAATGAAACAGAGTGCAAAAACATAACAGGTTTATTTTCAATACAAGCTCAAACATAATACCTCTTGGGTCATGCTAACGCTCACAGGCATCTGAATCAGTTATGAAAATGTTGCTCCATCTCAGGATGTGCAGTTGTGGTGGGATTCAGTAGAAGCCCCTCTTTGCCTTGTGCATGGAGGCGTTTTCCAAGAGTACAGCACCAAATGGTTTGTTCCATGATAATAATGTCACTCAGCCTGCTGTCCCATGTAACCCCGTCAGTTTATAGCTGCGGTATTGCATGGACAGGTTGGAGGAAGGAGTGATTTCTGAGAACTTTATTCTCATTTTTACTGTAATTTTCCTTATGGAAACACCTATATGCTTCAGATATAATTACAGCAGAAGTCTCTACAATACTCTAATATAAAAAGGTAAAAATAATTTTGTTTATTGTATTTAAGAGTCAGTGTAAAAAGTATTTTTCCAGTATTATTGAAATCTGTAAGACAGTGAAGTGCACAAGGAAACTTCATGTTGTATCTTCTTCCTAACTCTTCTCTCTCCTCAGATGTATTTTGCAACTTGACTATGGTTATAATGAAAGTTGGTTTAAATATCCTGAAGTTCCTCATGTCCAGTGTTGCTGCTCAAAACCAGGGTACACTTTTTTCATCCTGCCCCACAACTAGGTGAATTCTTGGAGTAGCCCTCGTAAGACTTTTCTTATGGTCCGTAACTTGGAAACCAGCAATCCCTGCTGGCACAGAATGCCCTGCAGACAGTCAGTTGTTTTCTTCCAAATATTTGTCTGGACAGCGTTACTGAAATGTAGGTGATGGTTTTATCTCATGTCTTCCACTGCTGCTCCTTTTTTTAACAGGATTTTCTGCTTCCTTGACCATCTTTGAGCCTGCAGTCTGGCAAAAGCCTGCAAGTGTTGTCCTGCATTTGTTGATAGAACAGATTTGGTTGAGAGAATGAGCAATCTCCTAAAGCTGTGCTGATTTGGGGCATGTTGGGGAGGTCGGTTCATGCAGGTGAGTGAAAGAACAAGGAGTGGGTGTTACTGGGTCTCAACTTCGTATTTGAGGACGTGCGAGTAGAAGCTGTGGTTGGCGTTCTCGTGCACCATCACAAACACCTCTCTGCACCCCGAGGTGTTGCAGGTTCCCTCCCAGCAGCCCTTGTTCTGGGTCAGAGGGTAGGTGTTCTCAGCCTGGACCAGCACCTTGGCGACGCTGTGCATTTTGAGTTTGAACTGCACGTTTCGGTTGGCCGGCAGCAGGCCCGAGAGTGGCTCCAGGATCTCGTAGTCTTGCAGCCACTTGCTGTAGCTCTGGGGGAAGGCTGGCCACTTCACCTCCGTGTTCAGGCACCTGATGAGGTAGTTGAAGATGTAATCGTAATTCCCAGGGTCCGACTTCTTCCTGGAGTAGATTTTGAGCACGAAGTTCCCTGCGTGCGGGAGATGGACCTTCAGCTCGATCTGGTTCCTGCGGTGGATCTGCAGCACGTGCCGCCTGCCCATGTCCTCGCTGAGGCTGCTGCTGCCGTCGGCGTGCAGCGAGGTCAGCACGCTGATGTCCTTGCTCAGGGTGAAGGTGAGGGAGCAGCGCCCGTCGTTGGTGTGCAGGACGGGCTGGCTGTGGGACGGCCGCAGGAAGCCCTGGCGCTCGGAGAACCAGCTGGGCCCCACGGGCTGGTGCAGCTCCTTGGGGAAGCGCATGGCCTTGTCCACGGACTCGCACTCCACCACGTACTCCAGCACGCACTTGTAGACATCATCCGCAGCCTCAGCCTTGGAGGGCTTGGCAAAGATCTCCAGCTTGTGGCTCCCTGTCTTCTGTGGGTAGATATCCAACTCCATTCCGTGTTTTTTCAAAGTCATCAAACCTTGTTCATCTGTTCCCTTCAGCTTAAACATAAATAACGTGCCAGAACGGCAGTCCACGGACACAGAGGCTTTTCCATTTACTGGGGAATACAAAAGAAAAGAAGCTGCATAGGAGTGTCAGTACAGTTTTTAACCCTAATGTACCCCCTGTTCTGGGAAGGTTAATCTGGCCCAATAAGTTTCTCTAGAAGTAAAACCAAGAGCTGCAACTGGCAGGTCACAGCTTGTCATCTGTCTGCTTAGACCAGTGTCCCTCAGAATGAATGAGAGTGGCCTTTGTTTGGGAGATGTGCATTTATCCTGTTCTGATACACCCTGACATGGAGCTGTGGTCTGCTAGAATGTGAAAGCATGTGTGAAATATAAAATGAAAGTACCATCAGGCCAGATTGGATGGGGTTTGGGGCAATCTGGTCTAGTAGAAGGTGTCCCTGCCCATCGTGGGGGGGTTGGAATGAGATGGGCTTTAAGGTTCCTTCCAACTCAAACCATTATGGAATTCTGTGATCATGAAGGGATGAATTAGAGGTGATTAGACCTGATTGCCAGCCCAGTAGCTGCTCCCAGGAGCTTCAAATTGCAGGAACTCTCCAGTATGTAGATACGAGATTAATCTACCTCCCTGGGAGCCTGTTCCCAAACAGCTTGAAGTCTTCATTACATCCTAAAATGTTGATGTCCATAAGTTTTAACTCTGATTTTAGCATTCACAAATTAGCCATCCAGTTAAATTCCTGCAGCTCTTGAAAAATCCAAGGGAGGGGATTTTAAATGTGCACCTTGTTCAGTTGTGGCACCTGAGTGGTTTTGTGTTAAAAGAGCTGCTGGACTCGCTCAGTATTGCCTGAAGAGGTGCACAGTGGTGTGTGTTGGGTGTGGGAAGATGCATGAGAGGAGCTGCTCCATGGCCTCTCCGTTACCTGTCCGGATGATTGGAGTGTCCGGGGCGCGCGGCCAGCAGCCCCAGCGTGTAGAAGTTGCTGTTGTGCAGCATGTTGTTCTCAAACTCCTTCAGCGTCAGCGTGGGCTTAAGCAGCTGCCAGTTACTGTTATCTGGGAAGTGATTGTTAATGAACAGGGCCGGGTGAGTCAGAAAGTAAAACTCATTGTACCTGGGAGAAGGGAGAAATTAGGGAAAGTGAGTAATTACAAACAGGGAATTCTTCCCCCGCGCAGTGGTGGTGGTTTCAGCAGGAGGATGTTGGAGTGGTTTGAGCCGCTGATAAACTGAGATCCGTGGGTTTGAAATTCCCCAGGCAGAGAAGAAACCTGAGCTTTGGTCTTCTGTTTCCAGGGCAAAATGCTAAGCTTTAGAATAAACCCTGAGTATTTGCACTATTCCCTTGCACCCACAGGCTCCTGGAAAAAGAGGGAGCCACTGGCTGTTGACTGCAGTCAATTCACAAAAGCTGTGACTCGAGTGCCACAGACTATTGCCTAAACTGAAGATGTGACAAGCAAACCCAGTTGGTTTCTAGCAGTTTTGTGACTTGGTGCTCAGGGCAACTATGTCTCTATGCTCCATGCCTTGCACAGACAGCCTGGGTACCTTGTTCATGGCTTTGTGGAGGCACACAGTTTGTGGTAATTGGGAGTGGGGCTGTGGCCAAGCGTTATCCCTAATGGGCTACAGCTGTGAGCAGCAGGTGAGCAGCACTGACAGCAATGAGCCATGGAGTGCCCAGGGGCACTGACCAACCTCCAAAGGGAGCAGAGGGGCACACAGGTGCAGGGCATCAACGGGAGGGGATAAAAAGGCTGGGCTCAAGAACAAGAGGAACAGACTCTTGCAGCCTTCTGAAGTGCCATGGTGTTACTGTTTATGGGCAGATGCCTGAAGCCTTCTGGTTTGTTAGGGTGAGTCCTTGTATGGTGACACTCTGTGTATCATGGCCCTTTTGACTGCAGCACAGACTGTGGCATCTGCTGTGACAGCTTTGGGTCTTCTCTGGCCCCAAATGTGTCTGTTTGGTTTGCCAACCCCATCAGCTTTCCTTCTGCCTTTGTGGAGGGTTTATGTACTCAGATAGAGGAGGGCCTTTACCTGTGGGTGAACTTGGTGAAGGAATCGTCCACAGACCCGCTCCCCCAGGTGCTGTCCAGTAAATGCCACCTTCCCTCAAGGTAGACAGCGTTCCAGGCATGGTCAGAGTCCCCTGTGAAGGTCTGCCCTGTCTTGTACCCATGTCCCCTTGGCATGTCCTGAGAGCTTCTTGCACTGAATCCCTGCAAGACTGAAAGGAAATGATAAGCTGCAGCAGGAGAGTTCTGTGTTTAAACCTGTCAGGTATTCCTGGGGAAGGAGAAAAGGTGATGATGCCTGAGGTGTTGGGTGGGGCTGTTTGTTTTTGTAGTCTTTGCACAGAGATTCAGAGAGCATCCTGCTGTAGGAGGGGCCTTTTCTCTCCCAGTTTTGCATATTCCCTGTCTTTTTGCCTGATGCACCATCCATTCAGCACTGTTAGAGGATGACAAGATAAAGTGTGCTTAATTGCTCTCTATCTTGTTATTCAGTGGAATCCCTTTGCTGCTGTCCACAATTAGCCCGTGTAATTATAAATTAAAAGCACAGGCTGTTCTCTCCCCCTGACAGTGGGCCTGGTGTTTGACACCAGCTCAGGAATCTCAGACCTCACGGGATTGTGGATGCTGATTTAGTTTCCTGACAGAATGAGCTTGTGCCTGCCCAGGGTAGAAATGATTAAATAGTCTCTTTCTAAAAGCATGATGAATACCTGCGTGGATGTGTAAATAAGATTTAAATAAGCACTGTGTTAATAAGCTCTCTGCTGATGGATTCTAACATTGGCATCTTATTTCACCATTAATCTAAAATTGCTTCACTTGGAGCGTTTGTCCTTTTGTGTAGGACAGCATTGACATTTTTCTTCTTCATAGAGAAGTGTGTTAAATGGAACAACTACCTTAAGTAATAAAGTGTGCAGGCTTCCAGAGTGAGATTGTCTGCATAATGTGGGTTTAGCTCAGGAGAAAAGTGATATTTATGGGGAAGATAATTAGCATGGTTGTTAAGAAGTCGAGGCCTGATAACAGATACTGGCTGGCAACTGGCAGTGCAGTGGAGCTTGTAGGGAGGGCTGCTTTTCCCAGGGAGAGGATGCTGGTTTCCAGGGGAGGTGGGCACTTCAGCAAAGGAGAGGATGGAGCAGTGATGGCAGGCACTGCCTGTTCCATGAGTATCCAGAACAAACAGGCCAGGCTGGAAGGAATGCCATGGAGAAGCCTGGTGCTGCAGGTGGTCTGGAAAGCCCTTGCCAGCCTGCAGGACCCTCTGAGTGAAGTTCTGACATGGAGCTGGGCAGTAAATCTGGAACAACTCCACTGACAAGACTTGGTGAGAGCTTGGATTTGCATGATGTAACTGAGACCAGGAGCTGGACTGGGAGCTTTAGTGAAGATTTGATCCTAGGAGTTTCAAGGAGCTAAGTACCAAATTCCCACTAATTTCATGGGGATTGGATCTAATCCTTCCAGGCTTGTTTAGACATTCTTGTTAGCTGGGATATTCAGAGGGAACATTAAGGGACAAGTTCTGCTCTCAGGGTGCTCTCAATTACAGTGAAGGTTGGCAAAGCAGCAAGCAGAGTTTGTGCTTGGATGTGTTCAAAGCTCTCAAAATAAAGACCAGAGCGTTTAAACTGGTCTCTCTAGTAATGGGCAGACAAAAATCCAAGCTAAAACATCCTGTAAAGGAGCAGTTCTGTATTGGTGAAAAGGGTGCTCGTGTCTCTCATGTCAGTGAATTCATAGAGATAAATTAAGCAGGCAGAGAGAAGATTGGGAAGATCTCCAGGACTGGTTGAAGTGGCAGTGTGAGGCTGAAGATGACCTAGATACAAAATGGACTGGAAGAACTGAATTAAGAAACAGTTGGCAACATTTGCTTGGTGCAGCAAAGAGATTAAACACAAAATTGCTTTTCTGCCTCAAAAACCGTAGGAAATAGTCTGGCTCTTACTACAGGTGTCACTGGAATTCAATGGCATCTTCTTCCCTTTGATTTTAGGTTGACTTTAATCATTTAATCTAAAAAAGGAGCAAATCTGGCTTCTCCAGAAGGGAACAGAATGGTTTATGCTTGTGGTAGGTAGGTGTACGCCTCTGTGCCTGAAAAGAGGGAAAGCTACTGCCTAAAGCAGGAAATGGGAGAAGCAAGAGGATGTGAAATCTGGGATATTTACAGACTGGTTAGGAAGAAGGAGCAGCTAGCCAACTGATCAGATCCCCCTTTAGGCAGTGAGGCCAGCTTTGCTCCCAGAGCTGCTGAAACCTCTCCTGGGAAAATAATTGTTGTGCCTTCATCACTAACCCTGGTGAGTGTCTCCCTAATTCCAGGCTGTGAGTTTTGCCCTAAATTGGATTCATGAATTTGCAGCGCTTCACTTAGCTAGACTCCTCGAGTCTGCTTGTCAGCTGAGAAGCCAGTTCTTGATAAGTGCTGCTGAAACATTGGTCAGGAGCCTGTGTTTGCATTCCTTGCTATCACACCTGATGTTTGGAAAGTGATGCCTTATGGCCAGCTTCCTATTATCTGTGCCCACCTTGCCTCTGTGACAGGAATCTCAGCTAATGGGAGGAAGTCTGGCTGCCAAAGCTGTGCTCAGAGGTGACAGTGTTGTGTCTGCAAACAGGAATTGTTCCCTCTGGCACTGGGACAAGTAGGACTCAATCAATGTCAGCCATTGCCTTCAGCACGACTTTTGGGGCAACTGGCAAATTGGTTCGTTTGTTCAAGTTCCCTCACAAGAATTTAGGAAAAAAAGGCAGGTTAAAACACCTTTTGCCCCCAAAACCTGGCTCTGAAAAGCCTTCCTGTAAGACAAATGCTCTTTGCTTCCTGCCTTTCTGCTTAGACCTCAGTGTAAGAGCAGCACAGAGCATGGGGAGAGGGGGATGAGGGGATCTCTGTGCAAGAAAGGGGTGTTGTCTTTAAGTACAGTTTTTCACGACAGGAGCTAAACATTTTGCTAATATTTGACAATATAATAGTCTTGATGACTGGAGGTTTCCTGAATCACATAGTGACTAATCAGCCTGGAAACTGAGGAATCGAGAGTAAATCAACAGAGCCTTTAAAATAGTCAGAGATATCCTTGGAAAGATTAATGCTTTTAATGAACCAAGCATATGCTTTTTAATGAACAGATGCAAATTCCCCCCCTTCTAGCTGCTAATAACTGTTCCATAGGTTGCAGCTATAAATGCATACTCCACCATCCTATTTCTTTACTCTTTAGAAAACAAGATCCATTGCCATAGAATGGTTTGGGTTGGAATGGGCCAAATGTATATTGTGGGATATGTTGTTGACTGGAAGCATTTACCACTTCAGCATCTGGCACAGTATGCTGGGTTTTTTTTAAATCTCTCCTTTTCCCTGTAGATTTTGTCTGTTCCATGGTAAAAACCTTCATAAATCCTTTTCGGATGGTGTGGAAAGCCAATTGTTACTTACAGGTACTATTAATAACTAGTCTGGATTTTTCCAAGGGAGTGGAAGCCCCTTCCTGGGAGGGCCATCTTGCAAGCCCATCCTCTTAGGATTACTTTAGGAAGTCCCTTCCAGTCTCCTCTCCTTGAGTTGTCACGTCCAGTTTTTCTCCTTTTGGGCAACTCTTCTGCCTAAGGCTGATCCCCAAACCTCCAAGCATCTTCACTGCTTTCCTTGCTGTGGATTTTGGGGGTTCTCCTTTCCTTAGAGATTGGGGCTGCATCCCTGCTTCCCTACCAAGGAAGGGGGCTGCCTCTTAGAAATGCCTTTGTGACTGCAAAGCCCTGCTCTGTGGGGAAGTTCAGGTGACTCAGGCCCCAGTGAAGCCCATGAGATTTTGTTGGGGGAACAAAGGGTTTTAGTAATTAAATGCCAGTGGTAGGTACAAGATGGGAATTGCAGTGTTGCCTCAACAGTGCTGCACCTTGAGATTGGGCACAGAACAGAGTGGAAAGTGCAAGGCAGTGTTCCTGGAGGGGACAGAGCATCTCCAGAGGGTTTAGGGAAACTTCCTCCTGGGACTCTGCCTACCTCTTGCAAGGGACCACGTTGGAGACAGCACTCCTTGTTCAAGTCTTGCAATGCTTTTAACCTTCACATCCAGATACCCCAAGGAAAATCCTACTTCTTCTAATCAAATTATCTCAGTGTTTTCATCTGCCATTATGTTAATGCAATGCGAAGCTCAGCAGATGGCACCAAGTAAATTATGCTGGGGAGGGGGGTGGAGGGAGTGGAGGAGAGAGCAAAATTGACCTTTCTAGGACTTGCTGTTTTTCCACAACATGGTTGGAAAGCTAAAGTTCCACATCCTGCTTAAAGTCACATCAGTCAATGCAAAGGTAGACCCGGGATAGGCATGGATATGACAGGGAATGTTAACCCTCCCTGGCATTGAATGTTTCTGAACTTCATTTACCTGCACATATGTTCAAAGAGCTCAGCATAGCCCTCACAAATGCTCTTGCCCATCTGAAGCACGTCTCTGGGCTTGCTGGACAGCTGGCTTTGGCTTTTGTTGTGGTAGCCCACGACGTCGTATTCTGGGGAAGGAACACAGACAAGAGTTCATCCAACAGCCTGAGGCAAGGGGCTGATGGGCAGCAGGAGCAGTGCTCGGGTTGCTTTTCATCTCTGTGAGCAGAGGGGAACAAGCCATGGCTGTGCTGGGGAGGGTGGCCTGGACACTGCTGGGCAGAGGGACAGCTCTGTCCCTCATCACCCTTTGCTCTTAGCTTGGGCTGGGGATCAGCAGTTGAATCCAAGCGGGAGGAAAACTTTGATTTTTGAACACAATGGGTGTCCTCAGGAAATGCCCTCAAGTGGAGGATCTACAGTCTAAAGAGTTCCCAGTATAAACCAAAGCACACTGCATTTGAAGAAGTCAGATTAGTGCTACCTCAAAATAAACTACTGAGACTTTTGCACTCTTTCCAAGCAATTTATATTAAAAATACTTGAAAAGCAGCTTGTTGGCAAACACTTTAAGTGGCTTGCTGCGAGTCACAGAATTATAGAATGGTTTGGGTTGGATGGGGCGTTAAAGGTAATCTCATTCCAATGCTCTGGGGCAGGGACACCTTCCATTAGACCAGGTTTCTCCAAGCCCTGTCCAGTCTGGTCATATCAATACCTGGAAGCTCAGGAAATCTTGATTTGCTGGAATGAGTACTCAACAGCAGGACTCCTTCAGACAGAGTTTGCAGAGCTGATCTGGGGAGGTTAATTCAATACCACCAACCTTGGCCCTGTCCATTTTCTCTTTCTTAAAATACAGATGTATTTTTCTGACAAAGCCCTCAGGAATGCTGCATCAGCTGGTTCCCCCCTGCCCTCAGTGCTGGGGCAGAGGAAGAAAAGCAGCAGCAGGCTGTGTGTGTGCTTTGATGAAATGCTGCCTCTGCTTGTCACTCATCCCAGGGGCTCGGCCAACGTCCCCTGGTGCTGCTCCAGGCACTGGGAAAGGCTGGCTGCTCCACCCTGGCTGCTTACTGACCACCAGCAAAGCTCCAGGGCACTGGAGGCACTTGGAGGGGTGCTGGCTCCATGGGCCTTTCTATTTGTGCTGCAAATGACAGCTGAAATCATTTTCTTTAGTGCTGATGGTGCATGTGCACAGCGGCCTAGCACAGGAATTGAACAGAGTGGGAAGAGATGCCCAGAGAGCAGTGCTCTCACTTCAAATCCATCCAAGGAAGGAGTTTATGTCATCAGTGCAATTCCAGGATAGATACATTGCATTTTTGCCAGCAGATTTAAATTCCCAACACTGTTCTTTTCTGTGTGTGTAAATAGGGGTCAGTCTCACAGGAAGGAATGGGAGCCAGGGCCAAGGTGGTGTAAAAGGTCTTGTGAGGAGATCCCAGCATAGCTGTCAGGGCCAGAGACATCCCCTGAATGTTGAAGAGTATGGGCTGACTCCAACCAGGCCTGGCCCAGGTCGTGTGGGCAGAAATGGGTTAACAGTGGAAAGACAGAACAACCAGTGCTTGGTGAGTCCAAGCCTGGCTTCAGGACATGCAGTGAAATCAGCACTCTCCGTATTTCAGGGCAAGACTAAAGCAGTTTGGGACTGACCTAACCATGCTAACCCTGTAGCTGCTGATCTCAGTGTGTGTGAGATGAGGCCAGCGCTGCACAAACTGCTCCTTTCCTCTCCATCCCTGCAGCAGAGCCCCATCAGGAGGTGTAGGAGGTGAGGGAAAGGACAGCTCTGCCTCTCTGCCCCCAAGACTTAAAGGGAAATAAACATTTTATGTTATGCAAAGTGCCACCATGTTGCATATCCAGTTTTCCCCCAAAAGGGGCAAGAAGCCCCTTCTGATGTGCCAGATGGGAGAGGCTACAAGCGCTGCCTCCTCCTCCTCCTCCCATCTCCTGGTTATTGTGCAACTCCAGCCTTTGGACTGAGTAGGAAAGGGCAGGGGAGCCTGAGTGGGTGCAGCTCTCTGGAGGGTTGAAAGGTGCAGGCACAGGCAGGAACTGCAATCATACAGGTGCCAGTGTGGGGCCTGGAGCTGGGCAAGGCAGCTGGATGGTTCCTGGTGGTACCTGTGTGACACTGGGACCCTCCCAGAGCAAAGGCACCAGCATCAGACTGTGCTGGAGGGGCTGTATTGGGCTGTGGGGATTTGGCACAGGGATGGAGATCAAACTTAGAATGGTCTGAGTGGGAAGGGACCTTAAGGATCATCACATTGCAAACTGCCTGCCATGGGCAGGGACACCTTCCACTACACCAGGTTCCTCCTGAAATCTGGATCATCACCTGCTCCCTGTTTACCCCCTCAAAACTGAGCTCTGGTGGTGTGGGGTGGCTCTGAAGGTGACAAGCAGGCCCCTGGTGTTGGGCAGCCTGGCTTTTGCTTGGGCTCTCAGATGGTAGGGACTTGTCTGGTCACACCTCAAATGGAGTTACAGGTTAATTGTGGGCACACAAACCTGGTCGAGCCTGGCTGTGTGAGGAGAGACTGGAAACAGAGGTGGTGAGAGACCCTCTGGATGCATTTCTGTATAAAAACCTCCAGAAAGCCTTCATTCCGCTCCCCACATGGAAATAACCCACAAGTACCCAGTAAAATGCCATGGCGGTGGGACAGGGGTGACAGTGACAGCTTTATCTTCAGTTGGAGACCTCGGCCTACCTATGTGATGGCAAATCCACATCCATATGGCTCGAACCTTCTCCAGGTCAGTCCTGGCTTGCTTCAGCAGGGCTTTGACCAGTTCCTCCACGCTGTTTGTGACGTTCACCTGTGTGTGTGGGGAGCAAGCATTGCAAGGTCATGGTGAAGATCTGCCCTGTGGTAGATCTCCTGTCCTCCCCGTCTCTTGTTCTTCCGAAGCCAGTGAGACCCCACCTGCCAGGGGCTGCTCTGCCTCCAGCTTCCTTAAAAATACAGCTACAGTGCTGTACGTCCATGTATTTTGGGTTATAGTTCCCAGAGTGGGATTTCTTTGCTAATGTTTTTCACTTGTTTGGGAGATTCTAATGCCATTGCCCCATAGCTCAGCCTAAGCTGGTGCTGGGAGCCAGGTTCATGGAATGTTGCTGCAGGGGAGCTGGGAGGAGGGCAGAGGCAAAAGCAAGACTTACTTTTAATGCGTAGGCATCCAGCTTCTCTAATTGCTGCAGATCTACTGGCATGGATTTCAAAGAGGATTTGTCCCACGGATATGCTGGGAAGAAACGAGTTGTCATTGTTTTGGGAAGGGAGGGAGTGTTTTTCCTGGCAGTATGGTGGAACAAGGGGACAGAGCTCCTGCCTGGCCCATGGACACATCCATCAGCATGTGCTTAGGGAGCAGAGGACACGAGGGCACCGCAGGGGGGCCCTGCCAGCTGCATGGACAGCAGGAGCCATCCTGTCTAGACCGCTAGGATTTGTGCAGGGCTGGAGTGTAAGCTGCCCCTGCAACTTTGGCACTGCATAACAGCATGGAAAATCCTGGGATATTGCATGGAGGGGCATATGACTTCTTAAAGAATTCCAGCAATAAAGGGCTGGGTTTCTGTAGGAGTGTTGTGTGGTAAAGGGCCACAATCCTGCAGGAATTCAGGCACATGAGGAATGTAACACTGGGAGCAGTTGGACTCAACCCTCTGTGCCTACCCTCTGCATCTTCACAGGTTCTGAGCTCCTGGTTCTACTCAGTGTGAACAAAGGGTTAATAACTTGCCCTAATTAACCAGATAACTGATTTTTTAAACAATCTTGGAATGAGCTGACACTGCTGCCTCCCATCAGTGGGCCATGGGGAATGGATGGACATATCCCTGTGCTGGGCAGGCTCCTGTCTGCCAAAATCAGCATGTAGGCACCTATTTCTTAACAGGCTGGTTTGTTTATCTGTATTTTCCCTAAAAACAGGTGTAACACTGACCTAAAGAGAGAGAAAACAGATTTACACATTTAAAGGTTCCCACTCTCCACAGCTCTGAAAATTACTTCTTGCCTTTTTGGTTAGGGGATGGTCTTTTTTTAAAAATGTGGTTATCAGGTTTTGTCTTTGCCAGGCTCTGTCTGCAGAGGCTCTGTGCAGGAGGGGGATCCACAGCACATCTGACAGTCCTGTGCCTGTTTGCCTTGGGCAGGGCTTGGGCACGTGTGGTGTTCCCAAAGCCACTCCCCTGTGCCACCCCAAAGGTTGGGCTGGGGAAGCTGAGCCCTGCTGGTGCTGATGGGTGGTTACCATGGAGGTCCTTTGCTCCTGGTGGCCGTGGGGCCTCAGTCTTCTGGAAACCTGCAGAGAAGGAGAGGGAGGGAAGAGGTTGTTGCCCACAGGAAAAAAAAAGGCAACTAGAAAGAAATTATTGTGGGGAGCAGGATTGGGTGGGAAAAGCTGGATCTGAGGCTTTTCTTAGCCCATTCCCTTCTGTTTGGACATGGATGTGAGCACCCTGTGGAGGGTGCTCCTGCAGAGCCCACATTCCCCAGCAGGCAGGCATCTCCTGTTCTAGCCCCAGGGTTGGGACATCAAACCCCAGCTGACCATGGCCAAACCTCTCCAGGCATAGAAGGAGTGCTGAGCTCCAGAGCTGCTGGATAACCCCAGTGGGAGCTCTGCAGCAGCTGGGGCATTGCTGAGGGACCCTGGAGTGTCACCACCCACCTTATCCCAGGGCCAGGGGAGGAGGAGACACCCACAGCCCAAGAGCAGAAGGATTTTGCTCCTCAAGCCCCACTCATGGGCAGGGTCCAGCAGCATGTGCCCTTAGCAGCCTCCCCATGGGAATGGTGAGCCTGTCTCCTCCTGGGAGCAGCTTCCCAGGGGAGGGAGAGCTTGGGGACATTTAATAGAGCAGAGCCTCACCTTTGTTGTCGTGTCCTCTCAGCCTCTGGGAACCTGCAACAAGCCAGGCAGAGTCAGTGGGATCCCCTCAGCCCTGCCCAGGCTGCAGCATCCCCTGGAGCTCCCTGGCTCCAGAGAAGGGAGGATGGGCTGAGCCTCTGCCAGGGTTTAAATCTGGGCTGTACCTTTGCCCAAGGAGAGTCTCTTGATGAGCTGGGGGCTGGTGTCCTCATGGTGAATCTCCACTGTCACTTGGGTTCCTGCAAGAAACAGTGATAAACTCCCTGAAAAGGGAAAACTAACCAGGATATGTATTGTATTTGCTGGGAATGCCCTGATGAAGGCAGGAATGATGCACCTGACTCCATGTTCTCAGAAGGTTAATTTATTATTTTATAATACTATGTTATATTAAAAAATACCATACTAACTATACTAAATAATACAGAAAGGATACAGACAGAATGCTAAAAAGATAATAATGAAAACTTGAGACCCTTTCCAGAGTCTCAACACAGCTTGGCACTGATTGGCCAAAGAGTGAAAACAACTCCCAGCAGAATCCAATGGAACAATCACCTGTGGGTGAACAATCTCCAAACACATTCCACATGAGCACAACACAGGAGAAGCAAATGAGATAAGAGCTGTTTCCCTTTTCTCTGAGGCTTCTCAGCTTCCCAGGAGAAGAATCCTGGGTGAAGGGATTTTTCAGAGAATGTGAATGCCACAGGTATGGAGGAGAGGGCAGGAGTGCCTGCCGAGGCAGCTCTTAACTCGAGACACAGCAGGAGCTCTGGTGATAGCCACGGTTTATCACCATAATAAAGAGCTCTTGATGGAGCTACAGCAAGCAGAGAATCAATGCCTTGCATTGATTTTTCTTGGAATTAAACAGGGAAAGGCTTGAAGTGATGAAAATGGTTGGACTTGTGATACTAAAATGTCTGGCAAAGGCCATTGCCTGTAAGAGGCAGCATCCTGGAGGAGCCAGCTGTGGTCCAGGCATGCCCTGATGCTCCAGAAAAACCTCCCCTGGAAACCTGGGCTCTGGTCTTTAAAGTTTCAGGGAGGCAAATACCAGAAGAAGAGCGAGGGAATCTTATAAAAACTACCTGCACTTTTTGACAGAGGCTGTGTTTTTTGGCAGGAATTTCAGAAGGCTTTGCAGCTCTTGAGGTTCCCTGGAGGAGCTCCATGTGCTCCTGGGCTTCTCTTTTGGATCAGGCAGAAGTTACTCAGGAGACTGAAGGTCAAGATGTTAATGCACCTCGGGGCTGCCATCCAGCCATGCCTCCTACACCTATACCTCATGACATTTGGGCTTTTCCTTTAAAGGCAGCTCTTGGAACTGGCTAATTAGGTAGGAATCTGCATTTTCATCAAAGAATAAGTTTTTTCTGGCTTTACCTTTAGAAAAGTGAAGTTTCTCCTGTGATTATGCAGAGAGATTCAATGTCCTTTAAGCCACAAAACCAGAAAGCAAGAAAAACTGTATGAGCTATAAAAACCTAAATCTTAGAGTTTGACTCCAGTTCTAGGGTGGTTGCAGATATCAGGGTGTCAGAACAGAGCTGGCTGGTGGATTTTGTCAGTTAATTCAAACATAAAATGAAGTTGTTTCTCAAAGAGAAGACTTTATGATTTCCTTGAAGTTTTCATATTTTTGGGTCCTTTTTATTGCTCAAAATTATTTTTACTTTGCTTTTTTGTGGGTTTTTGTCCCCAACTTTCACTTTCTAAGTTTCCCCCCATAAATTAAAAATCTTTGTTCTCAAGAAACAATGGTGAGAAATGCCTTCTGCTGATGAGCATAAAAGGCGTTTAACAAATGAAAAATGTAATTCCACAGGAATTTTTCAACGTGCTGTATCATTGCTTTAAAAACTGGTGGTATGAAATGGTTGCTGGTGCTTTTATGATCTTTTATTTAATTATTCCTGATTGAGATTCCTTCATAAAGAATCATAGAATGGTTTGGGTTGGAAGGGACCTTAAAGATCCTCTTGCTGTAAGTCCCTGTCACTAGGCCAGTTTGCTCCCAGCTCAGAGAAGCACTTGCTGCTCTCCTTGTGGTTTGTGGCCAGCAAGTGCTTTGAGGGGCAGCTGTCCCAGGGTGGGGTATTTTCTCTCTTTTGGGATGTTCTGAGGTTATTTTATTGGAGAAAAAGCTTGCTGGGAGCTCAGTGAAGCCCTGCTCTGTCTCTTGGCTCCCCACTCACCTTTGTCAGGGCCGGCAGTGATGGGTGGTGTCTGCTCACAGGGATCTGTGGGGCCACGCCGGCCTGGGGGCACAAAGGGAACAGCTCAGGGCCTTGCAGAGAGCCAAACAGCCAGCAAGGATGGGGTTCAATCTGTCAGGTAAGGAATACTCAGGAAGCTCAGCCCTGTTCTTCAGACTCAAAGCTCAACAGCTCCCGGTGCTGGTGCCTGACCCCTCTGCAGGGGCAGGGATGCTCCAGCTCAGGGAGGGGGCTCGGACCAGGGCAGCTTGGAGGGGTGGGTGGGACACCAGGGCAGTGCTGGGGGCCTGGAGGCAGAGTGGGAACTTGGCTGTGGCTGTCAGAAGCTCATCCTCCCCTCTCCCTGCTGGGAGAGCCTGGCTGTGCTGGAGCTGGAGCGCTGGGGCAGAGGGAGGTGTGGGCAGCCCTTGGTGTGCCCAGGGCTCACACAGGGGAGGCAGCAATGCCAGGGGACACAGAGCCCTCGCTCCAGGCTCTGCTGGGTGCTGGCCACGGTGATCTCTTCCTCTTTTTCAAAGTGTCCTGGGATCCCCATCCCACCAGGAGCCATGGGAGAGCCTGGATCTCACAGCTTGTCCAAGGCCATTTGCACCATGTGGCCATGAGAAGGACCAGTCCCCAGAGCAATGGGAGTGGAGCCACAGCCTCTTTGACTCAGTGGGGCTGGAGATTATATAAGCTTGCAAATATTGAGGCAGTGGCAGAGGTGTCAGGGGCCTCACAGGGACACTGACATGGCTGGTGAAAGGGCAGTTCATTAACCCTTGTGGGGCCAGAGGAGCCAAAGCTCTGCCTGCTCCTCTGGAACCTGAATTCCCCCCTCCCAGGGGTTCAAATTGTGCTTAAGGTTGATTTGCAAGGGAAGGATTCCCATGTGCATGCTAAATACCCCTGCCAGTAATTCAGAGTGGGAAATGCTCAATACCAGCCTCTTACTCCCTCACAGAGGAGGCTGACTCTGCAGCTCTGATTGCAGAACCTCTTGAGCATGACAGAGGGACAGAAAGCGGGATATTTATCTGCTTCCTGGAGTGGAGGCTTTGTTATCTGCTTTGTAAAAAAAAAGCTCCAAAGTAGTGCCTTGCCATGAAATATTGTTTGCTCCCAGACTGGGTGCAGCCTCCAGCCACCACTGATTACAGAGGGACTTGGATCAGGGCTCCTGCCAGGCATCCTGCTGGGAGCAGCCATGGCTTTTGCTTGACCTGTGGAAGCAAAGTTCCTCCTTGGTGTAACTGAAATCCACTGTCTGGTACCATGAGAATTACCTGTGTCTTGCTCTACCTTTGCCCTTGCCTTTCTCTGCTAAGCCATGGCAGGCTTAGACTGCCAGGAAAACAAAAGGGATGATTTGAGTCCCTTCCCTGAGAGCTGCTCCACAGTTCTTGTGTCACCTCCTCAGGCGTTCCTCCTCAACTATTTTAGGGCAGAGCCCTGGGAATAGGCAGTGGAACATTGAGAACTAGAATCCACATCATTCCTGGTCAGCAGTCTCACCTGCCTTGTGCTCAGTCTCTGAGGGGGGAGATGAAGAAAGGACGGGTGGAGAGAAGGTTGAAAAGGTTCTTTGCATCCCCCCAGACCTTCCTTTAAGCTGTGTGAGTGCTGGGGAAGTCTCTGGAAGCTCTAGCTGCAACCTGAGCAATTGGGGGCGCTGAATTTCCCCTGCCATCAGCTGGCTGTGAAATGTAAGAGCTCTGTGCACTTGTAATCTGAGTGAGCTCCATGGCAGGAGAATCCCTGCAGAGGGATGGAGGTGTGGGGGCTCGGCAGTGCCACCCCTGCATCCTGTCCATGGGGCACGGGGAGCACGCAGGGAGGGGATGCTTGCCAGGCTCTCCATGGAGCCCTGAAAGCGCTGGACAGGGATGGGTTGTGTGAAGCACATTTCTGCTGGAGAGGGACAGCCTGGAGCTTTGGGCTGTGTGCTGGGGTTGGTTCCTCACAGAGGGAGAGGGTGACTTACCGTTCAGGCCCGTGCCCTGAGGTGGCTGTGATCTGCTGTTCCCGTTGCCATCACCCTTGGAACCTGTAAGATAGAAATGAGAGATTGGAAAGGGCCCTCCTGGACTGAAGTGTTGGTGCTGCCTGAAGGCCAAGCACCCCAAACCCTTTCATGCAGCCCCAGCCAGTGCCAGGTGTCCTCAGGACCCACCTTCTGTCTCAACTGCACCCTTGGCTTGCAGTTCTTGTTGCTGAAGTATGAAATAGCAGGGGGCAGAAAGTGCAATAGTCCAGGCCTAAGCTGCTTTGGTGGGATTTGCTCTGATTTGAGCAGGTGCTGAATGCCGTGCTTGATGGAGCATGGACACAACTTTGTGATGGCTCTGCCTATAGCTGTTAGCCTGGGACTGCTTGTCTGAAAATTCAGCTTCTCTCCCAGGTTTTAGAGCAGGAATACTCGTTCTCCTCCCTTTACTTCTGCAGGGAGGCTCCCCCTGCAATTGCAGAGCACAGCTGCAGCTTTTTGGAAGACCCTCTGCAGGACAGGGAGTGTGGCCAGGGACACTGTCCCAAACTGGAGCTATAAATGGCTCAGGACAGTGAGCCTCGGAGACAAAGCCTGGGCACGCTGCAAGCAAAACACTTCTGCTCCTGTACTCCAGGGCAGTGCAAACTGCTGAGCCCTCTCCCTGCTCCAACTGCACAGCCCAGAGAGCCCGTGGGGCGCAAGGTGCAAACCTTGCAAGGTGCAAACCCAGCCCCGGGGTTGGTGTCCCCGTGTGTCCCCGGGGCTGCACGCCCTGCAGCTGGACAGGCTGCAGCTCGGAGCGTGGCTCCAGCCGGGCTCTGCTACACCAGCGGAGACACGCTGGGCTTTTGCAAAAAAGTTGGCATTTTGGAGTTTGGTATCGTGTGTGCAAAGAGGAGAAGGGAGCCCAAATCCTGCTCCAGAGCTGCTGCTTCCCTTCTCCGTGTGCAGCCCTGCCCTGCCCTCCCTGCCCGCTGCGGGCGCGATGTTACCTGCGCCTCGGCCGCCTTCCGTCTGCCCCTCTCGCTGCCCTTTCTCCTTGCTCGCCGCCTCCTCGGGGCGCACAATAAGCAGCAGATTGATGGTGACTGCGCTGGCATCTGCCTTAAAGTCCATGGTACCCATCAGCGCATGGCCGGGGCGCGGGTGCTGCGGGCGCTGCGCCGCGGAGCAGCCGCGAGTGCTGCCCAGCCCTGGCACGGCGAGCGCGCTCCCGCCCCGCGCGGCCCCGGCCCTGCCCGCCGCGCCATCGGGGCTCTGCCAAAGCCGACCCTAATGAAGAGGTTACAAGTCACCTTTGAAAGGAAATCGCAGCAGGGATCCGTTTCCTAAAGCAGAGGAAGGAGCTGCGTTTCGGGCGGGAGGGGGGGTCTGGTTTCAGAGCGTGCCCCCGGCTCCCTCCCCTCTCTCTGCCCTTTTCAGCTTTAAGCACTTGTCTACACTCAAATCCCCCAGCACCACTGTTCGCTGGGGGGGATTCGCTCCCCGGCGCTGCACAAATCCTTAAAAGGCTTTCTCTTTGGATCCTGTCCCCCGGCAGAACTGAGAGGATGCTTAGGAGCGTAAATAATAACAATAACTGCTGCGGGAGGAGGGCAGCGGCGGGGAGAAGGGGCTGGAAAGAAGACACGAACCTTTGAAGTGGGGAGGATCGGTTTCTGCAGGACTGCCTGCTGTGGAAAGGGACAGCAGAGAAGGGAATTGCAGGCTTCAATCCCGCCTGTCCCAAAGGATCCAAAAAAACCCCACCTGTGTGCCCCATCAGCCCGCGAGCCCGGCTGTCCGGGGTAGCTGGGCACGGCTGATCAAAAAGGAAAGCCCTGCAAATCCCCGGCTTTCTAGTAACTGTCCCAGCCCACCAGACGGGGGACATGAAGGGTTACAGGGCGGGTTAGCCGGGCTCAGCTGGTCCCTGCAGCTCGCAGAAGGGGCTGGCAGGGACACGAGTTCTAATTTTACCGCTGGCCCCCGTCCCGGCCGCGCTGCCAGCCCCGCCTCGGCCGGGGGTCCCGGGGGAGCGGCAGCACCTGCGGGCTGCGGGGCTCTCGGCAGCCTCGGGAAAGGTTGTGGGAGGCACCCGCGGGCAGAGAGGGGGTTCGGGAGCTTGGCGTGGGCAGCGGGGCTTTTTGTGGGTGTTGCTGGTGCTTTCCGGGCAGGAGTGTGAGAGCAGCGGGCTCTTCTGCCTGCAGGTGGGGGAATTTGTTGTCCTGGATCCACGGGCAGGAGCTGGTACTACCACCTGGTGTTAGGTTACTGCGTTTGGAGACACGGGTTTTCCCGTGGATCTCTATATAAAACCTGTCCCCTCCCAATCTCCTGCCCCTTTTCTGTTCCTGAGCCCCTTGCAGAGCAAGGACAGCTGATACACCCCCGTGCTCCCCTGCAAATCCAGCCCTAAGCAGCTCCTCAGCATATCCAGAAATAGCGTGTGGCCGCAGGGAACCCGCATCCAGGCACTGCTGGTGTCCTGTGGCACAGTCCTGAGCCCCCCGTGCCCCCCTGGATGGTGCCACAGCTTTCTTGCCAAGACAGGGGCACCGTCCAGGGGATGGGATGTGCCTGTGACCCCAGCAATGTGCCCAGAGTCCCGTGCCAAGATGAACGACAATGATGTTGAGGCCCAGGATTTGCTCTTTAGTTCATGCATTAGAGGAATTCTTGTTTCAAGGGTGCCTTGCATTTTTGTTTCAGGGTCAGCTCTGGCTGTGAGGAGCTGGCTGGAGGTGGTTAAACCTGGTGAGAAGGAGGAGGATGAGGAGGAAGGAGGGCCAGATGCACGCTGAGCCGTGCCGGACTCTGCCAAGCAGATTTCCAAGCCATCTGGGGCTTGCCCATCTCCATTTCAGGTCCCTGAGATTTATGGCTGGAGTGACTTTCTAATCACAGTTTCACCATCTGCCTGTTGGCCTTTAGCACCCCCCTGTCACCTGTCACTGAGCCCCACAGCTCCTGCCTGGTCTGGAGCACCCTTTCCTCCCCGGCCGCTCACCTGGGGTGCAGCTCCTGCTCCTGGTGGCCCTGCTCCCTCCCATCCCAGGGGGGACAGTCTGCTCTCCTGAGCCATTCATTGGCACAGCTGAATCCTGAGCCTGGTGTGACCCAGGTCCTGAACCAAAATCTGCTCCAACCCTCTTCACTCTGCTCCTGCCTCCCATCTGCAGGGATTTCCCTGCGTGTCCTGGCCTTGCTGCTCCTCCAGGTCTGCTCTTGTCCTTGTTCCTCTCCAGCCTGGTGATGTGATGGCTCACATCTGGGGATGTTGGCAAGAGCCAGTTCCGGTGGTGCAGCCCAGACCATGCTGGGACCTGAGCTGACCTTGCTGTGGACACTCTGGTGGTACCAGCTGAGGAGCTCAGATGTTTCTTCCCTGGCAGCTCTGAGCTGGAGCCTCCACAGCTGAGCTGCCTTGGGGGCTGCTGGCACTGCCCTTCCTGCCAGGCTGTACAAACCACTCCAGCCTCCTTTTCTCTCCCTCAGTGATGAGGTGGCTGCTCCCAGCCTGGCTGCCCAGGGGCTGAGCACACCCTGCCTCCCTCCTGCACGCCCGTGTCCTGCCGCAAGGCATTTCCAGCACACTGAAAGCATCTCCAGGGAGCTCCTGCTTTCCTAGAAATGCCAGTCTTCAGGGTGGTTGGGTTTGAAAGGCTCTTTTGCATTTTCCTTTCTCCTGTTTTGCCCTCTATTTTTCCTGGAGAGGGGAAAGGGAAGGTTTCTGATGGTGATTTGTGGTGTGTACCATGAGGAAGGCACAGGCTGTGCCTGAGGTGGGTGCTGCTGCCTCCCATGCAGCAGTGGGCCCTCCTGTTCCATGAGTTTTCCATGGAGAACAGTAACCTCCTCATTGGCCTGAGATAAAAACATGACCAGCAACATCTGTCCATGGGCCAGGATATTTTTCAAGGTAAAAATATCTACATTTTGAGGAGGGAAATGAGAAAGCCTTTCATGCCATGTTGATTTTCAAATAAAAGCAGCTCATTGGATTTGCTGCAGCATTTCAAATGCTCACCGAGGTCCCAGGGAGAAGAATTAATGGCCAGAAAGCAAAAGCTGCTATCAGAGTGCCATGATTACATGTATATACCACATGGCTGGTGTTTCTCTGGGGGTGATCTGGGGGAGAGAGGGAATGTATGAATGTAGAGCAAGAATTAGGTTATTTGAATCCCATTGGGTGGAAAGGGAAATTGCAGGCTCTGTTCCTGGGAAGGGTTTTGACTCTTGTGCAGGCATTTTCCCTTCACAGAGGTCTGTAAAGGCTCTAGCAGAAGGTGTGCTGGGGAGATATTCCACCGCTGCTTGTCGAAGGGAGGCTGCTGGGAATCTTGGTCCTGCCAGGGCCATGGGAGAGGGTGTGCAAATGGTTTTCCAAGAGTGTTGTAGATGCCTGCATTGGAAGAAGTGCCAGGGCTGCCCTTCTCCTTGGTGTGGTGAGCTGCTCTGGCTGTCCACCTTGGGGCCCATGTTACACCCTGGTGTTTCAGGGCCTTCTCCACTGTCTGGAGAGAAAGCCTGGGCCTGTAACCCCACTGGAGGCAACACCAAGGTCATCTAAAGGTGAATTCCCCTTAATGTAATTTGGAACTAACAAATCCTGATGGCCCCTTTGATCGATGGGGTTATTTGAAGTTATTTGAAACTTTTGCCTTTCATTTGGCATTCCTTGTGTCACAGCAAAGTGCCCCTGGTTTTGCCAGCTGTGCTGTCCATGAAGCAGTCCCAGAGCCACCTCTGAGCCTTCCTGCAGGAGTTGTTCCCTGTTGCTGCTCCTCCTCCTCTGAACCCTGTAAGCTCTGCCGTGTCCCTTTTGAGATGGGAGACCAAGGCCAGCTGTGCTCCATGTGCAGATGTGCCAGTGGCTCCTGTCCTGGTCTCCATTCCCTCCCTGCCCAAGCCATCCCAGCCTCAGGCTGGCCTTGTTCACCACCCAGGAGCTGGGTGCTTTCACTGCACTTTCCACCCAGACTCCCAAGATCCCTCTCCTCCTCAGAATGTCTCATTCTGAGCTCATTATCATGTATGTGTTTGCAGATATATTTGAAGTCTGGGGTTTGTTGGGTTTTTTTTTAACCAGCCATTACTTTGAATTTGCAGACATTGAATCTCAGCTCCTGTTTCCTCTCCCAACTGCAAATGCACTCTGGAGGGCTGGGCACATCTATCTGGTGGATAACACATTACAGCTGCACTCTGGTGAGTTTTAATCTGCCCTCCTGGCCTCCCTGTCCTTTCTCCCTCCCTGCCCTTATTCTCCTGCTGGTGTTTTCCAAGCCAGGCTGCTCAGATGCCTCATTCTGCAGTTCTGCTGTGTCAGCAGCTGTGCTTTATGATTTAAGACGGCAGCAGAACTTTCCACTGAGCTGTAAGCCCATGTATTCAGTTTCCTGGTATCCACACAAGCTAGCTGATGGCAGGGGCAGCCCTGCCAGGGAGGTCAAGGACGCGTTTAGATGTCAGGGAGACAATGAGGGCCGGTTCGGAATGGAGTGGATGCTGTGAGCCCTGGGAGGCACAGCGGGAGTGATGCTTTGGAGGGGAATTCTGCCTCCTGCGGGGAAATACCTGCCGGCAGATGGGCGAGCCTCTGGGAGGCAGTTCTGCATCCTGAGCGGGATTGCTGGGGATAAAAGGCAAGCCTGGCTGCTCCCTGGCTCACAGCACTCCTTCCATGAGTAGCCTGGGGAGCCCTGCCCGCAGAGAGCTGTGCGAGCAGCGGGGTGTGCTCGGGGCGTGCCGCAGCTCAGGGCTCCGGGAGAGAGCTGCAGATACTTCTGCTGGTTTTTCTACTCTCCCTTCCTTCAGTGACAAAAGACATTGCTGTGGCCACTGCTGCTTCGTTCCTTCAAGAACAAGCTGTGGAAGCAGCTGGGGATTCAGCAGGTGTTTTGCTACGGTTTCTTACAAACCCAAAAATGCCACATGGCCTGCAGGAGGGTTCGGGTGTCCCGTGGCGCTGGCGGGAGCTGCTCCTGCCCTGGCAGCGGGACGGGGCCCGGCTCTGCTGCGGCACCCGAGCAGCGCCCGTGCCCAGCGCTGCCGGCAGAAAGGACGGGGCTGCTGGCAGGGCTTTGGTCCCCAGAGGCTGCCAGGCTCTCCAGAGCTATCCTGCCCTGCCTGTCCGAGCATGGATCATTGACCTGAGCTGCTGCTTGGCTTGGGGTTTGCTGCTGGCATTTCTGCATGAGGACAGTGGTCCTGGCTGGGCTGCACACAGCCATTAGACATTAATCCTTGTATAATCTTCCAAAAATTCATCCTTTGAAGGCAGTGCGGGCCTTTGTGACCCTGCAGAGGGTTTAGGGTTCTTTTGTTAAGGTGTCCTGATAATTTGCATTATTCATTAGCTGTGCCCTTGGGGATGTGCTTTATTGTCAATGCTCCCCACAAAGTTGCCCCCTGACACTAAATGCATCAAGATGGGCAGAGGAAAACACATAGGAGAAGAAATGAAGGGGGAGAGGAAAATACACTCTATTTCCTTTTACCAGCATTAAAGGTGAAGGACGTTTTTCCCCCAGAGCAGATTCGTCCTCCAAAATTCTGGCTCTTGTACTGTGCAAGACTGGGGGAGATTGCATAGCTGCTCTTTCAAAGAATCCCCCAGAATACCCAAGCAGGGTTATTTTTTCCCTAGAAGGCTATTTCTGCTTTATTCAGGAGGGAATTTTGCCCCTTCTAATTAAACAAGCAGCGTGGCATATCCTGGCAGATACAGAAAGTACTTTTCCTGCATTTTATCAACATCTCTCTGCTGCAGGGATGAGCAAAGCCCCACTTGGTGACCCAGTGGACAAAGGAGTTATCTTGACTGCCCAGCCAGCCTGGTGTTCTATAACACAATGGAGAAGGTAAATGGAAGGCAAGTTTGGGAAAAATACCTGAGCTCAGGGTGAGCCATGGTGTTTGAAGGGTGTGGAATCAACTCTTCTGCAGCAACAGGGAGCCTGGGGGGGCTGAACCTCCAAACCTTCCTTCCTGAGACACCCTGTGAATGGGGCTGTTGTTCCTTGGGAGCTTGGCCTGCAGGAGGACAGGCTCCCTGCTCGGGTTTACCTGGGCTAGAGCTGAAGGACCTGAGTGGTCTCTTGGGGGCAAGGTCATGGAACAGCCCTCACTGGGGTTATTTCTCCTTAACCCAAGGTCCCAGGATGCTGTGGAGGGAGCTGGATGCTCTCATGGTGATCTTGGACACCTGAGCTGTTGGATGAGCTGAGGACACAACGCTGGCAACAGAAACAAGTTCACCACTGCCTTGGAGAGGTGCAGAGGTAACTGGCTCTTGTTTTTGAGAAGCTCTATCCGTATTTGCTGCAGTGTCAGGAGTAAGAGTTGAACAGTTGGAATTTGCTGCAAGGCTTCTGTTTGAAGAAGTACCCCTGGTGTTTCTTTGGGCACCCCTCTGAGCTATGGCTACCAAAACACCATCTCAGGTGCTCTTGAGTGGAGAATCTGGTGCTTGTCATGGAATGGGGTGTGGCAATGCCAAAAGGCATTCTCATACATATTTACATACATATTTAATTCAGGGTGAGTCAGGCAGGGTTTTGCTGCCTTTGGGCATCCTTGGACCTGGAACCTAGCTGATTCTGTGTGTCCTCAGGACTGGAGTGAAACAAAGGAGGTCTGTGGTGTCCCTCACAACATGTGAAGCAGGCTGGCAGGAAGAATGTGTCCCCAGGGGAGGCTGGACTATTTCTTCTGTGCATAAACTAATTTCTTTTGACTAAGGCCCTCAAGTTATGAATGAAATCCTCATTTTCTGCATCTCCTGCCTTCCTTGAGGGCCACACCTTCTCTCAGGTTGGCAGTTGCTGCCATTCCCACCCAAAATCCCAACACCACAGTGGTGTCCTGTACTCCTGCTGCCCTGCCATGGGGATGCTGGGGTATTTGATATGGGCTCCAGTGTGAAACACCCACAAGGCTGTGGGAGAAGCTCAAAACACCAAATCATTTTGTACCAGCCAAACCTTCCAAAAATTCTTTTACCAGGTACCTCCCAAAAACCTGCCAAAAATACCTTTGCCAGGAATTTTGCCTCCAGCTGGGCAGAGCCATTTGGCTCATTCCACAGGTCAGAGCCCCTGGGTGTCTGATGTGCTGCTCCTCCAGCAGCCTGGGAGTGCATCAAGAGGAATCAGAGCCCCTCTCAGTTCCCTCTGCCCTTCCAAAAGACCAGGGAAGATGAACCTGGCAGCTTGCTGTTCCAACATGGACATTGCACCCAGCTGGGATCAGCATCCCAGAGTTGCCATGGAGATGCTTGATGGGCATCTCTAACTTTTCAGGAACCTGGCAAGATGCCAGGGCATCTTAAGCAACATTAACAATGCTGAAATACATTCCTGCTGCTCCAGGAGGCCCAAAAGCAGTCAGGGAAGACTTCTCCCCTTGGGAGGGAATGAGCTCACCTGTGGAGCTGGGCTGCCTGTCTTCTCCAGTCACTGATCCCATCTCCATGTGAACTGCTGGAATAGGAGAAAATATTATTGGACTTTTTTCTGGACCAGCTGCCCAGAAACCCCATTATGCTTTTTGCTCTGCATGCACAGTCCCAGAAAGCAGAGTGCTGAAGGGCACAGCAGGTCTGTGCTGTGATGTGCACTGTGCTCTGTGTGGAGAAAGGGAAAGTTGTTTTCATAAAGAAATGGGAGGAAAAAGGAGGAAAGCACAGTCAGCAGGACAGCACATTGGCCTGAGTACCAGAGCCACGCCCAAAGGGTTAAAGCAGCCCAGGAAGCCTAAGGGGATCCCTCAGGATGCCTCCTGAGCATCTCCAGTAATGAGTTTTCACTCCTGTACTTTCATTATCATCATCCCATTGTTCCCCTTAGCTCTGCAGCGCATTATTCCTGTCATTGAGGCAGCTGCAAGGACAGTGCTGCTCCCTCAGCATTCCTCTTGGAAACGTGATGGGCTCAGCCTCAGGGCAGGAGTGTGCCTTGGCTGTTACCCCAGGAGTGATGCTCTGCGGTGCCTCTCTCTCCCTGGCCCCTTCAGATTGCCCACACAAGTCCCAGGTTTGCCACAGTGCCCAGCAGATCCTGGCATTTGGTTCTTTTCTGTCTTTCTAGAAATATTTTATAACTTCATGGAACTGGTTGCCCAGAGAGGCCGTGGCTGTCCCACCACTGGAAGTGTTCAAAGCCAGGTTGGACAGTGGTCTGGTGGAAGGTGTCCCTGCCCATGGCACCACAAACCATGCCCTGATTCTATGAACATTCATTAGTTCCCTGGAAGCTGGGGAGCTGGAGTGGTGCCAGTGGCAATTTGGTATTGCATCCACCATACAACACCACTTGGAGTTTATCCCTTCTGATTGGTAGAATTGGAGAAAGCTCTTTTTGTTTTTCCCAAGGTCCCCTGAAAGTGGAAAAGCAGAAGAGGTAAGGCCATGTCCTCCATGAACCCCAGGGTGCTGTACTTAAGGTCACATTTTTAAGTACCAGTGTCACCTGGTGTGTCACTCCAGTGCTGGTCTCACCACTGACTTACTGAGGTCGCTGGGTTTATTGTCATCCTCACTTGCACAGCCTGGGCAGAGCCTGCAAGGAAAACATGGCTGTCACTTCTCAGTGCTTGAGTGACCGAGCTGCAGACCTGCAAGGGAGTGGTTCTCCCTCAAGCCTGTGTTTTGCTACTTCCACCAGACAACTCAAGGGTGACAAGGGAACATTCACTGGTGACATGTAAATGGCAGCTGCTTCTTCCTCCTCCCGCCCTTGGCTCAGGATTGTGTTTGGAACTGGTGCCTTTGGGCTGAGGGCATGTCTTGCCTTCCTGATGTATGTCCCTTTCTGCTGTAGGCTTATTCAAGCTCAGAAGACCCAACCCCAAAGAGCCAAGGAAATGAGGAGCAGTCCTCATTCAGTCAGGGAACACCCTGGAGAGGCAAAGATCTTTATCACTCTAAAAGTACTGCTTAAATAAGCAGCCATAAAAAAGGTAAGAGAAGAGTTCCTGGACGTTAGATGTGGGGGTTACATGTGGTGTATTTGGTATTTGGACACCCCAGTAGAGCCTGGAGTTGTGTGGATGCTGGCTCCAACACAGCTCGTTTCTGTCACCGTGGCTCTCCTCTCCAAAGAACCCTCCAGCCCTTCCCGCTGGTGATCGAATGCCAGAGCATTGACAGGGCTGGGGGCAAACCCGGGCTCCAGCTCTTTGCTCTGCCAGAGCATTGACAGGGCTGGGGGCAAACCCGGGCTCCAGCTCTTTGCTCTGCCAGAGCACTCACAGTGCTGGGGGCAAACCCGGGCTCCAGCTCTTTGCTCTCTCCATCGGTGCGGCTGGGTCAGATGACAGCCCCACCCGCCGCCACCCTCGGAGCATTGTTGTTGTTATTTATTTGTGTCGTGGCAGTGCCTGGGAACATCCCCCGGGGCAGGGCGCCTTTCTCGCTAGTGCAGGTCAGGACATGCAGAGCCAAAGCAGTAAATGCTGAGGTCACTGCAGTGACACCCCTGTCCCCAGCCGTGCCAGCATGGAGGCAGCACCCCGCCTGCCTGCCTGCCTTCGGGTTCGTTTGGTGACCCAAAATGGCAGAATCACAGAATCCTTTAGGTTGGAAAAGACCTTCAGGATCATTGAGTCCAACCTCTGCCTGATCCCCACTTTGCCAACCAGACCAGAGCATTGAGTGCTGCCTTCAGTTGTTCCTCAAACACCTCCAGGGATGGCGACTCCACCACCATCCCGTGACAGTGGAGCGGGCAGTTCCTTGGGACCATGTTGTGGAGCAACACGGAGCTCTGGTGGCACCATGGTCCTGCTGTCCCTGATTGCAGGGGCCTCTCGGCAAAGCAGAGCTGTGCACACAGCCGGGTTTGGTGAAAGCAGCATGTCTCCAGTTCAGCAGGAATTGGCTCCCTGGGTTTTGCTTCTTGACCTCAGCTGTCCTAATTATCTGGCTCCCCTTACAGTGTTTTTCAACTGTACAGAGATGAGCCAAGGACACATGAACGAAACATGATCCAGGAAGATTCCCCGAGTGCCAGGAAGTTGGAGCGCGGCTGCCTCTGCTCTTTATGGCCGTGCTCGCTGCTCGGGGCTCCTGGAGCACTTTGGAGCTGTTTGGCTCTCACGTGCTCAGGGCTATGCTGTACCCCGATGCACCCCTGAGCCCCCTCTCTGCCCTGCCACGGGGGCTCTCGTGCCATTGCCCACGGGGACCCCTGCTCTTGGCCAGAACCCTGCCAGTTTGCTGGTGAGGGTGCAAAGCCCCTGACGGGGAGGGCAGGGAAGCACCAAGTGATGCATACGGCCAATGCCTGCACATGGCTTCTCTCTCTGCAGCCCGGCTGCAGGATCTGACTCCAGGCCCGTGTCCCCAGCCCGTGGGATGTGGCCAGGCACAGGACCTGCTTCCTGCCACTGCCACCCCTTCCCTGCTCTCCCTGCAGCCCAGGACGTGTCCTGCGGTGCCCCTTCTACTCCTTGTGCCCTTGTCCGAGGAGCAAACGGGGCAGCGGATCCTTCCTGGGAGCTCTGGGCAGCAGGACTAACCTGCACAACAACAGCCACCACGGGTAGGTCATTACTGGGTGATTGTGGCTTTGGAGGATTTGCCTGAATTGCTGTGGTCCCTCTGCCATCCAGCTTTAGATGACGGTGTTTTGCTCGCCAAATTCTGCCCGCGGCTACCCCAGCCTGCCGCTCACACCGGAGCAGATGGTGATGCTGGGAGGGGCGCTGTGATTTTGGCGACCGTTCCGTGCTGACCCCTGCCACGCCAGCAACTGCTCCGGCTTTGCCCCGCTGGCGCCGTGTCCTGCCCGGCCCGCGGGAGGCCCGGGTGGCCTCGGTGAGCATCATGTGAGGCGGCGAGGAGCCGGGGGCTGGCGGCGGCCGCGGGCCAAGCGCCTCTGACCATCTGCGCCGTGCCGTGCCAGGCCGTGCCGTGCCAGGCCGTGCCGTGCCAGGCCGGCGGCTGCGCCGGGGAGCGGCCGTGCCACGGGGCGCGGGCAGCGCCGTAACCGGAGCCGCAGGGCTCGCAGAGGAGCTGACTCCGGCTTTTCGGCTCTGCCTCGTGTATATTTATCTGTACGTGCAAACAGAGCCGCCCGCTGAGCTGAGCTGAGCCGAGCCGGGGGGCTGTTCCAGGCTGAGCCGGTGTCCCTTGTCCCCGTGCCCCGGGGCGGCCGGCAGGGCAGCGAGGAGGGCACTGGGGGCTGCTGAATGTGGGCAGCGGATCTGGGGGCGTTCTGTGCCTCTGCAGCCCAGACAGGCGGGGCTGGGGGTCTCTGCCTGCTCGCGGCAGCCGGTGATGCCAAAGGCCAGGAGCCATGAAGTGCCTTGGGCTGGTGGTAGGGATGGGGGAGAGCAGGAGCAGAGCCTGTTCTCTCCCTCTCGGGAGCAGCAGTGAGTGCCTCGGTCAGAACCGGGACTTTTATCTAAGGTACACACCTTGGCAATGCAGAGAAAAAGCAGGAGAGGGCTTTTTTCAGCACCATAGAGCAGCTGACGAACACCTGACTCTACATTTTTCATTTGAGCCAACCAAACGAATGCAGCCCAAGCAAGGCATGGCTTTCTCTGAGCAGGGGTTTGGTTTTTCAGGGGAGTGTGTTATCAAAGGTAGAAACGTGTTAAGAGGATTGAAAGAGGACTGCTGGGGTATTGTGTGCCCACTACATGGCACAGCATGGGGCTGTGCTTTAGGACCTCAGAGTTGGGGAATTTTCTAATATTGTCTTTGAATTGCAGTCCTTGGCTTTCCTTGTAACCTATAAAATGCATAAGGCCACTTCTAACTCCTTGTGAGCCAACCTGGACAAACCTCAGGACTCCCTTAATGCTGGTTTAGCTCAGAGTGAACCTCAAAGGGGGACTCATTTAATCAGAGCCTAAAAATGTGTCAAGAATTGCCTTAAATGCAAGGATTATCAAAATGAGGCAACATGAAAAAGAACTGCTTGAAAATAAACCAGCATTTATGATAGCTGAATTTAAGGGACCAAGAATGTAATGTGGGAAGAAACGGGTGGTGGAGGCTCCCTGTAATGTTGTCTAAACCTAAAAAGGTCTTTTATTTCCATCCCAAAAGTGCAGCAAGAGTCAAAGAAAAAGAAACCTGAATCTAGTTGACTTAAAGGTCATGAGACTTAGCGTTGGGATATTTGAGGTCTCGTGATTTTTTAAATGTTAATACTGCGATGCCTGCGGTGGGAGATTCACTGCCACAGTCACCAGCTCTGACCCAGGGATCTGAGCTGCTTCTGCTCTGCTTTAGTGGGGGTTTGATGGTGGAGTTGCCAGGTTACCTGTAGGAAAGGTCTTTTATACCATGTCCACGAGAAAATATCAAACAGAGGATTTTTTTTCCTAATTCCTATGACTTTTCTGCTGTTTTCTGACCAGCCCCAAAAGTGTTCAATTATTTAGGACTTTGGCAGCTGAAGTCACCATTGCACCATGTTTTTTGTCCTCAGGGGTCTCAGCACACCTTGATGAGGTCACCTGAGCCCCTGCCCAAGTCTCAGAGAGGGAGGACTGAGGTCTGAGGGTGCAGAGCTGTAGAGCTGAGGTTAGATGGACATTTCCCTGCAGCATATGACTTTTTGAGGCTGCCTCTCCTTTTCCTAGCCCTGAATTTTACCCACACATCATCTGCAAGCTGTTGGTTGAAATATTTCATGCTCAGTTTATATGTAACGCTCAGCAAGTGTATAGGGCAGCTCTTAAAAGGTCAGGTTTATATAAATCTGTAATGCATGTGTATAAAATAGATAATACATTTGGAACCCCTGTAAAACATGGGAAGGTTTTTTAGGGTAACCCATGTTAATGCTAAGTCGGGGGAGGTCTGGACCTCACCACCCTCACAGGGAAGAATTCCTTCCCAATATCCCACCTAGCCCTGCCTTCTGGCAGTGGGAAGCCATTCCCTGTGTCCTGTCACTCCATCCCTTGTCCAAAGTCCCTCTCCAACTTTTCTGGAGCCCCTTTAGTCACTGGAAGGGACTCTAAGGTGTCCCTGGAGCTTTCTCTTCTCCAGGTAAACACCCCCAGCTCTCCCAGCCTGGCTTCAAAGCACAGGGACTCCAGCTTCCACTGGACCCTCTCCATATTCTTTTCATTTTGTGGACACCAGAGCTGGACACAGCACTGCAGGTGGGGTCTCACCTGGGTGGAATAGAGTGGCAGAATCACCTTCCTCAACCTTATCCTCAAGCTCTCTCCCATCTCTCCCTTTCCTGGGAATGGCTCCAGTATGCACCAGTCAGCCGCCAATCCACCAGCAGATTGTCCCCTCAGCAGCTCTTCCCCTGGGCTGGGTCCCTGCCTGTGGATGGGGCTTTTCCCTCCTGGAGTTCTCAGTGTACACAAGATAAGGATGCCACAATTACAGCATGAGCAGAAGGGCTGTGATTTACAGCACCAGTGACATCCCTGAGCCAGTGACACCCTTGGGCTGGATGGTCCCTGACTGACTTCCTTCTGGGAAAAGACACCCTCAGTAATTCAGTTACTGAGAAACAAGCAGTGATGATTCAGTATTGCTGTAAATTACTTAAGTGAGGTGAATTCTGTTCTTAAATACAGCAGGGCAGGTGCTCAGCTGCTGGGGTCACGTCTGCTCGGAGCAGGTGAATCCCCCTAGGGCAGCAGAGCTGTGGTATTTACCCCGTGCTTCACAAACCCACCACGGTGCTTCCGTGCCAGGAAGCCTCTCTGGTGATTGCCCACACTCTGCTCAGTGCCTGCCAGACCCTTCCCAACACAAACACCTCATTAATTCCCATGCTTTTAAGGAAATGAAGCCATACAGAAATATGCCACCGGTAACAAATTACGTGGTACTGATGCCACCGATTAATGCTGCAGGAAATAATGCTCTATTTCAGATGCTGAATGGTTTTATTTTCCTCCTAAATTAATTTGCCACTGTACAATAAATCATAGAATGAATCACAGAAGGGTTTGGATTGGAAGGGACCTTAAAGATCATTTAGTTCCAGCCCCCCTTTCCATGGGCAGGGACAAAAATGCTGTCCTGCCTGGAAGATGCTAAAATAACACACAGACATTGAAGGGCTAGAAAGGAACTTCATTTCCCCCCCCTAGTTTTCAGTATCTGAGAGCAAGTAAGTGGGTAAGTCTGCAGTACCAGGGATGTCCCAGTGCTTCCAGCCTCCAGCACACCTCCCATCCCAGTGCTCCCATCTCACCAAGGGATACTGAAATATTTCTAAAATCCAGTAGCTGCCAAGACACCATCAGTCCCTGCTGGGTTTGTCATTACCTCCTTGCCCAGGTGATGCAGAAGCTGTGGAAGTTTCCCATGCTGGTGAGGATGCAAGATCTCTGGTACTCTGTCAAATTGGTTACAGCTTTGCTTCCTATGGAGTAGACAGGATGAGTTATGGGAAAAGGAGGAAATGAGATGAAATACATAGTCCTGACAGCGCTGATCTTTGCACCTGCCTGCCCAAGTGCATGTCATTACCATTTATGGAAGCTCATAAAGGAGAAGGTCCCTCTACCTTGCCAGGTGTGGTGCTTTTGATGGAATGTCCATGTGTGAATGCACCAAGAAATGCACAAATGTGCAGGTGCCATGGAGCACAGAGGGACAACAGGGAGATGAGCTGGGGCAGAGAGTGAAATCAAAAGGGAGAGTGGGATTGGAAAGCAGAGTGCTGGGTGGTGGCACCTGGGCAGGAGAGGTGTTTACTGGCATGGGCTGTGGCTGCCTGGAAAGATCTCTTGGGTTATCACTAAGGCGCTCTGTAGACACCAGGAACAGTGATTAGATTAAACACCAAATTAATCTCCCTTAAATTAGACCTCAGAGTTGGGAGGCAACATTGGTTTAGCAGGGCTGGCATGCAGGGTGCAGCCCACCTCTGTCTGCAAAGATTAGCTCAAAAATAGCCAAGCTATCATTGTAGATATTTTTCTTTCTTTATGTATTATTTGGAACCTTTCTAAGCGTATGATTAGTCAAAACCAGCATCCTGAGACATTTATATCTCTTGCTGGGTTGCAGTGTGGCTCTGATTGGTGCTGGGCAGTGTGTGAGGAGCTGAGGAGGTGCTGGCATTGTCTTTGTAAGGCCAGGGAAGCATCTCAATGCCAGGGACAACAAGGCCAAGAACAGAGACTTCCAGCTAATCAGCAGGAAGGAAGAGCTGGCAGGATACAGCAACTCTTTAGCAGGAGCTGCTGCATCCACAGCTCCAGGTGGTGCAGGCAGTGCTGCAGGTGAGGAACAGGTCACATTCCAGGACACTGGGCACATGTGCTGTGAGTCCAAAGGCAGAAGAACTCAATTGAGAGAATGTGAAATTAAGGCTGTTACTGACCTAAACCGAGCTCTGAGAGCAAAAGCAGCCACTTGTATGATGTGCTTTAAAACTGGTGTCATGCAGCAGCTCTGTAAGTCCTTAAGTAGCACTTTCCCCTCTCCCCAGTCTTAGTGCTCTGTCCTGCCAAGACATAGAATTAGTTAAAAAGAGATTTTCTTTAAACCCCACAGACTCTTAGCTGGAGAGGATATCTATCAGCCAGGTGTGTTCTCAGTGTCTCTTGGCAGCTCAGCTGTCTGGAAGGAGCAATGCAGTGATGTTGGGGTGCTCCACCTGGCTACCCAAACACCACCCACCACCTGTGGGTAATGGGAAATCACTTTGACAATGTGGGAAATCTGGGCATTATTGAGAAGTTAAATCAGTCTCCAGATGGATTAATTCACTGCTAGTAGCTGGAAAAATTAATAAAGTCAAGATCTGCATCAATCTTGGTGACTTTCTGTAAAGCTGTAAAGTATGAACATTATCCATGGCAAACTGCTAGAAAAGCAGCTCAGGCTTGGACCAGTGAGAGGTTTTGTGTGGTGGGTTGCTGCAGCCCTGGAGCCTGCTGGGAAGGGGCTGGGAGGGATGTCCTTGCTTCCATCCCCTCTGCCAAAGCTGGCAGGATGTTCAGCTGGATCCCTCACAGCCAGCCAGGGTGTCCCTCCTCTTGTGCCAGTAAAGTGGAATAGCATCATGGGCGTGCCTTGCTCCTGTCATTCCTTATATCTTGTCCTAAACATGAAGCTGGACATTTAAATCCCCAGCATCCCAAATACCAGCTTCAGAATGAGGCTTTCAGAAAATAAAGCCCAATGAGTTGAGCTCTGACTTCAGAATTGCAGTGAACACAATGGAAATCTATTAGACATCCTGCAAGGGAATAATTCCCCAGCTTGTATTGGAAAGAGTTGAAGAGATGAAGCCTGAATTTGGGCTAGAGGTATAAAAAATGCACAGGTTAAGCTGGCTTTTGGTGTGTGGCAAGAGATGAGTATCTGAAAGTTAAACTGGCCTTGGCTAGTGTTGAGTGGGGTTATCTGTGCCGGCCATAAATCGAACCGGGATGGCTTAATTGCTGCTTGGCAGTAAATAAAGCTCTAACTGAGATGTCTGCTCTATAACATAGAGGGGATCTCCCAGGCTATGGAGGATGATAGATGGCCAGAGAAATCCATTTGGAGGCTCTTTGGGATCGATAAGCAGTTAAGGGAGTGCGGGAGGATGACATTGCCTGCCTTTGTGCATGGGCAATGCAGGCCGGGCTGGAAAACACGCGGAGGGCAGGGCTTGGGCTCAGAGCCTTTGGCTTTATGGTGGCTCCAGGTGGGGTTTTGGACACCTGATGTTTGAATACAGACAGGTAAGAGCAGCCTGTACACTGGAGCGAGAGGTTCCTGGTGCCAGGGTGATGAGCTGAGTCACCAGGTTTATTAATGCTGTGAGGGCTCCTAGGGCCAGCCCAGCTTGCAGGTAACCAGCCCTGGGGCTGCCTTATTTGGGCTGGAGCAAATCCACTGCCACAGTGGAGGGAGCTCAGAGGCTCAGAGCTGGTTTCAGCTGAAGGCTCTGAAGAGGTGCTTTGGTGGGGTAGCAGCTCCATCCAGCTCTTTTGGAAGAATCCCTCCCACTCACTCACTGCTGGTGGGATGGTGTGTGTTCTTGGAGTTTTCCTGTGCTGTTTCCCCCATTCCTGCAGTGAGAATGTGCCATTGACCATGGGAAATGTAAATGGCAATGACTAGTTCACCCCTAATAATTTACTTTGGAATGCTGTTGTGCAGAGGGGAGATGAATTGGCACTTAACTTCCAGCAGCTGCCCTCCTGCCTTTTAAAATGGAAATATTGCAGCTGCCTTCAAGACCCAGTACTCCTCACCTGGCCTGTGTTTAATTATTAATTCTCCTGTGCTGGGGGACTGCAACAGGAGCTGGCCTAAGCTGCTGCCCCTCCAGCCCAAATCTGACTGGGATTCAGAACAGACCAGGAAAGCCCAAGTCCTTTCTGCAGTGGTTCTATTTAGTGACCCACAGGTGTTTCACCCAGCATTGTTTTCCCTTGGGCACATGCACCTTCCTCACTCCAGGAATGCAAAATGCTGGAATCTGCGGGTGATACCAAACTCCCACTGGCCCCAGGAGCAGTTAGAAACTCTTCCATCCTCTGAACTGTCCTTTTGGAAACAGGAAAGTTCTCCCTGATGGTTTTGGAACAGATGCACTCAGCGCCATGGTTTGCCAGCAAATGCTTGGGAAGGGTTGGGGATAGGTCATGGTGTGCAAAATGATATAATTACATTTTCCCTCATGAGCACATGAGAAAATGGCCTGGCTCACAACAATTTTGGAAGGACATGAGGATGTGAGGCTCTTTGGAGCTGATTTTCTTGGCCTTGTTTAATTTGCTGTCCTTGAGTCAATTTGCTTAAGTGGTACTGAGTGTACCCCATGCAAAGTCCAGACTCATAAAGATGGAGCTGCATGAGGAGTCCAGTGCACCATGGCACTGTCATCTTCTGCCTTGATTTTTCCAGCAGATAGCTGTGTGATCCAGTCACAGGAATGCCAATTATAATGATTTTTGGGGGGGAAGGTGGGGTAAACCCCTGCAAAAAACTTGTAGATCCATGATGTTCAAGCTGGACAAGCGTAATGGGAAAGTTTGAAATAGGAGCCCAGACTTGGCTGGGTATTTTTGCTGAAAGGATATTATATGTGTTTGAGTAAGTAGCATCATAATTCTCCAAAAGATGTGGAAGTGTGGAGAAACCCACAAAGTGTAGGAGCAGAAATTCCCTGAGGCTGGGTGCCTGTGGCCGGCTGGCTCCTTAAATTCCGCACTATGCAGGATGGTTCCCAGACCCAAGCTGGAACCAGTGCCAACTTAAGCTGGTTTGACAGTGCCAAGTGGCTCCTGCAATCTGCCATCAGGTAGCAGAGCAGGTGAGTTTTGTTTGGCAGGGAAATGGGCCGAGGTTTGTGTTGGGGGGCCTGTGGCCGGAAGTGGCCGGCTGGCTCCTGAAATTCTGCACTATGCAGGATGCTTCCCAGACCCAAGCTGGCACCAGGGCCAAATCGGGCTGGTTTGACAGTGCCAAGTGGCTCCTGCAATCTGCCATCCAGAACCAGGGCTGGTGAGTTTTGTTCTTCCCCCCCCCCGCTAAAATGAACCTATAGGTTCTAAAATTGTGGGTAGGGAGTGGGGCTGGGTGCAAATGTGTCTTATTTCCTCAGGGAGGCAGGCTGCAAAAACTTCCTCACAAAAAAGAAGGTACCTGTTTTGCTCTTTACCAAGGGGGAATGTTTTCCCCCTTGTGGTATCTACTAAAATGAAACTTTAACTTTAAAGTGATCCCTTACCTCTGTGGCCCTATTTAGATCTGCCTGCTGCCTTGCATCCTGTCCTTGCTCCCTCCCTGTGCCAGCCCTGTCACACTGGTATGGAGTGTCAGGATGTTGCACATGTACAGGTGGTGCTTCCAAAGGCATCTGTGGGGACAGACACTTGGATCCAGGCTGTCAACGTGGACAGCACTGTCTGTCCCATGGGAGCATCAGGCTGCCTTCCCTGGAATAGAACCCTTTCACAGCATCATCCTCCAGCACTTTGCTGCCAAAATCCCTTCTTTGCCCTCATTCCTTCTCTGGTCTGGCCTCAGGATTATGGTTTTCCCCCCAGAAATAACAAATCCCTGAGCTTGGAAGCATTGCATGGACACATGTGAGCTGGGGAAGGGATGGCAGCTTTGTCCCTCCCTTTGGCCACACCATCAGATATGCTGTGGGCACTGAAGAGCCTGGGCAGGGGCATTGCTGAGCCTTGCAGCCATGCAGGAACCGCTGTCCAAATTCAAGATGTTCTCTGCATTTATTTTTCTGTCTGGCTCCATTTGCTGACAGCAAACGACCCGTGGCTTTGGGCAGCCAGGGTCTGTGCTACATATTTTTGTTCATCCGTGCCTCCCTGCCAAGTGCTGAAGTCAGACAAGTGGCCCCAGCTGGTGCCAGCTCTGGTTGCTCACACTGGGATTAGCACGTAAACTGCTTCACTCCCCCTGTGGAGGCCGAGCAGGGCCTTCTCTCTTACCCTCCTGCTGCAGTGAAAGATGTCTGTGACTTTGCTTTTGACTTTCTGCAAGAGGTTGTTGTAAGAAAAGGCTTCTTGCTGGTTGTTACAGGTGTCTCTGCACCCTGGGTGAATGTGGGAGAGCGTGAATGCCTCGTGGTACTCCCTGTCTCAGCTTGGTCTTGTGCTCAACCCTTAAACTGGACACCAAGAGGGATTAAGGGGAAATGTCAGACATGGGAATCTCCAGGAAATCAAGGAGTAATCTCCAAGTGCTGGGAGACCAAAGAAAGCAAATATTCTCTGAGATGGTGAACACAGTTGGACTGCTCACTTACAAGTGAAGCTCTTGTGGTTGGTTGCTCTTTGCTTGTAGTCTTTGCTCAGGACTCCACAAGTAAAATTAAAATAATCTGAAAAAATACAGCTGGGCAGGGGGAACTAGGCAAGATGATGAAGGAAGACAGTAAAACCAATACACAGATTCTGGGCCACCTCATCAAATAGCAGGAGCTGGCGTAGGGGTATTGATTTCAGCAGAGCTGTGCCAGTTAATGCAAGTTAGGGCTTTGACCTAACTCACAGTAATAAAGATATCCAAATGCTGGAAAACTTCCAGGGAAACTGTCTCCTTGGAACACATTGGTTATTGATGTATATACCTATTGATACACACACATTAAGACTGCGTGGGGCTCTAAAATCTCACACTTAAGTCAAGTTCCAGCTCAGTTTCACTGTGCCAGGTGGTTACCTGCACAACCTGCCGGAGCGAGGTGTTGTCCTTGGCAGGACCAAGCGTCATTGCTGTTCTCTGGTGCTCAGGGAAACTTGATCTTTGCTCTTCCCGTCACTCGGAGCGTGACTGGGAGGTGCCTGGGGGGGCGAGATGTGGGATTTCTGCGAACCCGCTGGGGAACAGGCGTGAGGGGGTAGCCGGGGTGGGAGCGTGGCCACGGGGGGAATGTGCAGACTCAGTCCTTCCTTGGAAAAGCTGGGGCAGTGCTGCTGCCAGGGGGGGCTCCTTTTGGGGTCCCTGGGCTGTAACCCTGCCCACCTGCTGCTCAGCAGTGCTGGATGTCATGGCAGGGACAGGGCTGGGCAGGGCCTGCCTGTGGCTCGCTGGGGTATCCCAGTGTGGAGATACTGGTTGTGTTGGTCCTGCCTGGGGTGCCTGTGGGTGCTGTGCCCTTCATCCATGCCCCAGCTGCCTCCTCAGGGCACCCCAGGAGGTGCTCTCCTGCATTTAGGACATGGGAGCCACCTGAACATTCCAGGACTGTCCTCTGAAGCCTACTCAGGTTTGGCTGCCAGAAAAATAGTCAGGTCTAAAGCTCTAGGTTTCCCATGCTTCTGACAGGTCCTTGTGGGTGCTGAGCAGGATGCTTGGAAGCCACTCAAGTGGGAATGGCTTGCTTCCATGCGCTGTTACACCTGTTTTGAACAGGCTTCTTGTGACTTTTTACACAAAGCCCCTCACCTTGGAGAAAAGTGTCTGCTTAGGTCTAATTTCTCTCAATGGGACTTCAGCATGTGCTCAAGTACTTTGCTGATTTGGTACCCCAGTCATTAGCTTTACAGTTGATTACTCAAGTGGATTTTAGGTGAGGAAATGGGAATGCTAACATCCAGTGGGAAGAGTTGAGCCAGCACTCAGGCTTAAATTGAAACCAGCTTCAAGGTTGGCCCATCAGGAGCCTTGGTCAGCACTGAGCTCTAGTGTCGTTCCCATGTTTCCCTGTGTTGCCCAGGTGTCCTCTGGCCCAGGGGAGCACCTGGCCAGTGCCTGGTCCTGGCAGCAACCTCCCCCTGCTCCACTGAGCAGTTTAATGGTGTTTGGCAGCTCTAAATCACAGTTTGAGCGGCTTCCCCCACACCAGAGAGGAGAATGCCGCGGAGCTGATTGCGTGCACTGGAGGAGCTGATTAACTTCTGGTGTCGCAGATCATCAGAAATGCAAACAACCTGCACTGTAAATATACATTTATGGCAGATCAGCAGTGTGTGCATGCTCTCAGGCCCTCACCAATTACCCAAATTGGTACGTTCTGCTCATCGCACTGGCAGATTCGGATGGAGTATATCATAGAAAAATCAGCGGCTCACAGCTAAGGTTGTCTGTTGTGCCGTGCCTCTCAACTTTTGCTTATTTTTTTAGGAAAAAAGGTAAATAGATTATTTAATATGTACATTTATGAAGTTTGTAAAATTGCAGGTACAGGTAGGGGTGGAGTATGTCAGCCTTGAGGTGCTGCCTGGCCTCAAAATAGTGGCATGATCCCCATTCCCAGGCTCTGGCATGTGTTGTCCTGGCTCACTGACCCTGAGGGGGAGCAAAGGATTTTTTCTTTCTTTGATGGATGATTTGCAACCAACTTCGGGGGCTTGGATTCTGGCAAAATGACAACATTCAGTGCAAATGAGGAAAAAGTGCATTTTTGTCCCAGCATCCCCAGTTCAGTCTGGCCTGTGTGCTGCAGCTTCCATCCGCCAGCCACATGGCCTGGAGCAGCAAAACTGAAGCAAACCCTGTGTTTTATCCCTCTGAAGGGGCTTGGACACACTGCAAGATTTTTCCCAATTATTTTGAGAGAAATGAAGAGAATGAGCTAAATGTAACACTGAACAGCCTCAAAAGGGGTCAGTATTCTGCTTCAAGCATACACATGCAAACTTGTATGGTTGTATTAACCTTTGAAAACACCAAACTCACATGAAAATCAGCTAATCTGAAATGAAGGCTTGATTTTGTTGTTGCCAAAGAGGCTGAAAAGTGTTGCTTTGCTCAGGTTTATCTCTTCTCCCTCTCCCAGGTCTTGCTGTGGTGTGGCACTGTCTCCACACCCCGCCGGTGGGAGCATCTCACTTGCAATCTGGAGATATCCTTTGTGCCTCCAGCTGTGTCTGCCCATCCAGTCTGGGGGAATCTTCTTCCCTGTTTCTTCCTTTAGCACTCAGGATCACTGCTTCTGTGCTGGCATGACCCAAGCATGCCTGGGGGCATGGAGACTCCCACAGATTAAACACTCTGTTTTGAGCCCATGTTAAACACACTTCGGTATAAGTCTCCATTTTCTGGGGATGTGCTTGTCTGATAGACAAAGACGTGCAGCTCATCCCATGGATGCTTTTAACTCTGTGGGTTTTGCTTGTGAGGCTCAGGGGGGCTTTGACACTGTGTTTGCTCCCCCTGGGAGGGCTCCCACCTCCACACTGGGTGCAGAGCCCTTCCCAGCACAGTGGCTCAGCTCTGTGGGCAACAAGAGGTGAACAAAACACCCCAGAGCAAGGAGGTGGGAGATGAAAAGAAACTTTGATGAAAGAAATGAAAGAGCAGGGAAGGGAAGGGGGTGTAGCATGATGTCACCAGGATATGCTTGAAGCTCCTGGAGGGAAAGTGGGAGCAATACTGTGGGAAAGTCGCTGGTTTGAAGGAGATGCTGATGGATGGGGACAGTGAAGGTGCTGGTGGCAGCCCTGTGGCTGCCTGGCCACAGCCACAGTGTGGAGCAGTTTGAGCTGGGAGCATGTCATGGTCCATCAACCCAACCCAGTCAGAGACTCATGGGATGGTTTGGATTGGGAAGGACCTTAAAAATCATCTCAGATCTCCTTGCCATGTGCAGGGACATCTTTTCCGCTAGATCAGCTTGCTCCAAGCCCTGTCCAACCTGGCCTTCAACACTTCCAGGGATAACACACAGCCACAGCTTCCCCTCCTCCTGACTTTGAAGGATCTTCCTCAGCTCAGAAAGCCCAGGAGCTCCTCCTGATGCAGCAAGAGGAGAGCTTTCACCTGGTGTCTGGGAGCTGTCCCCTGGTGAGGAAGAGCTGGACATGGGACAATGGGGAGAGGTGGTGCCCACTGCCTGTGGGTGTTCCCCAGCAGGGCTCTCCAGCTGCAGAGGAGCCCTGCTAGGAAGAAATGAGTCTCAGCTGCCATGTGGCTGTGGGATAAAGAGGGGCCCAGGAGTGCTGCATGAGGTTCTGAGTAGCTGAAGTGATGCTTATTATCCCCTCTGGCAAAGTAGGGGCCTTTTGTTCCTTCCACCAGAGCAGTGGCTGGAGTTGGCTCCACTGCCCTGAGCCTGAATGATGTGGCTGAGCTGTCAGTGAGCTCTTGGGATGTCATAGCCTACCTCTGATGGGAGATGTCCTCTGCCAGGTGAGCATTTGTTCTCTTTGACCACCACAATTCCAGACTTGTTACCTGCCCTGTGCTTCCATCCCTTTTGGGGAGTGATCTTGTATTGGTGCACAATGGACCCATCCACTTCTCTGTGCTTGTGCTGTGAGCCTGAAGCTCTGAGTACACACCTAGAAATGTCATCTAAAAATAATGAGATTAATGATCCTCACTGAAAGTCAGACTTTAGCTTTCCTAGAGAGCAGGATGGAAACAGCAATGGGAACTTTTTTCCGGTGGACAGGAATTCTATTTTCTAGCTAACCAAGTGTAAGCTGTAACCCAGCCAGAAGACGGCTTGCCACAGCCACATTTGTGGGGAAAATGCACCTTTTTGGTCAATATTCAGCTTCTGGCACACAGCAAAGCAGTGGCTCTGAGGGATGCTGGCCCATGATATCATGGTGATGCTCAAGGAAGCATGTCCCTGGGAGGAGATGTCTACCTTGTCCTGACAGATCTACTGTCTTTCCCTGTCTGGCTGGGAAAAGCAGGAGGATTTTTGCTGGTTTTTTTTTGGTTTTTACTTTTTTTGGACCAGGTGGAGGTAGGGACTTCCTTTCCTGCTCTGCACAAGGGGGTCTGGACTTCTTGTTGGTGTCTCACATTAGAAACCTCTGTTATTTACCAGGAACATGGAGATTTATGCAGGACAATGTCAGATTCTGTGTAATAAATTTACCAAGACTTTTTTTTTTTTAATGTTACCAGCAACTTGTAACCTCTGTAAAATCAGCAATGATTTAGCTGTAAAGGGTTTGCTGTAGAGTCCTTCAGACATGAAATGAGCAAACGACATTGGAGGCTGGCAAAGTGAAATGGGGATTCATTCCTTTTCCCAGAACGGGGCTCACTTGTGGACAAATTGGCATGAGACCTGAAGATATTAAATGGGCAAAGCAGGCTTTGGAAATTAATAATTTCCTATTAATGAGGAAGGCCCTGCACTCCTGCATGGCTGCAGGGAAGGAGAGCAGTGCAGGGAGGATGTGTGCCAGCCCCTGCAAATGTTTGGGGTCACCTATGGTGTGTAGAGAGCATCTTGTGTCCAAGCCACGGGGTCTTTCCCGAGTTCCATTGCTTTCCCGGGCCGGGTTTTATTTCTCTCCAGCGGCAGCCAGTGCGGAGCCCCAGTGCTGCCGGCTGCTGACCTCCAGAGGTTGGTGGGGGAAAACCTCAGCCACCTGCGTGGCCCGAGGGGACACGGGGTGCTGGTCCCCAGCCCGGGCAGCAGCAAAAGGGGGCGTCTGGCCTCTGCCCTGCTTGATGAGTAAGTGCAGGGAGGAGATGGCTGGCCTGGGTGAAGCCTTGAGCAGCTCTCCTTGCTCGGGTGCTCCCCAAAGTTGTTTGGAGCCCGTTCCCCAGTCTGAGGCATCCGTGCAGATCCATGGCCAAATCTGCCGCTGTTGCTCAGGCTTGGGGATCTCGGGGTGTGCTTGGGTGTGGAGTTGGAGACTCACCTCCAATGCTGCTCTGAGATGGCCCTGCTGAGCTGCTTCTTCCTCTGTCCATGCCCTGGAGCCAGGGATGTGCAAAGGGGTTGGGATGAGCGGTGGCGTACACCGGAGAAATGCCTGCAGAGAGGCATATGTGTTCAGGCTTCATTAGGACAATTTCCTCTGTAATTGAAGAGCTGCCTTGCTGCTGTATTGCCCATTCCTGGTGAGGACTGTCACTGTCCCCAGCTGGCTGCAGCCACCCCAAGTGCAAAGCTGGCAGAGAGATGGAGAGCACAGGATGCTGCTCAGGTGGGGATTGTCCTTGTGACCACAATGAAACAATCTGGTCACAAATTATGGTCTTACACAAACTGTTATAACACATGACAGTTAATTTTCAGAATTACCTCTGAATAAGTTTCAAGTTTTGGCTGAAAGATCTCTTTTAGCTTCCTTTTTTTTTTTTTTTTAATTCAAATCCATATTTTCCTGTTGGTTTTCTGTAAACTTGTATTTCTAAATGGAAATAATTTGATGTCCTTATTGTCTTTATAAAAATAGAAATACAGGTAACAATTAAAAGCCTTTTTTGCAGACCCTGATCAAAAGGCTTTGATCAAAAAGGTCTGATTTTGGTAAAAAAAAAAAAGCTGTTGCTGTGTTTCTTCTTCCCCCACCTGTATCGCCCTCTCTGTTCTCCTCCTGCTTCCACTTAGACAAAAAAAAAAGCAACATTTCCACAGGCTCAGACAGCATCAAAGAGTCACTTACTTAAAGGGAGGAAGAATATTGTGATGTTTCCCTGCCTGTTTTGGATTCTGTGAAGGAATTTCATCCCCTCCCAGTTGCCACATCTCTGGCATCCCTCCCAGATCCGAACTCTCTGGAGGACGGAGGCAGAATTATCTCTGAGCTTTGCAGCTGCCAGATGTTAACCGATGAAACAGCAGCCTGGCTGCTTCCCTCTTCACTCTGGGTAAACCTCTGACTGCCTGCCCTGTTTGAAATGCAAAACTCCCTCAAATCCCCTCTTGAAGGGTTCTTGATGTCTCCTGCCAATCAAGCCTGGCGAGGACTCCCTTTAGCCCTCTTGCAGCAGCCTGCTTTAAGAATTGCACTTGTGTGCGGCTCTGTGGAGTGCCTGGACATCCTGAGCTATGGTGTGGAGGGCTGGGGCACTCATCCTGTCCCTGGAAGTTATCTGTCATCCTTCCAGTAGGAAAACAGTCTTCCTCCCCTCCCTGGATGGAGACTCATGGAACAGAGCTAGGAATGTGCAGGTCACTGGCAGGCTTATCACAGAATCACTGAGGTTAGAAAACAGCTCCAGGATCAGAGTCCAAACTGTGATGGATCCCCACCTTGTCACCCAGCCCAGAGCTCTGAGTGCCATGTCCAGGAGTTCCTTGGACATCTCCAGGGATGGGGACTCCACCACCTCCCTGCATAGCCCTTTCAGTGAAGGTCCCTGCCCACCCTTATAGGGAAGAGATTCCTCCTGATGTGTAGCCTGAAACAGCTTGAGGCTGTTTCCTCTTGTCCTGTCCCTTGTTCCCTGAGAGCAGAGCCTGGCTACACCCTGCTGAGTTGTGGAGTGTGAGAAGGTGCCCCCTGAGCCTCCTTTTCTCTAGGCTGAGCCTCCTCAGCTCCCTCAGCTGCTCCTCATATGACTGGGAGCCCCTGTCTGAGCAGGAGGATGTGCCTGATGGGAGCCAGGACGTGGCATCTCGTGGTCTTGGCAGCTGATCCCTTGGGAGTGGCTGTGGGAAGGGCTGCCTGGATATTGCCAACTGCGCTGTCGTACCTGTGATCCCTGTCAGAGGGGCCCGGGGCACTGCTGGGGCTGCTCACATGTGTCCCTGGGCTAGCAGAGCAGTGGCTTGCTAAAGACCTGTTTGGGTAGCAGGTTTCTCTTGCAAGCAGATCAGGGCAGAAGTCCTGTGTGAGGTTTGGGGTGTGCAGGGAGGCTAGAGGGGTGCAGCAGGCCTTCAGCTCATGTGTCTGTGAGACTGATGATCAGTACAGCAGGGAGGCTGCAATGCCTGCTGAGGCATTCACTGCCTTGTATGTGCGACCAGTGGGTTTTGAGCCTTAAATATTCTTGGTTTTGCTCCTTTTACCTGGGAAAAACTGCTGTTAGTGCCCTGGTGATGCCAGCAATACCAGGCACTTGTGTGCTCTGTGCAAGGGTGCAGGACACATGCTCTTGCCCTTGAGTGCAATCAGCCATGTAATTACCCTGAGAGTGATAGGATAGGGGGGAAAAATCATATTATCCTTATGATAGTGTTCATGGGACCATTGATCAAGGTAACAATTGCAAATTCATCACAGTAAAGCAGGAAAAAATGGCAAGTTTCCTGTGCATGAGGTGAGCACCTGATCCAAGCCAGCTTTTCGCACTCTGATGTGGGATTTCAGTCGGAAAATATCTGAATGGGACCCTGAAGCTGCAGCTATGGAATGGGCTGGACCATTCTCCCTCTTCCCTCCTTCTTTGGATGGACTTGCACCTTAAAACTTCCCACCCTTTGTGTGCTTCCAGATGTGGGAACAAGGCTCAGACTGCAACAAACCAAACACTGAGATAAAGTGAAACTCTTGTGGCAGGTTCCCCTCCCTGCTATTTTTTTTTTAATGCTTCCAAAGATAAATTGCATTTCGCTTCAAGATAATGAAATTTCCTTGGAGAAGCGACATATTTTTCTGTAGCTTTTGCATTTGGAACATGAGGAGAGTTTTTATTTTAAATCTCCATTGAAAGTGTTTGTCTGTCTATATTTTGCTTTCTTCCTTGTGAATGTTCTGACTTCACAGAGCTAGCAGGGACCCAGAGATGGAGTGTTTCTGTCACTTATTATAGCTTGCCTTGGCATAAAATTTAATCTTTGGATTTTTTTTTCCCCTCCTAAAGAAATGGAAGTTGAAGCTAGATTAGAAACAGATAAAAAGATGTCATCCATCCTCAGACAAAGGAGTTTTTGTTTTTCTCTTTTGCATTTGCCTTTGTTAATCCTCTGCCTTCAAAGGGAACAAAGAGATCCTTCCACCTGGAGATCCTAGGAAGAAAGGGAAAACGAGGAGAAAGTGGCATGGCTGATCTGTGCTTGTGTTGTCCCACAGCTGGGAGGTCTGCTGGGACTTGCAACTGCCCTGAAAAACCCAGTTAAGAGGAAAAGCCAGGTAGCAGAAATCGCAGCACCTATGAATCAAAGTGAATTCTTTCACTCCTAAAGGAACTTGTTGATCTTTATCTGTCTTTGCTGTCCATTGCTAGAGGAGCAGGTGCCTTCCCTGCCTCGTTCCGTGCCTCCTTCCCCGTCTCAGTGGCAGTGTGGAGGGGAGGGCGTGGTGTGTCCATCCTGTTACACGGTGCCTGGTGTGACACTGCTGAACACTGCTCCCACCAGTGATTAATATGTTCTCAGGCACCGAGAGGCTCGAGGCACTTGGCACTTGACTGTCTCCTATTCTGGAACTTAATAAACAGAATATTCCACCAGCAGAACCTGCAATTTATCTTTCTGTACTGTGCTAGGAGTTACTCTATGGCCTGGCTCAGGCTGCATCTCTTGCCCAGGGAATTAATAGACTCTTCCATACCCCAGCTCCCTCTGTTCTCACTCTGGTTTCCAAATTAACCTTCATCTCACCTACTTTTTCTTCACGTCTCACTTCAATTTAGTCCTCAAATTGTTCACATGACAAAGGAGTTGTCCTTCCTACAGCTTCTTCTGCTCTGATAAGACACCTGAATTTTCTGTGAATGCCTGGAGAGGACAATAACTTCTCTCCCTCCCTCTCTCCCTTCAGCTTCCCGATGGTATTCAAGCCCAGAAGTCTCCCTGAGGTTATTTCCCCTGGGAGAAGAGTAAGCAGTTTGGGTTGCACTGTGCCAAGTGGCTGAGCTGTGCCTTGAATACACTGAACATTAAATGCTGCTAATTAATGTTATTACATCATATTACATTTATTTAGACTCACAGGAAGGGGTTCAGCTGCGCAGAAGGTGCTGCAGGGGCTGGATGCTGCTTGCCAGCATTGCCCTTGTTACCTGTCTCACCTAGCTCTTGTTATGTGGTGCACAACAGACAAGTCTGGAATGCTGGAATATTGAAGGGACCTGCCTCTCTTATCAGGGAGAGGATTTACCAGGCTTTGACTCTTGAGAGGATGCTGTAGGTGCAGGCTTTTCCTCTACAATTAATGCACAGGCAAGCTGCTGGGAGCAAGCCTGCTGCCTTGGCAGGATTAGGGATGCAGGAGCAGTGCTCCTGCGCTGTGTGAAAAGCTTCCTGCCCTCCCTGCAGGCCTGGCCTCGGCTTGGAAAATAAACCGGGAGTGTCACGGCTGCTTTGGCTCTGTGCTTGTCCTGGCTGGGGAGGATCCTGCGTCCTCTGCCAGCTCTGCTGCTTTGGGAGGCTGATGCAGGGGAGGTTTGTTTGACCTTTATCCTGCTCTGAGCCGCTCCTACATTAGCGTGTGGCTCACAGGGCTCTCCTGCCACCAAGGGCACCATCCCAGTGAGCTCCTGGTCTGATCTGGGTGGTAGCTCTAGTGCAGGGCAGGAGCCTTGGTCACCCCCCACCTACTGTCACTGGAGATGGCAGGCTCCCAGAGTGTGGGCTAGCTGCTTCCCAGCTCGAAAAATTTGGGGTGACCCCCCAAAACCCCCCCTTGTAGCATGGTTGCTGCCACCAGAGCACAAGGATGGCCTGGTGGGATTCATGTTTGTGCTTCAGCTGCTCCTGTCACAGCCAGTGTGGTGGGGATGAACAGGGACTGGCACAGGCTGTGACCCCTCTGCTCTCGAAGGTGGTTACGAGGGTTTTTTGAGAAGGAGATCTGTGCCGTGCCATATGATAAATCTTGATGCTTCCTTTCACTGGGATCCCAGATCTTCATCCTCCACAAAGGCTTTGGCATCTCCTGAAGCAGCATCTGAGAACAAAGGCAAAGCTGTTAATTAAGACAGAGCTAATTCTGGCAGCCGACTGCAGCCATCTCAATGCGCTGCTGTGGGCTGTGAGCACTGAGGGACCGGCCGTGCACCCCGGGCTCAGCACCTCCCAAAGCCCTCCCTCTGCAGGGCTGCTCTGAGCAGGTCTGTGCCCCATGCCCTTCCCTCACAGGGGCCTGGTGGGCAGAACTGGAGATTGCTGGTGGCCCTGAGGGTGGTTTTGCCTTCTATGGGGTGTTTGCCTCCCACACATGGCTGGCTCAGAGAGGAAAATAAAGCAAAATGTGCCCAAAACCCCATCAGGCTTTAATGCCCTTGATGTGCCCTTCAAGGGGACACCGGTGGGCATTGTCTCTGGGGCAGGTGGTGACAATCCCTCTGGGTGTGCAAGGAAGAGTGGCCCTGTGACAGGATGCTGCCACCTTCCCACTCCCACCCCCAGATGGTACACAGCATTTTTGGAGATGTGTCCTCCAGGAGAAGCAAAGCCTTGCTGTTGGGAGACTCGGAGCAGGGCTGACAGAACAGAAAACATTTTGAACAAACACAGCTGGCTTTCACCCAGCACAGCCAACTCTTTGGCCAGCTGAAAAGAAATCAGAAGAATATTGATGTATTCTTTTTTTTTTACCCTACAGAAATTGTCAGGCTTTTTTTGGTCAAATGTTAGTTTCTGAATGCAAGGTTTTCAGTTGATAACTATTATTTGGGAGGAAACCCCCTCCCCCTCCCCAAAATGAGGCACTTCTCTGGATAACTCACAGGCTCAGCTCTTCGTCTCTTGTATTCTCAAACGATTAACATTTTTTTGCTTTGCACATCATGAATATTCTATACTTGAGCTGTTACTGAGTTGTGCTAGATCAGATAAATAACATGGTGTTGCTTTTATGGCAGACTGGATAAAGATGCAAATAATACTGACATTTACTTCACAGTTTTCTTTCTGTGATCCTCTGAGTGAGTAAACTGGATTGCTGAGATATTCATGGGAAGGAAATGAAGAAGGGTTGTCAAGATGAAAGCAAATTTCCTTAAAACTTAGCCAGAAGCTTCTTGGCAATTTTTTCTGTTATTTGCTCAGCTGAATAGGAGCTGCTTGCAAATATATTTTGCACAACCGCAAAAGGAAAACTCTTGCTCCCGTGGCACCTCTGACTGTTTTTTGCACGCTCTTTCCCTGAAAAGCTGACGATTTTCCAGCGTTCGGTGTCTCTGCAGGGTTTTTGGTCCCACCGTGGCGTGCTGCCTGCCCTGCCCGCGATGCCGTCCCTAACCCGCGTGTGCTGGGATCCCTGACGAGGCGGGCCAGGCTCAGCTTTGCTGGCGGGCGGGCAGCGGAGCAGCGGGGGATGCTGAGCCCTGCCAAGGCTGAGCGGGGCGGTGCGTGCGGTGAGCGGGACAGGGCGAGCATCCTTCTGGATGGTTCCTTTTGGAGGCTGCGGGTGTAGATCGCTCCTGGCTGGGCTGGTGTGTACCAGGGCACGGCCCTGGGCTGGCAGTGACGGGGCTGCGGCTGAGGGGCTGAGCATCCCGGTGTCCCCCGAGCCAGGCCGCTGCTGCCGGGTGGCCGCGGCGCCCGGAGCGATGCCCAGCGCAGGCTGAGCACGGTGCAGGAGGCTGAGGGAGCCTCGCGTTGCTCTCGACCCCTGCGGCCGCGGTGTCTGAGCCTGAGGGGAGCGGCCACGTTGGGGGGCGGCTGGGTACAGGGGCCCTGTCTCTGTGGGGCTGTGAGTTCGCTCCAGATTCCTTTCGGGGGTGAGAGAGGGGAGCGGGATTGCGGCGCTGTGATCCCGCCGGCGCGTCCCGCTGCTGTCGCCGCCCGTCCCCTGCGGCGTCCCGGCTCTGCGGGGGCCGGGTCCGCCCCGTCGCGGGTCCCGCTGAGGGGAGGCACGGCGTGAGGGGCGGCCTTGGCCGCCAGGGGGAGCCGTCCCCCTTCGCACGGGCGCTCGCGGAGGGCGGAGGCGTGGCCGAGGCGGGGCGCGGCGCGGGGATTGGCGGGGCGGCGGCGGGGGCGTGGCCGGGCGGGCGCGGGGATTGGCGGGGCGGCGGCGGGGGCGGGGCCGGGCGGCGGCGGGGGCCGGCGGCGGCGTGGCCGCGCGCGCCACTCGCGGCGGCGATGTGACCCGGGCGGGCGGGCAGCGGCACCGGCACCGCCACCGGCCCGTCCCGTCCGCGGCCCCGGCCCGCCCTGCCCCGGAGCCACCCGGCCCGCGGACGCACCCCCCATGCCCGCTCACGGCCGCCCGCCGGTAGCGGCTGACGCCTGCGGGGCCCGAGGAGGCGATGGCTGCGGATCTGGTGGTGCTGCTCTGCCTGGCCGCCGCCGCGGCCGCCGTGGAAGGTGAGCGGCGACCGGGACTACCGGGAGCGGGTGGGATGCTGAGCCGAGGGTCTCTGCGCCGCCCGCGGCGTCTGCGGCTGGGGAGCAGGCAGGGAGCGACTCCCCCGCCGTAAGGCACCGGCACCGGGCTGGATCCTGGCCCCGTGGCCCGGCCTCTTGTGCCAGCCCGGGTTCCCCGACCCGCGGGCAGTGCTGGCAGCCCGTGCCCTCGGGAGGGGGGCCGGGGATGGAGGAGGAAACCCGCCCGCATCCGCGTGGGGGGAGCTCCGGCTCGGCTCCCCTTCCCTGCGGAGCCCTGCCCGGAGCCGCGGTGGGGTCACCTCCGAGGTCCCCTCTGGTCCCCGGGGCCGCGGTGAGGCCGTCTCCGGAGTCCCGTCTGGGTCTCCCCTGGTCCGTGGGGCTGCCTCCGGGGGCCGCGGCGGTGCGCGGAGCCGCCTCTGCCCCCCCTCCTCCTCCTCGCAGCCCCGGCGGAGGATGGATGCGCCGGGAGCCGTGGGCAGGTGGTCTCCATTCTGGGGATGAACTGAGCCCGGGGACGCTTTCCCCGGCCATGGAGACACGGAGCAGGTGCGTGCTCGTCCTCTCGGCACCGTCCGTGCCAGTGCGCTGGGATCTTTTCCCGATCTCCCGCTCGGCCGTGGGATTTGCTGGGCAGCAGGAAGGTGCCTGCAGCCCAGAGCTGCGGGGTTTGGCCGGCTGGGACAGCCAGCCCAGCGCGCCCCAGCCTCGGTGCTGTGTCGCTGCTCCGTGCCCGGCACGGCTCTTGAAGTATCGCTTCGGGTTTTTTTTCTCTCTTTATTTTGCCGCTGCCACCTTTTTTGCTGGTACAGCAGCAGCTCGTGGCTGGGGCTGCGGAGCGGTGGCTGCGGGCAGGGGACGTGGTGCAGCCCCGGGCTTGCGTGAGGCGGGGTGCGGGAGATGATGCTCGGGATCTCAAACCCGCCGGGGCTGGGCCCTCCTGGGGGGTTTAATGTGAGTATGGCTGGAAGCTGATGGCAGGAGACTCCGGCTCAGCTCTGGCAGCGAGGAGCTGGTTCAGGAGCTGGAATGCTGCTCCGCTGGGGCTCGGCCGCAGCTCCTCTCCGCTCGCAAGCACGGCTGCCGGATCGCGGCGGGCAGGCCCGCTCGATGCAGCATCCCCTTCCCGCTGGCTTTTGGCCGGCACACGTGTTTGCCTTTCGTGTTCCTTGGGCTGCCTCATGGCATCTCTGTAGGAATACCCGGCGGTGGGAGTGCTGGTGCCGTGCCCGGAGCGCGATGCAGCGAGCGCGGTTTGCTCGCCGCACGTGAAGAGGCGAGACCTGTTAGCAGCGCCTCGCTGGCAGCGACAGCGGCTTGAGCACTGCTGGCATTGCGGCTGCACGGGAGACTTCGGCTCCCTCCTGCTCTGGGGACACTCCTGGGTGTCACCCAGAGTGTTCCCCAGCTTGTCCCGGCTCTCCCCGGGAGCACTGGCGGAGTCGGTGTCCCTGCCCAGGACCGAACCTGTCGAGGAGCGGTGATATTTCTGCTCTGCTCAGGAAGTTGCTTGGATAGTAAAGTAGTATCCTAGGAGAGATCTCAGATATCAGGGAAAATTTTGGATGGGGAATTTCTGGGGTAGAGCAATCGAATCTCATTTGGAGTTAAGGCGAGGGTCTAATGATGTGGTCGTATAAAGAAAATGCCTTTTTATGGGGTTTATTTAAATCTTGCTGGATCTCTTGATACAGAGGTTGAATTTGCTAGATTGAAACATGGTTTTCTTAATGGATCTGGAGCATGTCCTAGGACCTGCCCTGCCCTGGGGTCTGGCTTTCCCCCTGGAGCATTGGCGAGGCTGGATTAGCCAGGAGCCCTCTCTGACAGTCACGGCTGGTGCCCTGCTCTGCCCTGGCTGCAGAGGCAGCTGACCCAGACAGGCTCCCTGCATCCCAAATCGGCCAACCAAACAAAAAGTCTTTTTCCTGTGATGGTGGGGGAGGCGTCTGGGGGTCTGGACCCGGCTGAAGGGGGAGAAGGATGCAGTTGGATCAGGGCACGGGCTGCCTCCAAACCACCCTCGTTATTCTCCATAAAACCTTGCTAACTCATTGCCTGTGGCACACGAACCTGGATGTAATAGAGTCACTTACTTGACTTTCTTTATGGTTCCTTTATTTTTTTTACTAAATCCTGTGGCTTAGCTGGCCCTTTTCTGCTGGACACCTGGATGTTTGTAATAATTTATAAATTTTTTTTGTGACTTGCAAAGAGGAAGAAGGATGTGAGAAGATGACAGCACCAAATACTCTGTCTCTCCCACACCCTGCAATCACTCAGGAGCTGCTCGCGTGCTCTCTCTCGTGTTAGCTGAACCAAATATAATCCATTTAGCATATAGAGAGGGTGGTAATGGACTGACATTACATGTTTTAACTCGGCTTGGAGCTGTTGGTAGGTCAGATGGGGCTGGTGACCATTTCGGTGCAGCTCCTCCACCTACTCTGTTTCACCTGCCTGGCCTGCTCGCCTCTCCAGCATTTCCCTGCCTCGCGCCTGCTCTTTTAAAACCCAGGTTTTTCTCTCTGTGCTCGCAGCATCACGATAAGCAGAAGCACAGGAGGGGGGTGAGAAGCTCTGCTTGGGGCTGGTGAATCCGGCTTAGTTTTCTTCCCCTGCTTAAGCACCGGCTTCAGAGCTGCCGCCTGGGAGAGGAGCAGGGATGGGATTTGACTGGAGAGCGACGTCCCTGGCTGGCGCTCCGTGCTCCATGCCTGCCCTGCTCTCCTCTCCTCCCTGTTGGCTCAGGATGCACACATCTGTTGCAGGCATCCTCTGGGCTTCCTGTGCTTCTGCCAGGCGCCGGAGCGGAGCCTGTGCCGAGCAGGCTGAGAGCTCCCCTCAGCACCCTGGGCTCCCACCTCTGCCCAGCTGCCCCACCCCGAGCTGAGCCCTTCTCAAGGAGAAGCCAGAAATAAGTCTTCAGGAGGGAATTTGCAAATGCAAGTGGTAACCTTCGTGGGAATTTGCAAGTGCTACTATTCAGCTGTCCATTTACTCTTGCTTTCTTTGCTCAAACTAAGGGAAAAAAGAAAGCCCTAAGGGGGAACCCTTATTCTTGGCACGATGAGTGAGCCCAGATCTTGTCAGCCTGAAGGGAAGGTGTTTTGTCAAGTCATGGAAAAGGGGCTTGACACTGCAGGTGCTTGTTGCCTTTTTTTTTTTTTCCTTTTTGGTTAATTTCTGGTATCTCTGCTCATGGAGAAGGTGGGGATTGTGTTTTCCTGTTCTTTTGGATATTGGAGTGCTGCATGCTGTCCTATGTGTTAATCAGCCCTGACTGCTGTGGCATGAGCTGCCAGAGGGTTTGCTAGGTGTCCTCTAACCCATCTTGGGTGCAGCTCCTGGCACAACAGGATGGAATAAAACCCTTCCATTGGCCTTAGAAATCAGAAGAAAATACAGATGTTGGATGATGAGAGAGGCCAAATATGTTTGTCTGGATCTGGATCCAGCCTATGGTGCTGAGTAATAGATGTTTCTAGCAGAGATGGGTTCTGTAAACTAAAGAAATGCTCAGATTTATGAAAAGGGGGAAATGGTACCTTGGGCAGTGGGTAGCTCGATGCTAATCTGGTCAGCAAAGTCTCAGAGACCCCAGTCCTGTGCAGTGGGATGAGGCTGATGGAGGTGATGCTCAGAGCAAGGCTAAAGCTCTTGTGGTGTGTGTGCCCTGCACTGGCTGAGTCCAGCCAGCTCCAGGGGGCTTTTCTACCTCTCCCAGCTGGGCGTACCCTGAGGTCAGCACATATGGAAAGGGCTTCCTACAGGAACCCCAGAACTGTGTGCTGCTGCCCAAAGGGCACCGTGGTGCTTTGCTCGCTCTAAACAGACAGCGTTGGTGTGATGAGCCATTTAACAGCACAGCGAGGCTGGGTAAATACTTTGGGTTTTGTGATGGAATGCTTTCCCCAAATATTCCTTAAGATTTGAAAGCACATTTCAATTTGACCTTGTTCTGGTGCAAACAGAGCTCTCAAGGGTTGATGCACGCATCAATCCCTGGGCAAGGCAAATGTTAAGGTTGGATGTTGGCTGGGTGGCAATTTGGGAAGGAATCTCCTTCTGGAGTGGTAGAAGGTTGGAGTGACTGTTGCTTATAGAGGTCCCAGGTTGGTGTGGGAGCAGAAAGGTGTGGAAAAGGATGGAGTGATGGCAGAGTAGTGTCAGGAAAGAGCTGGGACCTTGGGTGGCCCCTGAACCCTGAGCTGGTTATTGCATTGTTCAGCTTTTAGGGGTAAACCCACAGACATTCCAAAAATGAGAAGTTTGAGAGGCTGCCTGGGAGTGTGCAGGGAAGGGAATGGACACACAGCAGGTAGAGGCAGCACAGCACTTTCCTTAGGGACAATGGGAGCAAACTCTTGCCCAAATCAGCTCCATGGCTTTCCAGATAAATGGCAAGTGTGGATGGGCTCCCTTCTTCCCTGTAAATGTTGCTCACAGCCACAGCTGAGTTTTTGGAGCTCTTTTATTTTGGTCACCATCCATTTTCCCACCAAGTCACATCATGAGAAATAGTGAGAAAAACAGGACACGTGTTTTGTAGGCACGAAAGGATCTGTGCTCTATTTATTTATTTCTCACAACTTTTGAATTATTGAAGTGCATTCAGGGGAGATTAACTTTCCCTGCTCAATATTTATTATTGTTTCATTTCCCTGAAAGTTGGAGCTACATGAGCTTTGATGAATGGGCTGGAAGGTTCTGTAGTTTCTCTATGCCTAATCTAAATACGTCCGTATCCTTTGCTGAAAAGCTAATTTGTAATTTCCTATGGTAATGCTGCTTAGTGAATTATAATGATACACCAGGGCCTGCTTTTCATCCCAGCCCTCTGTCAGGGGAATAACGCTACCACTGGAAAACGGTGTGAAACCTGGAAACTGGCCATTAGTCCCCTAAATTTCTGCTCTAATAACAGGAATGCAGAGAGCCTGTGCACCATCTGGTCTGTTTGCTCATGTCGGGGCTGCAGAGCATCAGTCTGCCCCCAGGTTGGTTCCAGGCACGGGAGGGGTGCCCCGTGCTGATGCCACGAGCCCTGGGTTTGCGTCAGCCACCGGAGCGGGGTGGTGCACGCAATCCCTGCTTCTGGAAACCTCTCCCACCACCCCAATTATAACCAAGTGTTATCAGTCTTTTGAATAATTGAAGAGGCTTTCTGTTGAATATTTAATTACAATAATATTTGGTTAGCAGGGGTTGTTGGGCTCAGTTTGTGCAATTGAGAATTGCTGCAAGAAAGGCTGTTAAAGGAAAATGTTGTTGTCTATGATCATTGATTTATCTTTTTTTTTCTTTTTAAGCTAATCAGTTACTTAGTTGAAATTGGTTAATTAGCTCAGCTCCATTAAGATTCTTTGGCATTTAAACTTGATGTTTCTAAATAATTATAGTTTTGCCTGCTAAGCCCACAACCCAGGGTGACCTAATTACTATTAAAGCAAGACGTGCTTTGGTCTGGCTTTAATAAGTTCCTGCTGGGAGCCCCGCAGTGAAAAATCACAGAGGCAACAGTTCAAAGGGGAAGGGGCTTGTGCTGAGCCCTGGACAAGGAAGATGAGTGTCCTTCAGCCTCACTTCTTCCAGCTTAAACCAGGGATGCTCTTGGTTTGGGAGGAAGGGAGTCCCAGAGCATCCCTTGGTGGACATCTCCATATTGTGCACTTAGGTCACAATGGATGGTCATGGCAAGCAGTTTTTTGGAGGAGGTGAGGGTTAAGATTGATTTTAGTTAATTGATGAGTGTTAATTTGCTTTTTTTCTCTTCTCAGTCATTCCCCTTAATAAGCAGGATGAGTCCTTTCAAGGTCTTTCTGGATGGGGGGAGAAAAAAATGGTATTAAGTTAATCTTGGTGATTTTTAACAGTATTAAGGTTATTTAGGTTATTACTAAGACCTAGTGGACGTTGTCCCTGCCCATAGCAAGGGGTTGGAACAAGATTATCTTTAAGGCCTCTCTCAACAGAAACCATCCTGGGATTCTAGGATTTTATTTATTTATTTAAAATTTTGAAATATCCGGGCCAAGTAATTAGGCATTAGTGGAGCCTCAGGTATGTGCTCATTAGTTGGTGAAGGAAATGTTTATTATCTGGGGAGGCATCCAGTCAGGGTTACTGGTGGTTGGAGCTGATGAAGCTTTAATTTGTTATGCAATGAGTAAAAGTGGAGGGTGGGAATAGGTAAGGGGCTGTGGAAATCCTCACTTCCAGGCTGTTTCCTGCCATCCTTGATGGGGGTTTCATCACAACTTCAAAGGATTGTTTTATGATACTCTCTCCTCAAAAGCCCTTCCCTCATCCCACCTGCCTCTCCAACGCACTGGTAGTCAATGTGCCACGTCCCGGCAGCTGCTGGGAACCAAGCTTTGGATAATTCAAACCCAACCAGCATTTTGCTTGGATTGCTCCAAGCACAGCTGAGTTTTGGTGTCTTTGCCTGACTATATATTATTTTTATGAGAGGATGGGCAGCTTAGCCCACTGGATGCTCCCTGCTCTTGGCTCTGCTGTCTCCCAGGAAGCCTCTGAAGTCCTGCACAGCCCAAGTCCTGTTGCACATCCGCATCAGTATTGTATTTACAATAGGGCGACCCCGCTGTCTGGGAAGAATGATGTGCAGAACTCCAGGACATCAGAAGGCTAATTAATTACTTTATTATACTATATTATACTATTTTACACTGTGTTATACTAACAAGAACTATACTAAACTGAAGGAGCTTGTGACTGTCGGCTGACCAGACAGTCCACGCAGGTGGGAGACTAATTAACATAAACAACGTCCACCAGAATCCAATCAAGCAATCCCTTCAGGTAAATAATCTTCCAATACATTCCACATGTTCAAAAACACAGGAGCAGCAAATAAGAATTGTTTTGATCATTCTTTTCTCTGCTTCTCTCTGTTCAGAGAGCATGAGAGCACCACAGAGCAGGGGGACGCTTTATTTGTGTGTGCTGGGCAAGTCACCTTCAACTCAGGGTGGGGGCTGCTTCTCCTTGAGCCCCAGAACCTTGGCAAACAGGGCTGCTTTGAGCAGCAGGTTGATGCCCCCCTGTGCTCTCTCTGTACTGTGGGTGACCTGGCAGGTGACACCCAAAATACAGGAGGCTGTGATGGACCTGGGGGTACCTGGAGCTGCTGTTGGTCACTTGTCTCCTCCTGCTAAAACCACACCAAGGGTGGAGGGATGGGGCTGGGAAGGGCTGTGTTTGAAGTTTTATGGAGGTTTTTCATTTCTTTTTCAGCAATCAGAGGCCAGGGATGGGCCTTTGATTACTGAGGCCTCCACTGGCTTCAGCCACTTCCGTAGCTGCAGGGCTGGAGCCGCCTCGTTATCATCCTCACTAGGGTCCTGTTGATATGAGGATAATTGCATTTTGCTCAAAAGACATTAAATCACTGCGGAATAGGCAGAGGGATGTGAATTATATCTTCCCCGGGAAAACTGGGAACTCAGCAGAAGAGTTAAAAGGGAAACAGTGTCCTCAGGGGGCAGGAGGAGAATGGGGCTAGCTGTGGGGGGCTGCTCTGGGCATTCCCTGCCCTCTGAACGGGGCAAACTGAGAGGGAGGCAGCCTGATGTGCTCGAGGCAGCGTGGGACTGACCTTGGTGCTCTCACCAAAAATCTGTAGCTTCTTATTTCCAAATGCCCAAGGAACAGGATGGCCATGTAGGGAGAGAGCACGAGTGGGATGCTCTTGCGGTGCTCCGTTTGGTGCTGGCTTTGCTTTTCATTTGAAACAAATGTGTTTGGAAGTAACAAAATTGTCACAATTGTGCTGTCAGAAGTGCTTCTTGTAATGGTTTTGACTAGTTCAGGACCTTTCCCTCCCATGATGTGCCCATGGAGCTGGAGAGGCTGCTCCATAGGTGTGTTTGCCCTCACCACGTGGCCACTCCATCCCTGCTCTTCTGCTGTGATTATTTTTAAAGCAGTTTTTATTTGGTCCTGGAAATTATGGGCATGACCTGGTTGCAAATGACCCTGGAGCACAGAGCTCTTCCCCAGCCTGTGGAGTTTGGCTGAAGCTCTCCAGAAGCTCCACACAAGTGGGTGAATCTCCTGGCCTTGGCTGTCTGTGCTTTGCTTCTTGAGCTGAAATTGCTGGTGGGGGTCTAAGATGTTTGAGCCCATCAGGCTCTCAGCAGAGGCGCTGGCAAGTCGCATACAATGAGGTTATTGTGACCAGAGATGAACTGTAAAGTGGTAATTTCTGGTGTAATGAAATAAAGGAGGATCAGTTCTGTACTGTGTTTCCTGGGGAGGGGTGTGTGGCTCCTTGAGCCGGTTGCATTGTGCCAGGTAACCTCCCTCTTGCTCAGTCGAGCAGAGAAAAGCAGCAGCTGTGCAGGAATTAAAGGCATCAGTGCCTTTTTCTTCGGACCCAGCTCAGGTTGAGCTCTGTCCATGGGCTGGCAGTGTCCCCCGACCCCTGGATGCTGCAGCCAACTGGGGGGAGGAGGTGGCTGCTGGCTGATGGGAGCTGTAAGGGCACAAGCTCATTGTGCTCAGTATCCCTCTAGAGCTCAGCTTTTATTCTCGTGCCGTGCGTGGGTTATTGCCGCGCTGGCGGCACTGCTGCGTGCCCACGGGAGGGAGGCTGCTCAGAGCCTGCCTCCAGAGCCTGCTCAAAGCCATGGAAAGCTGCTCCTTAACTTCAGCGGGCTGTGGCTGAGGCAGGAGAAAAGGGCTGCTTGGAGCAGGATGCTCCCTCCAGCCCTGCTTTGTGTGCCAGTGCTGGGCTCTGCTTGCAGGGCTGAGGAAATCCCTGCTTTTGCATGGTTGGCTCCTTAACTTGTGGGAAGATGGTCTGGCTACCTCCCACCAGTGGGAACCACTTGGCAGCATCCTTAAAAACAGTCCAGCTGCCTCCCACCAGTGGGAACCACTCAGCAGCATCCTCAGAAGTGGTCTGCCTGCCTCCTACCAGTGGGATGCACTCACATCATCCCCAGAAAAATCTTTTGTTAATAAGTCCCTCCAGCTCCCTGGTGTGGGGGCTTGGGGAGTGATGGGTGGGTGCCCACCTTAGCCTGTGCCCTGATAACTTGTGTGTTTTCCCACTCTGAACCCCTCCTGACTGACCTGTATGGTCACTCCCACGTCCTCAGTCACCAGCCCAGTAGATTTTTGGAGGTGGTTTGCAGCAAGGCATGTTTTTATTTTGTTCTTTAAAGCTTTGCAGCATTCGGGGGAAACTGGGATGTCTTTGAACCATTTAAAGTATTCCTAATAGGTTACCTTGAAAGCTTTCTGCAGTCTTGAATGAATCAAAGTGCAAATGTTTATAATGCAACACCCACACAGGCTGGGAGAGGAATTTTATTAAGGCAGGAGAGTCAGAAAACAATAATAATAAAACATGTTTTATGAAGTTGGTGAGAAACTTATAAACTAGGTGGAGTTTTACAGCAGATGAATTTGATACAAGTTGTAAATTTGAATTCCCAGGCTGGTCCTCAGGTCCTGCTCTTTATTACCTGAAATAACATTCTCCACTTTTAATAGCTGGCTGCGGCAGAGCGAGCGCAGTTTTATCTTTCTAAATGATCCACCGTGCGTGTCTTATAATCAAACTTCTGCCCATCCTCAGGGTTCCAGCCCTTTCCTCGAGCAGCCAATTAGCAAATTGCTGCTCTTTGCTTTGCTGTTACAGGGAGACTTTGGGAATCCTTCAGTACATCCCTATGTCTGGATTACTGACATTTTTTTCCCAGCAGAAACCACTTTATTTTCTGATAAGAGAATGTTTTGTTAATACATCAGCAAAAAGGGATTGAAAGATGCTCTTGATAAATCAGTGTTTTGCAGTTTCAACCTGCTGTGTTTCCCTGCTCCTGGCACTGCTGGGAAGGATGGGGGCATATGCCAGAGCATTGTTGTGAGTGGACTGATGGCCTTTTGAGGTGTTTGGTGTCTGTTCCCATTTTTCTTTCCCATGTTGCCTTGAGAACCCCCCTTTTTCTCAACAGTTTCCTTGAGGTGCAATGCAGGGACCGCAAGGTGTCAGAGCATGAGGTGGCTCTGTCCGTGTTCCAGGGGTGGCTTCCCAAGGGTGGCATGTGTTGAGCTCCTGACTCCCCTCGGTTCCATCAGCCCCTCCGTGCCACTTGGCTCTTAGCAGCTGTACCTGAGGAAAGGGTACAAAAATGGTTTCTCAGTCCCCTGTCTTGTCTGTGCAAACACCATCAGATTATTCCTCTTGAAAAATAAGTGATTACTTAAGTAAAGCATTCGAGCTAATGGCCAGATTATTCCCTTTAAAATGGGAAAGTAATTAGGGATGTTTTTTAAATAGGCTTCCCACCCTTGGATCTGCTGGGATTAGCTTATGTGGGTGTGTAAATATTTAGTTTCCAAGGACTGTTTTTTTTTTTTTTCCCTTTCTTTTTTCTCCTCCTCCCCTTCCTTGAAGTAACAGCGGTGATAAGCAACAGAAATGAGGCAGCAACTGTTCTTGGATGCTTTCCCTAGCATCCAAAATATAATTGGAATTAAAGATGACCCTAAAAGGAAAATAAAATTGAGGTTCTGCTGGTGTGATGCACTGGAGGTTTCCTCTGTGTGTGTGTGGAATTGAAGAGAAGCCATTGGGAGCTGGGATGATGGAGAACAAGTCCAACCCCGAGTAAGAGCTGTGGGTGAGCATGGTGTGCTTGATTGGATCTTCTTCCCATGGCTGCCTGCTAGCTGGAGAGAATTTTTGAGCTTGTTTCCCTGTGTGGAAGTCTCTCTTTAACATCCAAACAATTTAGACTTTGTGCAAGACCAAGGCGCTTTGATGTTTGGCTTCAAAACCGCTTCTTGTTTTGAAACTTGTTGCAGTGCTTGCAATGTGTTGGTGAAGCTGGGAAGGCGAGCAAAAAAGAAGCTGAAAGCAGAAGCGAAATACGCAATTAGATGCAAAAGTGGTTTTAAGTGAGTGATGTGATGGAGTTGCAGATTAAAGGAACAGTTGGAACCAGTCATTCACACAGCTCTCTTCAAGGTCTGCATCCCTGGAGACTCCTGCAGCTGAGGAGCACCTTGCCAAGCCAGAGGAGGCCAGATCTTGCATTCCCCCCATCCATGCAATGGATAAATCCCAAGCCCTAGTGAGCCACCAGAAGAAAACCTGGCTCAGAAGAAAAGCTGCACAGCCCCAAAGGTGGAGCTGTCATTGATATGCCTTGTGGCTTTGGTCCTGTCCTGCTGCTGGGAGGTGCTTAGCAGATACTTCTGGGCCATCGTGCTTCAAATCTTCATGCACCCGTCATTTTTCTTTCTGGCAGGGATTATTTATTGCAAGCATTAACCTGGAGCTGCTTTCAGGTCCCTCAGTCATTTTTAAAGGCTGCATTTGTACTGTTCAGCTTTTTTTGGCAATTTGGGACTTTTTGTTTGCTTGCCTGCCTGCTGGAAAGTCTTCAGAGGTTGTTTAGGAGGCGAGGGGAGCCTGTAGATCCAGATTTTTTTTTGTTGTTGTTATTATTATTATTATATATTATTATAATTAAAACATATTTTTAGCAGCTGAAATTCAAACCCGTCTGGGTATTTATACAGCAAGATGTTTTGGATGAGGAATAGGCCAAGAGAGTCACGTGGTTGGGGCCAATGTGAAACAAAAGAATCCATTTATTATCCAGGCAGGAAATTTGTTCCTCGGGATGTTGTAGCTGCAGACATAATGATTTCATTTCCTCTGGTTCACCCAGATTAATGGCTTGTGCTCTTTTGTTTGTGTGCCTGTGTTATTCCTGCAGCCCGGCTTCCCCTCCCGCTCCGTGCCGGCGTGTGCGAACATGTGTGCGAGTGCCCTGGGCAAGGAGGGGGCACAGGGGTCTCCAGCCTGCAGCAGGATGCCTGGGGTGCTGGGAGACCTGAGCAGAGCCCCAGGGACCGCCTGGGGAATCCTGGCAGTGATGGATGACGTGTCTGGGGGTCTTCTCCTGCTGCATCTGTGGGGTTTTTCTCCTACTCACATTTCTGGGGATCTTCTTCTGCGTCTGTGGGGTTTTTCTCCTACTCACATTTCTGGGGATCTTCTCCTGCCCTGGTCACCAGAGCAGTGAGAGGTGTTTTCCTGTGAAGGTGTGATGGGATGAGTGAGATGACGAGTTTTAGAGAAGTACAAATGATGAACTTGAGGAAGGTGTGAGAGCAGTGTGTCTTCTCCATAGCTGCACTCCAGGATTTTTGTAGGTGTTGAGTACTTGGTGGGAAACCCAAACCTTTGCAGCCTCCCTGACATCAGGCTGGGAAACAGCCTCTTTCCCCAGGGAGCTGTGCTGATGCACAGGGATGCAGGAGTTGGCCACATGGCTATGGATGAGCAGCTCCTTCCTGGCTGTGTGAGTTGGCCTTTCATTCCAGGCTGGTCCCAGCCCTCACACGACCACTGGCCATCTGGGGCTGGTGGTACTTAGACTCTATCCTTGATAAAAACCCAGCAGACCCATCTTTATGGACACTCCAAGATTAGCAGCAGCCTTAATCACTCCCTTTCTCTCCTTCTGAGTGTTTGCCTTTTGAAAATGATGTGACAGGCGAATGGTACTTTTGTATTGCTGTTGTCTGGTGGGTCCTTGTGGGGTTTTGGCAAAGAGCTTTTAATTTGCTGTGTGCAGCATGACCCACTCTTCTGTTCTGGATTGATCAGGAGCAACCTCATGGAGTTGGAAGCACCCATTTGTGATGAGGCAGCTCATCACAGATGAGCATGGTGCTGCCTAGAATCCACCTGGAGAAGGATTGGTGACCATCTTTTTGCCTCCATGCCTGGCTCTTCCCTTCTTTAGATGTTGCTCCTCTAAACTGGGAGAGGAGAGTTTCTTCCACTTGTTTTGGAGGAGGTTTTCTAGCAGGGACATAACTCGCTGAAGGAAGGCCTCTTGGCCATCAAGGTGCTTGTGCCACTCCTGCTAGCATCCATCTGGGGCCTTGCTGCACCGATCCCATCTTGGACACGTGTTGCTCCTTCTTGCTTTCGTTCTCCTGAGCTTTTGTGCCATGAGGGGTGCGAGCCCACTATTCAAACGCTGCAGATGAAGGGAATGGGAAGCTGGTACCCTGTCAAGCCCTGGGTGCTTTCTTCCCGCCTGCCTGCCCTCCCAAATGGCTCCTGTGTCGCCCAGGTGACAGAGTTTGCGAGGATGTGACAGCTCTGTTGCGCAGAAGATGATGAACGGTAATGAGACCCTGAGCACAATGTGCACTTAAAGTGATTTATTTCAGCAAGGAAACCACAATCAGGGAGGATGGGTCACCGTCATCAGGAGAAGAGGTGGGTATGGAGATGAGCTTCAGGGGAACTTTATCATCAACCAGCAATGCCTTAAAAATGAGCAGAGCTGGTGTTGCATGAAATGGAGCTGTTCTGGTTGTGCCAGGACCATCCCTCACCTGCAGCAGGTCACAGGCACCTCCTGGGCTTTGGTCAGTGACTGGGCTGGCTGACTGGGAGACTTCTCCTTGGTTACCTCTTGCAATTGTGCTGAAGTTTTTTGGTGAGGTGTGTAAAGTCAGCATTTGGGAAGGAGATTGTCCTGAGGAGGAGGAGGGGGAGAACTAATCCCTGAACCCGCTTTGGCGCGGCTCCCGGCACGCAGATGGCCGTCCTCATGCTGGAGCCTTTTCCCAGCTTGCGCAGGCGCTGGGGCTGGAGGCAGGGGTGTGCCAGGCAGGCTGGCTGCCAAGTGGCACCTCCTGCCAGCATCCTCCTCTTCCTCCTCCCCTTCCTCACCCCCCGGGCCTGTGGGAACTGTGGCTGTGCAGCAGCTCAGCTGGGCACTGCAGCTTGCAGGATAAGCTTGGCCTAAGAATGGTGCTGAGCAAAATCTTGTGATTTAAGCTTGACTTAGAGTAGTGCTTGTGTTTCTTCCCTTCTCACAGAAGAGGCTTCTGGCATGGGGGGATCCCTGGTGCTGTCTCTGCGCTGGCACGAGCCGGGGGGCAGGCAGCTGTTTGCCCACTGCTTCTGGCACCATTTGGATGATGCACCATGAGCTTACAGCAAAGGGTCTTGAACCCCTGTTGATGAAGAGCATCTTCCAAGGTGATTACAGTTGCTCATTGTTGTTGGTGAATTTGGGCAAGGATTTAACCCAGCCCCACTGGCCTGTGGAGCTGGAACCTTGTGTGAATGGGTGTTTGGAAATCTCAGCAAACACTCACCAGACCAGCTGTGTGTGTACATACTTAAAGGCGGCTCAGACTGATAGGAAAGCTTTTTGGATAGCTTGCAGGATGGTTACAGATCCTGGCTGCTGCTTGTTTTGTCTAAATCTAAAAGTGGAGAAGAAGAAGAAAAAAAGAAAGACGAAGCTGGGAAAGCCCAGGACGAGTTCCCAGCACATTTTGAGAATTCCAAGGCATTTGTATGTGGAGCCAGAGCAAAGAACCCCGCAGGGTCTGCTGATGGGTGCTCTGCCCTTTCCAATGGACTGTTTGGCTTTGCCATGTCCCTTTCTGATGGTGGGGGGATTCAATGGGTGATGGGCTTCTCCACCAAGGCATTCTCAGGGCTGCAGGCAGAGCCTTCCCCCATCCCATCCGTGTCCTGACGGAGGCTTCCCTGCGCTGCCGGCAGCCGCGTGCTGCTGTGGTGGCACAGATTTATTGCTCTTTGCCTCGTTTGCACTCCGAGCTGACTCCATATGGTGCAGAAGCCGGAGAGACGATGCTCGGCACGGCCGGCGCCGGACTGGGGGGTGGCGCTTTTGCAGCTTGCTCCGTTTGAGGTTCAATATTTCCACCTCCTCTCCTTGAGGGCTCTGCTCCCGCAGCTGCGGATCGCTCGTCATCCCCAGCGCAGCCGGAGCATCCCGGTGCGATTCCACGCTCGCCCTGCTGCTTTCCCTCTTCTCCCCCTGAGATCCCCTGTGCGTGGGTGGACCAGAAATGCTGTTTTTTAGTTCTTACTTACTCGTGAAATTTTTGGCTGGCCCCCCAGAAGGCTTTAGTATGTGTCAGAAGCTGCGTTAAAAAATAGAGGATCAGTGTGGCTGCAGCTGGGCTGTGCTGGGGTGAAAAGTGTTGGTGACTGGGGGAACACCAAGCCCTTGCCTGTGCTGGGAACAGTTGTGCCCCAGCTAAGCTTGAGTACTCTGGCAGTGCTTGCTCTGAGCAGTCTGTCATGTTTGTGGCTCACGCAGAATCCCTGTGACATTTTAAAATAAGATCTAGTAAATAGGAGCTGGACGGTGCCAGGTGCAGCTCTGGGTGCGAGGGCTCTCTGACAGCAGGGCTGGCATTTCACATTTAGGGCTTCCTGAGAGCCTGGTTTTGTAGTGAATGTGAATCCTTTCTGGAGAACATGGTCCAAGACAGTGACTCATCCTGAATCTCTAAAGATGTGATAAAGGCGTGTAGGGAAACGCAGGATAAATGTTTTGATTTTTAGAGTTTTCCTCACAGGCGGTGCTACCCTGGAGTAAGGCAGAATAAATCCAGCAGGGAAGGAGAGCTGTGGGGAAAGGCAGGGACAGGTCTGGCACAGGAATTCACCAAAGCTCAGCGCACCCACTGTATTCCAGCACTGGAAGTCGGCTTTGGAGTCAAGCACGTGCCCCTGTAAGACATATGTGAGCCTGCTGCTTGGGAGATCCCCTGCAGTCCCATGGGTCCCGTGGATCCAGGCATGAAGCCTGTGTATCCTTGTAATTCATCCTAGCACGTGTAATTGCAGATGCTATTGATGTTTATGGCAGCTCTATCTTCTCAGATGACTAATTCTGTATTTAGAGGCTCTCATTTCCAGGGGAATCCCAGCTGATAAGGAGCCCACTTCCAACAGAACTCATTAGGCTTCAAATGGCCCTTGTCTGCAAAATCTCACAGGCTGCTTGTATTTATTATTTTTTATCTCTTTTTGGAGTTCCTTGCTTTCTGATAGTGTGATGAAGTTCCTTTTTCCCAAGAGGGGAGCTCCTGGCAGAATGTCCTTATGGGTGAGCTCTCTTGCTTCCTTTGAACCTGGCTGGAGCCCACCACATGCAGCCCATGTGGGTACTTGGATGTTGACCAAGATGTGAGCTATAGAAAAGTAGTGGAAAACAGGAAGTTGTTGGCATTATTACCCAACAGTGTTTGGATTATTCTCAAGACTCGGTGCTCCCCTAGGATGTATGATGGGTTGGGTTTGGGATCCTCCTTGTTCTCTCAGCTAATGAAATAGGTGTCCAAGCCAGCTGGTTTCCACCCAGAGAGTCCAGTGATGTGAGACTGCTGTGCCCAACCTGTACTGGAACCACCTGACTACATGGACAAGGGACAGAGTGTCCTCAGGCACCTGACCTTCAGCCTTCATCTGCTTTGCCCTGTGCTCCTGAGGGCTGACCTCATGCATACTGAACAGCAGATGAGTGCTCTGCCCAACCTAAGTGGTCTTTCCTTCAAGCCAGACCTCCTCCACCACCTAGCTGGACCTTCTTTGAGGCAGTCTCACAAAGATTTTTGGAGGTTAAGGTTTCTGGGAGAGCCTCTGCCCATCCCTGGTTGGCTGAGCTCCTCTTCCACATCTTGTGGAGGATGAAGTGAGTTACATGCCAAGCCTGACATATGGTGATTTCTGGGGCAGGCTGCGGCGTTCTGAGAGGTTTGCTGGCAGCCCAGCCTCGAGAAAGCAGGGATGGGGATTTAGATGCATTGTGACACTATTCTGGAAAATGTTCTCCTGAAAGACAACTGCATCATCTGCCTGCCCTGAACGGGCCCTTGGCATGGCTGGGTCTGTCTTGGGAGCAGGGGCAGGGTGTTCATTAAAGTGCTCTCTCAGCCCTGGTCGCTGCTTGACTTTGAGTTGCCAAACTATAAATGATGATGTATGGACAGTGACCTGTGCGTATGGTGTGTGTGGATTTTGGGTATCCAGGGCCTGTGTGCAATTATAAAAAGTACGATATCAGCAACTGATTCTGTCATGACAGGAGCAAATGAGTTCCTGATAGTTGAAAACTTGTTTCCAAATTTTCTAAAATAGGTTTGCAATTTAGAAAACAAAAGGTATTGAAAGCCCTATCTTTTTTCTCTTATCTTTCCATTTGATTTGTTCCCCTTTGTTTGTTTTTTTTCCTGTGATGTATGCATTTTTTGGTAATTCTCTGTCATTTCCTTCCCTTTCCCTTATCTCTCCCTCTGCAGTTTTCTCTCTCTTCCTCTCTATCCCTCTCCCCCTCTCCCTCCCCTCAGTAATTTATTTGCAGGCGGGTTGTCTCTTTGATTTACTGTCTCTCTCCTCGGTAGGATTATGATAAATGGATTGTATGGCTTCGTCTGAGCTTGTCCAACATCACGTACCCACGCTGGGTCAAGTCCCTTTGGAGCCTGGAAACCGAAGGGAGATGCTGGGGCTGGAGGTGGAGTGAGAGTTGTAAACGGGACTTGGTCCGTATGGTCCTGACTTTGCATCATCTCCTGAACTTTTTTTGGCTGGGGTTTTGCTTTGGGTTTTTCTCTTGCCGTGCATGTGTGTGAATACATGGACGCTTGCAGAAATGGAGGGAGTTATTTGACTGGGCGCTTTCAGGCACATCAACCAGCATATTTCAATTTAGCGTATCCTGATGTGGGGAGCGTTTGCCACTTGCAATTAGAGCGTTTCATCCCGCGGCGCAGCAGGCAGCGCTGTATTGATAAAGTTGTTCTGTAGTTGCTGAGCAAACACCCCCAAATCTGAGCTTCATTAAGTTATCACCTGCCCTGCTGCGATGCATCTTCATTGCTCGCTGAAATCCATGGCATTGACAGGGGATCCCGGAGGAGGCCGGGACTGTGCTGTGCAGCCACAGCTTAATGCAGCCCATCACAAATTGACACAGCACACTCCTTCTCGCCTGATAGATAGAAATTCCTTCCCTTTCCAGCTGGAAGTGAGGGTTTTTTTGGCCACCACAGATCTCCTCATGCTGGCAATGGCTGGGATGTCTTTGCAGAGCAGGCTCAGCTGCTCCTCTCTCCTGAGAGGTTTGCACAGACCCTTACAATGCAGGAAGGCAATATTTTGTGTTGACTTGTTGTTGTTTAGCGCATCCTCCCCCTCCGTGGCTGGGTTTGTTACTCGGTGGGTAATCCTTCATAACGAACCCGCGGGAGATTGATGGGGAGAGCTCGTTATGCACTTCCAGAGCCGTTCCACCGTCGTTGTGTAGCAGCAAAATGCACCATTAAAGGCAGAGAGCCCTGGGAATGATGGGACGTAATTAGTTGTTGCTGTAATATTTTTGATTGAAAGCGCAGAGATGCTGGAAGCGGCTCGGGGAAGGCAGCGCTCTCAGGAAGCTGTGAAGAGCAGCAGCTCTCGTTGGAGGGGAGAGGCTGATCCTGCTCGTACCTTTGCTGCCACTCCAGTGCTGTAATTAAACCGTCTGGGAGATGCCACAGCATTCCTGCTGTGCAGGAACTGTGCTGGCTCCGGCACAGCAGCACTCTCCCCTCACAGGAACCAAATGGGGAGTCCCCCAGCAGAAGAGATATTTTGGGTGGGATGTGCCTCCAGCAGCTCACTGCCTAAATCCTTGTGGCAGAGCTGTGTGGATTTTGTGCTCCTGCTTTTCCCCAGCTTAGTCTAAATTTCAGGATATATTAAAAACTTGCACAGGCAACCCTGGACTTGTGGTTAGAAGTGTGGTCATAGAGAGGAACCTGGAATTACTCAGGCAACTTCCTGGTGTGTGCTTGAATGCTTTCATGGAATCATAGAATCCCAGAATGGTTTGGGTGAGAAGGACCTTAAAGCACCTATTCTTCCACCCCCTGTCATGGGCAGGGACACCTTCCACTATCCCAGGTTGCTCCAAGCCCCATCCAACCTGGCCTTGGACACTTCCAGGGATGGGGCAGCCACAGCTGCTCTTGGCAACATGTGCCAGGGCCTCACCTCCCTCACAGGAAAGAATTTCTTCCCAATAGCCAACATAAATGTGCTCTGTGTTAGCTTGAAGCCATTCCTCCTTGTCCTGTAACTGCATGTCCTTTTCCACAGTTCCTCTTTGGCTCTCTTGGAACCCCTTTATTTACTGAAGCGCCAATGTATGAGAGCCTTCTTTTCTCCAGGCTGAACAATCCCAGTTCTCTCAGCCTTAACTCATTACAGAGCTGCTCCATCCCTCTAGGTATCTTCTTGGCCTCTTCTGCATTCCCTCCAGCAGCCCCATGTCCTTCCAGAGCTGGACACAGTGCTGCAGGTGAGATCTCACCAGAGTGGAGTGGAAAATAAATTAACCTATGGGAACAGTGAGAATTAAATTCTGATTATTCTGCTGGCACCCGTGGGACTTTCCTTCCATTGGCATCAAGAGGTTTTGATGCACAGCACGAGCGTATGGAGTGGTGATGATGATGGAAGCCATGGTGCCACCTGCACATGGACATGGCTTGAAGTCACAGCAGCCCTGGGAAGGCACAGCTTGTGATACCATAGCAGTTAATGTTATTTAGCACCAGGCTTGAGAATAAAGCGTCTTGGCGCTGTTTCCCTGTCATTCCCTTCCCCTGGTAATGTCACCAAACTTGGACAGAAGCTTCCCAAGCTGTGCGTTCGCCTTGGGCTGATTTTGCTGAAGCTCTCGGAAGGGTAGGAAGAGGTAGGAAGCAAGCTTGGCATTTATGAGCGTGAAATAGAGGGGAAAATATAGTGCTTTCCTTATGGAAAAGAAGTCTTGCTATTGTTCCCCTTCAGAAAACCACGCTGTGGGTGCCCAGGGATGTGCTCTGGGGCTGGATTTTGTGCTGATCCCACTGACACTTAACTGAGGCACCTCAGGATGAGTCTGAGTATCCCACCTGTGGAGCATCCTTTGCCCCCAGACCCGAGCCCTGTGTGTCCTGCCCTCCCATCTCCCCTCCCTCCAAAGGCTCAGCTATCAGCACCCACCTCCCTGCTCCCCACGTATCATGGGGGGCTTATTTCCAGCAGCTGGCATACTTTCCAAATCTCCCTCTCCCCATCTGTTGTTATCAAGCCTCCTCTCTCCTTATTTTGCTTAATTTCTATCTTTTTCCTCTTGGTTGTCTTAGACAAGCCTGTGTCTCTCTGCATATGCCCAAGCATTTGCTTTCGAGTGCCTTAGGCTGGTTCCTGCCGTTGTCTTCGTGCAGGAGGGAGAGAGCTGCTGTTCCTTGCTTCGGGAGAGGGACCCAAGGCAATTATTGAGGAGTGATGCACTTGTAGAAGCGTCTTTGTGGCCTCCCTGAGCAGAAAATTTGTTGTTGTATCTCTTTCTGTCCAGATAACAGCGTCAAAACGTGATCAGGTTGGGTTAGTTTGGGTTGGCCCTCTCCCTTTGTGTGTCTCTGCCTGCAGCCATACCCTGCCCCCTTCTAGGGAAAAGTGACACCTTCTCCCAGCATGCTGGGCAAGAACCTGCCCTTGGGAGGTCTGAAATACAGATTTCAGGCTGGGAGTTCTGGAAATAAGTTCTGCTTCATTTTGGACAGTTCAGAAGGGTTTTTCTGGAAGAGGCTTCAATCCTGCGGGAAGAGTGGTTGGCAAGACAGCATCAGCTGGTGTGAGATGAAGGCTATTCTCGCCCAAATAAACTTATTTTTTCCCTGCTGTTGGAAGGCTGCCAGCCCATCCTTCACTCCTCTGAGGCGCAGCTTATCCTGCCGCAGGCAGCATCTCTGCCCAGGTTTGCCCGGGAGGGTGTGGGGAGCCTGGGACAGCAGCGAGCCCTGCCTGCCTGCATCTCACAGTGCCATCCCAGATGGATGCGCTGCTCGGTGCAGGGAAGCTGGTGCATTCTAATTGCTGGCATCTTTACTTGTTACGAGTGTAATTGTGAGTAGACGTTTGTTTTTGTATTGATAATTAGGGACTGGAACAGATGGCAAAGGCTTAGTTTAAAGTAATGTGTCCATTAAAGAAAATCTACTGTATACAGCTGAAGATTCTTCACTCCAAGAGAGCTCAGCTCTCGGTAGCAGAGCTCCTCTCTCCCTAATGAGGGGTTGGGCTGTCACAGCCTGGCAAGCAGAGCCTCTGATCCCAGAGACTTCTCCCACTGAACTTACTGAGCTCCCTCCTGACGACAGAGCACCCCCAGGTACCCACTGTGCCCATGTGCAGGTGGGCAGGGGTGGAGGGAGATGCTGGAGGAGCGAGCCTGGGGCAGGGGAGGGGGTGGCAGTGCCTTGGGCATGGAGCTGGCGTGGTGGGACTGCTGGATCCAGGTGACAGGGTTCACTCGACCTGGGCAATGATGCCGTGCTGGATGTCAGAGGTGCAGGGAAAAGATCTTCCCCTGGGGGTTTAATTAATACCCCGTGCCAATTAACGAGGACTGGTCCTCACGGAAGGGCGAGGCAGGTGGGATGGGAGGTGCAAGGTGTCCATGTGGCTTCTCTACTCATTAGGGCTGCTCAGGCACTGATCTGCACTAATCCCCTCATTAGCAGCGTTCCCTGCCTGTCCTCCTTGCCCAATTCCAAGTGATGGATGGGTGGGGGATTGATCCTGTGTCCTCCAGCCTGTAGGGATATTTTGCAAATGTGGGTGCTGGGATCTCTGTCTTGTTCCCTATTTCTCTACGAGGATTTGGGATCTGTGAACCCTCTCCTGTTGAAGGAGGGTGCTGAGCAGCCATAGCCCTGAGCAGCCTGGCCATAAGTGCCCCACCAAGGTCAAGTGTCACTTTTTCAATTCAGAAAATGAAGTAAAAGCCAAGGTTTCCTCCAAGAGGAAATAGGAGAGGTCAATAGGAAGTTGCTGAGCCATGTCCTTCTGATGCCAGTGCCTCTGCAGTCACAGGGTTGGGTGAACTCAGCAGGAATTTGAACTCGAAGGGGGGATTTAACCATCTTATTGTACTTAACAAAAAATTAACCATTTTTCCAGTTTATGGATCTTCTTGTCTGTGGTAGTGCCCTTGGGAGATGGGACAGGATCTGTGCAGGAGATAGTCTATAAGGGGTCAGGCTTGCAGCCTCTTTTTCCTTTGCTTTGCAAATTGCTTTGGAAACCTGGAGCCATGGAAGTGCAAATGTTGTTCACAAAAATGGAATCCAGTGTGCAGCAAGCCAATAATTATACACTTGAGAGAGACATTGATTATTTATTTCAGAGTTGCCCGAGCCTGGGTGCTTGGTAGTGTTCAAGCACTCCAACTATCAAAGCTTTTTACTATTTATACATTTTAGCAATCAAAAGAATTAGCATTTATTGGCTACAATATTCTCTTATTAATTAATATTGTATCTTCTGTTGGTCAAAGACTATCTTGTTTCTCATGCTAATTAGTCCATATGATCAGTCTTTCTCTTCTTTTGGGCCAGTGGTTTCTTGGGTCAGTGGTCTGTGAGTCATTGGTCATGACCTGCCCTGCCAGAATTACCTTTTACCCAGCTGGGGCTGATTTCAGCACAGTTGCTGGGTTGGCTTTATCAGTTTTTCCTTATTTTGGGGTTTCTGCCAAATGTCCTTGTGGCCTCTAAGTTTTGCATTCTGTGTGCCCACTCTCAGTGGCACATCACCCACATCCTTCCCAAGCATTGTCAATGTTCCCCCCTAGGACTGAAATCACTGAAATATGTGGGGCCCTAGACCTTAGCAAGGCAATCCTATCCTAAAAGGAATTTCTTTCCAGCACCTGGGCATCACTTAGAGCTTGTGAACTGCTGTTTCACAGATTAAATCTCCTTTCTTGTTGATTAAGATTGAAATTTATGAAGATCAAACATTAATGAGCAGCCTATCTTAAGAAAAGTCTTATCAAAATTTTACATATTCCACATTTTGCATCACAAGCTCTGCATCTGTGGTGGAAACTTCTTGAATGTGACCTCCCTGGTCACAGAACACAGAATCACCCAGGGACTCCAGAAACATTCAAAGTGAAAGCTTCTCTGTCGTTTCTTTCCATTTATTGTTAATTAATTTCTCTATTAACTTAGTTATTTTTAGGTCTTCCTCAGCATTCCTGCTGTGCCTTCCTGCTTTCCTTGCAGACTGTGGAGCCTTTGGGGAGGACCTCAGGAGGAGGAGGGAAGGGGCGAGGCTTTGGGAGGGTCCTGGTGGGTATCACCTCGGAGCAGGGCTGTTCCTTGCGTGCTGCCGTCCCGCAGGGTGGCTGTGCTTTATCAAAAGCACATTCCTCTGTCAGAGCTGGGAAGGAAGCTCTGAGTGTGTGGGACAGGAAGGGGGATGATGGAGTGAAAAGCCTTTCTGAACAGACCTTTGGAAGAAGCGCCCTTCCTGTAGTGGAGCCTGTCCTTGTTTATCACAGAGGGTGGATGAGCCAGCTTGGGTCCCAGCCTGGCCATGGTGCCTGTGTCTCCCTGTCCTGTGCTGCCTCAGTTTCCCCTGTGTGGCACAAGGACTCCCTGTTTGCTTTGGGGGAGAACACCAAGTGTTTTAGGGGCTCTCAGATGATCCCTTGCCGTGCAGCCCACTGGCAGGGAGGTATTTGCATGGCCTGTGGCTTCCACCTCCACACCCATTAATGCCTGTACACATCTTCCTGCTCATTTGAAGGGCTGTTGCAAGGATTAATGGCTGTTTAATTAGGGGCTGGGCTGTTTGGAAGGGAAGGAAGGTGTGAGGTGATGGGAAGGTGAAGGGTGGTGAGAGTAGAAACTTGCTGGAGGTCTGGAGCACAAGCCCCTGGTTCCATTTTGACAAGGATGGAGTGCCAGGACAAGGGGGAATGGCTTCCCACTGCCAGAGGGCAGGGTTAGATGGGATGCTGGGAAGAAATTGTTCCCTGTGAGGGTGATGAGGTCCTGGCACATCTTCCCAGGGCAGCTGTGGCTGCTCCTGGATCCCTGGAATTGTCCAAGGCTAGGTTGGACAGGGATTGGAGCAACCTGGGAGTGTGGAAGATGTTCCTGCCCATGGCAAGGGGTGGAACTGGATGAGCTTTAAGGTTCTTTCCAACCCAGATCATTCGTGGATTCCATAATTCAAAGCTGGAGAGGAATTGCAGCTGGGATACTTCATTTTTAGCTGCCTTCTGCCAGATGGAAAATCACCAAAACTATGAAGTGACGTGTGACAGTGTGAAGGTGACCATGCTTTTCTGTTTCCCACGTGGAGCAGGAGTGAAGCGTCTCCTCTCTGAGGGCACTGTGAGCAGGAGCAGCCTGGCACTGTGCAAAGCAGGGGGGCTGTGAGCACCCCTGGCAGTGCCACTGCAGCATCCTGGTACCTGTTTGGGGTGCAGAAGCTTTGCCAGCTCCCAGCCCCTTTTCGCTCCATGCCTGGCGATTGCCTTGCTCTCCCTGCCCCAGGGCCAGCCTCACCCCTGGGAGGGGTTTTGGGAGCGTTTATCACTCGTGTCAGGGCGGGGAGTTCCTGGTCACGCTTCTCCAGCCTCGCATCCTGGAGCGGCCGGCGAAGGGAGGGGTTGGAAGATTAATCGGAGCCTTGTTTCCCGCTTGTGATTGCTGCAGCAGCCCTGGAGAGATTAAAAAGCAGCAGCGCGGCGGCAGCACAGATTCCTGGGCTGATTTTTATTTCCTGACCTTTATTTCTCGGGTTGCACCTCTTTTCCTGGCGCTGCTGTGAGTACCTGGGACCAGGCAGGAAAGGGGAGGGACTGGAGATGCTCAGCTCTGCCAGTTGCCAGCGGCACATCTCCTCCTGTTTGGTTGGGATGCAGGAATTGAAGCAATTAATCTGCATGTCTGCTTGCTGCAAACAAATAAATAAAACCTGGAGGGTTTTCCCCATCTGTTTCTTTATGGTGTTGCTCTCGCTATTATTCTTGTTGTGTTTTGTTGTTTTGTTTTTTTTTTTATGTTTAAAAGTAGGGAATGATGTGACTCTGTGAAATACAGCATCTTTCAGTTTTTAAGAGTTTTTTTTTTGTGTTGGTGATAGTATTTTCCTTTCCTGGGCAGGGAAGGGTCAGATCTGGCAGTGTGAGCTGGCTTCAGGCCTTGACTCCTTGCAAAGAGTTTTGTCCTGCACCATTTGCCCCAGAGCAAAACTGCCTTGAGTCCATTATGGCACCTGCTGATGATTCCTGAGCTCTCCAAGGGTCAGGTGCATGCTCTGGGAAAGCAACTGAGTGTTTTCCTACATCTCTGTGCTGTAAAATAATGGAAAACTTAGGGAATAACCACTTTCCTTTTCTTTTGTTTCCTCAGAAACTTTGATGGATACGCGGACGGCAACGGCCGAGCTGGGCTGGACTGCCAACCCACCTTCAGGGGTAAGTTCCACTCATCCTTATGTGATCTAGGGGGGTCCATGCTTTTAACCACACTATTTATAGGGGTAAAATGCTGGTGGGAAGCCAGAGGAGTCAGTGGGAACAGCAGTGCCCCATAGGGCTGTGTGGAGTGCCAGGGCATTGCTGAGCCAGGCTGAGCATCCTTCCCCGAGCCAGTCCTGGGGCTTGGTGAGGATGGAGCTTGTCTCCATCTCCATGCTTTCTCTTTCCCTTCCTGTCCTCCTTCCTCGTGAAGGGTTCAGCCCCATCACTGCTCTCCATCCCCCTGCTCGTGCCTTCCCTCTCCCTGTGCCAAAAGGCTTATAATTAGGAAACATTAGCAGGCTCCAAACAGCTTTCATACCTGGAACATCATCCATAATTGCACTCGGCAGTGCTCTTCCTTGGCTATTAATGTCACTTTTATGAAGTAATGAGGAACCAAACACCCTGAGGCACTTAAAACATCTTTTTTATATAATACGAGCCTTTGAGGAATGGAAGCATAAAATAACCTGACTCACATTCTCCTGGCAGGAAAAGTGAGAGATGGAGCTGCGGGTGGGAGGGGATGTGAGCTGATGGATGGGCACCACGGTGGGACAGGCAGGCTGGGAGCAGCAGCAGGGCCCATCCCTGGGGACTCCAGCATGTGGTGGCACCAGAGGGGAGAGGATGCCAGGCTGCATCTTTGGGTGTCACTGGCTTGGCCAAGTCTGCAAAAGAAATTTTGGACACCATCACTAAAGCTGGGCCACACCTGCAGCAGGCATGAAATCCACTCCAGACATGTCAGAGCCCCTTGAATTGGGGTATTTTTCTACTGAACCGCTTTGGAAAAATTCTGAGCCCAGATAAATTGCTGGAAAAACGCAGGAGGGGCACGTGCAGGTGATGGAGACAGGATATAAATAGCTGCCTGCAGCTGCTGTCACTGAAAGCCTGTGTGAGGCAGGCGGGGAACTTGTGTTGTAAGGCAGGGTGGTCTCACCCTCTGCAGAGCAGCTCTGTAAAGCCCCTCCCCAGCCTCATCCCTGCATCCCACTGTGCATCCCTCCATCCCTCTGTGCCTCCCTGCAGCCACCCAATTGACACTCCCCTGAGAGTTCCTGGGGAGGCTTCTGCTTTGCAGGAGTGTGTATTAAATCTTCCACAAAGTATTTAAAATGCCAAGTCTTTTATCTAAAATCATAGAATCACAGAATCCTTTAGGTTGGAAAAACCCTCTCACACCATCAAGTCCAACCATTAACCCAGCACTGGCCATTAACCAAGGCCACCACTGCCCATGTTCCCAAGTGCCACAAGAGCTGTATGGACAGCTTTTACATCCCTCTAGAAATGGGGACTCCACCACTGCTCTGGGCAGCTCTGACAGAGCTGGACAACCCTTCTGTGGGAAGGAATTTTCCCTAATATCAAATCTAAACCTCCCCTGGCACAGCTTGAGGCCATTTCCTCTTGTTCTATCTTTTGGTCCCTGAGTCCCCCCTTGTCAGGGAGTTGTGCAGAGCCATAAGGTCCCCCCTGAGCCTCCTTTTCTCCGGCTGAGCCTCCTTTTCTTCAGCTCCCTTGGCCACTTCTGGGGCTCCAGACCCTTCCTCAGCCAGGGTAAAAAACTGTGGTCTACCAGGATGGGCTGTGGCAGGATGTGGGCTCTACTTCTGCTCTTCCTGATGGACGTGCTTTAAATTGTAGTGGAGACAGAGAACAGCATTGACTTAATCCCCAGCTCCCTGTGAGTTATTTAGTAGTATCTCATCAAAACGATGCATTTGTTGCTGTTAAAGCATTGGTAGCAGCAGCTGCTGGCACTGTGGGTCCTTCCAGCCACAGGGACCTGCTGCTCCCAGTGCCTGGCACCTGGAGTGCTCACCCCAAAGGGATGCACAAGGCAGTGCCGGGATCTGGCTCTGGACTCTCCTGGGGGTTTTCCAAGGGCATTTCATGTTATTCCTAAATGCAGGAAACATTTGTTGGCAGGTTTAGGCTCTGAGTTTTGAGGCTCTGAGGTTTTTGAGGGTGAAGAGGAGGATTCCTGCAGTGAAGGCAGTGGAGCCTTGGGGCTGGTGCTAATGCTGGAGGAGAGCTCATTGTCTGGCCTTAATTGGAGGCAGGGCTGTAATGCAAAGCCCAGGTGGGAACAGCAAACAATGGAACCCCCTTGGTCAGGGAGGATTGTACGGCTCCTGCTCTGAAAAGGTGTCTGGTAATGAAGGGGCACTGAATCCCCATGCCTTGTGCACAGGGGAGAGAGGGGGTTTTGCAGTATTTTCCTGGCATGGGATGAGAAGGAAGAACACTGGGCTGGATGAGGGAGGCTTTATTGCTGGTTTGGTAACCATGGATTAACAACAATGCACAACCTTGAGTTCTGATCTTGGCTTAAGTGTAGCAGAGCTGAGTAGGTGGGCCTGGGAGTGGATGTTCTGCTGCACTTGTTGGCAGTGTGATGAGGACCCTGCTTTGAAAACAAAACAAAAACCTGTGTTTTGTTACATCAAGGCTATGGTTCACAGGAGGGAAGCTTGGGGATGAGTTGAGAAAATGTGGTTGTTCAATGGAAAAGGGAAGAAGGGAAAAATCTGTGAGCTTTCAGGGTTGGTTGTGGTGCATCAGCTTGTCAGGACTCAGTGTGACAGGGCAGGGTGGCATCACCCGTTGTGCCCTGTGTAAACACAGGCGTGAACGCTGCAGCAGCATTGCTCCTGGAAATTATCCCTGATACTGAGGGAGCTGCTTAAAGATTGCCATATGAATAATGCTGTTATGGGGAGACTGTAAACATGGATTAGTTAAAATGAATGGATTATGACGTTATAAATCTGTCTGTAGGACTCTAATGCCATCATAGACTGTTCACAGTTTGCTGCTGTCCCTTAATTGAAATTGTAGCCTGGATTATATTAATGCCCTTCTATAAATCGAATTGCAAATCTATATTCCCTCTCTCCACAGCAGTAATGTTTTATTTAGTTGGTTTTCTTTGCCGGGGGAAATGATCCCGTTGTGGCGGGAGCTTGGGGTCAGGCTCACTCTCCAGCCCACGTGCTGGCTTGGCCTTTAATGAAGCTGTAGCCTCCTGGGCTGCCTTCCCTCCTGCCTCCAGATGCCTGGGCCATCTTTCTTCCCAGTTTTACATTCTCTCAGGGCAGATAAGGCAGTTGCCCATGTGGGAAAGACATTTTAACATCGACAATGTTGATGGAGAGGCATGGAGGGGTAAGAGGGTGGGGATTTCTTCTGGTCCTGGCCTGATTGGTTTTTCTGCATGTGCATCACATTGTGTGCCCATAACCAGATTCCTCATCCCCTCTGGAGTTTGGATTGTCCTCCCAGCCCTGCCCTGTGCAGGGCAAGCAGCCATTACCGCTCCCTCTTCCTCCTTCTTACCACCTCTCCCTGCTCCTTTCTGCAGTGGGAAGAAGTCAGTGGCTACGACGAGAACCTCAACACCATCCGTACCTACCAGGTGTGCAACGTCTTCGAGCCCAACCAGAACAACTGGCTCCTCACCACCTTCATCAACCGGCGCGGGGCTCACCGCATCTACACCGAGATGCGCTTCACTGTGCGCGACTGCAGCAGCCTCCCCAACGTCCCCGGCTCCTGCAAGGAGACCTTCAACCTCTACTACTACGAGACAGACTCTGTCATTGCCACCAAGAAGTCAGCCTTCTGGACGGAGGCACCCTACCTCAAAGTGGACACCATCGCTGCTGACGAGAGCTTCTCCCAGGTGGACTTTGGGGGCCGGCTGATGAAGGTGAACACGGAAGTGAGAAGTTTCGGGCCCCTGACCCGCAATGGCTTTTACCTGGCTTTCCAGGACTACGGGGCTTGCATGTCTCTGCTGTCTGTCAGGGTCTTCTTCAAGAAGTGCCCTAGCGTGGTGCAGAACTTCGCCATCTTCCCGGAGACGATGACGGGCGCGGAGAGCACGTCCCTGGTGACGGCGCGCGGCACCTGCATCCCCAACGCCGAGGAGGTGGACGTGCCCATCAAGCTGTACTGCAATGGCGACGGCGAGTGGATGGTGCCCATCGGCCGCTGCACCTGCAAGGCTGGCTACGAGCCCGAGAACAACGTGGCTTGCAAAGGTAAGGCTGGCTTTGGGCAGCAGCCCTTTGTGTTTGTCCCCAAACAAACTGTTTTGTGCGGTAGGCAGTACTTCCCCTGAGGGGGTTTTGCTCCAGGGAGCAGGCGGGAATTTGGGAGGAAATTACAGCAGGAATGTGGGAGCAGTGGTCAGGCTGTGGTTTCTTGGTGTGCTCTGGTCGGTGGCCAGACCTGGTGAGTAGTGTGGCAGTGCTGGTGCCGCTGCCACCCTGCTGGAAGTCACCTCTGTGGTGTGGTGCCTTCAAAGTGCTGCACTCGCTGGACAGGTTCTGTCATCTGCCTGGTTATTTCCCTGGCAGAGCCAGGCAGCTGCCATCAGTCCTGGCTGCAATGGGGCTGCTCTGATTCTCAGTGTTAATTGGAATTGTTGTGCTGGTTTTGGGGTTCCCCAGCCACGTGTGCTGCTGCCTGCTGGGGTCCTGCAGTGTGAGATTATAAATATACAGTGCTCACTGCTTTTCATCTCCTTTTGCCCTTGTGGTGAATATTTCCCAAATACTATTGGAGTGTTGTTTTTTTTCCCCTATAGGCCACTCTTTCCTTCTCCTCTCCCAAATTAAGGTGTTGGTTTTGCATGCTGCTTGGAAGGAGGGGAGAGGAGAAGGCTTTTTGCTCACCCTCTTTTATCAGCTCCAACTAGCTTCTGGAGGGTTAACACCATCCTGACAAGGAAGGGTTGGGAAGAAGAAGGTTGAAGTGCTTAAGGGCTGGTTTGGCAGGTTGTGATGGGAAGAGGTCCAACTTGGATCTCTTTTGATGCAGGTGGGGGAATGTGTGTGCCACCAGGCTTGGCTGTGATGCTCCTTGGGGAGTCCCTCAAGGTGTTTCTTCTCCACCTGTAGCTCTGGATGTGTGGAAACAGCAAAGCTGGGATTCAGGCTGTGGAGGAGCTTGTTTGATGGCTTGCTCTAAACCTGGGAAGTTGTGTAGGTTTTCACCACGCAAAGCCTCATTCCCACCTGGCGAAGGTGGGGGTGGTGACACCTTCCTGTGCCAGGGCTCTGACAACCAGGAAACCCCCAGAATCCTGTCTCAAACAGCACGGCTGGGGGATTCCTGTGAGTTCTGTGGTTGAGCTTTAGGGTGGTTTTGTTCCCACCAGGAGATTCCTGTGAGGAGCTGAAGCTCTCTCAGTCAGAGGGAGGGCTCTCTGCAAACTGAGCGTTTCTGGCGAGACGTTCCTCTGCTATTGAACCAACACACAGAAAGCACACATGGCTGTATGGCAAAATGACATTTCTCATCATGGGAAAACAAATACTAATTTTAGCTAAACACTGGAATTGGGAAGTAATGTCACTTTGCTGGAAGTGGAGGAAAACAGTGACAATGTAAAACCGTGGGTTTTGGTGGTGTTGACCTTTCTGCCAGCTGGAGGGAGGTGGGGTCTTAAGTGCTGCTGACCCCTGGGAGGACTGATGCACCTTCTCAGTGCTTGGGGAGGGGCAGAGGATTGACAACAGCAGAATGAGAAGTGTGGGAGCAAGCCTGCTGAGAGTGGGTGTTAGACCCATCTCCATGGCTTTTCTTATTTCCTTTGCTTGTGCAAACTCCAGCAGGGTTGTGAAATGTTCATGCCATCAAAGCTTCACCAAGCAGATCCCAGGAAACTGGGGGTTTGTTGGGTTTTCTGTGCCCTGGTGCCTGTCTCCAGCTGTGCTCCCACTCCTCAGCACTGGTCCCCAAGGAGAAACTGCTGAGCTCCTGGTGAGCATTCTGCCTTTGCACGGGGAGCGTGCTTTGTGTTCAGACTCCCTGAGGAGGAGATTAAGGGATCCTGGCAGCTCCAAGGAGTAGGAATATCCTTTATAGATTGACTGGCAGCATGTAGGATCCTGAAAGGCACCAGAGTACGCTGTGGGTGGAGGGCAAGCAGGTGTTAAATGGCACCAAGCGCGTCTGTGATGACAGGAATGTGCTGATTGATGATTCCATGGGTGCTGGTAAGATGCTGTCTGTGAAGGAGAGCTCCAAGTATTTTCCAGTTCCCATGTCAGGAGGACAGAGAAAAGGCTGGGATTGAATGAGACCTGTGTGTCTGAAAGCCCTGCTCGATGCTGCTGAGGAACCCGAATCCTATATATCCCTCATCCCTTGGGAGTTCACTAAAAACCTTCCTAAAAGCTTGATCCAGGGTTAACATCTTGAATTTTGGAAAATTAAGTGTGTTTGAATAAAAATCTGACCTTGGGTTGGACTCTGGCTCCGTGGTAGCTCATTTGCCGTTAAGCTCCTCCTTGTATCCCCGTGGGCCTTGGAGCTGGCAAGGGAAGACCTTAGCCCACTGCTGCCCTTCATGAAGGTTGGTGGGCAGGAGGTGGCACATTGCAAAGTTTAGAAATAAAAATTCCTCGGTTTTCTGTTTGACTTTGTTTTCTTGGAAGGGGCTGTATTCCTCTGCCTGGTGTGCCTGGCAGGGAAGCTGCCGGGATTGCACCCTGCTCCTGGGAAGCACATACTCCTGACATCTGCTCCAAGCCTTCATCGGCCTGGGATGAGACACTTAGCAATTCCCGTGGGAATTGTCACCAAGGGAAAAAAAAAAAAACCAAAAAAAGAAAATCCCTCAGTATTTGAAGGCTGAAAAAATAGGCTTAATTCCTGCGTGGTGGGGAAAAGATAGGGTTGGATTGTTTAGCTCCCCCAGCTTGTCTCATCCTCGCTCCCCTGGGAAGGAGGCTGTGCCCATCATGGGGCCATTAGGGAAGAGTGGGTTCGAGCTGACAGTGGACCTTGGGCACTCAGGGATTCATTAATCCTGGCTTTCAGTGGCACTTAAAGCTGGAGGGAGGCACAGGCACAACGTCATCTTCGTTGGGGGTACTCAGAGCCCCGGGGAGATTATCCTTGTGTTTTGGGGTCAGAGGGATGGGGGGCTGCTAGCACCACTGCACTGGGGTGGGTGTGGGAGAGAGGGGAATTCTCTTTGTGGATCAGCCCCGCTGTTTGTTCCCATCCCAGGCTGGTTTGGCACGGATTTCCTGGCACGGCTCAGCTGTATGCCACGACCCAGTGGCCTGCCCAGCCCATCCTGTTGGACACCCTGTGCCCGTGGGGGCGGTGGGTCAGTGTGAGATGCAGGCTCTGCCTGAATCCCAGATGAATAATTCATTTGTTGTGTGAGAGAGCCCACGCTCTCCTCGGGCTGATATTAAATCCATTTGTCTTGCTCTGCCCCATCCCTCAGCCCTGCTTTATGGCTTCCTTGTGTGGTCAAGGGGCAATGCATCATGGTGCTGGGGAGGAGGTGGGAGGGAAGGTGGCAGCAGGGATCACTGGGAGGCGGGGGAAACCTTGGATGAGCAGGCTGGGTGGATTTCGCCTTTTCTCCCCAAGGAAGATTGTTAAACCCTTTCTCTCCTGGTGTTTGAAACCTGATGATGGCAAAGGAACCCCTCACTAGAATTCTGACAGTTGTGTCTCTTGGTTTTATCCCTTTTGAGTTTGAGGGCTGGGCAGTGTTTCTGTCTGCTGGAATCACGCTGGCTTTCCCTCCGACCTTCCCAGTGCCGGGCGCCAACTCGGGTGCACGGAGGAGGAAGAAGTCTGGGGCTGAACTACCTTTGTGCTGAATTTCTATGTTGTATTTATAAACTCAGGAAGAAGGGGTGAGAGAGCAGTCCTGCTGCTTCTCGGCCTTGTCTCACTTTCAGTTTTCCCCTCCTGGCAAATTCCTGTGCTGGCGGGTTCGGGAGCCTCCAATCTGCCGCTGCTGCCTGTCTGCTACAGCAGCTGGAAATCTGACCTGGCAGGGGGGAAAAATCAAAATAAACCCCACAAAACAAGAGCAAAGCTGGGCTGTACTGCCTGCAATGCAAAGGCTGCTCATCCAGCAGCCTTGCTTCCAGGCATCCCAGGCTTTCCACACAGCAGCCTCTCCCCTATCCCATCTCCAGCCGGGTCCCCCATCCTTCCTCACTTGCCGGCCGACGTGCCGGGCTCTGCCCAGCCTCTGCCAAAGCTCTGTGTGGGTTTATCCTCATCTCCTTCATCCCTTTGAGTGCTCTGTCTCCTTTCCCTGTTTGTCCTTCCCTCCTGCCTTTTGTGTGGAGGAATGGATCGGGAAGGGAGCAGCGGGAGGGGCAGCTCCGACCTTGAATGTTGAGGAGTGAGCAGCTCCACGCTGGTTCCCCTGTTATCCTCCCCTCCTGCCCAGCAGCCCTGGCGATAATTATTGATTCCCTCTCCTTATCCATCACAGAAGATCGGAAACAATGTGATTTATAAAGGGATTTTTAAATAACTGCAAACCTTTTGCAATTAGCAGTAGAACAATTTGCTATCGCTTAAAACAAGGGAATTGTCAAATTTTCCCAATGCAATTGTTGTTGTATTGAGAACTGGGAATTTTTGGGCTCTGGCTGTGTCCTTGCCTGCCTTTTCCCTGCTCCACGGTCCAGCCTGGTGCCCTTGAATCATTTTGGGGTACCCAGGGGAGGTTTTCTTTGGTGATGAAGGAGATGTTGGTTTTGTCCCATGGGTAAATGGCAGCAAGGGAGGTCATGGGGACACAGGACCCTGCTCCCCGTGCCTTTAGCTGTATCTATCCCATCCCAGTGTGCTGCAGCCCCATGCCCAGCTGCCTGGATGCCTGGGGCAGGGTGAGCACACTGGGCATTGGCAGGGACTGCAGAAAAGCCAAGTTTTTTGCTTTTAAGGATGGCTTGACTTTTTTCAGTTTTTTACTCCAATCTGCTGGTCCATGTACTTGTCTGGGGCTGGAAATCATCTTCTTTCCAGCCTCTGTACTGACCTCTCTCCTCCCCACCACTCCAGCATCTCATTCCAGCTCATTCCAGGCCTACAAGTGATCATTGTTTTTAGATTTTATCCTCTAAAGCAGGAGGGGAAAAACAAAAAGGTAAAAGGAAAGTGCTCCCCCTGCCCTTCTCTCCCTCCACCTGCCCTTGGATTTGCTTTAGCAGGGCACGGCATGGGGCCAGCAGCATCCCAGAGTGGGCCAGGTAGAACAAGGGCTGGGGAAAAAATAGAAATATTTGGGCTTAAAAACTATCAGCACTTCCTGAAGCTCTGTACTGGGGACCAGGCTTAGGTCAACCAGTTTGCTCCCAAACCTTTCCAAACCTGTGGATAAACAGCTGATGCGCGCTGGAGGCTCTGCCTGGCAGCTGGGTAGAAATGAGTGATGCTCAGAATGATTTAAGTGTTTTTCTAGGGAAAATGTTTCCCTGAGGGTTGGAATTGGGATTTCAAGCTTTCCTCCTGCCCAGCATCCCACGGCTGGGCACAGTCAGCACACTGGGGCTGTAGTTCTCCTCCTCCCTGTGCACTGCTGTGCCTCTGCTCCCTGGGGCTTGGGCACCTGTGACACACTACCCCACTAACCATCCCAAAAGCTGCTTTTAGAACAGCAGCAAAGATGCCCAGGGAGTGTTTTATTTTGGGCTTAGCTGAGCCGCAAACCTCTGACTGCTCAAAATGGGCCTTTCTTTTTTTTCCTTTTCTTTCCCCTTTTGTTTTTGATTTTTGGCACAATATCAAGTTTCCTGCCCCTCTCCCATCCTGCATCAGCCCGAGCTGCTCTCCCTGCTTGGGCTGTGCTGGGAAGTGGCAGCTCTGCCAGCTCCTGCCGAATCCTGCCGGGGGAGGGAGGCAGGCAGGGAGGCAGGGAGGGAGGGATGCTCCCCTTTGTTGGAGGGGCTTTGCCTTTGCCTGGAAGCGATCTCCCGCCTTCCACCACTGGGTGGAACAGGCAGCCCAGTTTTACCACGGCCACACTGAGGAGGAGAAACAGTGGAATCACAAAGGAAAAAAAAAAAAGGGAGAGAGAAAAAGAAAAAAAAAAGTGTGATTTTTTTTCCTAAATTATGCCTTAGTGAAAGCATCCATTAACCTCCGTAATAATTTTGCAAGGAAAATGTCCAGAAAACCTTGTTAACTTTTTTTTCTAATGAGTGTGATGGGTTTTAATGAAACTCTTAATTAGACATTATTAGCCCAAATGTGTCTCTGGTGGATTCAGGCCCTTTTCCTTCCCCCAGCACAGGGATGGGGAGGGTCCTTGAGGCCTGGCTGCTGTCGGGGAGGAAGCTTGGGCACCACTGCCACCTGTCCCTGTCCCCAAATCATCCCTGTGATCCAGACCTGTCTGAAAGAGAAAAAAGGAAGAAATGCAGGAAATACCCCAGGCAAGGTGTGAGTGGGGGCAAAGTGAGCATTGCAGGGTTCAGATTCCCAAGCTGGACCATCACAGCAGTGACCTCAGAGGGATTAGGGATTAGCTTTCATGTAGGGCTTTGTTTTCCTGCTTATCAATTTTTTCCTCCTTAAGTTGTTCCACAGGCCATTTATGTATTTTTCTTCCCTACCATGAGAACTTGTGAGTGTTAATAACATTGATTCCAGCCTTGAAACAGGAAAAAAAATCCTCCTTTGATTTTCCCACTCACCTAAGGGTCTTTCCTTGTGACTGTTTGCAAATGGAGGCATAAAGCTGCTTCCAAACCCTTGTTCTGTTAATGATCCATTTAGGAAACTTCCTGTAGTAGCTGTAGACCCTGGGCAAATTAATTTTTTGGGGATTTTGGGGTGCAGAGCTCCATGTGCGCGTATTCATGAACATCCCTGCAGCAGTGGGCTGTGAAACCCACCCATCTTTCCCAGCCTTCTCCACTGAGCCCGCCCAGGAGCCCTGGCTCTCACCCTGCTGCCTTTGCTGTCCGGCAGGAGCAGGGATTGTTCTCCTGGACAATGGGAGAGCCGCAAGGAAGCGCCAGATCCGGCCCACGTCCGGCGCCCGCATTGTTTCACCCTTGTTTGCAAATAGCCAGCACCTGGCAAACCCAGTGACTCAGCCAGGCACTTTTCAAGCCTTTCTATAACTTTTTCCTTTTTGTTTTTTGTTGAGCTGTTGGTTGTTTTTTTTTTTTTCAGTCACGAGAGAGCTCCTTTGGGAATGGCTCTTCTTGCTGTGGGTTGCTTGCCAAAGGGTGGGGATCTCACCCGTGTTTGGGGCTGTGCTGCACCCTACAGCCCATGGGGCCAGCGTCTCTCCCTGTATATCTGTAGGATAACACTAATAATTTAAAACATTAAAAAAAGGAGTTTTTTACCCGGGCTGGAGCACCAGGAGAGGCTGAGGGAGTTGCAGGGGCTCAGCCTGGAGCAGAGGAGGCTCAGGGGGAACCTTCTGACTCTGCACAGCTCCTGACAGGAGGGGACAGCCAGGGATGGTTGGGCTCTGCTCCCAGGGAACAGGGACAGGACAAGAGGAAATGGCCTCAAGAGGTTTAGATTGGGAATTAGGGAAAATTTCTTCACCAAAAGGGCTGCCAAGCCCTGAAACAGGCTGCCCAAGGAAGTGACAGAATAACTATCCCTGGAAGTGTTTGAAAGCTGTGTGGATGTGCCACATGGGGACACGGTTTAGTGGTGGCCTTGGCAGTGCTGGGTTAATGTTTGGAGTCCATGACCTTGGAGGGCTTTTCCAACCTAATGATTCTGTCATTCTATAATAATAATAATAATAAAATGGATTTTCCCCCTCAAGACATGAGATAACTCATCACCACTCCCCAGTGCAAGGCATCATTTGGAAGCTGAGATGGGCTGCACTTGGGCTCAGTTGGGCTTTGTGGGTCTCCTGCAACTCCTGCTTGGGGAAACAGCCCTTCACTGATGATGTTTTAGTGAGTGAGAGACCCAGAGTGGTGAAAAGTCCATGGCCCAGGTGGAAGGAGTTGCCCTGCTTTCCCCTGGCTGCCTAAGGAGGTTTGTGTGGGCTGGATGTGCCAGCTGGGACCCTGCTGAGGAAGGATGGAGCCCGCCAGGATGAGGGAGAAGTAATCAGTGCAGAATGGGAGGTTTTAATTTGCTCCCCTCTCGATCCCCGCCGCGCGCTCGGATGGTGACAAATGGAGCGGTGCCGTGGTGTCAGCTCTGAGTGTGGAACAAGGGGCCATTTGTCACGCCCGGTGCCTCGGATGGCAGGGGATGTGTGCAGAGGGGAGCGGGGAGATTAAATCACAGCGTGGCTCGTGCTCTCAAACAGCCCCTTCCTTGGAGGAGCCACGGGAAAACCCATCCATCTTCAGCCAGAGCAGCACTCAGGGCCAAGGAACCTCCCTGCCTTCATGTGGGAGCATCAAACCAGAGCTGTGGACACCCCAAATTCAGTTCTGCACCCACCCCAGGGGGGAATTGCTGTTTTCCCGCCCTAGGCTCCAGCAGCAGCCATGAAAATTTCATTAATGGCATGGAGGGAGCTTCATCGCTTGGTTTTGTGTTCAGCCCAGGACTCGTGTCACATTTATGGTATGAAATGGATTTGAGGCAGGAGAGCTGTGAGCTGGGGTAGGGGCTGGTCACCTTGGTGTTCTCAGTGTGGCTGCATCCTGCCTGGGCATGGCTGTGCTCCCAGCAGCACCACCCCTGTGAGCAGGGAGCCGTTCCTGGGATAATGCTGTCCTTGTCTTGTCTCAACCCTTCCCTCTCTGGGATGATGCTTTGGTAGGTGCAGGCAGAGCTCTGCTGTAGGCACCCAGTTTGTGGTGATTGGGATGGGGCTGAGCCTCAATGGGCACAGCTGTGAGCAGCACTGACAGCAATGAGCCATGGAGTGCCTAGGGGCACCGACCAACCCCCAAAGGGAACAGAGGGCACACAGGTGCAGGGCATCAACAGGAGGGGATAAAAGGCTGGGCTAAAAAACAAGACAAGCCAATGCTGGAAGCCTTCTGAAGTGGTGAGGTGTTGCTCTGCATGGGTTGAAGCCTTCTGAAATCGTGTGGTGATACTCTGTGTATGGTGGCCATCTCCTTGCTGTTCTAGGGGAGAGTTGTGGGGCACAGAACTGTGTGCCAAGCTGGAGGTGGAGAGCTCCAGCCTCAGATGTGGTCTCTGGACTTAGCTGCCTAAAAGTTGCCTGTAAAAGCAGGGGCATCCTGGAAAATGATATACAGGGGGAATTATGAACTGAATTTCTCTCCTGGGTCTGCAGCCCAGAGAGGAAATTGCCTTTGAGGAGAGACATTATCTTTACTTACACTTTTATTTTTTATTTTGTACTTTAATAAAGTACATATTGCATCCAGGCTCAACGGATCTGCCCTGGCCCTGAACATAGCTTTGGTAGGGGTTGGTGCTCACTGGCATTTGTCCTGTCCATAGTGCAGAGGGACCCGGTCACCCTGGTCACAAGCCGGGATTACTTTGATATTTATGGTTTTTGCACTGATACAAAACAGGAATTTGAAATGGTTCTGGGCATGGCAGAAAGGTTCTCTGGGTGTTTCCAGGGACTGTTACTCTCTGGCTAAACCCAAATCTTGTGGTTCTGCCATGGACATCTGTTTAAACACACCAGGCAAGCAAGGGTGGCAGTGCTGCAGGGGAGTGACAGGAGAGACCTGGGATTATCACAGATCTCCTGCTTCACATAGGATCTGCTCCTGAGCTCTTAATCGTGTGTTATTATTGAAGACAACTTATTCTTAGAGAGCCCAAGGTGCAAATTATGTTTCACAGCTAAGAAAAGCTTCCAGAGCTGCCTATGTACAGTAAATCCCTGCAATCTCAGGTGGCTTTGATTTATGTGTAGCAGATGTTGAGGATGGAGGAGACCACTCCTTTGTGCTTGCTTGTTGCTATCACCAGCATAGACACAGGTGGAAATTTAGGCAGGGAGAAGCTGTCTGGGCTCAGAGATGAGGTCAGTGAGTGCTCTTCCACTCTGCAGCTCTGAGCATCTGTCCTGTCCCCAGTGGTGGCACCAAAATGGGCAGTGCCAGTGTTCACACTGCTTGCAGGAGGTCCTTTCCTGTCCAGGAGCTCTCCCCACTGTGCCATAGGGGTGACCCAGTGTGGGAATCATGGAATGGTTTGGCTGGAAGGGCTTTTCAAAGGTGCCACCCTTGCTGGTGCTGTGTGTCCTCTCTGCAGCTGGGTAGGAGGGTGCCTTTCCTCCCAGGAATAGTAATTATGGCTTGCTCTGCTATAAATATTCATTGGGAAGCTCTCTTAATTGTTTTTCTAATTAATTCCTTGCGTGGCACCCTTGGGGTGGATGAGGAATGTGCCTTGGTTGGGATGTCCTCCCATGGCAAATCTATTCCTGGATGTAATCCTTGAGCAGTCAGCCAAAGCACAGCCCCCCCAGGGCTCACCTCCACCAGGATGGCAGTGGCAATGTCCTGCTCCATGCTGGGACATCTCCCCACCCCAGTGTGACCCGAGGCCTGATGTCCTGCAGTGCTGTGGCAGGGACACAGGGAAGCTGTGTCCCCATGTCCCTGCCTGTGCCAGCCTGGCCCTGTGGCTGAAACTCTCCCCAGCCCCATCCTGGGGTGACTCTTCCTTCACGGTGTCAGCACTAACGAGGAACCACTTCAGATGTAATTAATGAGCACTTGATGCTCTCTAGATTGAGGGGACACTGTGTGGCATGAGCTGCAGAAGGAGGAAGAGGTGCTTAATTGGTTTTTGTTAGGGATGGGAGATGTTTGCTTCGCAGCCAGGAGGGGACTGTGCTTTGGGGAGCCCAGTGGCAATGCCACCCCAATTTCCCAGTCAGAAGAGGGGGTGGAATTATGGGGTGACTTTGGTTGTTCCCAAAATCCCCACTTGCAAAGGAAAGCTGCATCTTTTTTCAGGGGTCTTCTAACCACAGCCCCTACCAGCAGCCCTGTACCTGGGGAAGAGCTTCTCCTGGAGATCCCCCTGGAATTTTTGTGCCCTTTCACTTCCCTGTTGATGAGGAGGCTTGATGGCTTCTGCAGGCATTGAGGGGTGAACACAATGTCCTGGGTTAGGTGGCACATGGAAGTATTGGCTCTTCCAGTCTCTGTCTGGCAACTCTGGAGTCTCACATTGCTGTGGTTCATGAAGGGAAAAAATGTTTCTCCATGGAGCCTGATGCCTGGAGTGGGGGTAGAGCATCTCTGGGGATTGTGATTTTGGGACATAAGTCCTGGCCTGAATCTCAGTTCTTCATTTTTCCACTCCAAACTCATTGTGAGGTTCATTGTGGATGGCAGATGGTGGTGGGGCACTGGCCTTGGGCACTTCCAGGGATGGGGCAGCCACAGCTTCTCTGGGCACCCTGTGCCAGGGCATCCCCACCCAAGAATTTATTCCAATATCCAATGTAACCTTGCCCTCTGTCCGTGTAAAGCCCTTCCCCCTTGTCCTGTCTCTCCAGGCCCTTGGAGCCCCTTTAGGCACTGGAAGCTCCTGCTTGCAGGGATGGCAGAGGGAAGAGCCTGTGTCAGGCTGCAGCTGCTAAATCTGTTTTTAAAGAATATGAGGAGGTTAAATAGCATCAAATCCTTGATGACAGCTTCATCTCTCTTTCATTTGTTGACTCAGAATAATGAGCTGGGGCAGTGAGGATGGTGAGGAGCTGCCTGTGCCTGGTACTGCTATGGCCACGTGTCTGCTGCTCTCTCTGCTGTGACCCTCCCTGTGTATGTGTGTAAATTGTCTGGAGTTTGATTAATTTATTCACTTTGATCACTCAGAGTGGCTGGTTTATGGCAAGGAAGTGGAGCTGTGGTCAGGGAGCTGTGGCATGGGACTGGGCAGCGAGCCTGGAGCCAAATGGAAACTAAAACAACAAAACCTGAGTGGGAGAACAGTGATTTGGAAAAGTGGCCATGACAAGTGTTGGGTTTTTTCCCCCTCTGGCTGTTCTGGAGAGTGAAGTGAGTTCCCTGCTCTGTGGCAAGCTGGCAGCCCCGGGGCACCGTCTGCCCAGGGCGTGCCTGCTCTTCTCTTCCCATCCATCTGGGGCAGATTTTCTCTTCAGACCTTCAAAATCCTCCCAGCCGTGAAAAACAGGGAGAGTGGAGCCCAGAGTGGTGATTAAATGGGTGAGCATGGACCTGTTGGGCTGCTTTAGGCAGTGAGCAGCCAGGCACGTGGGAGCCTGGACCAGCTGCTTCCCTGCCCTGCTCCAGGCTTCAGCTCCTTGTTTAGGGCCATGATGTCACCTGAACAGTTGGTGTTGGAGCTCCCATCCATCCAGAGACTCTTAATTTTACCAAGTAAGCCTTTCTAGGGGAAAACTGCTTCTGGGAGAGCGTGGACTGTGTTTTGCTTCCAGTGAAGGATGTGGGGCTTACTCTGGTGAGCATTTCAGTCTGTGAGCACCTTGCTCCATCACCCAGGTATTTGCTCCTCTGGGGAGAGGTGAACAGGGATGCATCCAGTCCTGTTGCCTCTAATATGCCTTGCATAGCTCCCTACCCTGCAGGCACCTTTGAAATCCTGCCCTGCTCCAATTCATTTCTCATCTGTGAGAAGAAAAGCAGAGAAAAAAAAAAAAAACAACCCTGAGAAAGGTAAAACCACATTGAATTTTACTTCCCTCCATGAATAAACCATGGCAGGCTGGCTCTGACTTTAATTTACATGTGTCCCAAGGCGGATCTAAGCCTATTCCTCCCGAGGTGGAGGGCTGGTTTAATTAAGCAGCTGTATCATGTGGAGCAGGGAGAGATGGAGCCTGTGCCTGCAGGATGCCAGCCTCAATGCTGGGAAGCTCATGTTTATCTCATGAGTTTATCTCATGAGTTTCTGCCTAGACAGTGCTGAAAGAAGGGAACACAATGGGGCAGGTGCTGTTTGTGATTCAGATGGCCCCAAGGCAGGAGCATCTCTGGGGGATCCAAAATTTGGTGTGTTTGGCTACAAAATGGTGAAGTTTGCACCAAAATGAGGTTTTGGGACAAGCATCTGGGGATAACGCTCTGCTGGGCTGTCCTGTCTTTGGTATTTTCAGGGTCCCCTGTGGCAGGAAGGAAATGATGAATCTGACTCCATGTTCTTAGAAGGCTAATTTATTATTTTATGATATTATATTAAAGAATGCTGTACTAAAACTGTACTAAAGCATAGAGAAAGGATACTCACAGAAGGCTTGACAAGATACTAATGAAAAACCTGTAACTCTTTCCAGAGTCCTGACACAGCCTGAGTGTGATTGGTCATTAAGTCAAAACAATTCACATATTGGATAAACAATCTCCAAATGACATTCCAAAGCAGCAAAACACAGGAGAAGCAAATCAGATAATTATTCATTTTTCTCTGAGGCTTCTCAGCTTCCCAGGAGAAGAAATCCTGGCAGAGGGATTTTTCAGAAAATATGACAGTGACATCCTGTTCCCATGTGCTGTGGTTTCTGGCATGGCTTGGGGTCCTGTGCTGAGCTCACTCCTTGGGAGCAGGAGGATGCTTCAGGGCTGGAATGCTTGGCGTTCCCTGTTCCTCCACCTGGGTCGCACTCTGCTCCCTGCACTGAGGTTGGATGCTGGGATTTGGTGGCTGATGGGGTGTTTAAGGGCTGAGTCTCCTTTCTTGACTCAGTCAGGATGCAAGTACCCTCCCAGCTCTCCTGGCTTGACATCCTCCCAGGATGGAAAACTCTCAGGATGAATTTGTGGGTGCCTGGCGGAGGGTGGCATGGCAGAGCACCCCTGGCACTGCTGGCTGCCTGCTGGGCTCCCTGTGCCAGCCTGAGATGTTCCTGGAGAAACACTTGGCTTAATAGAAAAGGCAACCAGATCATTAAAAAGCAGGTGTGGGGGCAAAATCCTCACAAAACAACCTGCCAGCCCCCTCCCCAGCAGAGAGGCAGGCAGGAAGGGATGACAGGAGAGCACCATGCAGGGATGCAATTAAACCTCTGGCACCACGGATGTGTGCAGGGAGGATAACGAGGGAGATGAAAGCAGGGTGGGAAAGCAGCGCCCTTGTCACCCTTTGAAGGTGGGAGCTGACAGCCCCTGCCTGTGGGTGACAACCTGCCCAATTCTGCTGCTTTTCCCCCCAGCCTGCTGCCTGTGTCATCATCAGATCAAAGCACTGAAGCCCTAATACAGGGCTGGGTGGCAGCTCGGGGGGTTCTGTGTGTCCCCCCAGGGAACACGGTGTCAGCAGTGCCCCTGGCACTGCCCTGGGGGCAAGCAGGAGCCCTGGAGGCTGTGCCAATGCCTGCCCCTGTAGTCACAGCATCCTCTCAGTGACACTTTGCTGTAGCACACAATTTCGTGTGGGTGTTTATTTGCCTGGATGGTGTCTCTCAGCTGACGGTGTCTGGGAGGGTGTCCTAGCTGCCACCTCGGCCACTCAGGGTGACAGCAGGATGGCAAGGAGAGCGTTTCAAAGCACCCATCTCTGGGGCTAAGCAGTTTGAAGGCTGAAAAACTGATTTTTTTTTCCTTATTTTTTAACATATTTAAAGATAGATTCTGTGTCAATGGTGTTTACAAAATGCACAAGGGATTTCTAGCAAGCATCTCCTCCCTTTTTTGGGAGGGCTTCATCAAAAAAATTATGAGCCTTGTGCACAAGATGCTGGGTTGAGGCGCCAGTATTTTTTCTTAAAGATAAATTATTGTTTGCAGAAAGTGGGGCCTTGAATCTCTTTCTGGCAGGCTGCAAATGCAATGAGCCACAGTTTCTCCTTTTTTCCTGACCTGTGCTGTCCTCAGACCCTGCTGCCCCTCTCCCAGGGGTGCTGCTGGTGTTTCCACAGGTCTTTTTGGAGCAAGGCTGGATCATCCAGGCTCTTCAGTGCTTTTGCACCTGACAGTGCTCTCCACACCTCTAGCTTGCTTGAGGGCATCATCTCGTGCAGCGCTGCTGCTTCTAACCCAGCTTTTCATCACCTGCTGTGCCAGAGTGCCACCGGTGTGCTTAAAGACACTGGGATTGCCCTGGAAAAGCACTGGACCCAAAAGGGAACCCAAAACAAGTGCAAATTTGGGGATACTTGGAAAATGGGGTTAGCTCTGCCACAGCAGAGACACAGGGGCACGGGATGGAGGAGGCACTGCTGACTTGGTTTGCTGGGTGCTGGTGAGTGTTGGGGCAGGCCAGAGCTCTCTGAATCGCTGCTGAATCTGTAATTCCTTGGAGAAGCTCCTATTTTAAAATCTGAGAAGGAAAAATGCCACTCTGCCTCCCCAGGGAGCTTTAGAGCAAGTTAATGTAGAGGCAATGTCTCCTTTCTTGCTTCCTTTCTTCTTTTTTTTTTTTTCCTCTTTTGACTTCAGCTTCCCTGAGAGAGTAATTAAAAAGTGCAAGTTCCAGGTGCTAACTGAGAGGATTTAGTTTGAGTGAAACGCTTGGATACCCCCATGCTGGAATATCCCCACATTTGCACCCTTTCCACACAGGCTGTGATGGTGGCTTGCCTCGGGCAGGAGCAGGGATGGATGAGCCAGAGATCCTGCTTATCTCTGGTTCTTTCTAGGACTCCTGGCACCTGGAATACAATGATGCAGGATACAGGAGAGTGTTGAGCAGTGAAAAGCTCTCAGAGTGCTGCTGTGTGCCATGAGTGCTTCCATAATCCATCCTGCTGCTGGGCACTGCCCAGGCTCCCCAGGGAATGGGCACAGCCCCAGGGCTGCCAGAGCTCCAGGAGCATTTGCACAATGCTCTCAGGGATGCACAGGGTGGGATTGTTCTGGTGTCTGTGCAGGGCCAGGAGCTGGATTGATGATCCTTGGGGATCCCTTCCAACTCAGCATGTTTGTGGTTCTGTGATTGCATGGTTTTGGCATTCTCAGATTCCCTGGTTCTGTGATTCCATAATTCTCTGATTCTGTAATTGTTATTCCCTGGTTCTGAGGTTCTGTCATTCCCAGATTCTGTGATTTGGTTATTCCCAGATTCTGAGGTTCTGTCATTCTCAGATTCTGTGATTCTGTTATTCTCTGATTCTGTGATTTGGTTATTCCCAGATTCTGAGGTTCTGTCATTCTCAGATTCTGTGATTCTGTTATTCTCCGATTCTGTGATTTGGTTATTCCCAGATTCTGAGGTTCTGTCATTCCCTGATTCTGTGGTTCTGTCATTCCCTGATTCTGTGGTTCTGTGATTGTCATTCCTGGATTCTGAGGTTCTGTCATTCCCAGATTCTGTGATTCCTGGAGCCACAGAGGGAGGTGGCAGTGGGGACACAGCTTTGTGGTGCCTTCACTGGGTGTTTGCTTGTATGAAAGATGTGACACATCCCTCCTCTGAGCCTTTAGGGGGGATATGAAAGGTTCAGCTCTGGCTGGGAGTCCCAGCTGTATCCAGCCCTGTGGCCATGTCCTTACAATCACCCCTTGGATGTGATGGTGACTTGCAGCTATTTTCCCCCCACTGATGACATTTCACTGTAAGAAGCCTGAGTTTCACCAGCCCCTCAATGATGTTCTCTCCCACCCCCAGACATGTCAGCCCTGGAAAAGGAGTCCTGCTGGCAAACTGACACCTGGGATGTGCAGCATCCCTGGTGTGCAGGCAGGATGATGGATCCGTGGGCAGCTTTGGATTGTGGGGGGGTTGAGTGCTGAGCATCCTCCCTGCTGAGCAGCACAGAGGAGTTCTGTGCCTCAGCATTTACAAACACACTCCTGGTGCCTAAATGTGAGGAAATGGATAGTTAAGCACATCGTTAATCTTATCCAGCCCCCATAATCAACAATCAATTAATTCTCCTCCGGGCTGAAGAGATGCAGGTTGTGCCACAGCCTGGGCACTGGCAGAAAAAGCCTGTTCTCACAGGGAAAGCTGAGGCAGAGCCTCATCCTGCACTTGGGTGACACCCTGTCATGGATGCAGACCTTGCCAGCTCTGGGAAGCTCTTGGAGCAGCCCTTAAATTCGGGCAAATGTTGCACTGGCCATTAGTGGGGTGATTTATTGCTCCCTCCCGGGCTCGAGTGCTCCATCTGAGCCTTGCACTTGCACTGCAAGTTTGCCATGTGAAGGATTATGGATCCCACCATGGCATTGCAGGGCCCTGGGGGTTTGTGCTGTGTTTGTGCTATGAGGTTCATGGTTCAGCTCCCCCAGAAAGAGGGGACACAGGGGCAGCAGCCAGAGGGGAGGGCTGCACCCACGGCATATTTGGGAGGGAGGAGAAGGCATCCACCTCCCTGAAACTGTGGGAGGCTTTAGGCAAGCACAGTGTAATTACAGGAGAGAAAAGCTAATTGGTAATAATAGCAATTAAGAGCCACGTGCTTGCAGATTACAGGAATTTGTGGATAAGTGAAGTGATAAGGGAAACCTGTGGACACTGGGGTGCAGGGTGCCATGTTCAGGTGTTTTGACAAAGCATCACTTGGATTAATTGTAATTAAACATTGACAAACCTCTTCAGCCAACCCACCAACATGCCCTCAAGCTTTAAACTGAGGCTTGTTCATAGCACTGCAATCCTCTCATCATCCTCCTTCCCTCCTCCATCCTCTTCCATTAAAACTCAGGTGGCGGTTCCCTGGTTCCACTGCCCTCCCCTTCCTGCTCCTCCAAAGAATTTGGCATGTTTCAGGTGAGCTCTGACACATCCTCCAGCTCCAGAGCCCGCAGGTCTCCCTTTGCCTGTCTCATGGATGCTCCCCTTCCTGTGGGAGCACGAGGCTGCTGGGGAGGGAGAGGTGAGGAGCTGGAGATACACTCAAAGCCTTGGTGTCCACTTGTGGTTTTGTCTCCTGCCCTGTGTGTCTGTGTAACTCTGTGCCTCCTTGTGCTGTTATGGGAATAGGGCTCTGTGCGTGTATTGGGGAGGGGTCTGCATCCCTCTGTCTTCTGCTGTTGGAGCATCCTGAAGGTCCCCTCAGACCCTCTGGACTGCATGGTGACCCCATGTGTCTCACTGCCCACTGTATGTGGTGGAGGGTTATGGCTCTGAGTGCTTCCTTAAGATGCCACATGTATGGGGTGGCTGTGGTGGGATGTGGAGGACTCAGCAGTCCTCCCCTGATGGGGGAGAGGAAGGGCAGTGGGAGATGGTGGCTGGCTCCTCTGGAATGTCACATCCCCACCCAGCTGTCAGGGCCACTGGAAAGAGGCAGTTCATTGCAGCCAATGGTGTGCCTCAGGCTGGGGGGGAATCTTCTGAATAATAAAATTGTAAAATATTGTTTTGATTTATTCTTTTCTATCATCTGTTAATATCAGGGAAGGCTGTGTGAGCAGGAGGCCTTCATGAGTTTTGAATGACAGGTTAAAGGGCTCCAATAAAGATTAGATGGTCCACTATCTCCCAAGGAAATTGCATCAAAGTGGTTACTCCTGCTTGCTCCTATTAATTTCCTCTTCATGGCTGCTAGGAGATGCCTCATATCCTGATGCAGCAGGCAGGGGCTAAGAGGCACTTTCCATTATCTCAATCATCGCTGTGTTTATGAGACACGTCGGGTGATTCTCTGCAGAGCTGTGCCCTGGGGGGGTGGAATCACAGGGGCAGGGCTGGCACCACCCTGCTGTGAGGCCAGGAGCAGTCTCTCCTGGCCAGGATGGAAGTCTGACCCCTTGGATACATGTGCTAAAGTACAGATATTGCCTTCTGCAGCCTTTGCTTCCGTCAGATTTTGCTGGATGTCAGGGATGGATGAGCATCATTCATCAGTGCCCGTCGCTGAGGATGGGTGGGGTGGGGCGGGGATGAGGGACCCCATCCCTGTCACTCCATCCTCGCCCTCTCTCCACAGAGCAGCGAGATGGTTGATTAATGAAACCTCCCCTGTGGCTGATTAAACCCTCACTGTAACTGGAACATCTTCTCTGTTATGAATTAGATGCCATTTCCTGCTTGAATGAACTCAGAGGCTGGGAAGCTCCAGTCCCAGGCTGCGAGGGATGAACAGGATGGACCCATAACACACTGTCATGGGTGTCACACCGACTTTTTAATTAAATATTTAAACTTTGCATGAAAAAGAGCTGTGGGTCCTGAGCCAGGCTGTTGGAGTGGTGGAAAGGGACTGATCAGGAGAAGAGGAGCACTGTCCTGCCCCTGCTTGTCCATGTCCCCATGGCTGCTGCTGGGGGTGGGGGTCCCACAGCCCCCTGCCATCCCCCTGCCTGGGTACAAGGGGGGGCTACTGCAGCCCCCTTGCTCTGCCTGGCTAAAGATTGTTGCCATGTGGTGCTAGTGCTTTCAGGAATAATCCACAGCCAACGTGGAAAATTCTGGCCATCCTAGATCCACAGGTAGGTTCTACCCCATTTACAAGAGCGAAGCTTTTCTGTGTCTCCTCTCCTTCCTTTCCACCCCATTCCAAGGACAGGACCCGCTTTCCCCTTTGTCCTGGAACAGCTCAGGACCCAGCTGCTGTGCTCTCTCTTGCAGCCTGCCCTGCAGGGACGTTCAAGGCCAGCCAGGGCGCGGGGCTGTGCGTGCCGTGCCCCCCGAACAGCCGCTCCAGCGCCGAGGCCTCGCCGCTCTGCGCCTGCCGCAACGGCTACTACCGGGCAGACTTCGACCCGCCCGCCGCCGCCTGCACCAGTGAGTATGGCACCTGTCAGAGCCTCAGTGAGGGATGTGGGACTCCAGGCAGCTCTACAAAGTGCAGTTTATTCCATCCAAGAGGTTACAGCAGTCCAGGGTCGTGGGTGACAGAGCTGTGCCTACAGCTGTCAGCTGCAGGCAGCCCTGGAGACCCTTTGGTTTTGGTTACAGTGCATTCTATACTTTTCTTTGCTGAGCATCTTCATACAGTAGAACCAATCTGTACCTTAACTATTATCTATAGCCTGTCATAACTACTGTAATTACCATATTCATGTTACTATTCTCCAATCACTAAATTTTACTACATTACAGTTTAAGCTAGAAGTTGTTTTTCAGTTTTCTTGCAGTAGAAAATTCTGAGACCTTTTTTCTACTTGCAACATTGCTGACTTGTTTGCCTGTGCTATCTTTCTGCTTGGTAAAAACTTGTTTGAGGTGGGTTTGTCCTTATCTTGTTTGAGGTGGGTTTATCCTTTGCTCTAAGTCATAAAAACCCCTTCTAACTAAAACACCCTTTGCCTCCTTGGTTAGCCAGTGAGACTGGCTCAGCAATTCTTTTCTTCTATATCAAAACTTGCTTCCATCTCTATTCCTTCATCAGACTACATTTAAAAAATCTTTCTGCTAAGCATACATATCTGTGAGACTTCCTTGTCAAACTTTCATCCTTCCCAACACTCCCCTCCCTCCTGGGGCAGCAGCAGGGATCAAGTCTCAATCCATGCAGAGTTTGTTTTCTTTTCTCCCCCCTGTCCCGCTATGGATGGGAGGAAGAGTGCAGCTGGGTGGGCAAGGCGGAGGGATGGGGTGGTTCCACATCCCACCTTACTGGCAGCCTCTGGGATTTATACATCAGCCAGGCAGCAGTGGTGATGGCAGGGAGATAGTCCCCAGGATAAATGAGGATTTAAAGTTATCTGCTCTGGCTGTCTTGTTCATAGCCTTGCAGATGGAGTATTTTTTAATAGGGGGAAGGCTGCATTAAGCATTGGTATTCAGCGATGCGTCGCTGCTCGGCTGCCTGCCCAAGCTGCCTGGCACGGCAGCAGTGTCCTCAAGCCTGTCTTTTGGTGGGAAAAGAGCCCAGGAGAGAGGAAAGAGCTGCTGTGCTCTTCAGCCTGCTGGAAACTCAGGCCTCAATCCCCCCCAGATACACTGCAGGGCCTTGAACCCGCCCGTTGTGGAGCTTTAGCACATGGATGCTCCAGAACCTCCATGCTGGGAAGTGCCCAAAGCACACATCAGGGGAACAAGGAAAGGATTTGTGTGTTTTGCTGGATCACCTGAGCTCTCATACAGGTATTCAGCAGGTTGCACAACTACAGATAATCTACAGAGCTTTATTATGCCTCGTTACATAACTGATTTACAACAGTGCTGTGCTATAGGAATGCAGGAAAAAAAGTCTCTGCTGATTTTTATTTCTTCTCGTCAGTGCTTGATTTTGTAGTGCTCCAATCTGAGGTGCCATCTGTTCACCCACAAAGTTTCTCTGTGTCAGAGGAGTGCATAACATTGTGGAGCTGCTGGCTGTGCCCTGGACTGGAACCCTTCCAAGGGTGATCCCTGCAGTTCCTGGGCCCCTGCAGAGGAGGGAAGGGGCTGAAATTAAAGTGGGAGGAATCTGGGGAGGCAGCAGTTTGCTGCTGGGAAGGGGAAGAAATATGGGGATTTTCCTTTTTCTTGAAAAGATATTAACTGCTTAAGGTATGGAGGGAGGATTTGGATTAAGGCTTGTGAGGCAGGTTGCCGATTTTTGGGGGTAACTCACTCATATTGATCCTGTTGAGCTTTTGTGAGTTCTGCAGTCTTGTTCCCCTGGGGAATCAAGGTCCTTCTCTCTGCTGTCCCTGCTGTGGCCCCTACAACCCTCCTGTCACTCTCTGTGACATCTCCACCATGGGGCAGCCTGGCAGTGCTGTGGTGCCTCAGGTACAGGAAAACCCTTTCCAATGAGGATGCTGCAGTGGTGGTGGCTCCACGACAGACACTTTTACTCCTAAAGAGGAAAAGGGTTAAAGGGAATGGAATATTATTATCTTAATTTTTTTTAAAGCTGTCATTTCTCTGGGCATTTGAACCAAATCTTTCATCCACATTATCCATGGCAGCAGCTTAGAGCAGCTCCCAGAGTTTCTCCATGCAGAATGACTTCTCCATCCCACCAGCCATGTCACTGTGGTGCTGATGAATCTGTCCCTGTCCAGCCCATCTCTGGCCACTTAACAGGGCTGATTTATCTACAGCCCTAATGATGTTCCCTGGCACACACACACACAAACATGAGGAGAGCTCCCGTGGGATGGGTTTCCCCAAGACAGAGTGTACTTCTCTCTGTTAACCCTTCCTTGCAGGTCAAGTCCTCCATCATTTTTATTGCTCCCTGTATCATGGCAAAGTCCTTTTTCTTTCTTGGAAGTGCAGCCCCCAGCCCAGCCAGCATCAGGAATTCCTTGCTTTCCTTATTTAGTATAACCAAGCAGCTGAGTTTTGTGGTTTTGGCTGCGGAGCTGTCCTGGCTGACCCCAGATCCTTCCATGGGTCTGTGCAGTCCTGTGTTTGTACCTCAGTGCTGCTCTCCTGGGTTCCTCCTGTAGGGACTGCAGCCCCGATCCAGCAGCGCTTGCAATCGGAGCCGCATTCAATTCCCATCCTCTGGAGCATTTGCAATGGCTCCTGGCAGCTTTGATCAATGCAATTTTCATCTCTTGTCCAACATGGGAGCTGCTTGCAAACCATGGAGTGGTGCTGGCTTTCCTCCATGCTGGGAAATTCCCGGGTTTCCAACTTGAGATGTTGAACCCTTAATAACCACTTTCCATTTTTGACTCTCTCTTCTCCTGCTGCTTCTCTGGTTCTCCATGGTGCTGGCTAAGTGATTTTTCTCTTGCTGGGATAATCTGCTCAAGGTGCTTCTCCATGCGAGGACTGCAGTTATCTCAGCATCTCCTGGTGGGATTAAAATGGGTCCAACTTCATGGATGGATCTGTGTGCATTCCACATGGAGTTTTTTTGGAGGCTTAAGTGGGTTTGTGGCATGGGAGTTTGTTGCCATGATATTTTCTGAAAAATCCCTTTGCCAGGATTTCTTCTCCTGGGAAGCTGAGAAACCTCAAATACAAATGAAAACAATATTATCTCATTTGCTTCTTCTGTGTTTTGCTGCTTTGGAATGTGGTTTGGACATTGTTTACCAACTGGTCATTGTTTGATTGGTTTCATGTGAATTGTTTTGACTTAATGACCAATCACAGTCCACCTGTGTTGGGGCTCTGGAAGGAGTCACGGGTTTTTCATTAGTATCTTGTCAAGCCTTCTGTGAGTATCCTGTCTCTATTCTTTAGCATAGTTTTGGTATAGCATTCTTTAATATAATATAATAAAATAATAAATTAGCCTTCTACATGGAGTCAGATTCATCTTTCCTTCCCATGATGGGGGACCCCAAAAATACCACAGGAGTTGTTGTCTCCATCTGGGAAGCTTGTTTGCAGTGCAGGTGGTTGGTGTTGCCAGTGTGGGAAGTTGATCCTGAGCTAAGCCAAGCTGTGGACACAAATCCCTCCTGAGGGAGGAGGCGTGGATACTGAAGAGCCCTGGGGTGTCCTTCTCCGTGCTGGAGCCCCGTGGGAGGCCGAGGACCTGTCTCAGTGCCTCTCCTTCCCCACAGGTGTCCCGTCGGGCCCCCGCAACGTCATCTCCATCGTCAACGAGACGTCCATCATCCTGGAGTGGCACCCGCCGCGGGAGACGGGCGGCCGGGACGACGTCACCTACAACATCGTGTGCAAGAAGTGCCGCTCGGACCGGCGCGCCTGCTCCCGCTGCGACGACAACGTGGACTTCGTGCCCCGCCAGCTGGGGCTCACCGACACCCGCGTCTTCATCAGCAACCTCTGGGCTCACACCCCCTACACCTTCGAGATCCAGGCTGTCAATGGCGTGTCCAGCAAGAGCCCCTTCCCTCAGCAGCACGTCTCTGTCAACATCACCACCAACCAGGCCGGTGAGTCCCGGTGCTGCCGGGGTGTCACAGACATCTTCTATGAAAAATCTTTCCTTTAGGATTTTTCCTTTGAGGAGCTGAGAGGCTTCAAGAACAAAATGTAAATAATGGTTATCTGCTGCTGTGGAATGCACCAAGTAGATCTTTGATTGGCCCATGTTAGTTGTTTCTAATTAATGGCCAATCAAAGTGAGCTGGCTTGGACAGCGAGTCTGAGCCACAAGCCTTTGTTATCATTCCTTCTTTTTCTATTCTTAGCTAGCTTTCTGATGAAATCCTTTCTTCTATTCCTTTAGTATAGTTTTAATATATATCATAAAATAATAAATCAAGCCTTCTAAAACATAGAGTCAGATCCTCATCCTAAGACCCCTGTGAACACCATCACACCAGGGAGTTTGGCTGTCCCCGTGCTGACTGCCAGCTCTGTGTCCAAAAGGAAAAGCTCCCGGGGTGTGAGGGTGTGTGATGGCTCTGGTGCCCCCAGCCCTGAGTGGGGAGAAAGGCCAGGAGAAGAGGGAGGAAGAGGAATGGGGATAGGGAAGGGGTGTCTGTGCCCTGGGCAGAGTGGAAGGGTTATCTGACACCTGCTTTTATCCCCCTCTAGATTGCTTGGGGATGAAATGGCATCACCGTTTTTCCAGTTGGGAGAAGGGAGATGGGGTGAATCCGGCCTTGAAACACTCTCTGACTGTGTTACAGCACAGAGGGAGCAGCATCCTGGGGCTGATTCCAGGCTCTGTCTCCTCTGGCACATCCCTCTCCCATCATTTTCCTCTTGTCTCCTTTTCCAGGCTCCCTTTCCTGTCCCCAGTCAGGCATCAGGAGCTGAATGAGCAGCTCTGGCTCAAACAGGGATGCTGGGGGAGTGGCTGTTCAGATGGCGAGGGGGCAACTGGTCCTGGGCTGCCCTGAGGATCAGAGGGGATGGAAACCCAAGTGCTCTGGGTTTAAACAGGGAATGGGAATTCCTGCCTTGTGCCAGGGCAGGCAGCCTTTGCCATCCTGCTCTCTCTGGATAGCACAATGGAGAAACCTGATGTAAATATTTCAGTGTAAATATTTCAGTGTAAACCAGTGTAAATATTTCAGTCTCCTAGCTCCAGGGAATACAGATCTACACTTGTGCCTGGCTGGCATTGCTGTCTGCTGAGCCAAACCAGCCTCTTGTTTCCAGGCTTTTTTTTTCCTGAGGTGGATTTTTGGGGTGTTTTGTAGCTCTTGTCCCACCATGGGGAGCTGGGAACAGCCAGGTCACCCTCATCTGTCTATCTGTACCCCAGTGGTCCCTGTTTGTCTTGCAAAGGCTGATTACAAATGTAAAAATGCTGGACTGTGGGGTAACCTGATGGAAATTCACCAGGAATATCCAGGGCATTGGTGCTCTCCCTCTAAAATCTCTTTGGCTTTGCAGAGGGGTTTTCCAACCATTTCTCCAGCCCCATCCAAACTAATGGGAGTTAATAAAACAGCAATCAATCTGAGTGCTTAATTTCAGCCCATGAGCATATTCCTGGAGCAGATGTGGAGAGATTAAAAAAATAATATAGGATTAAGTATTCTGGGTAAACAAAGGCAGTGCTGAACTATCCACATCTTCCATTGGATCCATGAGAAATAGGGCTCCTGCCACCCCCAGATTCCCTTCATGGCATGATCCTGTGCCCCAGGCTGGTTGTGCTGGGTTCAGGTATTCCTGGGAATTACACAGGGGAGGCATTTCCCTGCTCAGCACTGCAGGCATGGTGAGGGGGAGGAGGAAGGCAGAGATGGCTGGACTGGGAGCTGAATATGTGGACAAGACATGCCAGTGCCCCTTTGGGTGTGGACCTTTCTTTTGATAGGATTAAGTGCAGGATTAGGGCTGTGTTGGCTGGCTCTGCCCCTTATAAGTACAGCTTGGAGTGCACAAAGCATTTGGAAAAGGGTCTCCTGACTGATTTAGTGGCTCATTGTCCCTAATGGTGGAAGGACAGTGTTGCTGTTTTCCTGGGAGAAGCAAATTTGGGTGCTGAGTATGAGAATCCCGAGAGCCCCTAAGAGCAGCTCCAGCAGCTTCTCTGGAGCCAAAGCTGGGCTGGGTTGTCCCTGCCCTGGTTCCCTGTCACTGTCCTCAGGGTGGGCAGATTTTTGCTCCCACAGCCCATTTCTGAGAGCGGGTGGGGTGGCAGTTGTGGCACAGCTCCCTGGGTGCTGAGTGCTGGCCCCCAGAGAGGCTGTTACAGCAAATGATGTCACACAGAGCTGGACCTTGTCACCAAACCTTTGTTTGCCCTGCTGGGGAGAGCTTTGCTGTGTCTCTCCCACCATGGGAGACGTCCTTGGAGCAAGCACTCCCAGGGAGAAGGAACACCAAGAATTTCCAAGCCCCTAATTAAAAGGAGCAGTTGGTTTAAATAGCAGAATTCCCTCAGTGACTTGCTGCTCTGCTTCATGTAAAGCTGCTGAGATGCCAGTCTTCCCACTGCTAATGAGCGAGCTGGTCCCATGGGGAAGCCAACTACAGGCATGGGAGATCTGGGATGCCGTGGGGATTTCCCCCCTCTCAAGGCCATTTTTCCCCTCTCCATTAATTTTCCCCTCTCTCCCTGCTTCCTTGGCAGCCCCCTCCACCGTGCCCATCATGCACCAGGTGAGTGCCACCATGAGGAGCATCACTCTGTCCTGGCCCCAGCCTGAGCAGCCCAACGGGATCATCCTGGACTACGAGATCCGCTACTACGAGAAGCTGAGCCGCATCTGCACGCCCGACGTGGGCAGCGCCGTGGGCTCCAGGCCGGCCCCGGTGAGCCTGGGGGAGCCCTGCACGGGGGCAGGCCCAGCAGCAATGGGCTCTGAGACAGGCTCTGCTGGGAATGGGCAGGCAGGACAGGCACCAGGTCACCCAAGCTGCCTGCAGAAGGTGGGAGTGAGTTGTGACTGCAGATGCTAAATCACAGAATGAAAATCACAGAGCAGCTTGAGTTGGAAAGGGCCTTAAAGCTCAGCTGGTTCCACTCCCCTGCCATAGGACACCTCTCACTAGGTTGGGTTGCTCAGAGCCCTGTCCAACCTGAGCCATTCTTTCCTCGTGGCAGCATTTGTCCAGCACATCAGTGCCCGTGGCCACCTTGGCTCTGGTATTTGCTAGGATGAGCAGGGACCTGAATCAAGGGGATGGCATCAGGAGGAGGGGACAGGGTTGGAGAGGACCAGGGAAGGTTATGGAGGTTGTCCCTGCCCCAGGTCACTGCCTGCCACTGGTGCTGTCCCTGGCAGCTGTCCTGTCCTGCAGGGGACACGCTTCCAAGCCCTGCGATGAACCGTGCCTGGCCCAAGCTGTTCCATCTCTCCCGTGTCTCGCCAGCTCTAATGAATTCCTCTAAGTATGAATAATTAGATGATCTCACCAGCAGCCTCTTACCAGCAAAGCACTGGGGAATGTGGTAAAAAATGACAGTGGAGATGCATGAGGTTTCCAGCAAGGTTTAGGCCAAGGACCTGTGCCAGCAGAGCAGGACTGCAGGGGCTGGGGATCTCAGCAGAGAGTTGCCCTTGAACCTGCTTGAGCAGGGTCTCATAGGGCACATTATAGTGTTTAGTGGAATCACAGAATGGTTTGGGTTGGAAGAGACCTTAAAGATCGTTCAATTCCAACCCCCGTGCTGTGGGCAGGGACATGAGGTTTCCATAACTGTGGGATGTTTCTGAAATGCACAAGGACGTCAATCATTTGAAGAGGAGGAATCTGTTGTTCATAAATTATTTTTGCTCTGGATGATCTTATTGTTTCCCTCTGCTACTCCATGTTCCCTGCTCTGGTGGGACCAGGGGGCTGCCTGGGAGGCACATGCTGCAGGGGCCTCCCCAGTTCCTTGTGGGTCCTGTTCCATAAAATCATAGAATGTCCTGGGTTGAAGGGATCTTGAGGCTCATCTTGTTCCACTCCCTGCCATGGGCAGGGAGACTTTCACTAACCCAGGTTGCTCTAAGCCCCGTCCAGCCTGGCTTTGGGCGCTCCCAGGGATCCAGGGGCAGCCACAGCTGCTCTGGGCAACCTGTGCCAGGCCCTCAGTGCCCTCACAGGGAGAATCTCTTCTGGAATCCAACCTAAATGTACTCTCTGTCAGTGAGAAGCCATTCCCCCTTGTCCTGTCACTCCAGGTCCTTATAAATAGTCCATCCCTATCCTTCTTGCAGCTCCCTTCAGATACTAGAAGGCCACAATTAGGTCACCCCAAAGCCTTCTCTGGGCTGAACAATCCCAATTCTCCCAGCCTTTCCTGTGGGATCCTCTGGGTCAGGGATGCTTCTGACACAGAACCATCCCTGCCCTCAACAGGGACAGCTGGGCTGCGTTCCCGCTGTCCCTGTCCCACTGAGGGTGGCTCTCTCTGGTGCCCGCAGGACCACAACGAGTACAACTCGTCCATGGCGCGCAGCCAGACGAACACGGCGCGGCTGGAGGGGCTGCGGCCCGGCATGGTCTACGTGGTGCAGGTGCGCGCCCGCACCGTGGCCGGCTACGGCAAGTACAGCGGCAAGATGTGCTTCCAGACCCTCACCGACGGTGAGTGCGCCTGGGCTGCTGCTGTGGGGCTCCAGCCTCGTGCTCTGGTGGGATTCAGGGAGCTTGTGTGCACCAAGCTCTGTCCCAGTGGCGTGGAGATGCTCCAGCCTTGTGCTGTGGTGGGATTGAAGGAGCTTGCGTGCACAAAGCTCTGTCCCAGTGGCGTGGTGGTGTCTCCATGTGCTCTGATGGAAGTGAAGGAGCTTGTGTGCACAAAGCTCTGTCCAATCCCAGTGGTGTGGTGATATCTCCATGCATGTGCTCTGGTGGGATTCAAGGAGCTTGTGTGCACAAAGCTCTGTCCCAGTGGCATGATGGTGTCTCCAGCCTCATGCTCTGATGGGAGTGAAGGAACTTGTGTGCACAAAGCTCTGTCCCAGCCCATGGTGGTGTCTCCATGTGCTTTGGTAGGATTGAAGGAGCTTGTGTGCACAGAGCTCTGTCCCCACAGTGTGGGGTTTCCCAGCCTCGTGCTCCGGTGGGATTCAGCTTTGTGTGCACAAAGCTCTGTCCCAGCAGCACGGCAGTGTCTCTGCGTGCTCTGGTGGGATTGAAGGAGCTTGTGTGCACCAAGCTCTGTCCCAGTGGTGTGGAGATGCTCCAGCCTTGTGCTGTGGTGGGATTGAAGGAGCTTGTGTGCACAAAGCTCTGTCTCAGTGGTGTGGTGGTGTCTCCACGTGCTCTGGTGGCATTCAAGGAGCCTGTGTGCACCAAGCTCTGTCCCAGCAGCACGGCAGTGTCTCCGTGTGCTCTGGTGGCATTCAAGGAGCCTGTGTGCACCAAGCTCTGTCCCAGCAGGCAGCATGGCAGGAGCTGGGTGATTTACAGCGGTGTCTCGTTAACCGCCGGCGGGAGGAGGGATCCGCTCTCGATCTCCCAGCTCCAGGTTTCCCCCCACTATTTATTTCTGTCTCTGCTGCCTTGAGCTGTGGGGACAGAAGGCCCTGGCACCAGCTGTGAGTCTGGCACAGTGTGATGGGCTGGGAGGAGGGTTGTAGACCCTTGGAGGAAGGGTCTGGGATACTTGGAGTCCCTCTGAGCCATCAGGGCAAAGCTGGGATGGTCAGACCCATCTGGAAGCTGATTTCCCATGCCAAAGGGGTGTGTTGGGCCAGCTCATGACCTTCATGGCTTCTTCTGGCCCCAGCCTTTCCCTGCACCCACAAACACTGGCTTCCTTTAGAAACTGCTAACACATGGGAGTGTTTTCCATTAATCCCAGCTTCAGGACTTATCCAGAAGTTGGTGAGTGAAGCAGGTCCTCTCTCATGGTTTGGAATGGGAGGAAATTTAGGGAAGTGAAATTAGTGGATTTAGTGAAATTTTAAAATTGGGGAAATCTTAAATTGGTGAACCAAAACCTCTACATCCTCCTACCCTTAGGGCAGCTGAGAGCCTGTTCCCTGTTGCTGCTGGTGTGGTTCCTTCTCTGCTTAGGTGACAGCCATGGCTCCCAGCCTCACTGCCTGTCTTCCTTAAAGCTTTTCTTCTTCCCTCAAGCTTTTCTTTTCCCTAAAACGGGTCACCCCAAGCATGCATTCATGTCGAGTGCCAGCTGGGGTGGGAAGAGGAAAACCATGCTGGGTGACCAAAGGGAAGGAAATGGTAATAAACCCCCCTCCAATGCCTCAAATATTCAGGATTAGAGAAGCGAGAAGAAAAATCCTGCCTCAAATAAGCAATTAATTGAAATTTAATAAGAATGGATTGTGTAGCTTATTAAATAATAATTGATTGTTAGATGAGAATTTCTCAGGATTTAAGCAGCATGCAAGAGATAAATCTAGTTGCCAGTAATTAACTGCAGAGTAGAAAATACAGATAAAAGGATGCTAAATGCTTTCTTTTGGATGAGTTTTATTTTAACCCTTGCATGTGACTTCTGGCACAACCTGGCAAATCTTGATATGGGGCATTGGAGAGAGGGGTATTTCTGGAATGTTCCCAGGAATGTGGGATCTGCTGGATACTGCCTGTTGAGAGTACCCACACCAGTGATGGGGCAGGAAAAATGGAGGAGACACATGGAGGGTGCCTGTAGCTTTTTGGGGGTTCCCCCAGGCATGTCCAGTCCTCCTTGTGCCACCTTGGCTTTCACCCCAGCTTGCTGCTGAAGGATGCAGGGGTGGCTGAGCAGACAAAGGAGGTTCCAAGGCATGCCTGATGGGGAAAGGATGCTCTGGGTACCATGGCTCTGCAAATTTTGAGATATTAAAACCTACGAGCAGGCCTGTGGTGAGGGTTCCCAGGTTCTCCTGAGCCTCACTCCCAAAGTTCACCATTGTATGAGCTTTGATATCAATTGTGTGAACTCTCTAATGTCTGATCTAGGTGAAGTCTTGGCACAGCATTCTCTGGCTGGCTTGGTTATTAATGGTGTTCTCCTCCTTTCCTACAACTTGTAGGGACCCCACGTTAAAATTGGTCTAAGTGGCCAACAGGTTTAAATTACAGAGTCTCAAAAAGGTTTGGGTTGGAAGGGACCCTAAAACTCATCTCATTCCAGCCCCCTGCCAGGTGCAGAAACATCTTCTGGTAGATCAGGTTGCTCAGTAAATGAATTTATTGAAGAAAGAGAAATTCCAAAGCCATGGACAAAGCCACCTTGTGAACCTCATCTCTTGGGGAAACTGGGCCCATGTGCATTGGTCTGATGTTATTTCCAGAATCTTCTCTTCCCTGCCTTTAAGCCAAAGGTGTATGAACCAAGCATACACCAGTGCACCATGGCACTGGCTCATCCCCTGCCTGGATTCCCCTGGTTTCACCACCTTGGGAGCAGCACCCTTGGGATCAGAGGGGGTCCCTTCCCAAGGGCTGCTCTCACTCTGTGAGGTGCCAGGGAGGATTGACCCCATCCCTCTTCTCTCACAGACGATTACAAGTCAGAGCTGAGAGAGCAGCTGCCCCTGATCGCGGGCTCTGCAGCAGCTGGGGTGGTCTTCATCGTCTCCCTGGTGGCCATTTCCATCGTCTGCAGCAGGTGGGTCCCTGTGGGATCGGTGTCCCTGCAAGGGGGAGCTGCTAAGGTGCAGATTAGGGGTGGGAGGAGTGGGGTGGAGGACCCATGTGGCCAGAGGCAGCGGCACGATGCCCCTGCTCACGGAGTGTGGGTGGCAGGGGAGTGGTTTGGGGCCACCAGCAGGTGCTGCTGCCTGAATCCTGGCTGTTGTCTCCCCTGTTCTCCCAGGAAGCGTGCCTACAGCAAAGAGGCCGTGTACAGTGATAAACTGCAGCACTACAGCACCGGCAGAGGTGAGCAGGGAAGGTGGGAAAAGCGGATGGGAGACGCTCCCAAACCTGCACCCGGCATTGCCCCACTCCTCCCCTTCCAAGGGGGACTGGGGGGTGGTGGGAGCCCTTGACAGATGGACAGGACCTTAGGGTGGGAGTGGAGATGTCCACATGTCTCTGTCAGGGTGTGGGGAGGGCAGGCTGCCGTGGTGCAGCACTGTGGGTGGGAAAGAAGAGCTCCAGGAGGGATCTGGGGAATGATGATGGATCTGGGGAATGATGATGGATTTGGGGAATGATGATGGATTTGGGGTATGTCAGGGGACAAGGGATGGGGAGATGATGCTGTGAAGACTCCCAGAGGAGAAAAGAAGGGTGGAAGATGGTGTTCAGAGGGAAGGTGAGGCCCTGATCTCCTGCCACAGGCTCTGCCTGGGTCTGGATTGATGCTGAGCTGTTGGAGGGATTCTGGATTTTGGGAGCATGAAGTTGCTGGCGTTGCTTCTGTCCTGGCTGTGTGGCTGATGCTCTGTACCTTGCTCTGGGAAGGATGTGCAGCCAGTGACTGGGAATGTTCAACTGGCTTTGGGCTGCTGATTCCCTTGGCAAACAATTAGGAGAGCCTGAGCTTTTCCTAGGAGACCTCTGTGGCTGGTGGAGCTGTGCACCAGAATTAATTCCTGATGTATTTGTCTGTAATGTCTGCTCTGGTGCCCCTCCAGCAGCCAGCACTGCAAATGAAAATAAAACAGCAGCTTTGGGGGCCAGGAATTTCCTGGTGTCTGCTGGTTCCATGGCCCATCCCTGTGGGATGTAAATCCCTTTTTTGCTCTCCTAGAGTTGCTTCCCAGGTGCAGTTTGCTTGTGGGAAGAACCGTCTTGGTCCTGGGTGCCTCCCTGGGGGAAAGAGGTGTGGGATGCAGGGATGGAGGAAGGATGGGTGGGAAGGCAGGGAGCAGTATGGGTGAGCAGAGGGGAGGAATGGGGATGGAGCAATTGGCCTGGCTGAGAAGAACAGGAGGGCTGGAGAGAGCTAAAGAGGGAGTGGAGACAAGCAGGAGAGCCCAGCCAAGAGAGCAAAGCACACTGGATCTCTTTAGACCCTCTTGGCATCACACTGAACCCTCCCAACATGGTGGCAGCACTTTGGGGGGCCCTGAGCCTCCTGGGAAGCAATAAACTGTTTTCCAAACATCACTGGGTGATGACAGACCTGTGCTTTTCCTCCCTCTTTTCTCCATGTTGCTGCACTGTGCGGGGCAGGGCAAGGTTAATTTTGATGCCTGATGGATAAACCCACATTAGGCTGCAGACAGGCTGATTTTTCACATTTTCTCCCTGTTTTGAAGCATTCCCTACTACATATGCATCCCTAGTTGGCTCCAAGCACCCCAAAATTCAGGATGTTCAATCTGGGTAGGGAAGCAATTGAAGCATGTGCCTGTCCTGTGTTTCTAAACCTGGGGGCTGTGATGACTGGTGTCAGAAATCCAGGGTGCCAGCAATACCCTGTCAAGGTTAGTGAGCCTCTGGGCACTCTGTCAGTGCAGAGCAAAACAGGTGGGAAATTTGTGGTGAGCAACTAATGGAGTAATGAGAGCATCCTCTGGAACAAATCACCATGTGTTCAGTGGCACAGCAATTACAGCCTCCCAGCACAGCTCTGCCATCCCTCCAGCAGCCCCCTGGGATCACCTGCTGCTGGCAGAATGCTCCAAGTGGATTTTGGGGTGAGATGGGGTCTCTCAGGGTGAAATTTTTTTGTGGTTTATCCTTTCCATTGCTTCACTGGGAGCTTTGAGATTGGGGAAAGAGGAAAAAACGCCGTGTTGAAGCACTAGCAGTTCAACAGGAAGGGTTTTTCTCTGTCCCATGATATTTATTGCCAAGGAAGTGTGATGCCAGAAGGAATTGGCTGCTGGAGTCAGGGTTGTGGTGCAGAGCACTTCAACTTTTGAAGAGTGATAAAAAATTTGGCCTTGTATGCAGTAGTGAAAAATAGCCTAATCCAGTTTTCAGGATTCTTGGGATGATTTTAAGAGCACAAAGTTCTTTGCAGGTGGGCTCACCATGGGTGCCTTTGGTGGTGCACTCCAGTACCTGGAATTTCACCCAGCTTTTGCTGTTGTGGGAATGATGAGCTGGGGGCTGATGTTGGCAGAGATGAGGAGTGGGTTTAGGTGCCCAATCCCTCATTTTGGATGGATGAGGATGAGGGGGAGCTCATCCTGGTCATTACTGAGCCTATGGACACATCAGAGGGTGTTTGAGAACCAGCCTGTGTTGACAGGGAAGAGGAAACTTGGGCATTGTTTTCTCCTCTGTCCTTTCAGTATTTTGATCAGTGAGCTAGTCTCCGTTACGATCCTGTAAATCCCTTTGTAATCCTGGCTGGAGCATCAGCTGCTCTTGTAAAAGAATTTATGGGGCAGTTAAAGTGTATGAGACAGAGCCATAAAGGGATTTATGAAGTGGGAGATGCACAGATGGCTTCATTGCAGCCTCCCCTGCCTCTGAGGTGCAGAACTTCTGCCCCAAAGGCCCCTCCTGGGGGTCAGGATGCTCCTGCCTGGTCCTTCCTGAGTCCTTGATGCCCCACAGCTCTCCCCTGGTGGCTGTTTGGCACCAGCAGTGCCCACTGTGAGGCTTTCATGCTTCCTCCTGAATTATTTTGCAGCTGGGAACTGATTTAGATTCCTGGTGCAGAGGTGATGCTGTGGTCCATGCATCCATCTGTATGCCAGCTCTGGAGGGGCTCTGGGAAGCACTGGTGTGATGGGATCATGGCCTGGGAAAGGTCCTGAGCAGTGTGAGGGCTGTTAATCCCTGTAAGGGTGAGGTACCTTGGGGAGGGGACCGGGTAGTGACATCCCTCCTGGTCTCCTCCAGAGATAACCTTGAGGGGCTGCTATGCCATCCACAGCCCCCTTTTTGGGTGAGAAGTGGCACAGGAAGCTGACCTCCCCAGGGGGACACCACAGCAGGTCCCTTTTGGGTGGCACCACGACACTGGTGTCCGGCTGAGCCCTGTGTCCTCGCTGTGCCCTTGGCAGCTCCGTAAGCCCCTGCCATCCAAACGTGACATCTGCAAACCCATTTGGGGACACCTGGGGACCTGGTTTTGGGTTTTTTCCCCCTTGGAAAGGGGCAAGAGCCCACTTTGTGCATGTCCCTGCAGTGTGGCCAGATCCTGTGACACCCGTTGCCCCGGGCTCAGGACCGCACGTGTGGCCCGGCATCCGGCCAAGCTGTATTTCACGGATCCACACCGGTTGTTGGTTATAATTGCTGCACTCTGTCAATTTAGTAGCAGCCACAAAGCCATCAGAGGCCTTTTTGGGTAAATAAATATTTCTTCACTAACACGTGGAGCCTCGTAAAGCCTTCACTGTAAAGCCAGCGCGCTGTAGTTCAGGTCTGTAACTGCTCCCGTTGCCGTGGAGGAGAAGGAGGAAGGATAATGGAAGAGGAATGGAGGGCAGAGTTGGGTGAATTGGTGGCCTGAAGGGGATGATAAGGGTCTGGGTAGGTGAGTACAGTGATAGTAGCCACTTAGTGGAGAGAGTGAGGACAAAGAGGTCTCCAATTCTTGGCCCTGGTACAACTGCTGTTGGTTTTCCAGGCTGCCCAGAGACTGTGGAGATCCACTGTACCTGGCATTGTTCAAGGCTGGGTCGGATGGGGCTTGGAGCAAAGTGATTTATGGAAGGTGTCCCTGCTCATGAGGGATGGCATGGAGTAAACTTTGTGCTCCTTCCAACCCAAACAATTCTATTAACTCTGTGTCTGTAATTCTCTCCCTTTTGCTGTTGTTCCTGTGTTCCCTGTGACAAGGGTCTCCAGGGATGAAGATCTACATCGACCCCTTCACCTACGAGGACCCCAACGAAGCCGTCCGAGAGTTCGCCAAGGAGATCGATGTGTCCTTTGTGAAGATTGAAGAGGTCATTGGGGCAGGTGGGGCTCTCTGTGTCCTGCTGCCCATCCTTCCCAGCCCTCTCTGCTGCTCCTGTGTGGCTGCACACCCACCTGGAGCAACTTTGTGGGGGAGCACACATGGTCCTTCACCTGGAAGGCCCCAATGAAGCCTTGAAACATCAGGCTTTCCTGGGTTTGTGGTGGGTTAGGTTGGACATGAGGTTGTGTCATGCTTTCAAATTTCCTCTGAGGTGGGAGAGGCTCCAGGAATGTATTCACTGACTGACCACAGGGCCTCTTGGGATTTTCCATGTGGCTTTTCCATGTGATAACAAGAAAAGCTTGACCTCACTGTAGTCTGTGTCATACTCCCCTGCATATGTATATATACACACACATGCGTATGTGTGTGTGTGATCTGTGCTGTTTTATTGCCATTTTTAAATAACTGTGTCATACTCTTAGAGGAGAAAGTGAGAAGCCAGGGAGGGGAAGCTGTGAGGAAGCAATGAGTCAGTTTGTTTGGGATCAAGTTCAGCAATGTATCACCTGGCCTTTGCTGCTCATCAAAGCAAAGTGGCTGCAAACATCGCTTAAATATAATCCCTCCACAGGCAAATTTTGCTTTAGTGAAGTGAAAGCTCTCCTGTGTTCTCTGTATTTTAAATCAGAGAGCAGCAATGTAAACAGCCCAATTATTTCCCACCCTCATATAAGTGATGTGCAGAAAGGCAGCTGAGATTAACAACACTGACACCTGATATTTGAGGTAGTCCTTAAGTGTGGATTCTCTTTCCCTGCAAATCTCCTTGTGGGGAGTTGCATGGGTGGGTGCCTGTGTTGATGTTGGGCTCTGTCACCTTAAAGAAGGTTGCAAACCTAAACACGTCCCCAGCAGCAGACATTGGCCCTTTTAAAGAGGACAGACAGGCAGATTTGTAGAGGAGAGCGTTGCTGAAGTGTGAGTTGGCTGCCATTTCTCAGCTGGCCAAAGACTCCTTGCTCTTTGCAATGTTTAGTGTGGAGGAGGATGTGGTAGCCCTGTTGTTGATCGATCAAAGGTTGGACTCAATGATCTTGGAGGTCATTTCCAACCTACATGCTCCCACCTTGTGCTTGCAGGGGAGTTTGGAGAGGTGTACAAAGGGCGCCTGAAGCTGCCAGGCAAGCGGGAGATCTACGTGGCCATCAAGACGCTCAAGGCCGGGTACTCGGAGAAGCAGCGCCGCGATTTCCTGAGCGAGGCCAGCATCATGGGCCAGTTCGACCACCCCAACATCATCCGCCTCGAGGGGGTGGTCACCAAGAGCCGGCCAGTCATGATCATCACAGAGTTCATGGAGAACGGCGCCTTGGACTCCTTCCTGCGGGTAATTTAGGCCACAGTGGATCTCCCTGGCAGCTGCAAGTGCTGCTGTGATGCCCCACGAGGCGGGACCATGTGGGCTGTGGGATTTGGGAATGGGATGTTTGTGTCCCATTTGGAAATCCCAGCCTGTTTGCTTAGTTTGGGAGCTGGCTGGAGTGTGGCATACATTTCCAGAATGTGTCTTTTAGGGTGCTTACCTCTGCTGTAATCAGGCAGGGAGCTGGAGTCCTCTGGGGAGGTGCAGCATGCTCCTGAGGTCAGGGTGAGTGGCCCTGGTCCCACTGTGGGGTCTGATGCTCACCCCAGTGCCTGTTCTTTGTGCTTGCAGCAAAACGATGGGCAGTTCACAGTGATCCAGCTGGTGGGAATGCTCAGAGGGATTGCTGCTGGGATGAAGTACCTGGCAGAGATGAATTATGTGCATCGAGATCTGGCTGCCAGGAACATCCTGGTCAACAGCAACCTGGTGTGCAAAGTGTCCGACTTTGGCCTCTCGCGCTACCTGCAGGACGACACGTCCGACCCCACCTACACCAGCTCCCTGGTAGGTACCTCCTGCAGGATGCTCTCCTGCCCAGCATTCCCTGTGTCCTGCGCCTGGGAGAAGGGTGCTGGCTGTACAGTCTGCCATGGGTGGGAGTAGCTCATGAGTGTTCCCCCTACAGAGGCTCATGGTCTACATAGGCTCATGATCCTGGCTGTATTTTCCACAGATTATCCTCTTTTCCCTCCTTTCTCTTCCTCCTTTTTAGAAGTTTTCACCTCCCTCCTCCCTAAGCACCGTTCTGCCTTCTGCAGTTTACAGATAAGCCTCTTTCCTCTCCTCTGTGGAGGAAAGGTGCACAGAGGAGTCCCTGGAGAGACAGGAAGGGAAGGCAGGGAGATCACAGCAACTCCTGGCAGCACAGTGATGATGTTTTAACACCCCTTCCCCCAGTGCACTGGGTCTGGTCTGCTTTTTCCTGCTGGAAACTTGTTCCAAGCATAAATTAAAGAGCCAAGCCTAACGGGAGTTCTGCCATTCCCCAGACATCCTTCTCTTCCTTAATTAACTCATTTGTAGGTAACAGCAGCTCTCTTCTCCCTCTGCTCCTGGCTACCCTAGGGGACCCCCAGCTCCCCACTGTGGCCATTGTCCTGCTTGTGAGTCCCTGAGGGGGGTTAAGGGTGATCAGAGGGGACAGGGATGAGCAGCTCGCTGGCCTCTTCTAATGGGTTAATAGAAGAGTGTGAGGTGGGTGCCGGCACGAGGGTGCACCAGCTCCTGCCAAAGCAGTTCCTTGGGCTGCTGAGCTGTGCCCAAGTGCCAGGGCTGGCTCCAGCTGCCAAGATGGGAAAGCCAGAGACATGCCTTTAAGGCTGACTCAATGTTTTGGCCCAGTTGCAGCCCCTCACTGTCCCTCCCCTGCTCAATGGGATGTTCCTGTTCCCCCCAGACCTGCCCCGCTCCCTTCCCAGACCCTTCCTGCAGGCAGCAGCCTTTGAGCAGACACCCAGCTTTTATTTTTCCTTCAAAGACCCCAGCAGTAGCTGCTGAGATGAGGCATGAATTAGTCTTTTCCCCACCTTCAGAGATAAAAAGAGATTATCTCATCTGTGTTTTTATTTAATTTGGGCCATAATAGATCTCCCCGGCAGCTGGGAAGTGATGCTGTGCCTGCGATTGCATCACTCTGCCTCCCACAGCAGGCTATTTGCTCTGGGGAAAAGGCAGGAAAAACAACCTAGCAGTTAATTTCTCCATTTGTAGTTATTCAAATCAAATTTTTTGCCATTCATCCTTCAAGAGCGGCTGACGCGTCCTCGGAAAATGATTGTGCTAAACGATTCACAGTGCAGTCCTGCCCCCAGAAAATTCACGTGTGTCTGTGGTTTTCCTTATCCCATGGCTTTTTTCGTGGTCATTTTATGGAGCTTTCCCAGGGAGCAATCCCTCTGTGTGTGCTGCCCCTCATCACATCCCTGTGCCCTTGGCATAGCCTTTGGCCCTGGGACCTGCCCTGGCTCGGTGAGGTGGCTTGAGATGCTGAGCCTGATTTTGAGTCTTTGGGAGAAATGAGGAGCTCTCTGCCAAAGGCACTTTCCTACAACAGTGCTTTCCTTTGGGTTTTAAAGGTGTTTTGCTTTTTGCCTTCCACTCCAAAAGTAGGGCTAGAAGGACCTTCTGGCAGCTGTGGGAGCTCAGATGAATCTGTAGAGGATGCTTTTAGTTCAACCTTGTTTCCATTGAAGGCCAAGGGATGGGGATGCCTGTGGCTCCTCACCTGTGACAAGTACTAGCCCAGTCATGCTTAGCTTTGTCACCTGCTGACTCCCTGGAAAGGGACCTGGGGACAGGCCACTGATGTGCTGAGTCCTGCAGGGCAGCTGGAGTGAGGTGGTGTCAGTCATGGGGGTAAATCCTTGAATAAACCCATTTGTTTTGTTCAGCTAAGCCATTTAGGTAGGTACAAGATACATTCATGCAGTTGTTTTTGGCTCCTGCCTCCTTGTCCCATCAGGTGCCACCTGTGCACTCCTTGGTGGGGTCCCCTGGGACCCATGGTTTGGGATGTGTGTGGGATGACCCCAGCCCTGACTTGTGGGCATCCAGCCTCCTCTGCCTAGGGAGACATTTCTCAGCTGAAGTCCCTTTTTCTGTAGGGGGGCAAGATCCCTGTCAGGTGGACAGCGCCGGAGGCCATCGCCTACCGCAAGTTCACCTCGGCCAGCGACGTCTGGAGCTATGGCATCGTCATGTGGGAGGTGATGTCGTTCGGGGAGAGGCCCTACTGGGACATGTCCAACCAAGATGTAAGCACTGGGGGTCATCCACACTGCTCTGGGGGCCAGGGGGTGCTCATTCCCAAAAGAAATCCCTACCTGAAGGGCTCTCTGCTCCTTCCCGGAGCCTCAGGAGCACTCGGTTTGGAGATGAAACAGGCTGGTGAGTGAGAGGATGCAAGGAGGGAAATTGGAAAGAAAAGCCAGTGGGCTGGTAATTGGACTTCAGCAAGCAGCAGGGCCTTTGAAAATGTTCAGAGGGTTTACGAGCGGGGAAGGAGCTTTGGAAGTGTGACTGCTGCACTCCGGCGAGATCCGCCGAGATAATGAGTGGCAGCTCTCCGCTGGGAGGAACTGCAGCCGCAGAGCATCAGAGCGGAGATTAACCTCGGAGAGCACCCGGCTCCTCCTGCTGCCTCGGCTGCTGATCAGCCAGGCTGGCCGTCCCTTCCCCGTTGCCTGCAGCCCCTCTGCCTGCACAAGCAGCTCAGGGAGCCCCCCGAGTCCTTCATCCCTTCATCGCCCACTTTCCCCCTCCCTCATCCATCCTCAGGTCATCAACGCCATCGAGCAGGACTACCGGCTCCCGCCGCCCATGGACTGCCCGGCCGCCCTGCACCAGCTGATGCTGGACTGCTGGCAGAAGGACCGCAACACCCGCCCGCGCTTCACCGAGATCGTCAACACGCTCGACAAAATGATCCGCAACCCGGCAAGCCTCAAAACTGTGGCGACCATCACCGCTGTGTGAGTGCAGGGCGAGGGGATGCTCCCTGCCACCCTCCCACGCCATGGGGAAGGGCTCCCCGAGCGGCTCGAGAATCCATAAATCTTTAGATGGGGGCAGGGGGGTTCTGTCTTCGCTCTGCCTGACAGTCAGACAAAGAACATGCGGTTTTCAGCCAAGCAGCGGCAATAATTCTTTGCTATTGATTCTTTATGGTCTGTGACCATTTGGGTGTGGTGGCTGCTCTGCCGACGCCTCATCCCTGTGGCTCCCGCAGCTGGAATACAACGTGTGAGCTTGCAAAGCACTGCTTGGCACGGCAGTGTTCCCACGGGACAGGCCTTCCTCATGGCCTTCCATGGGTGTGTGCTGGGGGGAGCACAGGGGTAGCAGGGGTGGACTGGGGAGTGTGTCCCTGTGCTAGGCAGGGCAGCCCCTTGGTGCCAGCCAGGCTTGTCCCCAGCGGTGTGTCCTGTTTCAGGCCTTCTCAGCCCCTCCTCGACCGCTCCATCCCCGACTTCACTGCCTTTACCTCAGTAGACGACTGGCTGAGTGCTGTGAAGATGAGCCAGTACCGGGACAGCTTCCTGACCGCTGGCTTCACCTCCCTGCAGCTGGTGGCCCAGATGACATCCGAGTGAGTTGGCCATGCCAGGGCTGCCCGAAAGCAGGGTGCTGCCCAGCTGGGGAGGTGGGGAGGTCAGTTCAGGTGTGAGCATCCCTTACATTGGTCACCCAGAGTCTGGACGTGGCCACATTCACTATTTGGAGTCAATGTGTGGGTGTCTCCCTGTTCTCAGTGATGCTTATGGGGCTGTGCTTGGGCTCTGTGGATGTTCCAGCTGAGCTTACCTCCACAGAATTCACAGAATCACAGAATGACTAGGTTGGAAGAGACCTTAAAGATCATTGAGTCCAACCCATGATCTAATACCTCAACTAAACCACGGCACTGAGTGCCATCTTTAAGACATCTAGTCTTTTCTTAAAACACATCCAGGGATGGTGACTCCACCACCTCCCTGGGCAGACAATTCCAGAACTTCATCACCCTTTCTGTAAAAACTTCTTCCTGGTATCCAATCTATATTTCCCTTGACGCAGCTTGAGACTGTGTCCTCTGGTTCTGCCTGGTGAAAGAGACCAACCCCCCCTGACTACAGCCACCCTTCAGGGAGTTGTAGAGAGTGATAAGGTCCCTTAGCAACAGCAAAACAGGTTCACCACCCTCAGCTTCCCATTGACTTTCCTCTGTCTGCTTGTCTTCCAGAGACCTCCTGAGAATAGGGGTGACTTTGGCTGGGCACCAGAAGAAGATCCTGAACAGCGTGCAGTCCATGCGAGTACAGATGAGCCAGTCTCCGACCTCGATGGCATGACGTCCCTTGTCCCACGGGGAGGGGCCGGGGAGGGCAGAGGTGGGAGGGGAGGAACTGACGTGGGGCAGCGCTACCAGAGGAGCCACTGCTGCCTGGGGACTGCCACTGCAGCCCGAGGATCTTCCTGGGACTCACCTCTGACTGGTGACTTCCGTTCCTCACCAACAGAAGCACACTTACCAATGTCATGGGGGACAGCGTATAAATAGGTATAAATATGTACAAATCATATATTTAAAAAGCAAAGCAAAACAAAAAAAAATCATAAAAAACAATGAAGACAAACCAATGTGCGTTGGGGAAGCAAACCCAAGCCCTAGAGACCAGACTCCAATCCTGCCACCAGTGAGCAGTGGTCGAAACTGAGAAGGAGGAAGGGGCTGTTGGGGAAGGGAGAGGCACGAGATGGAGCATCCTGTCCAGAGGAACCACCTTCCTTTTTCTTCTTTTGCCCTTCCTCCCTGTCCCGGTCCTCCCGGCTCACCCCGCTCCCCTCTCTGCTCACGGACTGGGTGGAAGTGTCCTCAGATGTCTCTGCAGCTCCCTGCCATCCCACCCGGGTGCCGCTCCGGCAACTACCAAAGGACTTCACTGACCACTGCATGGGGGATCCGACTCAATCCAGTTAATGTCTTCATATTGAAGAAGAGATGTACCTTCAATAGAAAACCTTGGGTTTTGTTTTTTTTTTCTCTTTTGCTTGCATTTTTTTTGCAAAAAGGAAAAAAAGGTTTAAAAAAAAAAACAACAACAAACTCTCCATCCTGGAAAATGGAAAGAGGTGTTCCCGTGTGTGTGTGCGCGCTCGTGCGCCTGTGTATGTTGTCAACCCTCCGTGGACTCGCTGCTTGTCGATGACCGAAGACCAGCGCTGACCCTGCAGCCAGTGGCCGGCCAGGCCCTGACCCAGGGGGGCCAGGGGTTGTACCCACAGCCCCCAGGGGCAGGAGGCAGCCTGGAAGCACCTGGTGATGGAGGAAGCGCTCGGCATCCTGCGCGTGGGGAGGAGGATGCCGAGGGCCGGCTGGCATGGTGGGGATGGGACGGGACTGGAGGAGCCACCACGTGGCTGTGACTGGGTTGGTGGCTGCTGGAGGAGGAGAGATGCTCTGGGAAATGGACTGCTCAGGCCTCCAGGGCCTCAGTGATGTCTGGAAGATGGCTATGGAGGACTTTTTCCCCCATCTTGTGGACCTAAGGATTTTGATATTGATTTATGGACTTAGGTTTCATGGCTTCAGAGGTAGGTCCGAGTGTCTTGTGCATCTCTGTCCATCCATCTGTCCTGCTCTGTATTTTTCTGCTCTTCTTTATAGCCTCTCCCAGTGGATGTTTCCCCATATTTAATTTGATCTTTATTATTCTTTTTTTTTTTCTTTTGGTTCTTCCATTGGTCTCCTAGGCAAATTGATCCGGTTAAAATTGCCCAACACGTGTCAGTGTTTACCCAGAATATTGTAAGGCTGGGCCATCTGACTTCCCCTGCGGATCGCGCCAGGAGTTTATAAAAGGAATGAACTCTTAATAAGGCTTTTACTTAGAGGGCTGTGTGCGAGTTGCAATGATCCATCACCGCGCTCTCGCTGGCGCTGTGCCGCGCGGTGGCGGAGCAGTGGCACAGGCTGGCTGTGCCTCAGGGGCTGCAGGTCCCAGCTGGGGTTTGGTGGTGTGGTGGCTCATATGTACATGGAGATCCTCTGTCCTCCTCACTCACCCTCATCCCTCTTGCTCTTCCATCCCCACCGTGGCAATACTCCACATCTGCTAGCGCCATGGGGAGGGTTGTCCTGCATCCGTCCATGTCCTGGGGGTGTTCCACAGGGATGCCCCATGTCCAGCTGTGTTATAGGGGCTGCTTTACTTCTCAGCTCATGTTTCTCTCTGCTGAGGTCATGGCCTGTGTCCATCAGTGCTGTGAGGATGGCTCATGTGCCCCTGCGCTGTGGTTTTTCCCCATGTCTCTCTTTGCCACGGGGCTGCCCATATCCAGATACACCATGGGATTGCTCCATGTCCATCTGCCCTGTTGTATTCCTATCTATGCCTGGAGATGCCTAGAGATTTGCTTGCTGCCTCTGAACACAAGGAGAGAAGTCTGTGCTCTGCTTGCTGTCAGCACCTGTCCACATCTCCTGAGTGGGGACACTCCCTCCTGTGTTGAGGCTGTCAGGGTCCTCTGTGGCTGGGTGGACCCTTGTGTATCCCATGAGGAGCACATGCTCAGTTCATGGTGGTTCATGAGGAACACGTTCGTGCTCATGGTTCGTCACCACCAGCAGGTGAAGGACCCTTTGGGGTGCTCTCTAAACCTCTAGTTTTTTTCTTCCATTGCCCACGGCAGGTGACCCGTGCTCTGCCAAAGAACGGGAGCTAACAAGATGCAGGAATGAGCTTGTTTCAATTCACTGAACTCCCCCCAGAGAAAGAGGCAGAGAAAAACCCCCCTTGTTTACAACAGCAGGGACTGCTCCTCTTCCTGTCTGATAGGCGATTGCTAATACCTCTCGGGATGCTGGCGGCCCAAATCTGTATTCTGGGATGTTGTCACACGGAACACAACATGCAGATGGAGCGGGCGCCGCGCATGCTAATGCGCCGCCCCGCCACATTGGTATTCGCTGGCACTGAAGGGTCCTTTGTGGGTTTTTTTATGATTTCTCTTTTATTAGAAGGAAGCTAAAGGCGTTTAAAGGAACGAGTGACAGCCACGCAGGCTAAATATCAATGCTGCACCTTTATGGCTTCCGTGCCGCTGTTGCCAGCCCTGCGAGCACCTGCGAGGCAGCTGCTGCAGCCTGCTCGGTGCTGTCCCTGCCCCAGCACACCACGGCAACCCTGGTTTAGTGTAAACCCTTTAGTGCAGAACCACAGTGTCATAGGGTGAGAATGGATCTCTGAGACCATCCAGCCCAGCCTGTGACTGATCCCCACCCTGTCAGCCAGTCCTGAGAACTGAGTGCCACGTCCACCGTTCCTTCAACACTTCAAAGGATGGGCATTCCACCACCTCCCATTCCAATGTTTAATCACTCCTTCAGGGAAGGAATTCTTCCTAGTGTCCAACTTGAACCTCCCCTGGCACAGCTTGAGGCCATTTTGTGGTGAATATGAAATGGGAATCATTCAGTCCTGCTCATCCCACCCAGCAGGCCAAGTACCCCTGAGGGATCAAACCGGCTGTCTGGGTGCTCAGGTGCTATCAGAGATGCCAAGACCCTCTTGGTTCAATTTCCCAGGGTGGATGATACTCCTTGGCTCTGGGCCACCAGCAGTGCTCCTGAGCATTGCCAGGGCTGGTGGCCCTTCCATTCTGTTGCCCTTTTCCAGCTGTCCAACATCTGATGTCTCCTGAGCTGTGTCAGAGCAGATGATTCTCATATGCCACCACTCCTAACCAGCTGTCCCCTCGTCTTGGCCTTGTGCTGGGACCTGTATGTGTCCCCTCCAGGGTCATGCAAGAGCCTAGCAGCAGACTGGTGGTGCTCTGGGCTGAGCAGAGGATGCAGGTGGGCTCAAACAAATCCCTGCAGTGAAGAGCCATCATGGGCCAAGGGAGTTGCTGTCTAGGTGATACTTGAGGGAGGGTCACCACAGGCCATCTGTTCTCTTGCCTTTCAATGAAAGTTGTTTTAACTCAACCAGAAGATTTCATGAAAGGCCATCAGTCTGTTAGTAGAAAACAAAGGAGAAAGTCTAAAATAGCCATGTTTGGTTTTGGCTTTTTATTGAAAAAAAAACGAGCATAAAAATTTCAGATGATTTCTGACAGACCATTCTGTTACTTTAGAGGCCTTTCTTCCACATAAAATCAGTTTTCCAAACTGTAAAGCCTTTCTGTCTGGAAGTGATAGTGCATGCCTGGCCATGGCAGCAGTGTTGTGTTTGACCTGCTCCTCCTTTTCCTTTGTCAGATGCCAAGGAAGAGGCTCTCACCTTGACTTGGGTGGCGGCTCTTTGATGCTGCTCTGTTGCTCCTGCTCTGGCGAGAGCCTCTTCCTTGGTGTAAAGATGAACACTCCAGTTTCACATCTTTTGATTCGCACTGGTTGGTGTTGGACTTCCTTTCTTTGATCACAGAGGAGACAGGACGGCTCAGAAGCTGTTTTCTGCCTGCAGAGTTATGGTTTAAAGGGAAGAAAAAGGAGTTTTGGATCAAAGAGGACCAACTGCACAGGCCTTTCCTCTGGGCTGGGCTCCATCCATCATACAGGGTCTTGATGGGTTCCTGAGCCATGTGGAAGTGCTGGGAGGGGCCCATTGCTGGTGAGCCCCTCTGGGTTGGATCCTGACCCCTGCCACTGCTCCTGAGTGAAGCTCTGTCACAGTGCCTTGCTCTTTTGCTGCATCCCACGTGAATATCCATGCATGGATGTGGCTGCCTGCCTGGGTGAGCCCACCTCACCCTCACCCCTGATCCTGGCCTTTCACTTTGTGCTCTGCAGTCATCAGCTTCTTCTCTCCATTTCTATGGCAACTGTAAAAACCTCAACCCTTTTGTGTCTTTTTAGGGGATTTTTTTTTTTTTTTGTGTGTGTCTGGGTTGGCTTTGTCCTTTTTGCATAGAGTGTTAAATCAAAAAAGGGACTTTTGCCTACCAAACCCCTGCTCTGAGCTTGGCCCAAGGTCTTGTGTGAGAAGCAGTGGGCAAGATCCTCCTCACAACTGGACTGGGTGTTGCCAAGTGACTCCACATTTCCAGCCCTGCTGTTACTTCCCTCATCCCCCAAAAATCCCCATTTGCAATTCAGCTGCATTGTTCTCCCCTGGGGCTTTTCCATGCTTTTTCCACCGCCCATCCCTGTGTGTGATGGAAGAGCAGCAGGCTTCTCAACAGCAGTAATTAAAAGGAGATGTGGTGCCTCTGCCAGGGAAGGTGAACCCAAGCCCCTCACATCTCTGAGGCTTGAATGTGGAAGAAGAGCGTGTATTAATGGCATAATTATGTGCCTTTTTCCAGATTAAAAAAAGGAATGTATTTTTTGCCATATAATGACCTTCAAATTAACAGTTCTTTGAAAGCACTTATGTATATTTAATTTTAAATATTTCTGCAAGTCAGAGCAGGGTTTGCGATGAAAACAGCAGGCAGCCGGTTTTTAAATAAGAGTGATCTCAAACCATTATTTCTGAGCCTGTCAGCTCTTGGTGCCTCTAATGCTCCTTTGCCAAGGAGAAAACAGGGCCATCCCTCCCCCTTGCCTGAGTCCCATAGGATCTCTTCTGCTTTCTGCTCTTCCAGGTGTGTGATTCAGAGAGAGGGAAGGGCTGGCTTGGGCTGGGATTGCAGAATCTCTGCAATAAGTTTGCCTGCAGCCCAAGGACATCTCTGTGGGAACATCCCATTTGGCCCATGTTCTGGGGTAAATTGTTGGGCATCACCTAGGAAAGGTTTTTTGCACTGCCATCAGCCCCTTCCATTGCTCTGAGATGGGGACAGGCACGTTTCCCTTCGTTAAGGTCTGAATTAAGGCTTTTGCTTCTGATCCATAAAAACTGCCGATATATCTGAGCCACTCTGTGTTCACTTGGAAATCGTTACTCTTAAACATTGAATTTGAGTTTAAAAAAAAGGATCAATCAGCTTCTGAGACGAGGAATGGATTTACAGACCCAGAAATGTTCTGTAGCACCAAGGCCACCCGTCCTCCTTTCCTGGTGGAAAGGGTAGGGCCCAAGGAGTCACATCCAGCTCCAACACTCATCCATGTGCTCCTTGTCCCTGCTGCCCCAGTGTCCCTGCTGCATGAGGAGCTGCAGGGGGATTTAGTAGTCAGGTTGCTGTCTGCTGTGGTGCCTCTTCTGTGAAGGATCCTGCCAGGGTGGACAGTGATCCAGTACTTGGATCATTCCCAGTGAGTCTTCAGAATTTTGGAAGTTCCAGAAACTTCTTGAGTGATGATGGGGGAGAAGCCAGCTCCACACTGACAGGACTCCTGTGGCAAGTTGTTTCATGCCATCAGGGATTTCTTTGCTGCTCCTGTTTTATATTTTTCCTATTTTTGGGGTGTTGGAGGGGTTCTTTGGGATCATCTTGGATCATCAACCCTCCTGCCACGGGGGAATTGCTCTGCTTCTCCCACCTGAGCTCAATCTCCTCCAGAGCCTGTCCAGGAGGTGTGAGAGCCGCTGTTGGGTTGTGCTCTCCCATTGTTGATGTCCTCAGGGTTTGGCTCTGTGTCTCAGGGCAGATCTGCTGGCTCCTGTCCATCACTGGGCCCTGATGGGCTGTGTTGTCTTCCCAGAGTTTGACATGGAAAGGGGAGCTGCTCTGCTTTTCCTGGCAGGAAGAGATGTGAGGTGGGAACCGTGAGCATCCATGGCAGTCAGTGTGATGGCTTGGCTCTTGTCAGAGCAGCAGATAAGTACTGGGGAGGAAATTGCACCTGTCTTGGTGACCATGGTGCCTTTCAGCTGTGCCTTTTGGGGTTGTCAGAGCTGCTGGCTTGGGTGGTGTCCCAGGGCTGTCACTTTTGGCTGGCTGTCCTCCATGGACCAGCACTATGAGCACCCCTCCACCCTGGGCACAGCTGCCCCCTTCTCCCCATCTGTGTCCGAGCATTGCTGCTGCTCCTGCTCTCCTTCCTCTGGCCACTGGAATTTAAACAGTCCCCCCCCTGCTGCATTGCTCTGCTGTAGTGGCAGTTTTGGGGACATCTCCATGTCCTTGTGGACTCCAACACGTGGTTAGCTGCATTGCAGGTGACTGCCATGGAGGGGGTGGCCCCGTCAGTGGCAGAGGCAGGATGGTGGTGAGGTCTCCTGGCCTGTCTCTGGAGAATTAATGCTGGAGGAGGTTAATCTGAACAAACCAGCCCTGTGAATTTTAAGTGGATTAGCTGAACTCTGCTCCTTCCCAAAGCAGACAGTGCCCTTTTGGGGCGCATGTGGAAGTGGATTAGGCAAAAATCTCCTTAAGGCTGCGCTAATTCTAGATAAGTGTAAGGAGATTAACGCCCGTCCACTTAAAAAAATTAATTGGAGTGAACTTTTCTCTGTGTCCCCAAGTAAACAAGACACAGAGCTTTCCCCATCCAGCAGCTGGGCTGTGCCTTTCCCTTCTCTGCTTTCCCATCCCCTCATGTTGTGCAGGAGCTGCCATCGTGGTGGGGGAACCTGCTCCTCTCTGATTATCCTCAGGGGCCTCATTTAGGCCATTGAACCCTTGTGTGAAGGTAGGGAGAGAGGGCAGGAAAATTATGGTCACCATCAGTGCAATTATCAATGCTAATTAGTCAAGCAGGACTGACAGCAGGAGGTGCAGCCCATGGCAAGTGGTGTCTGAGGAGCCAGGTGAGCCTCACATCACATCCCTGTGGGGCTTCCATGGACAGGCAGGCGTGGAACGTGCACATATTGCTTGGTTTACTTGTTTTTCCCCACCATGCTTTGGCTGAACTCTTCAGACCTAAATATTTGGGAGCCAGCCAGAAACTGCTGTGGTCAGGGACTCAGGCTGGGGTTAGTGCCCGGGTGGCAGTGCCATGTCGTGTCCCTGATGGTGCCTGGATGGGGATGGGGCTCTGGGAGGCCTCAGGGAAAACAGGGTGAGATGAGACTCCTTTTGCAGAGGGTCTGGAAATGGGCTGGTGCTCTGGGAGGGCTTGCAGGATACAGGGACAGCTTTGGGTCACTCCCAGAGCTGCCTCCATCCTTCCCCATTCCCCACCTTTTCCATGGCATCACACGGGCACAGCAGCTGTGTTTGCAGAGCCACCCATCCTTGATTATTCTGGGTATTTGCAATTCTGCCCGGTGCCAGGAGCGTGCAAGGGGAGAGGCCCGGGGGGTGACACGGTGCCTGCATCCCAGCCACGCTGCTCGACAGCTCCTTGCCTCTGGGAACGCCTTCTCACCGCGCGGACGTGGCCCTTTCATTGCTGTTTGTGTCACGCCAGCTCTCAGAGGCTGAGATCAAAGCCCTGCCCGCCTCGCAGGGGTTCCCACGCCGGGAGGAGGAGGAGCAGGGATGAAGAATGAGGGGGTGACTCGGTGGCTTACAGCTTTTTTTCCAGGTGTTCTGCTGTTCTGATCCCACTAACGTTAATGAGAGCTGTGAGACCAAACTAAGCATGGCACCAAAAGTGGCCCCCTGCGCCCAAGAAATATCCAGCAATATCTTTTCCCCCAGCACAAATTCCCTTTTTAAAAAGATAATCTCAATTTCTCTTCCCTTTTCTCTGCCCCTTTTCCCACGAAACACTACATTACTAAATAAAACTTTCATTACTACCTGGGTTTGCTAAAGAAAAAAATTATTTCCATTCAGGAGAATGATGAATTTTAATAGGAGTGAAATGTCAGGCACAGCTGGGGTGGGTTTCTGAAAGCATTGGTATGTTTGGAGAGGCACAGAGATGCCCAGCAATAATTAGCCAGTGAGCCCCCTTTTTTTGTGGCCCAGCAAAGGGACCCAGCAGTCAATTGCTTTGTTATTTAATGTGCTGCCTTTATGTTTCCAAGGTGCAATTGTATATTAAAAGCATCTTTGCCTCTCCAAAGTGCTAAATAATGGGATTTTGCTGCTGTGTGGTGCTTGTTGGTTATAGGGTGTGGAGAAGGTTCTCCTGGGGCTGCTCCTCTGGTTCCCAGACCTTTTGGTTTCCCCCTGGCAGCAGAGAAAATGGAGATTTTTTTTTTTTTTTTTGTTGTTACATTGGAAAAAGCAATTTGATGGTGCCTGGTGGTTTGCTGCTGCTTTACACCCGTGGGGGCTCATTTTGCAGTGGGAGGGGGTGGAAAAGCATCTTGGCTGCGGGGGGACACAGATACCCTCCCACCCCCAAAATCGCGTCCCAGCCTCCGCTCCCTAAAGCGACTCAGCTTCACAAAGAATTCCATCTCTTTTCCCCCTGAAGAGAAATGGAGAGCTTTCAGTGAAATCATCACTTTTCTGACAGCATATTAATTAATCCCTGCTCTTTTCTTTTTCTTTTTTTTTTTTTTTTTTTTTATTTGGGAGGCTGGATGTGCTGAAAGAATCCTTTGCGTTTCTCCGGGCCGTGTGGCTCTCTGAGCTCTGGACCTGCATATTCTCACCCTCTCCTCGTCTCCCTCTTGCCTTGCAGGGCGTCGAGTGCAGCATTGCAGCGGGGCAGCAGCGTCGGAGAGGGGGCCCCGGGGCCGCTCCCCAGCCCGGGATGCTCCGGGAGGTCCCGCAGAGCCCCGGGCCCGTCCCCCCGAGCCGCGGCGTGTCCCGGGCCAGCCCTACCCTGTCCTGTACATAACCAGTGAGATGTCTGTAAAAGATTTCAACCCTTGGAGTTTTGTTTTTTTTTTTTGCTCCCCTCTCCCCCTCCCCTTCTTCCCCAATTTGTTGATTGTGTTGAAATTGTCGGAGTTTGTAACAGTATCTTTCAGAGAATATTGTACTAAAGAGAAAATTGCACTCAATAAAAAGGATGAAATAAGCCTGGTCCCTCGCCTTCCTCTTCCCAGGGGCAGCCTTCCTGCTGCCGGCTTCTCTTCAGCTCGGAGCTGGGGGAGTGTTCGCCATGAATATTCATTTGGGGAGCTGGCAGCGCTCCACCGCTCCTTGACTTTACCTCGAATGTTGATGTCTATCAGATTTGGCTCCCCGGTTTGTAAATGAAGTGACTTTATTCTCGGCGATCCCTGTCGGAGCTTGCTCGCAGCAGAAAAGCCGGGAGAAGGAGTTTTCCTGGCGCGGCTGTTTGTGCGGGGCGCCTTTCCGAGCCCTGCTGGGCCATGGCTCAGGGAAGCGCTGCCTGCCATCAAAGCGCCGTCCCTGCTGGCTCCGAGCTTCCCCAGCCCTGCTGCAGCCTCGTCCTGAACCTGCTTCCCTCAAGGATTACTGTAAATGGTGGCTGGAAAATGGATTCGTGCATTGGCTGCACTTGGGCATTTATCCTGCTGGGATCAATCACACAACCCATCCAGCTCGGTCACACACACTCTTGGGGTGGTCCTGTGCAGGCTCAGGAGGTGGACTTCATGATGCTTGTGGGTCCCTTCCACCTCAGGATATTCTGATTTTCTGATCCAGGTGATGCTCAGAGCAGCTGGTCCTGCTGGCACTGGCAACATCCTCCAGGGGCTGGCCCTGGAACATCCTCCAGTGCCAACAAACAGGGGCTGAAACCGGGGCTAAAGGTTTTGTAAACTAAAAATAGGCAGCCACCAATGAGCTATTTGGGGTTCAGAAAGGGGAGCTGCTCCTGGAGGTGGGGTTAGGGGTCCCCAAGGCTGGGGTTTCAGGGTGAGCTCTGGGGAGGGAGGCGGGCAGTGCTTCAGCTGTAGGTGGGGCTGGCAGAGCCCTGCGGTGCCTGGCATCCTGTAATTGTCCCACCAGTGGTGGTGTTGATATAGGGTGTTCTCCTGGCTCCTGTCAGGAGATTTCCAAGTCCTTTCTGCTTCTCCAGGGCCATTATAGCTGGGATGTCTTTATTACAGGGATTTTTGAGTGAGTTCCATGTGCTGGTGGGGATTGCTCCAGGTCCCTGCAGGTAGGACTCCGCTGCCTCAGACTCACATACCACGGTGAGGTTTGCCTCACACTTTACACAGGGATAGAACTGTAGTTTTGGGTGTTTTGCATGTTTTTTTTTTTTGCCAAGCCCATCCTGACAAATGAAAGCAGAGAGTCTCTGCCATCTTTGGATATGCAAGCTGCAAATAGGCAGCAGCTGATGGAGGGCAGAGTGAAGTTGTTTGTGTCCTTAATTGAGTAGGCACTTGATTTAATGGGCTTCTGGTGTGGTTTAAATGAGTGTTCATGTTTTGTTGAATCCTCTGGGATTTGGGATGCTGGGAGGATGTATCCTTCACACAGGTCAGTCTGAGGTCTTCCCCTTAAGTAACCAATAGACATTTACAGCCAGTGCTTGATGTTCCCGAAGTAGTTTGCCTTGGGAGAGCCTTTTAACAGGGTCTGGGGGAGCCAGTGCTGGTTAATGGGGCTCTGAAGGACCCTGGGGAGCTGAAAGCCCCTTGGCAGAGCCTGGATATGGCCAGGCAGTCCCTGACAGGCCCTCACTCCCTGATACAGGTTTATGCAGCTGCAGGCTCTGGAAGCTGTGCTGGATTTCCCCCAGGGGATAACCAGTCACCATCTCCTCCTGCTGGAGCAAGATGTCATTCATGAGGCCACACAGCCTCCAAAGAAACTTTCCTGAGCTTTCAATACAGACACAGGTGACTGTCACTGCCAGAACAGAGCCTAACCCTCAGAATGAAAAATCTTCATGGCTCTCAGGTTTGAAAAATGGAAGCAGCGTGTTGGCTCCGATTGCCCTGCAGCAGCTCCCAGAAATCCCAACGCACGCGGTGTTCCAGCAGAGTGATGCCAGCCTCACTCCAGCCTGCAAGTGGAATAAATCCTTATTTACCCCCCTGCAAGGAGAAAACTGAGCCAGGGCTGTGCTCAGCTCCATGGGGTGCAGGGAGGGGCTTCCCTGGGCACTCTGGTGAGAGACTCTTGCTCTTATTCCAGTGCACAGCTCTGGCCCAAGGACAGCCCTTCCCATGGGAAGAGAGTGGCTGGGAATGTATTGGCTGTGCAGAGATGTGGCAGGGAAGGAGGGAGAGGTCACACACACATCCCCTGGCCTCTCCCACCTCCCCTCCCTCCCACACTTGGCAGTGAAAGACAAATAAAAGATGAGCCCAAGAGGACCATAGGCTAAATTGTAATTGGAGCAATATGGGCCGATGATAAAGTTCTGTGCCAACCCACATTAACTGGCAGCATCTGCTGGAATTATTGGAGATGCCTCATGGCCTATTAAGACTGCTGGGATTTTCCTGGAGGACAAGCCAGGGAGGCTCAGCAGTGCTGGAGAGCTGGGAGGGCTCGGATGGAGCCAGTCTGAGGCTGCTGCAGTGTTGAAATCTCCTCCAGGCCCTTGGCAGAGGTTTTGGGGGATGCTCTCAAGAAAGTCACCTCCTGTTGCCAGCCAAGGGGCTCATTCCTGTTTCTGTGGTCACCCCACATACCCTCCTAAGTGACACCACATCCTCCTTCTGCTCCAGGATGATGGGGACAGGGCAGGATTTACTCCAGGCAGTTCTTTTTGCTGGATTTCAGGTACTACCCTGATTCAACCTGCACAGCTGGCCCTTTGCTGCCCCAAAGCCCCCAGCAGCACCCAGGGAGGGGGTTCTGCCCCTCTGCTCTGCTCAGGTGAGACCCCACCTGCAGTGCTGCGTCCAGCTCTGGGGCCTCCAGCATAAGAAGGATGGGGAGCTGTTGGAGTGAGTCCAGAGGAGGCCATGGAGATGCTCCCAAAGGAGCCCCTCTGCTCTGAAGCCAGGCTGGGAGAGCTGGGGGTGTTCACCTGGAGAAGGGAAGGTTTCAGGGACACCTTAGAGGCCCTGCCAGTGCCTAAAGGGGCTCCAGAAGAGCTGGAAAGGGACTTTGGACAAGGGATGGAGGGACAGGATACAGGGAATGGCTTCCCACTGCCAGTGGGCAGGGTTAGATGGGCTATGGGGAAGGAATCCTTCCCTGTGAGGGTGCTGAGGCCCTGGCACAGGGTGCCCAGAGCAGCTGTGGCTGCCCCATCCCTGGCAGTGTCCAAGGCCAGGCTGGACAGGGCTTGGAGCAAACTGGGACAGTGGGAGCTTGGATGAGCTTCAAGGTCCCTTCTCAACCAAACCATCCTAGGATTATTATACTGTATTATTCTATACTATATTACACTGCATCTAAACTGAATGTGCACAAGCACCCGACTCAACTCCACTGCCCAGAATTTCGTGACTGTCACCCAACAGTCCCGACACACACACACACACACACACACAGCCCTGACAGGCCAAGGAAACAAAACACCATCACTGGGGGTGAACAATCTCCATACTGCATTCTACTTGGCACAACACAGGAGCAGTGAATGAGATAAGAATTGTTTTGATCATTCTTTTCTTCTCTCACTGCTGCTCTCAGGTTCAGAGAATGCGAATCCCGCACTGGACCGGCCACCACTGCCCGGGACTCCTGGCTGCTGGCAGAGGTGGCCAGTGCTCCATCCCCGGGCACAGGGGGCCTCCTGAGGAGCAGAAACAGCCATGGATAGACACACCTCTGCTCCTGCACCCAGGTGTGGCTGCTGCCACTGCACACAGGTGCAGCTCCTCTGCAGGAGCGCCAAATGCAGGGAGGGAATAAATAGGGTTGGGAGAGCTGGGCAAGAGAGCTGGAGAGGGACTTTGGACAAGAGGGAATGGCTGAGGTGAGATTTTGGGAAGAGATTCTTGGCTGTGAGGGTGGGGAGGCCCTGGCACAGGTTGCCCAGAGAAGCTGCTCCATCCCTGATGGTGTTCCAGGTCAACTTGGAAAGGGCTTGGAGCAACCTGGGATAGTGGGAGGTGTTCCTGCCTGTAGTGTGGGGTGGGAATGGGTGAGCTTTAAGCTTACTTCCAGCCCAAACCATCCTGGAATTCTGGTTCTGTGCTGAGCTTTCAGTGAGCCAAACCAATCCAGATGAATCTGGCAGTGCGTGGAGATTTGTCCCTGTGGCTCTCCACAACCTGGTGGATGGGAAACCTCGCACTGCTCAGGCCAGGAGCCTGAACATCCTCCCTCCAGCCTCCTGGCTCCCCACAGAACTCAAACAAACATCCTTCTCCTTTCCAGGAGCTGCTCCCTGGGTGAGCTCAGTGCTGGCTCCATGGCAGGGTGTGCACAGCTGTTCTGCCAGCAGATCTCCTGGGATGCTCTGCAGCTCCACACTCCTCCCTCTCCCAGCAAGGCTGCCTGTGAGATGCTGCTCCTGTTTGAGCAGATGCTGGCACCGATAGCCCTGACAAGCAGCAATTATTGCACTGACAAAATAAAAGTTTTGAGTTGTTTTGCAAATATTTTTGAAGCCCTGATACAGCAGCAGAAGTAGGCGTAATTACACATAAAAGTGTATCTCCTTTAATTATCTACTCAGGTGAACCATAATTTGAGAGGAAATGCTTTAAATCTGTTCATTTCTAATAATAAAAAATGAGGTGGGAGAGTGTTATTTTAATGTAATTAAGAGCAGACATGGCTGGATGGATGGCTGAGAGAGCAGGATCTGTGCTGTGCTCTGGGGACCTTGGGCTCTGTCCCCTCCCCTGCCACCACACAAGCCCTGTCTCTGTGCTGGACAGTCCATTAACACCAGAGTGGAATTAAGTGTTCACACGTGGTGATAACAGTGTTTTGTGTCAATACTGAGTAGTTTTGTCACCAGCCTTCCTGAGCTCAGCTTTGCCACGCCCTGCCCTGTAAAACCTGGGACTATTGGGGGACAGCCTGAGACTGATCTGCTCTCGCAGGGCACTCTCCAGCCATGCCAGGAGAACCTCTGGAGGCCAATGTGGGTTTAGAGTTGTCCTGGAGAAGGAAAATATGGAATGGTTTGGGCTGGAAGGGGCCTCAGAGCTCATCCAGTCCCACCCCCTGCCATGGGCAGGGGCACCTTCCACTATCCCCAGCTTGCTCCAAGCCCTGCCCAGACAATCTGGGCACCTCCAGCACTTGGGCACCTCTTGCTGAGGACCCAGCTGCCCACACCAGTGGAGGCACCTCCAGGTTGAGCCCTGCATTAAAACTGGTTCCAAGCCTCCAGCTCCTGCCAAGCATTAGCTGTAACTCTGATTTCCCCTCTTCCCTCCCTGAACTGCTGTCAGGAGAGGCACCTTAAAGTAAGTTATTTCCATCCAGTCTGCAGCTTTCCAAGAGAAGACCGAGTGTTGAACTTCATTTCTCTTCTAATGGCTCCTCTGAGCCCCAGATAAGATCAAAGCCTAGCTGCTTTGGGTGCGTGCTCCACACATGTGGCACCTCTCCTGTGGATCTGGTGAGAGGGATGGGTGATCCATCTGCTGGGGAGGGAAGCTCAGGCACCAGGGCATGAGGTGACTTTTCCAGGAGTCTGCAGGCAGCCCATCCCAGGGTGCTGCAGGTGTTTGTGTGAAGTACACAGCTCCCTGCCTTGGCCTCTCCCAGGGATGTTCCCAGCCAGTGGAGAGGGAAAACCAGGCTGTTTGTCACTCGCTTTCCCGGGAATGCAGAGCCCTCCCCGCCCGCCTGTGCCGCTCCTGTTATCGTGAATGTCAAGCACTCTGCAAACAGAGGCATTAAATGTCAGATCCTGTCCCTTACAAGCCCTGCTTGTAATTTGAATGCTCAGACATGCTCCGTGCTCACCTCAATCGCCTTCCCTTCTCCTGATAAGTGGCATGCCTGGTGCCACTGCCTTGGGAGGTGAGGCCCCCAAACAGTAATATCTACATCACTCTGGACCTTCATCCCAACGTCTTCATCCTCCCTACCTCATATTTAAAAACCCTTAGGATCAGATTTCCACCTGGCCCTCTCTTTGGGAATGGTAATGGGCATTTTGGGGGATTTTGGATCCCATGACCCTATCTCCCTGTGCTGAGCCCTTCAACAGAGCCAATCTTCCCTTGCAGCTGTGCCCAGGTGCTCCTCTCCTCAGAAGCTCCTGGTTCCAGCTGAGGCAGACCTGGTCCAGGGTCCCTCACCCGGATTTGCCATTGCTCTCCTGTCGGACAGGTGAGGTGAGGCACCCTGCATTCCTCTGGTGTAGTTCAGCAAGGCCAAGTGCAAGGTCCTGCACCTGGATTGGGGCACTCCCAGGCACAAACAGAGGCTGGCTGGGGACAGGATGGAGAGCAGCCCTGAGGAAAAGGGCTCAGGGCTGTTGCTGGACAAGAGGGAAAGGCTTTAAACTGCCAGAGGAAGATTTAGATGGGACATTAGGAAGACATTTTACCCTGAGAGGGTGGTGAGGTCCTGGTACAGATTGCCTGGGGAAGCTGTGGCTGCCCCTGGATCCCTGGCAGTGTCCAAGGCCAGGCTGGACAGGGCTTGGAGCAATCTGGGACAGTGGAAGGTGTCCCTGCCCATGGCAAGGGGTGGAACTGGATGGGCTTCAAGGTCCCTTCTGACCCAAACCATTTTGTAATCTCTCACATCTCATGCTGCAAGCTCTCTTAAGTCTTCTCTCCCCATTTTTCTGTCACTTCTGTGTATCTGCTGTAATTTTGGGTATCAGGCTGGCCCAGCAGCACACTGCTGTGAGTCCTTGGGGTGATACCCACTCCTTCCCTTCCCTACATTACTGCCTTCCCCCTGGTGTGCACCCGGGCACTGAACTGGTCCCTTTCCCACCTGTGGCAGTGGGAACAGCCACGGTGGCTGCCAGCTCCCTGGCTGCTTGTCCTTGATGGAAAAGCTTTCCCCAGGAACAAAGGATGTGCCAGCTCCAAGTCACCCGGAACAGGGAGTGCTCAGCTCTCTTCCCTTTGGAGCCTTTGAGATGGAGTTTCTCATTTGCACTGTGGCATTGACACAGTAAAATAATGCAGAAATTGCACAGAATAAATTAAAGCAAACACTGCATGTGCCGCTGCCCAGAAATTTGGGACTTGCTGCATGGCTAACAAGGTGCATTTTAATAATTACAAATGAACCTGTGGCCAAGAGAGCCTTCACTGAGCACACCTGGAATGAATGCTGATGCTGCTGCTCCCTGCAGAATGCTGATAATCACATTTGCCAGTGCATTAGAGCTGATTTAGGGGTAAGCAATAGCTTCCATCTGAATTTGTTTTACAACCTATTGACTGTAGCAGGTACCTTTTTTTCCCATTGAAATAATTGTGAATATTTTACCGGGCCTTCACGCTGCATTTGTTCTTGGTGTTTGTTTGTTTGTTTTGTGTTTTGGTGGCTTTAAAAAAAATATAATTATTTATTTATTGTGAATTGACAACAATTGTGTTCACCCTCCATCTAATCCAAGGAGCTCATGGTTGTTTCCTCCCCTCTCCATCCTTTGTTGGAATAATTGTTCTTCCCACAGTGCTACTGCATGGTTTGTAAGCTTATTTCAGGCTCAGCCGTGGGGATTAGTGATAACACTGCCTGTTGTAGGAAGGTTCATATTATTTAAAATTGGAACTAGAACAAAGGCAAGTCAATCCCAGTTCCTTGCTGCCATTTACTGGCTGAAACTGTATTTACTGATGCTGTCCAGGAAGTGCCAGGTAGGAGCTGAGCCTCTGCCTGGGTGCAGGCTGGGGAAGGAGGTGAATCTGGCTGGGCAGGCTGAGTTCAGCCCCAGAGCCTGGCCAGGAGCAGGGAATGGCTCATCCTTGGGTGCCCCTACCCCGAGGGTTGGTGTGAGTGTCTCCTTGAGCACTGCCCTTGGCCTGGAGATCTCCAAGCTGCTGCTGCAGCAGGGATGGGATGTGGTGTTGGGGTGGGAATGCTCAGGTTTTAATTTTGTCCCAGTGTACAGCAGGGTCTTGGGGACATTCCAGTAGGTCCACACCGGCAGCAGGGACTGGGGCAGGGGCTGCTCCCAGCTCTGGTGGTCAGGTGGCTTCACACACACAGCGCTGGGCTGTGGCTGGGCTTTGGCCAAGTGACAGCAAAGAGCTCGAGCTGGCAGCTCCTTCCCTCTCTGCATGGCCAGCAGTGTGAGACCAGATCTCCAGCAGACAGCACAGATCATCCATCCATCCATCCATCCATCCATCCATCCATCCATCCATCCATCCATCCATCCATCCATCCATCCATCCATCCATCCATCCATCCATCCATCCATCCATCCATCCACCCCATTTCTGTGTGTATCTGCTTTAAGCTACGTTTAAGCTGGAATGCTGCCTCAGCTGGAGTTGGTGTCTCAAGCACCACGCACCTCTTGTGGAGGTTCTCCTGGGCTGGTGAGAGCAGAGGAGCTTGTGGCAGGGTGGAGAAAGCTGAGAGTGCAAGGGGGTCCCAGTGCTGGCACCATTGGGATTCTGCAGGCCTCTGCCACTGGCAATTCATGCCTTGGCTCTCGGGGATTCCAGGGATGAAGGAAAGGCGTTGCTGCCCTCTCCTTCCATGGAGCTTTTGCAGCCACTGAGGTTCAGTAGAACATTCTGAGCTGGAAGGGACCCACAGAGATCATCAATCCAGCTCCTGGCCCTGCACAGACACCCCAACAATCCCACCCTGTGCATCCCTGAGAGCCTTGTCCAAATGCTGCTGGAGCTCTGGCAGCCTTGGGGCAGTGCCCAGCACCCTGTGGAAGAAGAACATTTCCCTGATCTCCAAGCTAAACCTCCCTCCTCCCACAGTGATAGGACCCAAGGGAACGGCTGGAGGGATTTACTGCAATATTTTTGTCCGCAACATTGAACTCCCTGATCAACCCTACCCCATCCCTGACCCCAAACCCCTGCACTGGTAAACCCTAAAGGGAATGCTGGCTTTCCTTCAGGCTGGGCGTGCTGGTGTGACCTGCCCTGGGCACTCCTTGAGCCTCCCATGCATCCCCCTGCCCTGCTTCCCCAGCGGAGGGGAGCGCGTGGGGTGTGGGAGTGCACGGGGGGCGGTGAGAAACCCCAGACACACAAAAGCTGGAGGAACCACCAGCAGCTGTAACCCTGGCAACTGTGTCTCAGCATTTGAATGTAATTATACCTCGAACGTGATAAACACTCCCAAGGACTCCTTATGTGGAGATCATACTAAACAAGTCTTTGAAATTACCCTCATCAAATATTGATAGAGGGAGAGTTTTAAAAACAAAAAATAAAAAAGGGGAAAGGGAGAGAGGGAGAAAAGGCAAATTCTTGCTCTTGCCCACGGGTTAATGAGGATCTGTTGGTTTATCACCACGGTGCAAACCCCGCCGAGAGCTCCAGAGCGCTGCAAAGTTAAAAGTGGGGGCGGGAGGAGAAGAGAAATAAAACCATCAGGTGAGGCAGCTCTATTGACTGGCATTTTGTTTTATGTTTGGCACACAGGAAAGCCATCCCAATGAACACCATTTATCTTGCCCAGCCCTGGCAGACAGGGTTTAATTGCTCAGGAGCAGGAGTGGGCGGTGGAGAAGGGGTGTTTCTGAGGTCCCTCAGCATGGAGGGCTGTGCTGGGCACTGAGCACGGGCATCTCCTCCCACCTGCAGGGCTGGAGACAGCAGGCAGAGTGTTTTCCATCAGGAGGGCAGGTGGAAGTCCCAGGTGGTTTCCAGCAGCTGTGGATCAGGTGTGTAGAAACATCCCTGGAAGTGTTGGCCCAGTGTGGGACGCTCCTTGCTGGTGCTCACGTCCTACCAGCTCTGTCCTTGGAAAAAATCTACCAGGGGCCTTCCCTGGCTCTGGTGCTCTGCAAAGGGAGGAGCTGGGCTGCAATTGTCCCCTCTGCTCAAGCCAGGTAGGGGCAAGAGATGCACTAAAAAATGGAGCTGGGATGGGCTTCTGTGCTCAGCAGATGTCCTGTGCAATGCTTGGAGGAGGTTTGGTGAGCAGAGCAGCTTCTTGTCTTTGAGTGATCTCCCAGCAATGTGTGGGGCTGGGGAGAACAGGGGTGAAGAAGCAGCAGTGCTGCCCAGAGAAAGGGAGCAGCTCAAACTTTGTGGAGCAGAGGCTCTGGAGGTGTGGAGGAGGAGGAGGAGAGATAAACAGCTCTTCATCTGGGCTCTGCAGGCAAGGAATGTCAAGGGGAAGGAAGCTGCAGGAGGCCAATTTTGTGAATTGCTGGTTGTGAGGTACTTGGTGACTTTTTGAGTTAGCTTTTAACAGGGAGAAGAGGCAAACAGGGGGCCCTGGCTGCAGTTTGGTTGTTGTGAGTGTTGGTTGATTTGCCAGAACCAAATCTCACCTGGAGTCAGGGAGACCTGGAAGCAAAGGTGTGGCTTTCCCTGTGTGCTGGGCGTGGGGATGGTGGTGGTACTGATGTGCTTTCACCTGACTGAAGGTTTTATCACTTGGGAGAGGTTTGAGGAGCAAACCTGACCTCCAGAAATAGAGGCAGCTGTTGACATCCCCATGGGATGGATCTTTGTGGGAACAGTGGCCGGTGCTGTGGCCAGGGGACAAAGAGCATTTTAACAGGAATGAGGGAGGCATGATGGGATCTCCAGCTTGGTGGAGAGGCATACACCCCTGGTGGAAAACCTCCTTTCCCCACTGAGCATCTCTGTTCCTGGCAGACCTGCGCCTAAAACAGTCTCTCAGCACTCTCTGAAAGGACCTGGAAACATCTCCTGAGCAAGAAAACTCCAACTTTCATCTCCAGCCACCCAGATCTGCAAAGTCAGGCTGATGCCAAGAGATGTGCCAGGATAGGTGCCAGCCTGTGACCGAGCACATTGTTGAGATCCACCCAATGTGTCCCCAGCCCCGTGCCAGGGCCAGCTTGCTCCTTGTGCTGGGAACAGTGGGCATGGCTGTGACACACAGACACAGAGCTCTCTCAAGCACTGCCAGCTGCTTTATGGGCTGCTTGGAAACAGTTGGAAAGCCCTGTAATACCAGTGCTCAGTATTAGTTACTGCTGATGCAGCTGGGAGAGGAAATAAGGGGAATTGCAGCTCTGAAAGATGTTCTGGGCATCCCTGGCCCAACATCAAGGGTGGGATTGGGGAGCACAAGGCAGCTGTGGCTCAGCAGTGGGAAGCAGAAGGTCTGCTGGGCTCCATGCTGGGGGTGATTGTGAGCAGCGTGGAGCATGTTGGAGGGAAAGAAGAGCTAGGATTCCAGGTCGTGATCTGAAATGTATTTCACAAGTGAGTCAAAGAAAGCTGCACTAACCCCATGGCTGCTCTGCCTCCTGCTGAGCTGCTGGCTGGGGCTGTTTCCCACCCAAGGACGGATTGGGGTGGATCCTCTCCAGTGTGTGCTGGTTAGCTGGAACAGGGGTCTGGACAACATGTTGGATCTGAAGCCTTTGAGGGAGGATCCAGATGGTGTCCGCATCCCATGTTTATCAGGCTAAAAACAAAAACTTTAGAAAAAAAATCTCAGTCTTCCTTTCCCACTGAAAATTCCCTTCGGAAGGGATGAAGGTGGTTTTGTTCCTGCACAGCCCCGGGAGATGCTCCTGCCGTCAGCAGAAGGTGCCAAGGGCGGTGCAGATGCTTTGAGGGGGAGCTGTGAGAGGTGCGATGGGAGGGCAGATGTGGTCACACATCACCCGCGGTGTGTGCAGGGAGGAAATATCAGCTGAGGGCAAAAGAGACGCTCTGACCTTTTGGAAGAGCTGTCTGTGCGAGGTGGCTGGGATGCAGTGAGCCATTTAACAGAGCAGCTGAATCCCTGGGCTGAGCCACGCAAGGACTACCCCAGCAGAGGAGCTGCTGCTCCCAAAAAGGCTCCCAGGGCTCATGCTCAGATGGTTCCTTTAAAGGTTAATTCTCACCGGCAGCATCTGGAAGAAAACTGGGAGTACTCAGAGGGAGCTCAACCCACTCCAGAGGGCCTTCACGTTTGTGGTTCTTTTTGTCTTTGGTTTTTAAATGTTAAAATCTGCTCCTATTCACGTCTCAAGTTAAAAACAGAGAGGAAGCAAGCGCAGAGAAAGCCGGCCCTCCCAGCTCGGCTCCCGGCGCAGCGGCACAAAGACGCAGCCGTGCGGTGGGCTGCGCTTCCCCCTGCTCCGAGGTGGCAGAATAAAGAGCTCCTGCAGTCACCTTTCTTTCCAAGAGTCGCATTGTTAAACCCTTCCGTGGGGAAATCCAGGCACTGTAATTGCTCCGGTCTGCCTCTGCCCGCTGAGCCGCCTGAATTAAGTGGGTGTTCTGGCATCCCGAGCCGAGCCTTGTGGGAAGTGACCTTCGCCTTCCGCCGCTGCTCCCTGCAACCTGCCGCTAATTAGGATGGAGAGAGCGCTCCTTTGTTTCCAAACAGTGGTTTACCTCTGTCCCGGCGTTCTGCCGGGAGCTGCCCGGTGCGGCTCGGTGCATAATGAGCGCACGGCCGGCTCCGAGCGCGCCCCCGGCCCGCTCACCGCGCAGCCCCGCATTGAACGGCGTCCCCATTAACATCTCAAACGACGCTTTGTCTAAAAAACAAAAAAAGAAAAAGAAAAATAACCCCCGCCATTTCCATGGCGCCTTTCATCCAGTATTTGCAAACTTGGGAGCGGCATCAGCGCCCGCGGTGTCACACGAGGGTCGTCGCTGGAGCCTGCGGAGATGTGCCGCGTTTGGAGAGGTGTCAGGGGTCCGCACAAAGAATCACAGGGTGGTTTGGGCTGGAAGGAGCTGAGAGATCATCCTGTTCCAGCCCCCGAGCCGTGGGCAGGGACGCCTCCCACTAGGCTTGGGCTTTGCCTGCTCTTGGGACAATTTTCGCGGGTCTGTAATGGTCTGAGAACTGCCTCGGCTCCAGGCACTGCTAAAAGGGGAAAGAGGAATTTCTGCCTTTTGGAAAGACACTTATTTGCAACCTAATACAACAAGGACAAAGATGATGAAGTTTTCAATGGTAAAACTCAGCAGCTCCCCTGCAGTAGAAACTGTAATATGGGACACTTAGAGGGTTTAAGGGAAATTTACTCAGAAAGAGGATTAGCTAAAATATGTTGAAGTTCTGTGTGAACACCCCCACTGAAATGTAATCCGGTTTATCAGCATTTGTGTTGGAAATGAGCTTGGTAAACCCAATTAATGTCACTTCAGTTCTGAGTGAGAACAGTCTGCAGGGATTTCCTAACTTTAAAGCAATGTGCTTTAAATTCCCACCTTTAACTTTACCCAGTGCTCCCCTTGAGCAGTTTGCCACATCTGCTGACAAGGGGACAAGGAACCAAACAGATTTATAGGCATGTGTGAAAAACCTCTGCCCACGCTCTAGAAATACTCAGACCCCAGTTCTCCTGAGACATCTTGGATCAAGGGGATCCAACCCAAAACCCATTGGCTTGGGTGAGCAGCGGAGATGTGTGTGCACTCAGCTCAGCTCCCAGGAGGCCGCTGATGCTGTCAAAAAGCCACCTTCAAGCAGGGTCTGCTGCTGCTGCAGATCCCACCGATCCCGTGGCAGGCTCCTGCTCACCCTCAGACACCTGTGGAACCTGCTGGGCAGAGATAACTGAACTGAGCAGGGCAGGTGTTGCTCTAGGACTGGCCAGGGGCTGAGAGCATCCTTTGGTGGCAGGACCTGACCCCTCTGGGACACTTGTGTGGCAGGAGCAATGTCCCTACAGCAGAAGAGATGGGAAGAGCTGGGATGTGCCAGGCAGTGAGCAGGCGCAGAGACAGAGAGATCCACCCTGCAGGGCCTTGGGGTGAAAAATCCACATCAGCTCAGCCTCACCCCATCCTGCCCAGGTTCAGGGATGGGGTCCTGCAGGCCTGGCTGGCTGCTGGGGGGCAGAGCAGCTGCTCTGCATGGAACAGGATCTGCACAGAGCAGGATGCAGATCCCATCTGGCTCTGGCTGTGCAGGACCAGACCTCAGCCACCCCTTGGGCAGCCCCAGCTGAGTCCCCTCCTGGCTGTTCCAGGTTCCCTCAGTCGTACCAGGGAGCCAGGGCCATGCCTCGTCCTCCATGGCTGCTCCCTGAGGATCACCTGGTGTGTGCTTCCTAGGAATTGCCACCCAGCATGGGAAGTGCTTGGCAGGGCAGGGCTCAGGCTGCCCTCCTGCCATGTCCTTCTCTCCTCGCCAGCTCTCCCTGTGTCCTCAGTGCTGCTCAGAGATGTCGGAGCTTGGATGGTAGCGCTGAGTTGGCAACTTTTAATATTGCTGAAACATAATCAGCTTTTGCTTCTACAGCAATTAGCATGTTATTACCCATAATGTTTTGCATGGCAATTTTGTTGTAAACATTTGTACTAATTCACCATAACCTAATTATTTTTATGACACATAATTATGAAATATTTTTGGAGGAGGAATGGCTTAATTTTCTATTTATACCATTATTTCCTGGAAGTGTCAGTTATTTTTACATCAGGAAACAGCGTCTCCCCCCTTCCCCAATTAGCCCTTTCTATTTACTGCCTCAGCTTGCCTGTAGAGGCAGTTGCTGGGACCACATTCTCCTGGAGCTGTGTGATGGATTCTAGGAGAGCCTAATTGAGCTGTAATTTGTGGGAGCGGGATATGCAAGTGGAGGAAGGTAACAAGTGGTTTTCTTTGCTGCTTGGTGTGTGGATGTGATGATTCCCAGCTACAGCATCTGCCAGAATGACCCTTTCCAAAGTGTTTAAGGAAAGAGTGACGTGAAGGTGAAGCTGTTGCCTTAGGACCACGTTTTTCAGGAATGCCAGTGCAGGCAGGACCTCTTGAGGGAGATGCTCTTGAGGTTCACAGAACCATGGAATAGGCTGAGCTGGAAGGGACCCACAAGGATCAGAGTGCAACCCCTGGCCCTGCCCAGGACACCAGAACAATCCCATCCTGGGCATCCCTGAGAGCATTGTCCAAACTCTCCTGGAGCTCTGGCAGCCTCGGGGCTGTGCCCATTCCCTGGGGAGCCTGTTCCAGCACCCTCTGGGGGAAGAATCTTTTCCTGATATCCAACCTGAACCCTCCCTGGCACAGCTTTGGACATCAGTGACCTACTGCTCAGATCTTGCCATCCATGGACCAGAACAACTGAGATGCTCCCCAGCCTGCTCTGCCTTCTGCCCGCTGTGATTGTGCCCGTGTGGTGAGCAAGGGCTTGGGGGGTACCAGATGTGGTGGGGATGCCTGGAGGGCCAGGAGAAACATCTGGGCTGTGCTTCAGGCTCCAGGGAAACATCCCAGGCCTGAGCTGGAGAGGGAAACACAACACGAATGTCTGGATGAGCCCAGCCTTTGGGAACACTGCAGGATGATGGGAGAGGGGGAGCTGGGTCCCTGCAGCCAACATTTAGTGGCAAGAGGCCTTCCTTAATCACATTCACGGAGGCACTGTGTAGAAAATTCTGAATTCAGGCTTCTCCTAACAAGTATGAAACTTGGCAGGCTGAAAGGCTTGTATATCTTGTCTGATCTCCAGTCTGGAGAGGTCTCAAAACGGAGCCATGTGTAGTGCATTGACATCTTAAAAGAATTTCTTAAAAAAAAAAAAAAAAGGCATTTCTAGATGACTGTATGTCATATAAATGAGATTTATTTCAATGCCTGTCATGATAGTTGAGGCAGTAACAAATCCAGTAATTGCTGGTGCTCTGGTCGTGTATGCTCTGAATGTTTAACTCAGAGATACATTTTTGCAGCAAGTCTCAGGTTATTGAGTCAATCCCTTTCCCATTTTCCCTGTCTCCTGGCTGGTGAAGGTGGAGCTGCACGCCGTGTTAGGCACGTTGGGCAGGGGGAGTGTTGCACACAGGCTGCTGTCTCAGAACCTGCCCGTAATTACCTGTTAATTGTGTGTAACTGATGGGGACCGTGGAAATTGGGTTAAGAAAAGCTCGCTGGCATTTTAAAATCCTTCTCAGCGCTGGGTATTAGTGCACAGTCACACTTCAGGAAAAGCTTCGAGTAATCAGAGGTGCGGAGCTGAAATGATACAGTGGAATTTGGGACTGCGAGACCTGGGAACTGAAGGGGGTGGTTATGTGAGGAATTTTAGCAGCTCTTTGCCCTCCCTAGACAGACTCCCTCAAAAGTGACTTGTCCAACAGCCCTTCTTAAACGAGGGGGCTTTGTTCTTTGGTTATTCACTGCCTGTGAGAAAAGAGAAGGTGACTTGCCAAGATCTTTCATCTCCAAACCCCAGTGTTATCCTTGATCTTTCCACAGAAGTAATGAACTGAGATAGTGTAAAGACTGTCTCATGAAACGTCTTGAAAATGAAGTGAACTCTGCTCTGGGTTATGATCCAGCTGATATTGCCAGATCCTTAGCAGAACTTGAATTTTTTGTGCCCAGCTGTCACTGTGACTTTTTTTTTTCAGGGATTATGCATCAACAAGGTTGTTCTGGGCATCAACAACAGTTAAAAATGTGTCATAACTTGATATGGTGTTTGATGTCTATCAGCTGAACTCCCTTAAAGGCACCACCTTTAGGCATCCTGGGCAGGGATTTTGGGGTTGAGTCAAGGATATCTAGAAGGTCCCAAGGGACACTGATAATGCAGGGAGGTCACTTTTGCATGGGATGACATTTTTGCAGGGGACCTGTGAGAGGAGAGCACGACAAATGCAGCTGCAGTGGATGGAAATGGGTAATTTAAAATTTATATTAATACTCTGGGAAACTGTGTCCTGGGTGGGAGCAAGCAGAGGACATTTCTGTATTTTCAAGGTATCTGGTAAAGCTCAGACGGGTCTAATCTAATGCTGTGGAGGTCAGGAAATTGGAAGTAGGGGCTCATTGCAGTGGAGAAGTTTCCCAGCTTGTGACTGGAAATAACACAGTAAAGAGTCTCTGATATACTCCAGGAAATATCTGTTGGGTCATGACACTGCTTTGTTTTTTGCAGGAACAGGTGAAATAAAAGCAATAAAAGGAGGCAAAGACAAAGGACACCTCTTCTGTGTCAGGAATCTTATGAGAAATCCATCCCTTATCGCTGCCTGAGGTGTTATGAAGACTGAGTTAAATGTGTGTATGACCACATGAGCCAGATCATATTTGTGAGAGTAGACAGATTGATATCATCTAATCATAAAAAACACCCCAAAATATTCCACCTGCCTTACTGGAGAGAACATTCACCTCTGCCTCTGTGACCTGCTAAATATCTGTGAAATTAGTCCTTTATTAACATACATTGGTGAGTGCCTTGGCAGAGGTGAGATGGGCAGCCAGGAGATGTTCTGGAAGCATCTGCCTGGGAGTGCTCAGCAAAACACAGGTTTTAAAATGGCTTTTAGTGGTTGTGCAAGTGTCAGAGGGCTTGTCCGTGGTGCATCCAGCTGTGTCAGCCCAGCAGTGAGGGAAACCACGTGCAGAGCTGACAGGTACCTGCTCACCCCAAAGCCCAGTCTGTGTGATCTCACAGCAGCCCTGAGCTGCTTTGGCTTTCCCAGAAATGGGATTTGTAGTGCTGGGATCTGGAGGGAGCCTTGCAGGAACCGACAGATGGGCTTGGAGAGACACAGGGAGGTGGCTGAGGCCTAAGTGTTCCAAATTTATGGTGGCCATAAAAACCTGTGGAAATTATGGATTCTGCTCATTGCTCACGCACACAGTGACAGGTTTTCGAATAAAGCAGTAACTGATAGCCCCTGGGCTGGGAATTGAATTTCTCCTTCCATGATGTCATCATGATGTCATACTTTATTGCCTGTAACTCTAAACCCCATGGCTGTTGTCAGCATGCTGGGTTCACGTGTGTGACATCACATGGGGTTTCAGCTCCGGGCTCTGATGACGGCGCTCTTCTAACCGTGATTTAAAGAGCTTTCCTGTCCTGGTGGAAAAGTTACGGCTTTCCTGGGGCATATCGTGTTCCAGGCCAAATGCTGTCCAGGCTGAGGAGGGAATGTCATTTGAAAAGGTCTTTGGAGGGCAGTGAGTGCAATTCTCAGTGTTGTGTATTTAGAAAAATATGGGTTTTGTGGCCTGGAGGACACTGTCACAGTGGGAATGATTGTTTGGGGATGAAAGGGTGACTGACACATGCAATCCTTGTGTCCTTTGCCTCCTCTCTCCCAAAGGAATATTGAACAGCTCTCCTCTAAGGACAAATAGAAAGGAGAGGAAACATGGACTCATGCATGGCCAGCTGGTTAATGGATCCTCATGTTCTCCTTCAAACACACCTTGTGCTCAGAAGAGGAATTTGTGAATAACCCTCCCCAGGTGATAAGTGGTGCACCCCTTAGTTCTGATGAGATGCATTTTCCTCCTGTTCCAGGAAAGTGTGTTTTGCCTCTTCAAACCCTGGCTCTGGGACCCAGGGAAAGGTGCTCCCAAGGGCAGGAGGAGCACAAGCAGCAAAGCCAGGCCTGGGTGTTGGCTGCTTGGATTTAGGGAATGGTTCAGGTATGGTTACCATGGTGACACACGTGGGTTTTTGGAGGCACCCAGTTTGTGGTGATTGGGATGGGGCTGAGCTTCAATGGGCACAGCTGTGAGCAGCACTGACAGCAATGAGCCATGGAGTGCCCAGGGGCACTGACCAACCACCAAAGGGAGCAGAGGGCACACAGGTGCAGGGCATCAACAGGAGGGGATAAAAGGCTGGGCTAAAGAACAAGAAGAGCCAATGCTTGCAGCCTTCTGAGGTGATGTTATTGTGTATGGGCAGATGCCTGAAGCCTTCTGGTGAGGTAAGGTGTTGCTCTGTATGGGAGAATCCTTAAAGCTTTCTGAAATTGTGTGGTGATACTCTATGTATGGTGGTCATCTCAACTGTAACGTGTGCCGTGACAGGTTTTAACCATGGTGGAGGGAAGGAGGGAGTGTGACAGGGAGCTGTAACCCTGTGTTCCCAATGGCTGTGCTTCACAGGAGAGCTCACCAGACCCTGGTGTGCTCTGCCCACGGCGGAGAGCCCAGAGCATGTGTTTTACCAATATTCCTTTTATGCAATACTTTTCTCTTTTTGTTTTGGAGAGAACAGGCTCCAGGAGCAGATCCCTTGTTCAAGCACACCCTTGTCCTCTCCAGCCCTTTGAATTTGTATCGGTAACCCCACTGTGCTTGTTGTTTTGTAGCGAAAGGTTTATTTTGATGCTTCTGCTATGTCCCATCCTCCCTTCAGCCTCCTCCCCAGCTGGCTGAACTGAGCCTGGATTCCCTGGAACAGAAGGGTAGGCACAGGAGCAAAGTCTGTCTTTCTTTTGCAAAGCTTGTGGCAGCAGATTGCAGCGTTTGCTGTCAGTTCATTAATTACAAGGGCATTAACTTCCGAGGCTAGAAAACACTGGAAACACCAAGGTTGCTGCTAGGATGTTATAAATAACATGTTGGATAGTTTTGAATTGGTAGAGAGCTCAAAAGCTGCTAGGTTTTCCTGGGAATACCTGGAGCTCCTCTGTGATGGGGCTCAGAGTTCCTGGAAGAGCCTGTGCTTAGCTGGCCAGCACAACTTGTCCAGTATGGAAATACAAAGAGTCAGTGTGGGATCCATGGTGTGGGGATCACAGGTTAAGCTTGGTGTAATTCCTGCTGCCAGCTTATAGGAACAGCCCTACAGGAGTAAAGTGATATTATTTTTGGATTGTGTTGGATATGCTGCCCCAGGACACCTTAGGAAGTTGACATCAAAGATGTCACTGATATTCAGAGTCTCTGGTGAGTGTCAGCTATTGCAGAAGGAGAAAACCAAAGCAAAGACATAGCAGTGACACTGATTCTTATTTTTTTTTAGTATTTTAATTTTTTTTATTAAAAGTGCACCCCTGTGGCGCAGCTGGCTACTTGCTCAGTGCAACAGCACCAGAGAGGAAATTCCTTCCCAGCGCTCACAGGTGATCAACTTACACATTGAAGCATGAAGTTTGATTACCCTTGTAACATTTTATTAGCTTGCATAGCTGCAAATGTTATTAATGCTCATAAAATTATCCAGTCCTTTAAAATGTCTGTTCCACTGGTGTGCGTCTCCATGACTTCCTGGGGTAGTGGATTCCAGGAGTGACTGTGCTGGGTCAAGTCATATTTTTCTTTTATTTCTCTTCAATCTGCAGCCCTTTTGTTTCATCAGGTGCCCCCATTTTGCTTTTAAATTATGGGGAGGGCTAATGTGAGGCAGCAAACTGGTTTTGATGGCAAACTTGGCTCTTTTATGGACTTTATTTTTTTTTTAGGGTACTGATATTTTGACGTATACAGTGTTTTAATAAGTAATATGTTTGTGTATATCTGTAGGTGCATGAATATACCTGGAAGTATGTGCAGCTATACATGTACAGATACATAAACATGTGTATTTATTATATGACTTCAATGTTTTTTGGGGTGTCTTGGGTGCCAGTGGTTTGCTGCAGGGATCCCACCCCACTCTCTGTGTCTCTGAGGGATGTTCTGGGAGGCAGAGTAATAACAGGGAAGAAAAATGTGGCTCTGAGCCGTGTGTCAGCAGACTTCAGACACAATGGGGCCCGTGTTTCCAGACAAGCCTTTTTAGCTAATTAGCTGAGTAAAAAATCTATTTCTCTTCTTAAATTCCCTGCCATCCATCCACCTAATAGAGTCAAGCAGCTCCATATTGTGGGGGTTATGCAATAAATCATCTATCTCCAGAATTTATCTCATCGCTCCCAGCCTGGGCTCTCCATCTCTCTGTCCTCAGGAGCTGCCTGGTTGCCCATTCTGGCTGCTCCCTTCTGGCAGTGACAGTAATGGGAAAGTGCTGGAGTTCCTCTCTGGTTCTGGGTGTCCCTTGGCTGTCCCCCAGCAGCTCAGCCATGGCCATGTCCCTGCTTGTCCATGGGATATCCTACAGCAAACTCCCAGACAGCAGAGGCTGCTGTGGCTGTGTGGTCTGGGTGACCTCCTCACCCTGGGCTTTGCAGCCCATGGAGGCTCTGAGCTGCTCTCCAGCATCACCTCTGGAGCCAGGATGGATGAGAGGTGGGACTTGGAGGAAATCAGGAAGAGCTGTCTTGGCTTCAGCATCACACAGGCAGGAGAATACACCCCCAAATTTTGGTTGTGTGGTCAATTGAGTAAGAACCTCTCCTCTGGAAAGACATCTGAGTCTCATGGACCCATATGGCAGCAATTTTCACCTCAGGTCTGGATTTGGACATTGCAACTCCAGCCTGCGGCTGTTGGATTGCAGTGAGCAAGAGCCACTAGCATTGTTTTGGGTAGCAATGCCTGGACTGGAGTCAAGTTGCTTTTTGACCTTCTTCTTAGCAAACTGAATTGACTGAACTCTTTCAGGTTCTCACCTCAAGGCTGGTTTTTCACACCCAAAATTTATTATTGTGGCTATTGTCTGAACTTGCTGTTTCTGACGATACTTTTATTTGGTAGGTGCGAATACAAAAGCCGGACACGGTGTTCCTGCCAGCCCCAGCTAGCGATGTGAAACATGATTCCCTTTGTACTCCACTGGGCAGGGGCTGTGGGTGGCTCAGCCTGGTGCTGGAAGCTCATGTTCAGCCAGGTGTCCACGCTGACCTTCCCTTGCTGAGCCCCTCGTGTCCCACTGGAGTGAGCTGCACTGGCAGGGATGCTGCACGTGGGAGGGCTGGCAGGTCCTTGGGGATGACAGACTCTGGGGTGGATAAAGGGTGAGCTGGTCACTGCTTTGCTGGGCTCTGCTTTTGTTTGCAAGCTCTTGAGATGCTTGAGGAATGTGGAGCTGGCTCCTCTGGCTGGAGGAGCAGCGCTGCCGCATTTTGTTTCATCTGTTTACAGCCTCATGTTGTATGAAGTGGTTGAACCCTCATTAGTTTACCAAGAAAACACATTTCCTACAGCCTGGTGACCTGTCCTTGGCTGGAGTTACTGTGCTGTTATCCTCTGCATTTCCTACAGATGCTCTCAACCATTTTTCAACACATCACTGAAAACCCTTGAATGTGAGCCGAGAGTTGCCATGATCCTTTCCCTGGTTTGTGCATCTTTTTTCTGTCTTGCTTGTTTTAGTAATAGAAATTAAATTGTTGAGCAATGATTTCTGAAACTGTTAAAAAACAGAACAAAACCCCAAGAAAATTCTGGAACAGAATGCTTTTGTTGGCGAGACTGAAGGTTTGTAAATATTTATTCTTCATAAGGAAAAAATATCAGGCTGTTGTGATAGAAAATACCCAGGCAATTCAAATTTAAAGTGACAGCCCCCATGCAGGAATCGGGAGCCTGCAGAAATGTCAATAGGTCAGGCCCAGTTGCTGTGTTGGCATCAAGCTCCTCCACCATCCAAATCCAGGAGAGTGCTTTCCACCCTGTGTTGTTGTTTGGAAAACAGTCACAAGTGTGTTTGTATCTCTGTGCCCCTCTCAGAGGATTATCCTGCCAGCACCCAACCTGTGCTGCAGACAGCTGCCATGCCCAAACCTGCCTTGGGATCATATTTATACTGGATATTCTGGAAAATTTCTTCCCTGAAAGGGTTGTCAGGCATTAGAAAAGGTTGGTCTGGGCAGTGGTGGAATTCCCATTTCTGGAGGGATTTAACAGATAGGTGGATGTGGCCCTTGGGGACATGGATCAGTGCTGGCCTTGGCAGTGCTGGGGGAACAGTCAGACTCAATGGTCTTAAAGGGCTTTTCCAGCCTAAACCATCCTGTGATTCTGTGCTGTTTGGATGCAAGCAGAAGATCTTGAGAACCACCTTCTGAGAGGAAAACCTCTATAGCAACTGCATTCAGAGTGTTCTGTAAGTAGAGTAAGGCACGGAGGAGGTTGTCCTGAGAAGGGCAAAATAAGCATGGATGGGGACATGGGTCATTGGTGGGCCTGGCACTGTTGGGGTAATGATGATCTGAGAGGGCTTTTCCAACCTTAATGACTCAGTGATTCTGACTATCTCCCTCTGCTAAGGTGTGATGTGCAGCCCCACACTCAGCTGTGCTCTCCCTCTTGCTCTTGGCTCTGCTTTGCCATGCTTTGAAGCCAGGTGGAAGAGTGATCCCAAAACACCTTCCCTGGCTCCTGCCAAGGGTCCAAGAATTCAATGGGTTTTGCTGAATGACCAGGTGCTCTCCCTGGTGCAGATGACTGGCATTAAAGGGTAGATTTCCCTAGGGGGCTCTGCCTGGACAGACCCCCTGGAAGCAGCATGAGGCTTCCAGAATACCTTGACTGCCTGAAAAGTCTGCTGGGGACTTGGCTTTCCAGGAGATTTGCTTCCTGCAATGGAAGGAGCCTCCTATTGCACACTGGAGTTTTGCAAAGCCAGGGCTGTAATCTGGAAGTTGTGCTCAGGAAGTTTTTTCCAAAGTAAATGAAATAAATAAATGAAACCACGGGGAAGAAACTGAAGGCGCGACAAGGCCTTTGTTCTGCTTTGTATTCCTGCCTAGGAATGCTCTGCTCAGCTGTGCATTCATCTCTGGTTTACTGTGCAGCCTTGGTGCTCACACACCAAATCCTCAGAGGGGGTGTGTGCACAGGTATTCATGGAGGTCACTGCACCCCGGAGCTGCAGGGCACCAGGCCCTTTTTGTGAGCAATAATTCATGGCTGCTGCGGCGCCTTGATTTCCCTGCCAGAGAGGCATGTGCTGTGCCTGGACAGAGGCAAGGAAAACCGGGAGCTGAACCCAGCAACAGCCCCTGCAACCAGAGCAGCTGGGATGAAACAGCTTCAGCGAGGAGCAGTGACAGCCACGAGGAGCCCAGAGCCTCCTTAACTGTGACCTTGTGATCCTGAGCCAAAGGTCGGGCAGGGGCAGAGCCTTTCAAACATCAGATCCTCTCCAGCAGCTGAGAATTGGGTGTGGGGCTGCTGGAGAGCTCTGCTGCAGCTTTGGGCTGGGGATGTGATGAGCATTAGCAAGCTGCCTTCTTTCCTCTGTGCCTTGCTTCAGGGCTGCAGTGTTTGGCAGGAATTAATGGGTCTGGGCAGGGATGCTGTGGTTGCAGGCTGGGGTCAGGGAGCAGCAGGCCTGGAGCTGACAGGGTGGCTGTGGCAGCTGTTTGACAGTCCTGCCCAACATCCTGCAATTAGAGTTTCACAGAGCACATCCCTGTGCCCCGAGCTGTGATGTTTCCAAATTTCAGGCCCTGCTATTTGGCCCTCTGTGTGTGCTCCATCTCATGGAAATGGACGCCTAATGTAGGTGATTAAGCTGGAGTTTCCATGCTGGTGGGTACACGTTCTACCACAGCCACTCCATCTCTGCTGCTCTGGTGCCTTTGCTCACATCCCTGACTTGCAGGGTTGGGAAGAGCAGGGAATTTTTATCCTCTCCCATGCAGTTAATTAGGAAGCATTCCAGTTTGTGCCGTTTGGTGGGGAGCATATCCAGGCTGTTCAGCAATGCTAGGAGAGAACAGACCCTGCAGGGAAAGCAGGAATTCCTGACACCACTCCCTGATTTGGGATGAGCTCAAATTCACCATACTCTAACCCTTCAGACTCGATTGCAGGCCCTCCTGTGATCGTTGGCACCAGGGAACAGAAAATAAAGAATCATCTGAGAGTGGAGGTGTTGGTCTGTCCTTGGCTGGGCATTGCTGGCTGTGTGTTCCATCAAGGACTCAGGGCCTCCTTTTAGGTGGTTCTGGAGAGCAATTATTCTGTGTTTTCTCACCAGCAGCTGCTGGGGCTTCACAAATGGGAAAGGGAGGTGGTCCCTGCACTTCAGGCTGGGCAGGATAATATGTTTATGCTTGATTGACACTGGGAAAGCATCACTGAGCCCCAGTGGAGGGGTGGCAGCTCATTAGGATTCAGGCTCAGTTGCTCTTCATCCTCTGGAAAATGCAGCACCTGGCAGGATCACTCACCTTGACCCTTGGTGACAGAAGGAGATGGCCACCAGCTCTTGGTCACCAGTGGGGCACGTCACTGGGAGTGACAATCTGGGGGGAAGGAGCACGGGATGGGAAGAGGGGGATGGCACAGGGAGAAGAAACATCTGACTTGGCCGAGCTCAGGGAAAGCTGAAAGAGCAGCTGCTGCTGCATGAATAATTACTGCTGTCCATCCTCTTCTGGACAGGCGGACAAGAGACTCCTGCCCACCACAGCAGTGGGGATGTGCTGCCTGGGGGCCAGGAGCTGTGGACATGGGGTGGTGTGGGGAGGAGCAGCCTGCAAGAAATGGGACAGAAATGCCTGGCTGGGACAGAGCAGTGGGTCACCTAGCCCAGGTCCCTGCCTCCAGCAGCAGCAGTGGGTGCCCTGTAAAGAGAACACACAGGGATGGTCTCTCTTAGCATCCATTCTAGTTGTGCCCAGAATCCCCAGTCACTGGAAGGGGGTATTAGAAAGTATCTCTGTCTTGTCCCTGTAATCTCTTTTTTTGTAATCTTTTTTTTTTTTGTAATCTTTTATTTTTTTTTTTAATCTCCAGTCCATTAATCTGTATAATCCCATTTTGTTCCCAGCTGGCCCCGTGCTTTGATGCTGATTTCTCATTCCCCACATCCCAGCTGAGTTTGGTGTTGTGCCATCACCTCTGTACGAGGGTTCAGGAGCCTCCCTCTCCCACCCTTCCCTGGTGAAGGAGATTGGGAAGGTTGGAAGTGTCGCAGGGTCCATTTCATCATCACCTGCATCTTTGTGACAGGTCACAAACCTCAGCTTCCTCCAGCTCGAGCTGGGATGGCCATAACCTGGCACCTGGAGGGAGCAGCTCAGAGTGGTGCTCTGCCCCATCCCTGTGTGTGGGAACATCTCCTCTCTGCTCCCATCTCTTGGCAAGCTGAAACTCCTTGGCTGAGGCAAGGGCTGAGCTCCTGGAAATGAGAGTTTGTTCTTGCTGACATGACTTGTGGTCTTTGCTCCTGCCTGAATTAAGGGTGACCCCCTGACTGGGTGTCCTGCTCCCACCCAGGACTCAGTGGCTCTTCCAAGCTGGAGCTCCTGGCAGAGGGATGAGAGATGGTGTCTGCTGTTAATCTGTGTTGATAGGTAGGCTCTGAGTGGGTCACTCTCCTCTGGGTAGCCACTTCTTCACAGTCATTGACCTTTATTTGGTTTGCCTTATTTACTCAGGTGGTGAATTAGGTCACATTGAAGTGGCTCCTGCTAAACTGAGCAATGGCCACTTAAATCTGGAGTGACCACGTCCACACAGAGGTTAATGCAGTTTAATCCAATCACTTTAAACATGCCCTTGCTTTTGTGAGGAGGGATTTCCATCAACATCCCTGCTCAGGTCTGTCCCTTGGTGAGGCAGAGGAGGAGCAGGCAGCGCTTGGAGAGGGGAGCTCAGCCCTGCTGCTCCTCTTTGCTCAGAGCAGGAGTCCTGGCTCTTGGCAGGGTGAATCTGTTTGTAGGTTGATTTAGAATTCCAGCTGAAGGAAAATGAGTAATGCTTATTGCTGTCCTTAGACTCCCTTTAGTCTCTGTTTTTACTGCTCTTGACATGCACAGGACAAAAGAACAAGGTTCCCAAGAGGAGCAGAGTTAGCTAATGAAGTAAGAAACTTCCTGATCATTGGCAGGTGCTGGAGGGTTGTGCAAACGCTGTAACTTCATCAGTGTTGGGCTGAGTAACATGAAATTATCAAAACAGGAATGGCAGAACATGCTCCTCTGGGACCTGGAGATGGTCCAGCCACAGCAGCTCTGGCCATGACAATTTGGTACAGCTGAAGCAGAGTTTTTTTCTGGATTGTTCTCTTGCTTGGGATGGCTGGAGCTTCTGTCTAGGGCCACTCCTCTTCTGCACCATCAAGACCTTTGCATTTGGTGGGGAATGTATTAACTACCAGGAAAAAATTAACTCAATCCCAGTGAAAGCAGGACACCAGGGCTCCCTCTGTGCTTCAGTCCTCCCTCCCTGCCATCTCCCAGGGCTTTTGGTGTCTAAAGACTGCAAAGTGTTTGCACACTCCAGCCTGGCTGGATGGAGAGCTGCTCTCTGTGTAGATCCCACCTGAGACCCTTCCTGAGCCTGCAGCAAAGGCTCAGTACCAAACTGTGGACACACCACGTGCTCTTGGTCTCTGAATACCCCCCTGGCAGTAGGACTGCACCCATCATCCTGAAATGGCATCCACCACCCATTCCCACTCCACTGCCCGTGCACTGTTCAAACCCTGTGGCTCCTTTGGAATGCCAGGTAGGAGCAGCAGTGGATTTGCCATGAGATAATCAGCCAGGATCAGCTGGATGCACTGGCCTCTGGCAGCAGCTATCCCAGGGCTTAGCATCACTGGCAGGATCTAATATGAATTAATTTTGCTGGGTGTGGGGAGGATGAGCTGCCCTGCAGAGCTCAGCCTGGGAGGAGGCATTTACACTCTGATTTCATGGAGCCACAGAATGTCCTGAGCAGGAAGGGACCCACAGGGATCATCCAGTCCAGCTCCTGGCCTTGCCCAACAACCCCGCCCTGGGTCTGAGAGTGTTGTCCCAGCTCTCCTGGAGCTCTGGCAGCCTTGGGGCTGTGCCCATTCCCTGGGGAGCTTGGGCAGTGCTCAGTTTTTCCCTGGGGGAAAAACCTTTTCCTGATATCCAACCTAACACCCTCTGACACAGCTCCAGCCATTCCCGGGGTCCCATCCCTGGTCAGCTGAGGGAAGGGAAGCTGCAAGGTTGATGTTGTCCCTTCCATCCAGCTTGGGCACCCTGAGCCCAGCTGGGACACATGCTCTGGTCTGGCCCTGGGGAAGGCTTGGGCTGCCAAGAGCTGCTCTGGGTGGCCCTGACAACTTTTATCCTTGAAGTTGATAACTTTGAGTGTCTCCCCTCTGAGGAAGGGTGATTTTAACCCCTGTAGTCTATGAGAGGAAGGGGAGGGAAACTGGAGTTGTTGTGTGGTGGCTGGGATCAGCAGGAAGTCACAGCTACCCCCCAGACCTGTAATACACAAACTCCCCTCCAACTGAGCGCTTAATGTGCAAGGAAAGAGGTGACTGATAACAGAGATTACCCTAATGAATAAACAAATGTTTTAAAAGACCCGACTCCTCATGCAATGCGTTATTTTTAACTTAGTGGCAATTTGCACGCGAGTCAATTTGCATACATCAAATACATCTCCCCTTCTGCACCGAGCTCCCCCTCCCCTTCAGTACAGCATCTCATTATGGGGCTGCTGGGACTGGAGAGCTGGTGGCTCTGGAGGGGATATTAATTTGCCCAGTGCTTGCTGTGTAGGTTTTTATCACTTGCTGCACATTGGACCTGCTGTCTTTGAAGTCACCAGTGCCTCCGAGGGCCTTCTGCTTGAGGTGGTTGAAATGGAAAAAGAAAGGAAGGGGAGGGGGAACCACCAGGGGAAGAAAGGAGATTGTTCAGCTGGTGTTAACTTGACGGAAAATGAGCAATGCAGAAACCTCTCCCCTCTGCCAGAGAGCCTGGGCGTTGTGAGCGGGAGTTGTTTGGTTTGCTTCTTGTTGGAGGTGAAATTTGCCATCTTCCTGGGAGCCACAGAGAAGGAGGAATGGGCCAGGGAGAGCCCCATGAGGAAGCCATGGGGTGGAGGCACCGATGGTCTCAGCAGGTCTGTGTTGCTGTGGCTTTGTGGGGGACGTGGAGGTTTGTGTGTGGTAGGACCCCCCTGCCATGGCACGTGGAGATCCCCACAGGGGATTGGGAGGGGGCAGATCTCTGCCTCCAGGAAAGGCTCAGGCTGGATGTTAGGGAAAAGCTCTTCACTGAAAGAGCAGCCAGGCACTGGAACAAGGTCCCCAGGGAGGTGGTGGTGCCACCATTCCCGGAAGCGTTTGAAAAATGAGATGTGGCACTTTGTGATGTGGCTTGGTGGGCAAAGAGGAATTCAGTCAAAAGTTGGACTTGATGGTCTTGTAAGACTTTCCCAACCTGAATGATTCAATGATTCCATGCTATGGGAACTGCTGCCACCCCATGCCTCAGTTTCCCCATGAAACAGAGAGGATTAATGATGCCAACTGCTCTTAGGAGACTTCAGGGCATGCTCAGAGCATGTGGTGATGGAGAACTGGAGGGGGAACTTTTCTCCATGACCTGGGTGGCTGTTTGAGGCGTGTTGTGATGAAAACACACAGGTGTCGTGACATCCCTGTGTCTTTGATAGACAGAAAAGTCACTTTGCTGCCCTAAGATCAGCTCACAGGATTTTGAAATGCTGCTGATGCGGTGGAAAAAGCTTTTGCTGTTGTACAGCAGAGCCCAGGGGGTTTTTCACAGTTCCAAGTACTGACCAGAAACCCTGGAAATGTTTTGAGGAAGGAATGAAAATGAAAATTTCTTTCAATTAGTTCAGCATTTTTCAGGCAGTTCTGGTTGCAATCAAGAACATTGTACTGAGCTTGAGTGTTTCTTTGAAAGAGCTTTAAAAAATCATCCAGGGAAATGAATAAAGGAAGTGACCCAAATCTAATCTAGACTGATAGGCTGCAGAAGACTTATCTTCAGCAAGTAACAAGGTCCCTTCTCTCTTCCCATGTAACAGGAGTCTTAGCCAAAGCTCCTGCAATGTGGCAGTTCAGGAATAAATGTCAGCAGCTCCTCCATGCAAGGAATATTTGGATGTCAGCAGCAAGAGGCAATGTTTCTGATAAACTGATGCAAAAGGGATGCTGGGATCAGAGCTGGGGAGCTCTGACCTCATGCAATTTCCATGCTTTGAGGGTACCCAACCCCTGCAGAGCAAAGGGTCTTGGGCAGGTAATGGGCAGGCCACCCCATTCTCCTTGGGGAAAACCTTCAGGGAATCACTGGTTTGGTCCACACAAGGTTTTGTTAATTAGAGAGGGTGGGGAAATCCATATCCTGCCGCAGCAGCCTTTGTGCTGTGTGGGCAGCAAAGGAGAGCTCCTGCCCTTCTGAGTGTGGGGCAGGGGGGTGACAAAGGTGAGTGAAACATCTCACCTTGAATAGCGAGCATGGCTGGCCAGGAATAACAAACACTTGGTGCAGGAGGATCTGTTCTATTCAAGCTGGACACGGTGAGTCCAGCGCAGCTTACTTCTAAGTCCCTTGGACAAAAGGGAAGTGCCAAACTGAAGGAGAGGTGCCTGTGGAAAGGCTGATCTCTGCCTGGAGCTGTGCGAGGCAGCTGCTCCCAACCTGGGCTGCATTCCTGTGGGGCCTGATGGAGAGGGATGGATGCAGGGTTGGCAGGGTGTGGTCAGGGGTGTTCTTTTGGGTGTGTTGAGATGCAGGGTTGGCAAGATGAGGCCAGAGGTGTCATTTTGGGTATGTTGTGATGGATTCTGGGCCCCTCCCTGTCTCTAGAGCGTCCTGTTGCCTGCCTGGAGGTCTCCACAGAGGGAACCCACCTCTAGCGCCCACAGACCTCGGCGAGCAGCCCGGGCTTGTCCCCCTTGGTTAGAACTAGCTCACCCTGCCTTCCTGAGTGCTGCTTTGCAGAGGGGACATCCCAAAGCGTGTCCCCTGGAGGCCACCCTGCCATACAGGATGTCATAAGAGCTGCCGAGTGAAGCATCCGGCCCCGCTCCCTCCTGGCTGGCCCCGCTGCCGGGATTGTTTCCACGGCAAGAGAACAATACCTCTCCTTCCATCCAAGAAACATTTATTACATGATCCGTTTCAGATGTCTCTTTGGGGAGGAGGGGAAAGCAGAGGAGAAATAGATCTCTTTTTTACGGCAGCACGGCAGGATCCATCCCGTCATGGATTAATTATCCCCGCGCACAGGCGGGCTGGGGGGGGTTCGGAGCAAGAGCCAGGGTTGCCTTCCAAGAGGAGCAGACGTGGATATTTCTAGCCTCCTTTTTCACAAACTAAAAGGGGTAATTAATTAATCTGGGAAGCTTTCACGTTCATTATAATTCCCTCCCTCTCCTCGTTTTGTTTCTCCCCTTCGATTGTATGGAACGTGGGGAAAGGTAAAGAGTTTAGGGGCCTATTATGCTGCTCCTTCCTGAGCCCCTGTCAATCTCCCTGCTTGCTTTCATACCTCTGCCTCCTTTTCTCTCCCTTTAAAGCCCTCAGAGGTCAGAAACATTTCCTGGTTTTCCTTTGCATGCCCTGAAGGAAACGGTCTGGGCTGGATTATCTGCCGGTATAAACCAGCACTGATGCACAGGCTCTGTCAGCAGAGTATTCCACACTTCTGGAAGCTCCTTCCATCCATCTCATGGGACAGGGAGGAGAAACATCCCTTGGGCCTGCTCCTCCTCATCTGGGGAGGAAGGCACAGGATTAATGCTGGCAATACAAGCACTACCTGGGTAAAGACAGAGGCTCCAAAGCCCAGGAGGTAAATGCTGTTACGGTGCCATTTCCCCGTCCTTTCCCGTTTTTTATTTCTACCCAGCCAAGCTGCAACTCGAGCAAGAAGCATAAATTCTGCTGTCCCTGGACTCCATCTCTCACGGAGCTAAAGAGATATAAAGGATGTAGCCAGAGTGAGCCAGTCCATTATGGAGTGTTCGGGAGAGGCTGAGGCAGAGATGGAGCCAGGGATTAGAGGACATCCAGGAGCAATTGCAGCCCCTTTGAACTAAGCATGACTTCTCCAAGGCACCTAACAAAAACTAACTTCCCAGGGATGGAGAATTGGAAAAATCTCATTTCAGGCTGTAAATCCCAATTATTTTAGCTCTGTGAGGCCAGAGATGGGCTGGTGGGGGGCATTTTCGCATCCCCCAGGAGGTGAGGAGCCCTTAGCTGAAGGTCTGGGTTGCTTGGTGGAGGAATGGTTCTGTTCCGTGCCTGGCTGACAACACAGCTTTCTGTAGGAAAAACTTTTGGGCAGCTCAGCCTAGAGAAACTCTGTGGTATTTGCAGCAAGGTTCCTGGTGCTTTGTCTCCCCTCAAGGCAAGGAAGGAACATGGATTTGCATCCAAAAGTGAGCCCTGGCCATGGAGCTCTGAATGGAAACCCCAAAGCATCACCTCATCTTTCCCCTTACCCAGTGCTGTGAACATTTGATGTGGCTGGTATGAAGGTAAAAAAACCCAGTGCAACCCCAAAAAAATGCCCTTCCAGAGGTACCACCACCTGCTGCCCTTTTTTGGTTTTTCTGGGTGCAAAAAGCGTCCCAGTGGTAAGGGAAGGAATTCCCGGTGTCTCTGAAAGCCTGTTTGATTCTCTTTGTCTGCCTGCCTGGTGTACTCATGTGTCATTTGCTGCTCTTGGCAGTGAGTGGGAGTTTGTGGAATGAGAATATGAAATTCCTCCCTCTTCCACAGTGGTACACAGCTTAGAAGGATGGGCTGTCCTGGCTGCGTCCCTCTGAGTGGCAGAATAAATAATTGGGATATGGAGAGCTGCTGTCCAACTCAATGTTGTGTTCAAAGGCTCCTGGTTGACTGGAGAGCAGGAGAGGCTGTTCCAGTAATGGGTTGTCTGTTGTTCCTCTGCCCAAAACCAGGTTTAATGAAGCATTTGTTCTTTTACTGCCCTCTCCTTAACTGGGTTTTTAAAGCTTTCCCTCAGAGCTGGGTGACAAAAGCAAAATTGTGTCCTGATGTGTTTGTTTGAATTCTTAAGTGAATTTGCTTGGGCGATATTCCCAACTTTTCCCTGGTGACTTTCCAAGAACATTCAAGCAATGAGATTTTCACTGGCAGAAAACAAAACAAAAAAATTGCAAATTTCAAAGTCACGTTTGCAGGTTTTTTTAGCACTATTGATACCTGCAGTGCTAAAATATCCTGACGTGGTCTTAAAACAGATCGGTGAAGATTTTGATGAATAATGAATTGTGATTTCTTTTTATTTGCCTTCTGGTTTCTGGTTGAACTCTTCAAGCTCTTGAGTTACTCTTTGTAATCATGAGACCTGGAAACTGATTTTCCCTAGGTCTGAAATGATGAGTCTTTGTAGCTGAGTTTGCTGAAATGCAGATGTTTGTTCCTCAGCATTTCTTCAAGTGTTGGTTCTGGTCCAGTTTGGACCAAAACTGGATGTTATTATTATTATTTCCCCCCAAATCTTGCTATAAACAGGCAATCCTAGAACTAAACCTTAGCCAAGGTATGATGTTACATCCCTCCAACTCTGTGTAACCTTCATTTCTGTTAACTTGATCTGTACTTGTACAGGGTTTCCCAGGATCACAGACTGCAATGATTTGGGTGGGAAGGGACTCAGGAAGTCTTTTGTGCAACATCTTGAACCAGGGTTAGCTTTGGGATCAGAGCCGGGTTTGAAAGCCTCCAAGGATGGAGACTGCACAGGCTCTCGGGGCAACCTGTACCACGTTTGCCCATCTGCTGCTACATCCAGTGTTTATATCTGCTCGTTTCTGCTCAGACCTGCTGTCTCCCATCTCCCTCTTGCTGGAAAACCCCTGGCTCCAGCTTCTTGCTAACTGCAGGTGGGAGTTAGACTGTGAAGTCTAAGCCCAGCTCCCTTGGCCTCCTTTTGGAAAAATACCTCCAGGTATTTTTCCTTTTGGGGCAAAAAATGCCTGGAACATGCTTTTCTCTGTATCCCTTACATTGCCATGCTTGTCACAGAGCTCCCCCAGCTCAAAGAAGTCAACCAAGCCCAAATTTCCCAGTTTTCAGCTGGAGATGTGGAGCTGACAGGTGACTGACACCAGTGCAGGGCTGGAGCCTGGGAGAACAAGCCACAGGGATTTCTGAGAGCTTGCTGCCTTTCCTCAGCTGCTGCAAGTCATTTGATTGTGGGGGGTTTCTGATGAAATGTGTCTGCTTCAGTGGGTTATTGCTTCCCAGGAAAACTCAATTTCATTGGGAGACAACTGACCAGCTCCTTTCCTAATAAGCACCACCAAATCATTTGGTGTTATCAGCAACAGAATGAGAGCTGGCAAAAAATTTAATTTGAAATGCAGAAATAACTAATATTGGGGGGAAAACCTAACTTTTCTGCTCCACTGGGGACTAGCGCAGTGCCAGGGGATTCACCAAACAGCACAGTTCATATTTTAAATATTTGCTAAGTGAATGTAGAGGCAATTGTTTGGGGAAGTATTTGTCAAATAAACTCAAACAACAAATGCATTTGAGGAAATTGGATTTGTCCACCTGATATTGCAGGAACAGGAGAAGAGGTTAAATTCATCAGATAAACTGTTCAGCTGAACTGTTTGTTCTCCTCTATCCACCCTCCAATCATTATTTTAGAGAGACTACAACTGTTGTAGGCACTGTGCAGAAAATTTATAGGAAACAGATCTCTGGCTGCTGAGGCTCAGAGCCTGCGTGATGGACGTGGCAGATAGGGGAAGATTTAGCATCCAGCACTCTGGGGAAGGAGGAGAGCCCATCTCTGTGCCCAGACTGGTGAATTCTCTCCCTGCACCCACATCAGCCACTCACTAGGTTCGTTTTGTTTCATCCAGCTGCAATATGGGGGTGGGAGCTGCTGCTGGTTCCATCAACCTTCAGCTGGTTCCACCCTCAGCCACCAAGCAGCAGCTGGGAAGGCAGGTCAGGACTTCTGGGGTGTGAGCACAGGCTGGGAAATGTGTGGCACCAGTAGCTGGTACAAACTCCATCTCCTGGCTCCCTCCCAGCACCTGGAATGAGGAGGCAATTGCTCCAGGGCCTCCCAGCCGTGGTGATTTATGGCTGCGGGGGAAATGGGTTCTGGGCAGGTGCTGCCCATCTCCATCAGTTATAAATGGCAAACCCTTGGCCAGGTGCTTAAAGCAGGATGGGGAGATGTGGCTCACTTTATTTTGCAGGCAGGGACTGTAGAAATCAATTTTATAGCTGCCCTGTCTTCCAGGAGTGCTGAGCTCAGAGAGCAGGAAGGGGCTCCTCAGGGTTAACTGCTGGGATTTGAGGATGTGAGCAGAGCACAAGGGCTGGACACAGTCCCTGCAGCACTCTGGAGTAGTTGTTGAGGGAAGGAAGAAGAAAAATAAGAAGGAATTTGATTTCCAGGAGAGCAAATTCAGGGAAGTTACTCAAAGATAAATTCAGAAAAGCAAATGGAGCGAGGCTGCTGTTGTCAGAGCCCAGACTAGTTCCCAAATGGCTTGGGAAGCTTGAGATCAAGGCAGGAGGTGACTGTAGTTTGGAGATGCAAGATGTAAGGTCAGGAGCCAAATCTCTGAGCTGCAGAAAAATGAAGCTGTTTTTTAGGCTTGAAGAAAGGTGGAGAAGTGATGGCAGTGAGAGAGGAAGGAGCTCAGCTGCAGGGGAGGGAGCACAGTAGGGAGGGCAAGAGAATTGTTCCCTTTGGAGGGGTCTCAACTGAGCTCCCAAGGCCTGCCTGGGTAATCTTTATTCTCTGAGACCTGTATCTCTACAGTGAGGCTAAAATAATGTGGTTTTTCTTTGTTCTTCCTGTGCACACAAAATTTCTCTCTGGGGCTGTCAACTGAGTGTCTTCCAGGCCTGGAAAAATTCATGCTTTTAAAGCCTCTCAGGCTTTCAGAGTGGAAATAAGCCTGGCATAGAAATATCTGGAGAAAATCCAAAGTGTTAAGTGTGGCTTAGAAAGTGCAGGTCTCCCCTCTCTTTTTGTTCCCTGGTATTTGGTTTTCACCTGGAATTCATCTGGATGAGCTGGGGTATGCTCACCATAGAGGGTGGTGAGCACCATGGGATGGACTCCCAGAGACACCACAGGCTGTTATCTCTGGGTGTTTCTCTCCATGGCCTGTGTGCTGGGTTTGATCTGTGCTCCAGGCTTCTAGCTTGATTTTCAGACTTGTTGCAGCTTTCCCAGGTGAACCCAGGTGCTGTTCCAGCTCCCAGCTCCTGGTGTATGTGGAGTGCTGAGGGCCAGCTCATCCATCTGCAGGCTCCCCTGGGACACTTCCTCAGACTAAACCTGACCTGGAATGTCCTGGGTTGTGCCTGGCTGACCTCACTCATTGTTCCTCTTCTGGGTTTGTGCTAAAATCCCTGGCAATGCTCAGTGCCCTGGAGCAGTGGTGGCTGCAAGGGGTAGACTATTCCAGGTGGAAGGGACCTATGATGTTCATCCTGTCCCACCTCCTGCCCGCTTCAGGGCTGACCAAAAGTTACAGCCAGGCTGGACAGGCCTTGGGACAAGCTGGTCTAGTGGAAGGTGTCCCTCCCATGGCAGGGAGTGGAACAAGATGACTTTTAATGTCCCTTCCAACTCAAACCTTCCTGGGATTCTGATAGGGGCATTGGCCAAATGTCTCTTAAACATTGACAGGCTTGAGAGATTAACTAACCTGTTCCAGGGATTGAACACATTTTTGGTCAAAAAATGCTACCTGATGTCCAGCCTAAACCTTCCCTGGTGCAGCTTTGAACCATTCCCACTCACCCCTCTGCTGGAGACCAGGGAGAAAAGCCTGAGGGAGTACTTTCTTTGTTTGTGGGTGATTTAGTTTTATCCCCTGAGCTCCCTGACCTGTCTTCCTGAGTGCAGAGCAATCTGGCTGTGCCATCATGGAGCTGTCATTGGCATCTCCAGAAAAACCACAACTTTTGGAAATCTCTGGCTGGGGGTTTGTGCCAGAGGCTGGTTTGCTTTAGCAGCTGGCAGTGGGATCCACAGAAGGATCCTTTTGGAGTGGGAAGTGCTTGAATGCAGGACTCTGCCTCCTGGCTGCTTGAGCTGGGCCATGACAGAGCATTGGGGTGGTGGTGGGGAAGTTTGGGAATGGCTTTGTGTGGGGGTGGGCACACAGGCTCCTGGGCAGTAGTGGGCTGTGCTCAGAAGCTCTGTGGGATCAAGATTTGGCTCTGTTAGGAGAGTAGGAAGGATTTGCTTCCCTCACTCTGAAAATTCAGGTTAGTGGGCTTGGCTGCTTTCTCTCTGTGTTCAGCTTCAGCGGAGGGATTAAGTTTCCAAGGAACTGAACTCTCAGAATTAGAAGCTGAACCTTGGATTTGGTTAAAAAAAACTTGACCAGAAACCTCAAGCATGAATTTCTTGTTCCCCAATTCCCATTGTCATTCCTTGAGGGGCACCCCAGGAGGTGGAAGCAGCCCAGCTCTGCCCCCTTGGCTCCGTGCAGGGGGCAGGAGGGACTCCCAGAGGGGAAACCCTCCCTGGCAGCCGCTGAGATCCAAACCCAGCCCACCTGTCGGGCTGTGTGCTGCTGCAGTGATGCAGAGCAGATGTGTGTTTGGGCAGGTGTGGGGTGGGACGGCTGCCAGCCCTGCTGCACGTGTTCCCAGGATGGAGAGACCCTCCAAAGATAAGTCTGCAGTTCCGATGAGGGGATATTGAGTTTCGTGCTGCAGGGCACGCGCTGTCCGCTTTGTAACGCAGCTGCTCCTGAAGTCATCTCCTCGTTCCAGGCAGCTCTGCAGAAAGGCAGATCCGGCCTGTTTCTCTCCTTTTTTCTGCCTTACCTGTTTTCCTTCTGGGGCTGGCAGCCTGGATGAGGAGCTTTGTTGGGGTGCAATGTCAGCTGATGGCAGATATCCTCTGTGCTGGGAAGTTTTCCATATCCAATTTCCATTCTCTGTTTCTCCATTCAATTTCTCTCTGTCACTGTTGGTGGAGGTGTGCTCCAGGTCTGCAGCAGTCTCTGAGAAGGTCTGGTTGTCCTCCTTGCCCCGTGTGTTTTGCTCCCTCTCCAGGCTTATCTGAAGGGAAAACCCTCAACATGTCCAACTCTGCACCCAGAGGCCCAGATCTGGTGTTTGGAAAACCCCCTGGTCCCCAGGCAGGCACATGCAAGGTGTGACTTACCCTAAGCTGTCACTTCCCCCGTGTGGCAGGGCCACCCTCCCCATACAGGGGTGACAGAGGGTCTCACCTTCATGGCCTCGTGGGAGCTGCTCAATTTTTTGGCTGTTTAACTTGCTCTTGTGCAAAATAGTTTTAGCAGGACTCTGCTAAGCACAGGAGGAGCCAGGAGCTGATCCGTGGGGGCACAATTCACATCTCCAGTGTGCAAATTCCCCTCGGGTCTCCTGGTGGCTTGGGGTTGAAGCCAAGAGATGAGGGAGGAGGATGGAGCCTGGTCTCTGTGCTGGCAGCATCTCCTTTGACACCTGCACTGAAATCCTGGGCCAGCTGTCTCACAGCACTTCAGTCCCTGGCCCAGCTCTCTCAGAAGCAGCACTAATCAGCCTTTAAATGCTGGGGACATTAGGAGAATTATCTCCATGTTTTACAGCTCTTCTGTGAGGGTGCTGGTGCACAGCAGCTGATGGGCTCTGGGAAGGACTCGGGGAGCTGGGAACTCTGCTTGGCCATGGGTCACATCCCTGGGTCTGCCCCAGATTCCTGCCCAGTGCCAGGGCAGGGATGCTGAGTGCTCTCCAAGCCCAGGCTGGGGTGTACAGCCCTTGCTGGGTAGCCACAAGCGAGTGTGGGGGGTGCCTGTTGGAACAAAAGGGCAGGGAAATCACCTTGCAGGAGCAGGCTGGTGAAGCAGCTGCCTCCCCACATCCCTGAGGACACTGAGCCATTCAGAGCCTTTGTGCAATGATCCTGCTGCTCCCTCTGCACACATACTGTACACTGCTGATTTGTTTAGAACTCGTTTTGTGCTAAAAAAGTCAAGAACAAAAGAAGAGCCACTCAAACACAGAGAAGCCAACCCTCCATGGACTTGCAAGTGACACACTGAAGCTTCTGGAAATGTGTGTTTGATGGTAATCGTAGGATAGCTGGGGTGGGAAGGGACCTTAAAGATCATCTGGTTTCAACTCCCCTGCAGGGATAGGGTTGGATGGGCAGGAACAACTTTCATTAGATGAGATTGCTCAAAGTCCCACCCATCCTGGCCTTGAATCCTTCCCCTTGTACTGCCAGGTTCTTTCCACAAGTGTTTTCTCTTCATTTCACTGTGTGAACAAAGTCAGGGTTGATTTTTCTGCAGTTGCCATCTCAACAGTGGCTGGGGCCTGATCTAAGAGCCTCTGCTGCCCTACAGAGTCTCCAGCAGAGCAGGGAACAAATCAGGGCTGTCACTTCCCCCGTGTCCCTGGGGACTGTGCTGGACCTTCTGCGGGGGTGAGGATGGTTTTTGGTTGAGGATGGAAACCAGACCAAGATCTGAGCCAAAACTGTCTGTCCTGGGAGCTCTGGGCTCTCTGTCTTGGCTCTTCCCAAGGTGCCATGAGCCTGTTCAGCCTGGCTGCGTCTCCTCCTTGCCCCATCCCAAAGGGAGAGGGCTCAGTGGGATGCTTAGGCAAGGGAGAGGTTTCCACATGCCACTTGTCATGGACTGCAGTGGGATTTGCTGTGTGAGAGAGCATTTAAACAACTTCTCTCCCCATCCCAAGCCTCCCTGCCTGCAGACTGAGTGGATTTTCCCTTACTGGGCTTGGCTGTGAGGGTGGATCTGATGAGATTGCTCAGGGCTGTGTTCACGTTTCCTGCTGGCCATGCTAAGCAATCATCCTGGGAGATCCAGGACATGGGGAACACAGTGCTGGGTAGAAACCTGCTCCAGACCTGGCCAGCAGCTTCAGCTTGGATTGTTTTCCATGACATCCTTCTGAAAAATGTTTTTCTTTAGAAGAAAGAGGTTGCTGTTCCCCCCTTTTTTCGAAAGGGAAAGAATTTCCTTTAAAACCAAAAGCAAGAAACAGAAAATTGGAAGATTTTTCATAAAGTTTAGCTTTTGTCAAGACCTCATTTTGCTTTGAGAAGTGAAGAGAGGAAACAAGGGAGCAGCCTCTAACTCATGTCAGGTACCTGTGTGCATGAGCATGATTTGTGTGCTCTTTCCTTTTGCTTCCTTCTTCCCTTGCCGTGTTCCCTCTGACAGAATATCCCTTCCAGGGCCTTCTGCTTTGAATGCTCTTGAAATTGATTTCTCTGTAGCACTGCCTGTTGGCTCATTGTACTCCAAGCTCTGTCTCCCTCAGCTGAAGATCTCTGGACCTCTGTGTGGACTCCTGCAATCCCAGGACCCCCTTGTATGGCCGATGATGCCCACAGGGATGAGCTGATCCTGCTCCTGCTGGCTGTGCCTCCCTTGACACAAATCTTCATTTACAGAGGGATTTTCTTGGCTTCTCTCTCACCGTTCCTGGCTCCTCTGTTCATATCTGAAGCGGTGGTTTAGCAGAACTTGTTTTGACAAAAGCAAAAGGATATTCACAGCCAATTAAAAATATGGTAATGGAAAGATGGGGAAGAAACATGGTGCTTCCTCTGCTCGAGGGGGTTGGTGGGAGCTGTCACTGTGCTTAGAGGGATTAGCAGTGCGTGCTGCAGGTCCATGTCAGATTGAATGCTAAGCTCCCAGGCTACAACCATGCTCCTGGGAGCAGGGAAAAAAAATCATTCATTACTGTGGGGATGGAAGGATTACTTCAGTAATTTGCTCATTGTCTTGTGCTCTCTCTCATGAGGACACACAGGCACATGTGCATTCACAACACTCACTTTATGAGTGTCTCATGCTGCAGATGATGGAAATTTTGGGTTGTTGGGGTAACTTTCCCTGCCTGAGATGCCTTGTGGTGAGGAAGGCCAGAGGTATTGGAAGATTTAGACTTGCATCTCCCCTCCCCTCTTAGGACCTGTACTTTTATGTGGGTTTCTCTCTGTGCCATGGGTGATGGGTGCCTTGAATTGCCCATCATCCTCTTCCTCTTTGGGTGCCTAAGGTTGTGTGAGCATCCCAGGCAGGCAGTGTGAGGGCAGATCAGAGTTTATGCCTCTGTTCACTGCCCCTGAGGAGCCCTACATGCAAATCCTCTGTGGTGTGGGGGTAGGTGGTGGCTGAAGCCGTGTAAATCCGCAAAGGAGGAAAAGTGGATGTGTTGGAAGTCTCTTGCACAGTTTGTTTTCAGCTGTGCGCAGGATGTGCCAGGGCTGCCAGGAGTCTGTGTCCTGGGTTTCTGCAGTGGATCAGCAGCTACAGCTGACAAGTGATGGATCACCTTTGAGGTGACACCTCAGGCTGTTTTCAGAGATGTCATTCAGCAGAAACTGAGCATATGGAATAGGAGATGTGGCAAGAAACTGGAGCCACATCCATCCTCTTGCTCCAGGAGTGATGGAGAGACAGACAGGCTCTCTGATCTCTGCTTTTTCCCCTTTGCTCCCTTTGTGCTCCTCATCTGCTGCTATTCTGTCACCCCTTTTGGTTTCTCTCTTACCTCTCCTCAAGGGGTAGAAGTCCCTGGATTAAGCTGGAGTTGTCAGCACCATGGGAGGTATCCTGCTTGATGGACATGATGAAAACAGTTCAAAGGTGTCTGGCAGTCATTGTGGTCCCACTTCCAGCTTTGGTTTGCTTTCTGAGATGCCCCCATGCTCCTGATCCCACCCCCACATTGTGACTGGGAAAGTGTGAGGGGAGAATCTGCCTTCATCCCTGTTTGTGAGGTGCTGGCATCTCCTCCAAGACAAGACAAAATCTGTGCAGGTTGATGTGCAGAGGAGTAAGGGCTGAGCTGCTTCCTGGCAGGCAGCTGGAGCAGCCTGTAAAGGGTTACCTCAGGCAGCAAGAAAAGCCAGACTCTACAGCACGGCTGTGTTTTTTTAACAGGCAGCCCAGACTTGTAATATCAGCACTTACTGAATTAATTTACTGTGTAGCACCAGTAAAGCTCTAAGTTCTTTCAGTGAATTCTAGTTTTGAGAAAAATCAAGAAAGCAATTACTTGGTTTGGTCATTAATTACTCACTACTGGACATTTTGGAAGGCGTTGCATGAAAAACCTGAGGCGGCCATTAAGAGCAGCTCTAATGCTATTGATCTATTTGTGCTTATCGTGGAACTTCTCTGCTTTTATGATGTTTTATTGAGCTGGGGGATGCAGGTGTGTGCAGCCAGGGAGCGTGAGCTGCTCTTTCCCAAGCTGGGGTTGCCCTCTTGGTGGGGACTGGTGGCTCCTCAGAGCATTCCTTAGGGGGAAGCCCCTCAGGATGGTGGGCACTGGGAATTCTGACCATTGCACACCCTGGCCTGTGCTTGGCATGAGGGGAATCCCTGTGTAGGGCCATGCTGTTAATAAGGTGAGTCCACCATGGGGGAAAGGGACAATTGGAGCCCAGCACAGGGATTTGCCTGTGGACTTGCAGAAGGGCAGTGGCAATGGATACCCAGACAGAACCACACTGAGGTTGGAAAACACCTCCAGGATCATTGAGCTCAACCTTTGATCTCCACCTTGTCACCAGCACTGAGTGCCACCTCCAGGCATTCCTTGGACGCCTCCAGGGATGGGCACTCCAAACCTCCCTTCCAAGGCCTGACCATCCTTTCCATAGTGAAATTCCTCCTGATGTCCAGCCTGAGCCTTCCCTGGCACAGCCTGAGGCCATTCCCTCTCATCCTGTCCCTGTTCCCTGGGAGCAGAGCCTGATCCCTGCCCTGGCTGCACCCTCCTGTCAGGGACTTGCGCAGATGCCCTGGCATCCAGATCTGCTCTGTTCTTGAAAGGTCACCTCTGTCTTAAGTCTCTTTCACTGGCACTTCCCCTTCCTGCAAACAACCCCTTCCCTCCATTTATGCCTCTCCTTGTGGTTCAATATCACCATGGCCATTTACTGACACGAAGCCTTTGGAATTGGACATGATCTCCAGAAAAATGTTACCTACCAAGAAATTAGGGGCCAGGAGTGGCAGACAGAGCTCTCCTGGGCAGGGGTACGTGCTGCTTTGCTTCCTGCCTCTACAGCCTCTGGGATAGTCCTTTCCCATTCCCTCAGAGCGGAACAGCCCAATGGGCACCCTGGAAGGCAGTGACACGGAGCTGAGATGAATCCTGCTGCCAGGTGAGAAAGGTGTAAGCCCCCAGCAGCAGGAGCATTTTCTGGTGAGCTGGAAATGCAGCAGGGAGCGGTGACAGCTCCTGGAAAAGGGCAGGGCTGTCATTTGCCTTCCTGGGGGTTTCTCAAGGTGGACCAGGGTGTCCCAAGGTTGGTGTTGGTTGAATCAGGATTTGTTCTGGCTTCACTCCCAGTAGTGAAAGGTGCAGTTTTCCCATGTACAGACGGAGATAGAAAATGCCACTGTGCCATTATTCTATTTCCCCTCCTGTACCTTGAGGAACTGGAAAAAGCAACACACATTTAACAGTGCCAAGGGGATGTGGCTGTTCTGCCTGTGCCTCCTGGCCTTTCTCCTTCTCCCATCACATTTGGCATGCAAAATTGAATCATACCCTTCTCACCCGCTTCCCACTGGGGGAAAGGTGGCCTTTAAATCATAATATGATTGCAGACAATGTTGCAGAAGGGGAAAATGAGATGAACTTTAAACTCCCCTTTGCTTTACAAATTTGTTCACGTCTTCCCTCACAGCTGCTTAGTCATGCCCATTAGATTTACCATTTTCTGGGAAGGAAAAAGGGAAGTGAATTTTATTATCTATTCAGCATCTGACTTGGTGCCTCTCTCCCCTCTTTTGTCTGGTTTAATCAGAAATTTGCAGAGGTTTTGATTGGGCTTCTTTGATCAGGGCACAGAATCCCCCAGGTAAGGGATCGTTAGTTCTCATTAGCAGAAGAAACATTTTTCTGTGACGCTGCACATCCTTGTCCAGCTAATTGAAGAGTCATCACAGTGACTTTCCTGCCCCATTAGTTTTCATGGATACCTCAGATGCCTCCAACAACTGACCAGGTTGAAAAGGAGGGGCTGGAAAACAGCCCACAGAAAGGACCAGGCGTTGAATTAATTAGGAGCTGCTAGAAGAAACACTTTGCATCTTTCTGTGCAACTTCAGTGCTACTGGATGGAATTAAGAAAATGAAATGAAGAACTTGGCAAGTTTTATAAGGAGGCTGGGTTGGAATTTGCATATCAAAAGTAGCCAGAATTTTTGGAACAGTAGCACACATTTTGAAAGGGATTTTGGTCTTTGTGTTTGAAGAGTTAAATCAGTTTTGGGCTATTAAAAACTGCAGAAGGAGCCCTGATTTGCATATGTGCTGTCGGTAGGAATCTTATCCTTCAGCCTGGCACATCCCCAAATTGGACACTGGACAAGATGTCCATGTGCCTGCTCCTGCCTGTCAGCTCCCCTGGTCCTGCATTTGTGGTGGCAGGGTGGAGGAAATGGGGAGGAACGGGGAGCATTTAGTGGGAAGGAGGAACATCTCTGCAGTGGGTTGGCAGCCAGCAGGGCTGCACTGGCCTTGCTTGGGGTGGGGCACAGGGCTGGACCCCAGCCCTGCCACTCCTGCTGCCATTTCAGTTCATGGCAGTGCTTGGGGCTGGAAAATCTGCACCTCTGTGAAGTGTGATAGCGCTGGGCCCTGGGGTGGGAGGTGCTGGAATGGGCAGTGCTGCTTCCTGAAGTGTGGAAGGTGAGAGAAGAGCCTGACACCTGAGGGCTCCTGCCTGGTGGGGTCAGGTGTAGGACCCACCCATTCACAGTGTGTGGGGCAAGAGGCTTTTCCTCCTTTATGTATTTATTTCCTCTTTTCCTTTGCAGCAGAAGTCTCTGGATGCTGGGACAGATAAGCAGGAGATGCAATCGGTTTGTGCAGCTGGAAACCCTTCCTGAGGTGCTGGGTACCTATGGACAAGATGTGGTCACTCAGATGTCATTGGTTTTCCCTGGAGGGCGTTTTGCCAGGAGCTTGTTGGATAGGCCAGAGAGAAGCATCAGGCCCTCCTGACCTTAAAATCAAGAGGTGATCTCAGCAGTGGGCCCCTTAGCATGTGTTTTGTCCCAAACAGTGTTCAAGTCAACACTGGGGACTGGGTTTTCAAGCTGTTCCTCATGTCAGTGTCCCAGCCTGAACCTGGTGTGGTCTGGCCATTCCTGCCTGGTTCACAGAATTCCAGAGTGGTTTGGGTTGGAATGGAGCTTAAAGATCATCCAGTCCCCCCCCTGCCATGGACAGGGACACCACCCACCAGAGCAGGTTGCAAAGGGCCCCATCCAAGCAGGCTTTGAGCACTTCCAGGGGTGAATTATCAGCGGGCTGATATTCCTCAGTCTCTGTCCTGGAGATGTGTGATCCTCCTGCAGTCTCAAGCACATGTGGCTTTTGGCAGTGGAACGGTGCTGAATAAGCACTCCCTCCTATTTATCATCCCGTTTTCCATGTCTGGTGGGAGAACAAGGTGAGGACGAGGGAAAGGCCCTCCTGAGCCATAGCTCAGCACAGAGAGACTCTGGCACAGCAGCCAGGCACGCACATCCCCCAGCCTCCCAACCACGTTATTGTATTACAGCTGACATTCCTTCCTTCCACTAATATGTTATTTTTGGTCTGACAGCTTTATGAAGGAGAAAAGAGAAATAGAGAGAGAGAGAAACACGCACCCGGACAGACACAGACAGTATTCATTCCTTATCAGCAAGGAATGGGTTTGCCTCAGACACCAGAGATCTGCTGATTGAAACATCTTGCTGTCTCCAGCAGCTCACTCTCTGTCGTGGAAGGCAGATTCCCAGAGCCTGCAGGTTCCAGTGAAAGGGGCAGGATGAGGTGGGGAGGGCTGGTCTTCCAGGGATTGTGTCTTCCTGGCTTGAGATACTCCCTGAACTCCACTGGGATGTCTAATTAGTGGGACAAATCAGTCTGCTCTCTGTGTTGGGATGTTGCCAGCATGGTGGGAGGGTGGCCATGGGGTTGATTCCCTTCAGTGCCTGGTTGTTGTGTTGGGAAGGCTCCCCAGACAGGTGTGGCTTGGGGAGAGATGTCCCATCCGTGCTGGCAGAGGAGCAGTGACATCCCCATGGAATCCTGCTTCACTTTGGAGAGAGAGAGAGGGGAACTGAAAAAATGTGTGTGGGAAATGCCACTGGTCATTGTTCTTCAGCCAAAGGCCAGTGGGCAGAAGGAAGTGTGTGTGGGAAGTGGGAGAGGCAGGAACAAAACCTAAAAAGTTGAGGGCTGTGATTATGGAAGTGGAAAAAAAAGGAATGTGAAACAATCTGGATTTTACTCGAGCTGGCAAAACCTGAAAGGAGAAAGAAAAAAAAAAAAAACTGTGAATGAAAGTGAGGGAAGAAATGTTCCAATATGAAAATAATGCTGAGGTTTGCTCTGCATCCCATGATTCATCAGGTGACCTGGAACATTCACAGTGTTTACTCTCATTGCAGGAGAGGTGGTTAGAGGCTGCCAGTCCAGGATGGGGCAGCGTGGACAGCAGGTCCCTGCTGGGGCACATGGATCCTGGGTAGCTGGCTGGGCAGGGATCAGCTGGAAAAAGAAGCAAAAGGCCAACCAAGCATCCTATCTATCCCTGTGCTTCTCTGCTTTTGGCCCATACCCTGTTCCCAGGATGCTTGACCTCCCTGGACACCTTCTGCAGCAAGATCTGCATCAGGTACCTTGTGCTGTCCCCAAAACAGCCCTTCTTGCTCACTGTGTGCTGGCTGCCAGGAGAAACAGCTCCAACCCTCTCCATTCCCACATTGCAGCAAAGCCATTCCATTCCCAAGCATGATGGGAGAAAGGCCGATCAAACAGAGCAATTAATTCAACAAACAGTACAATTAAGCTGCAATCCCAGTGTAGTTTCCACCCTGAAACAGAATAAACAGCCTTCCCAGCACGGATAAATAAACTCACAGATGGAGGCTTTTGTGAGTGGCGGAGTTTTCCCTCCGCAGCCCTTCTTGAGAGCACATAAAAACCTCGGAGTACATAAATCTCTGGCTCTCCATTCCGCTGGTTTGGGAGGAAGGAATGGTGCTCCTGCTGTGGGGCAGATGTGTGCTGGCTCGGGAGCCAGGGAAGGGAGCTGCTGGCTCACAGAGGCTGCGGCAGTGCCTCCTCCGCGTCCCCAAGGATGGGCCTGACGCGGAACTCGCGGTGTGAAAAGCTGCGAAGGAGGAGGGTGACCTGCCTCACACTTGGCTGGACTCGCTTGCTGCTTCAGGAACTGATGGAAAATCCCCTTTTTTGAGCAGGGTTTCAAAACAGACTGAGCTGGCAGTGGAAAAATATCCTCTGCAGAGCCCTTGGGTACAGAGAGCAGAACAGAGGCCTTTGCCCAAGGAAAAGGGAGGTAAATATTTCCAGGGATGATGCTGACTGCATGGAGGTGGTGGGATCTAGGCTGGCTGCTCAGACCCTTTCCAAAATCAGCTGGAGACTGTTCTGGGAAAGGCTTTTCCATTACTAGCTGTTCTCCGTCCTGAGTTATTAGAGTTAGTGAAATGTTACCTCCCTTGAGGGCTGGCTGACTGCAGGAACATCAGAGCAGCATGGGGAAGGAGGATGTGGGAGTTGGAGCTGGGCTTGTGTGGGAAGAGCAGCTGGAGTGGAGGTGTTCTGCTGGCATCTGGGATGGAAAGGATGGAAAGGGCAGGCTCAGGTTATACTGCAGCTTGCACGGGATTTGGGGTCCTTTCTTTGAGAAGCAGCCAAGCCGGAAGCTGGAGGGAATAGTGCAGTTTAAGAGGTGTGAAAAGCCTGTGTGATGTGACCCTGTGGATGTTGTGGGCAGGGAAAGGAAAGCATTTTTTTCCAAGAAAAGCTGATATGGTGCTGTATGACCACAGTGCTGCTGGGGGAGGCTGGCTGGAGGCCAGGGAAGAGATGGGTGCTCCAGGTGAGTGTCACCCTGTGGCCTCCCCTCTGCTCAACCCTGTGAGCAGGTGTGCTGGGGGGAGCTGGGGAAAGTGTGTGGAGGTCACCTCCCCAGCTAAACTCCCCCCAAAAGAGGGAAGATGAATTTATTTCCTTTTTCCTGCAAGATGTTTGTGTTACTCTTCTTTCCTTTTTCTCCTACCTCCTAGAGAGATTGCTCAGGATCTCTTGAGCACCCAAAAGGTTTGATTTAGCATCTAGGATCCCCAGGTGGTGAACCTGGCTGCTGTGCTAATGGTCAAAGGAGCTGGGGAAACCATTTCCAGCCTCAAACTGGGTAAATCCAAACAGTGGGAAGGGTTGTGCTGAAGTGGTTCAAGCTTAGGGATGTTCTGTGCATGGCACAGGGAATTTGGGGCAGAAGATACCTGGGTCAGCAGGCAGGTTTCTAGTGCTGTGAAAGCTGTACAGAAACGCTGTGTTTGGCTCTGATGTTTGCAGCAGGGAGGCCCTTTTGTACCAAATGCCACATTCCTCCATCTTTGTGGAGTTGCTTCAAATACACCTGGTGGGCTCTCAACCCCAAATCCTCCGATTAAACTCTTTAAACTCAAGGCCTGTGACTTGGATGGGGCTCTGAGCAACCTGCTCTAGTGAGAGGAGTCCCTGCCCAGGGCAGGGGTTGGAATGAGAAGGTTTTTAAGGTCCCTTCTAACCCACTGTGACCTCTGTGGTAAGGCTGTGTGTGCTGTCACCTGGCCAGGAGCGTCCCAGAGATGTTTTCTTGGATCGTTGTTGTCTTCTGGGACTTACCCAGCTGTGGCTTCACTTTCACTGTTGCCTTGGTGTTGCTGTTGCCTGTTAACCAGCAGATCCAATGGCTGCAGAGCAGACTTTGAGGCTCCGTGTGCCCTGGGTTGGGTTTGGACTTGGAAGAAGAAGGAAAACATTCCTTTTGTCCTGACCGGTGACATGACATCATGAGATCAGAGCTCTTCCACTTCCAAAGAGGAAACAGCTGCCATTGTGCTCATTCTCCACGAGCTCCCAGGACTGGCCACCCTCCAGCTTCCTGCAGAAACACCCTTCTGCTTGCAGGGAGCCAGAGGTGAGCCAGCTGCTGTGACCCTGCCCTGTCCCCAGCCCAGCTGCAGAGCTGACACAGCCAAATCCCAGGAAGCAGGACAGGACACTCAGTGTCACCAGGCCAGGGTGCAAACCACAGCTGGCTCGGGCAGCTCAGCAAGGGAATGGCCACGTCAGGTTTTGGAGGCAGATGTTTGCCTGTGCTCTGAGCTGGCCACAAAAAGGTCATTGTGGCTGTGGTTCTCTGGTGCTGAGCTAAGGAGTTCCACCCAGGAGCAAAATACTTGGCTTGGAGCTCTTCTAGTTTTCCTGCATGACTCCTGGTCATCTCAGATGAGCTCAGATCTGCTGGTGAGAAGTCATATGGCTGTGCTGTGTCCCATGGGCCTCTTCACCAGCATTGTGAGTATTAGCTTCATTCCTCTTCTCATCAGAAATCTCCCTAAACTGCACCTCTTGATTATTTTTTTTTAGGACAAGGGTCTTACTCAGTGGGAATGCTCTCCAGGCAGAGAGGCTCTCCCAGAGTACAGGCAAACAGGCACCAAACTGTTCCTCACTGGCCTGGGCTCATTTCTTGCCATGTGGCAGGAAGGGGATGCCACTGCTGCTGCCCAACTCTGTCCTGGTGGCCCTCGAACTGAGGGGGAACCTGGAAGCAGCCAAGGGCCTGCCTGAGAAAGAAGCTGTTCTGGCCACTGTGTCACAGTGCTGTGGCTGCTCCTTCGGCAGCCTCTGCTGAGTCTGTAAAGCTGTAATTGCCCTTGGAGTGTCCTGGGCAGGGCCAGGAGTTGGACTTTGCTGCTTGTGGGTCCCTTCCAGCTCAGGTTCTTCTGTGATCCTGGGCAAGGCTTTAGCATTAAGGGATGGGTACTGGTGTCCTGGATGATGTCTGGACAGAAATCCTGCTGGGTATGGCATTAAGCATTTAGCATTAAGGGATGGCTACCGGTGTCCTGGATGATGTGTGGACAGGAATCCTGCTGGATATGGCACAGGTCTGCACCTTAATCACCTTGGTGTCCCAAGGAGGTTTCAGCTGTGTGCAGGTGCTGTGTTTGTCAGCACCATCTCCTTGAGCTGAGGCAGGGATGGGGTCTGGCTCAGCCTGGAGCAGGATCCCACAGCAAAACCCAGGGGTGTTGCTTTGCCCCTCTCTGACAAGTCAGCCATGGCTTCTGTTGTCATTTACAGATCTGGGGCCCTCTCAGTCACTGCTGTCACTGCTCCGTGACAAAGTGTGTTTCCCTTGCTGGCGTCCCTTTGCAGAGATCTCTCAGACAGAATGTTTGTACTCATTGACATGGAACAAGCTCAATGGGAATGAAATCATTTATAAAAGTCATGAGAGCCTTTGTATATTGGTGCTTCATTTCCTGCCACGTTCACTGAGTCGCAATTAACACCGACCTGAAATACTGCACAGGGCTATTTGTCCTGTCTGTCCTCTTTCATCCCTCACTTCCTTTTTTCCTTCCTCATTTCCTTCCCTTCTAAGCTGCACATATGTCTCCATTTTCACCTGTTTTTTTTCCTCTCTTCACTCATTTTGTCCTCAGTTTCATTCTCTTTGTGCTTTCTTTTTTGCCTCTTTGCTTCCCTTATCTCTTGTATTCTTGTCTTCCCCTTGCTTTATTCTTCTTCTATATTTAAACCCAGGCAAAAAGCAAATTATTTATGAAGGGCTGTAATTTATGATGCATTCTTAATGTCTTGGAAGACACAGATAATTTATTTAATGAGTAAAGACACAATAATTCACAGATGATGATTCCAGTCAGAAAATTAGTTTCATTAATTTGCTGTAAATTCGCTGCCTTGATTTAGTGCACAATGAGTTTCTGAAACCCCATGAAAATCTTTGCCACTGTGTTTTTTTGTTATTACTGGACCAGTGTGGAAGTGTGCTGGCTTTCCCACCCCTTGCTGGCTCTGTCACACCCCTCTGCCCTCCCAACAGTGAGCAGAGATAGCTAAAGCATTTCTTTTTCACTGTACATGTGTAAGAGGCTGAGGAGGAACAGGGATGGAGGTGGAATTCCCATTCCAGGAGGTGATAAAACAGGCAGCAGTCTCAAAATGTTTGTTTTGCAAAGCCACATGCTGTTCCCCAAGCTTTTGCCTGGGAAGTTCAGCTCCATGAGAGAATAAAAAAGTCAGTTTGCTTTTTTTAATAGAGTATAAAAGGTACTTTTTCAAATAAATTTCAGCACAGACAATTTTACAGAAGATTCTTGCTGATAACTGCAGTCTATATAAATATTATAGGAAACCTATAGAAGTGATTCATGGTGTACTATTGATCTAATCTGATTTAACTAAGTGTTTGCATCATGCCCTATTAATCACAAATAATGGGGCTCCAAGGACACCTTGCAGAATCAGGGCTTTGCTCTCCACAGCTCTCAGTGTCCACAGATCCTGGCTGCATCCTGCTGGGACTGCTGTAGCCCGTGGAGGTTCCTCAGGGATGAGTTCCATACCGTATTTCATGGTTTTATTTTAAAACAGGTCTGCCAATAGTGCTCTAACCCGCCTTTTTAGGGTTTGGTCTATTTGATGTCAGGTTAGGAAAGCTCCCAGGCTTTACTGGAAGGAAAACTTGCAGTGTGGATCAGTGTTGGTTCCTCACCTGGCGGGATGGGGAGGTGTGTCCTGCCAGCAGGGCTGAGCTGTGAGCACAAGCCCGCAAACCACAGGAGTTCCACGAGCTGGGAGCCCACCAGGGAGATGAGCTGCTCTTCCTGGAGCAGCTGGGCAGGGGCCTGGTGTGGAAGAAGGGGAGGAATCTGTGCAAGTCGCCTCAGCAAGGTCACATCAACCAACCCTCCCACCAAGAGCTGCGTGAAGATTAATGAGAATCAGCAGCAAGTTATCATCAGCTGTACATCCATAAATTGACCTGGCTGGGTGGGATTCATCCCAGAGTACTGAAGGAGCTGGAGCATGTCCTCTACAAAGGCCTTGGGAGGCTGGGGAGCTCCCAGCTGACTGGAAGCCAGCCAGAATTATTCCAATTTACAAGGAGGGAAAATCCAGGAGCCTACAGCCCTGTTAGCCTAAGCTCAGTGCCTGGGAAAAATAAGATGGAGAGGATCACACTGAGCATTATTAAAGGCATTTAAAGGACAATGAAATCATTAGGTGCACGCAGCATGGATTCGCATTCCTGCCTGGTTCTGTTCAATATTTTTATCAGTGATCTGGATACAGCAGCTGAATGCACTGTGAGTGAGTTTGCTGATGATAATAAACTGGTAGGTGCTGCTGATTGTTGTGAGGGACAAGAGAACTGGCAGTTCTAACAAGAAACTGGGAGGGGAATGGCTGGAGAGCAGCCCTGCAAGAAAGGTTTGGGGGTGTGTGTGGCAGCAGGTCCAGAGGAGCCACGAGGGCAAACCACATCCTGGGCAGGGAAAACACAGATGGCCAAAAAAGGTGGGTGTCCCTCTGTGTTTTACAGGTGGTGCTCGAGTGCTGTGCCCACTTCTGGACTCCATTAGAAAAGGATGTCCAGGGACATAATATGGGTGGTCGAGCACTGGGACAACCTCTCTGTGTTTGGAAGAACCTTCCTGGAGAGGTGCCTCCTGCTCCAAGCCTGTTAGTGGTTAAGGGACATTTGGGCAATGGCCTTAATAACACATTTTAAGTTTTGGCCAACCCCCAAGTGGCTCTTGGACAAGATGATGGTTGTAGATTCCTTCCAGCTGAGCTGTTCTTAGTTCCACCTGAGTGGTTGCAGAAAGAAGAGTCTGGTAAGGATGGGATTTTGCTGGAGGATAATTCTGCTGGTAGTGCAAGGAGCAGAAATCTGAGCACAGGGTGGATCCTGTTTCCTCATTATAGGTGGGAGTAAGCTGTTTGTGTTTCCTCATTGTAGGTGGGAGTAAGCTGTTTGTGGAATTCATGTTTTGAGTATCTGATCTCTGTAGACTCTCTGAGATTCCCCAGACAAACTACATCTGCTATGTGCACTCATTGGCTTCCCAGATAATTCCCCTCGCATGTATTTCCCCTTGGTTTTGCCTGGTGCCTTGTGTATTTTACCACAGTTGGGTTGATATAAGCAGGGCTTGAAAGGATGTGTTAGAAAGTTATAAATTAGCATCAGAGTGGGTGATCCTGCCCCTCTCTGCTTGCTATCTACAAAATCCTGTACCAAGGGTTGCTGTGCTTGGCTTGTGTCAGGTGGAAATGCCCTTTCTGTTGGGGTAGTAAAGTGAAAGCCTCCAGGAATTTGGGAAAATGCTTGAAAAGTGTGTGTGGTTGTGTGTCAAAAATTTGATTATAAGTCTAAAATCTTTTGAAAAATAAGTGATGCTGGGTGAGATTTGATTGAGCCACTCTTCCAGGTCCTCTGAGGAGCATAATCAGTGGGAGCACTCAGCAGGAGCTGATGGAGAGGAGCAGAGGATGATTCCTTTCAAGACAAGGTCCCGGAGGTCTGTCACTAATTTGCTGCCTGTTCTTGTGCTTCTTGAGCTTGTGAACACCCTTTTCTTGCCTGTATCATGCAAGCCAGACCCTTGCTCCCCACGAGGGTGGCTTCTCATGGGTTCTTGTGCCATGCAAGCCATGGCAGCAGTTGTGGTGCTGTTCAGCTGTGGTGGTGTTCCCAGGGGTCCCAGGACGAGGGAAGAGATGAGAATCTTGACTCCATGTTTCAGAAGGCTGATTTATTATTTTATGATATATATTATATTGAAAGAAAATTATATACTAAAACTCCACTAAAAGAATAGAGAAAGGATTTCATCAGAAGGCTTGAAAAGAATAGAAATGGAGTGGAATGATAATAAAATCTTGTAACTGACCAGAGAGCCTGAGACAACCGGACTGTGATTGGCCATTAATTAAAAACAATAACATGAGACCAATCAAAAATGCACCCGTTGCATTCCACAGCAGCAGATAATTATTGTTTACATTTCATTTCTGAGGCCTCTCAGCTTCTCAGGAGAAAAGATTTTAGCAAAAGGATTTTTCATAAAATATGTCTGTGGCATTCAGCAGAGGCTCTGCCGGAGTCAGGGATGTGCAGGTCAAGGAATTTGCTGTCCAGGGCTGTCTCATGCTTGAACATTTTTTTGGTGGAAGTCTGAGCCCCAGTGGTTCAGTTCTGGCCTGGCAGAGCCTTGCCTAACGTGCAGTTGCTTCTCAGGAGTGTGTGTCCCTGTGGCTGACCCTGTTGTGCTCAAGAGCAGCCTGGTGTGAGCAGAGAGCTGGATGAATGTCCACGGTCCAACCTTGCCTGCTGCCTTGGGAACGGGAGCTTTCACATCCTGACAGGTCCTCACCCCACCACCTCACAGCTCGAGGCTGTTTTCCAGAGTAATCTTCCCATCCTTTCCAAACCTGCTCTCTCTGGGAGCAGATGGGGCTTCCCTGTGCCAGAGGACCCTTGTGTGGAAGGGCTGTGCATCCTGGAGCCTGCAGTGAGGGATGGGATGCATGAAGCTGCTCTGCATTTCCACTGCATGGCTCTTGAGCCCAAACCTGCCCTCTGTAGGGACCTGCGTGCTGGATTTGGGATTTGCTTGCTTGAAATTCCGGTCTTGCCAAGGGCAGGGCTAGGTGGTGGCAGCTAATGGTGAAGGCCACCGTTGTCTGGTGATGGCTGTGGGTTCAAAACCTGCTCACAGCCCAGGAGAGAATAATGTTCATGCCCTTGGCTGTGCTGCTGGTCATGGATCACTCACCCTTCCTTACTAACAGCCAACACAATGTGAGCAAACTGCATTGTTTGTTAGAGGAGCAGGAACAAGATCTTGGCAAAGCTTGTCCTGCATGGGATGAGCCCTCCCCAGGTGCTGTCTCCAGCATACACTGAGTGCTCCAAACCTCTGCTTTGAGTCTGACACGTGAGGAATTCCAGGTTAAAACCTCTCCCCTTCCTCAGCAGTGCTTGAGCAGCTGAGCAAACACAGGAGCAGCTGCTCACACCTTCCCTGGTCCTTCTCCTCCCTGGGATGTCCCCTCCATCCCTGGACATCTCTGAGCCTCTAAAGTGGCACCCCAGGGCCAAACAGCCTTTGCCTCTGGCCAGGGTGTCCAGCTGAGGGGACAGTCCCTGGCAAATAAGGCAGAGTGGAAATTTTCCAGAGTAGAAATCTATTTTGATTTAGGTTTCTGCAAATCACAGAGGCTGTCACTGCCCACCCTGCTGCAGGGGCAGGGCCCAGCCAGCCGTGGTGTGTGTGACCTCTGCTCAGCCCTTGTCCCTCTGGATCCTCCATGCAGGACTTGGATACCTGGAACTTGCTAACAGGTACCAGAGGGGTCAGCAGAGGTGCTGGGTTTGAGTTTTTTCTGGAAAAGGGGATGAAGTCCTTTCCCCCTGCACCTGCCAGCAATGTGGGCTGCTTGCTGCAGCCAAAAGCAGCAGGTTTTGCCTGACTTCTGCTTAAAGTCACATTCCACTGCTCTTGCCTAGACAAGGGCTCTATCCCTTACCCTGAGCTGATAATAGGGAGCTGTTTCACTCCTAGACAAGTGCTTGTCCTTCACTTTGTTTTATACTGCTCTTGGTTTAATTTGGGTTCTGGAATAAAGCCACTGTTTTCTCAACTCCAGGACAGCTCCATCCTGAGCATCTCTTTGTCCCCTGTCCCCATGTGCCACTCTGCTGTCCCAGGAGCTGTTTTTGCTCAGCTGCCTGCAAGGGCCCATGGGCTGTCCCCAAAGAATTGCAGTGATTAATTATTGTTTAATTAATTTTTTTTCTTTCCCCCCCCCTTCAGCTGTTTTAGAATCTCCTTTCTCAAGGTGGCACAGCGCAGGCTTTGGTGGTTGTGCCAGTGTCCTCAGTACTTCCCTGGGGTTCTTCCATTTGGAGCCATCTCTCCTCTTCCCCAGAGATCCCGCTGCACCTGTCTCCCTGCAGGAGCATCCTGTCACACCAGCCAGCTACAGGGGCATTTTCTCTTGGGTGGCTTTAGCTTTTTCAGCTGGCGCAGCAGGAACCGCCAAGAAGGCACAGAAATTTCTTTAATTAAAAGAAATCCCTGTAGCTGCTGGGATCTGCTGCTCCTCCTGGGAACTGGAGTGCCTTGCCTGGAGAAAGGGCCCAGCACCTCCCAGAGCCATGGGGCTGGAGACAGAGTCCTGCCTGGGGCTGTCCTTGTCCCGCACGGAGCAGATGATCAGCCAGGCTCCCTGGGGAAGGGCCTGGCTTGCCTGGATCCCGGGTGGAGAGGAAATAGCAGCCCCCTGGAGCTGCTCAGGCTCCCTGCTGAACGCGAGTTCGCGTCCTGAGACCTTTTCCGAAGCACGAAGAGGAAAATCTGCCTGGGGCCGTGGGGAAGCGGTGAGTCCACAAAGCAATCTGGCTGTGTTAATCTCTCACAGCACAGCATAATCGAGCTCAGCCCCGGCAAAGTGCTGGGCAAATATTGGTGCCTTTTTTTTAAACTTGTTACAGAAGCTGGAGCTTATCACACTCTCAGAGCTGCAGTGTCTGCTCCTGTGGGACAGCTGGCAGGAGCCTGGCTTTCTTCCCGAGGACACACTGCCTCTGCTAAGCGGGAATGCCCAGTGTTATTTGAATTTTGCACTCTTTTCCTGCTATCATTGGGTTTCCCTATTAAACCTGTCCTGGTTAACTGCTCCCCACACCTTCCACCCATAAAAATCCCCGTGCAGACTCCCAGGGGTCACAGCAGGGCTGCCCTCTGCAAACACCAGGCTCTGGCACCTGCCAGGCTGTTCCTCCCCCTTGTGCTGCTCCCTGTGCAGCCAGGGGAAAATGGAAACAGCTTCTCCCGTGGCAGCTTTGTGACCTGGGAGCTCATAAAGGCAAGAGCACTTTTAATTATGAGCTTGTTCTGATTATGCCCAGGCTTTGTTTCCTCCCACGGAGCGGGCCAACCCTCTGAGGTCAGGATGAACTTTGGATACCGAACTTCTGGCACTTGCAGTCAGGAAAGCTGGAGAGTTTCCCCCTCCTGAAGCCAGGCACCTGCAATGTGTGATGTAGGGCTCCCCTGAGGCCAGTTCTCCTGGCCATAACGCTGCTGAAAGCAGAACAAACACATTTGTTCCTGGACACAAAATGGCTTTTCTGCTCCCCCTGGCTCTGCAGTGCCCCAGGAGCCCCCTGTTCCCCTCCCAGCTGGGAGATGGAAGGGACTGAGGGAGCCTTTTGGTAAAGCTTCTCATCCTCGGCTTGGGTTGAGATTTCTTTAGCTGGACTTTCTCCTTACACCCTGAACTTGACCTGACTTGAAAATGAACTCTGAGCCCTCCTTGGAAAGGGAAAGGAGGGCCTGCAAGGAGAGGTTGGAGCTGGAGACCCCTTCCAGTTCCCCTCTCCTGCTGACTCTGTGTGGAAGATGACAGCTCAGGTGCCAGGCCCCTTGGACAAAGGGAAAAATTGATTTTATTCTGGCTTGGAGCAGGATTATTGTGGAATCTTCCAGGGTACTGCATCTCTGTCTGGGCACTGTTGCCCTCTGTTTGCTGGGTGCCAGTACAGCTGTAACGGTTATGGCCAATTAATTAGAACCACTTCCCCTTGTTTTCCCCTTATAAATCACTTCCTCTTTAGTCAGCCTGCAGAGAAAGCAAGGGGGGAGTGAAACAAGTCTGGAGTAAAATATGAAGCTCCCTTTTATTCCATATTTCAGACAAAGGCAGGCTGTGGGGCAGGCAGGGAATGGGGCTTTCTGAGCTCTGTGAATTCACACTCTCTTTATGAGCCTCTTCAGTGCATGAAGTGAAGTTTTTAATGGCTGTGGCTGCTCGCTTTGAATGGCTGTGAAGTCTGGGTCACGGCAGAGCAGTGTAAATTCCCTTCCTCTTGGCTGCCATTGGAATTAGCTTTTTCCAAAGTGCAAAGCCTGATGAGGGTGGGTCAGCTCGGAGCTGGGCCATGATGAGGATCTTAATCAGGGCTTCAGCCTCAGTTTTCACCCTGATTGTGAAGGAAGAGCAGGGTGCTGCTTTTGTGTGTGTTTGGCTTTGTTTAAAGGCTTTCTAGAAGTTACCTTTGGCCAGCTCTCCTGCTGTCACCTCCATTCTCCATGGAAAATGGCCCGGGCTTGGTGCAGCTGAAGCTGGGTGGGATGAGTTTGGGCTTTTGTCCTTAGCTGCTTGGAAGGTTTGTGTGATCTTGGCTTGGGCTCTTTTCTGTCCCACCTGAGGGCTCTCATCCATGGGTCTATCCCTGTTAAAGGTCCCAGGAATGAATGTGATTTTATCTGTAAAGATTCCAGGGTGAGATGGGTGTGGATTTCCCTCATGGGAGGGGATGTGATCCACAACGCTGAGTGGGCAAAGGGCAATGAACCAGCCCAACTCTGCTTTCCAAATATCTGTGGATGGGTCAGCTCAGAGTGCTTGGCCAGCAGTGCCTCGAGGTGTGGAATGGTCCCACAGGCTCCTGATCCCACCCAGGCACTGACACACTGTCCTTGTGGGATATCCTTGTGGGTCATTGTGGGATGCAAGCGCTGGGGAAAGGGCCTCAGATTGTTCCATGGAAAGTTCAGGTTGGATATTGGGGAAATTTCTTCCCTGAAAGGATGGTTAGGCACTGGAACAGGCTGCCTGGAGATGTTCAGAAATGAAGTAGATGTGGCACTTGGAAATACGGGCATGGTGGGATTCGGCTGAAGGTTGGATTTGATGATCTTGTAGGTTTTTCCAGCCTTAATGATTCAACGATCCTCTGGCCAGAGTTTATCCCAGCTCTTTCCCACTGCAGCTGTGCTGCTTTGTTTTCCAGGAGTTGTTCTTTCCAGCCTTTGTTGGCTTCCCAAATACCTTTGCAAGCCTCCTCCAGCTATGGCTGAGCAGTGCAGCCATTCCTATTTTCCAAACCTTTCATCAAGGTGGAAGTCTGGGCACTGTGTGAACTACACTGTTCCTCTTTTATCCCAAATTGAGAAACCTTAAACAAAATAGCCCCTTGGCATTGTTCCTAGGAAACCACGCAGCAGGCAGTTGGAAATAATCATACAGATAATTTACTTGAACACTGCCCATAGGCACATTTTAGTCTTCTCCTCTATTTCTAAGGAAATTGGAAAGAGGGGCAGTGTTACTGTCTTCTGAGAAATAACAGAGGCCCAGGGTTGCACAGGCAGCAATTCTGGAATTTCTTTTGTAGCATTAAGGGAAAATTAAAAAAAAAAACAAAAAAACGAACAACCCAAACCTTAACCTGCAAGTAGGGGTAAGATAGTGAACTCTGTTCTTTTTTCAGACAGAAAAAAGTTCATTCACAAGTTTTTTCTTTTATACAAATATCCAGAGGCTATTTTGAGTGCTAGTGAGAGATCTTATTAGGCTCTTGTTTTGAAGAGGGATTAACAAAAGTTTGGGAGGGAAGTAGATTTTGGCTGACATGGTTATATTGTTGCAGTCTTCCCCCCCTTCCAAAGTTTTCATCTTCCAAAACTACAGATTTTAATTAAAAAAAAAAAAGGGGGGAAAATTTCTCGGCCTTTCAGCTCTGCAGCACATACAGACAAATAAATTAAAAAGTGGGAGAAGTGGAACTAACCCAATAATCCGTGAAAACCTAATTTCCCTCACAAGCGTCGCTGACGCAAACGTCTCCCCTCTCCCTTCCCCTTCTCCAGTTCAGGGGCAGTGATTGGAGAAATTGGCTAACAAGATCAGAAATTTAATTACTGTTCTGCCTCCCCTTCCCAAGAAATTGGATGTCACACTTCCTTGTAGCCTGTTTTGAAGACGTGCTGGGGCTGGTGTTCACATGACTTGAACCTGACTCCCTGCCCTCTCCCTCCACTTTCCTCTCTCCTTTCCACATGGAAATATCCATCCAGTGCAGCTAATCCTTGGATTAGCTGAGGTGTGAGAGGCCATGGGTGCACTGAAGGCCATGGCAAGGCTTTGCCAGGCCTAAATGGAGCCACTTTGGGTTCCTGGTGTGGGAGAGAGCAGGAAATGGGATGTGCCATGGAGCAACATCTCCTGGTGCTTCCCATGTCTCCTTCTCATGCTGGAACGGGCAAAAGGAGTGGACAGGGTCAAACAGGGCTCTGGGTTTGCTCTAGTATTTCTCCTCTGGTTTTATGCCTGGGTCACAGATAGCGCAAGGAGGAGTTTTCCTGTCTGTTCAAGCTGTCTCAGACCTACACCCCCCGTTTTTCCCTCGTTGCTCCCAGGCTGAAGCTTTTGCCGGGCTCCTGTGGATGCTGAGGAGCACAGCCTGTCCCTGCCTGGCTGTGGTGAGGGCAGCGATGAATGAGGAGCAGAAGAGAGGAAACACAGCTGGCTTTGTAGTGTCACTTCTATCGCCGGCAGGGATCTGGGATGTGTAATTAGCTGAAAAGGAGGCTGTTCTACATAACACAGGCCTGCTGTCCCCAGCCCAGCAGGCCGGGTGACCCAGCCTTTGGTCTCCTGGCTGGCAATGTCACCGCAGTCCCCTGGCAGCACAGCAGCCTCGCTGGAGACAGATGCTCTGTTTATTTTTCCATTTGTATTCCCAGCGTGTCCCGCACCCCGTGCTAACTGTAAGCCTGGCTTAGAAATTCCCTGCAAGCACCTTATCAGATAATGAATAATGATTTATTGAACATATGGGTAAACAGCACAGATAAGATATAAATACACTTCGGAAGAGCAGTTGCATTTGTAAGGATCCGCACCAAACCCGCCCCGTGGATTCCTGCTCCGCTTCCAGCTGCCGCAAAGGCATCTCCTGCTTGGGCTGCTCTGCATCCCTGCAGCTCCCCATCCCTGGGGGAAAAACAAAGGGCAAGGGGTGAGGGTAGAGCCACCTGCCAGGAGATGCTCACGGGGCTGTGGGCATTAATTCACTCTGTCTGTAGGAGCCAGGCTGAAGCGTAAGCGGGCTGCAGTACTTGAGCCAAAATTTGAATTTTGATTTGATTTTAAACAAGATTGAAGATTTGTTCACCCACTCGGAATAGAGCAAGGCTGTGGAAGGACTGTTGCTCACACAGCTGAACCAGGATGAAGGCGGGAGGCACGGCTGCTCTGTGAACACGGGATGGGACCCCAAACCTATGGAGGGGTAGTGTTGGCTTCTGGAAAATGGGTTCCTGGCACTGAACCCTCCCAGGTGCACAGACCAGCCTGCTGGTATGCTTGGCCATGCTCTGCCTCCCTGTCAATGGATTCTGTAGATCATGCAAAGGGCAAAATCAGCTCTGTTAGCTGATGGGTACCTGATTTTGTGCTGTGGCTGCCTCTGGAGGGAGATGGAAGGTAGTATCCAGCTGTAAACTCAGGGATATGACATGAGTGTGGTGACAAATGCTGTTTGTGCTGCCCTGGGATGGAAAGACTCGCTTACCTTCCCTTTTGGAGTAACTCATTCCCAGCAAACACCATCTCAGAGGCCATCCTCAGTGAAATGAATGGCTGCCCTTGTTGAGTCTCCCACAGCTTTGATTCTGAGTTTGCTGGTGGAGAGCCCCTTGGAGGCCCAGCACTGCTGTTTCCAGGGTTGCCCAGGAGTTGAGGTGACTCTCCACCCCTGCTCATCCTCTGTGCATCATCTCCTCTGTGGCACCCACTGCCTCCCTCAGGTGATCTCTCCCACCTGCCAGGTGTGTGCAGCTCCTCTCTGCAGCAGAATGGGGGTGAGCTGTCAGCTTGGCCTCTGGATTTATTCTCCCTGCTGCCCTTGAGAGCCACTCCTCCACTCTGTGGCCAGGGGACCTGCCATCAGCCAGCCAGTGTTATTTGCAGCCCTTCCAAGGTCGTGGATAAATGATAGCTGTGCTTTTCTCTCTGTTTAATCATCAGTCAGCAAAGGCAGGGATGTTCAGATTCTTTAAAGCAGAGCAAAGTCAAACCTTGCTGGGTGGGCTGGTAGCATGTGAAGGGTTGTGAAAGACCTGCCTAACCTTGAGATGTTTGAACTCAGCCTGGCATATTGGGAGTTGTGATGTCCACCTGGACAAGCAGATAGAGACAACTCTGGATTGTTCAAGCTAAAATGGGATAATCCTGTGAGATGCAGAGTGGGGACAGTTCAAGAATCCTCTGAGATCATCTTTTGGGTGCAGGAGGTTGGTGCAATTGATGAGTGTGGGAATACTGTGAGTTTGGGTTTTCTGTCCTTGGTCTTGCCACCTATAAGCACAAAAATGTTTTTCTTTCCTAACACTTAGCAGTAGTGGTTGGGGCATTGCTTTCCTTGAGGCTTTTGTGGGGACTTGGGTTATCATTTTCTTTTTTGATCTGGAGATTTTTCAGTGATTCAACATTCCTCTTACTCCCTCCTGGCTGTGCTCATCACCCTCTTGCTTTATCCCAACCTCTGGGTTAAAAGGTAAATGACAAAATCCCAGGGATGGGAGCCTGATAAAGCTTTGTGATCCAATCTGTTGGTGAGTACAGCCATGGAGAGAATTTGATTTGCATACATTTCCTACCCGGAATTCCTCTGGAGCTGTCGGGAGTCACCATAGCTAACACAGGCTCTGAGCTGAGGGGTTTATGTGCATGCAGGAACGACCCCCATTTGCTTTCTTGGAAAGAGATTTACTGGAGCGTTTTTTGTCTTATTGTCCACCCCCCTCCTCCTTTCCCTGCCCTTGGGAGGATTTTGTGCTGCTGTGGAGACTCTTTGATCTGAGTTAATTCTTTGACGAAGCTTCACAAGACAATGGGAAAACAGAGCAGTGCTCTGGGGAGAATCCTTCCTGCTCAAAGAGAAAAAGGTGGGAATCACGCTGGCTTGGTGAGCTGGTGCAGCCCAAAGGCCAAGAGCCTCCCTTGCTGCTCCTGGGGCTGTACTTCACTGCTGGACACCAGGGTGTGGATTCTGCTCTGAGCTGGGGGGAAATGTGGGAAAGGCTGGATGGGTTGGTCTCAGAGTTCAGTTGTTCATTGCAGTTCTGAGATATGCAGGATGTCTCTGTTTTGGCCCACGCGTCCGAGGAACGAGTCAGAGCTCTTCAGTTTTCGGTCTTGAAGTTGTTTATTAATTCTTATCTATAAAATTTTCTTTCTGCCCAGCGGAGGTCAGCTCAGCAGGGCAGCCACAGGCACTCTGACTGCCCCCGAGACGGTGTTGTCTTTTTATACTACAAACCATGTATATCATGTTTACAATTACTTCCCAATACCTATCACCTATGTTAGACAGTGCGCTTCTATTCCAAACCAATCTCAAAGTGACAGCATCACAGCAGAAGATGGAGACCAAGAAGAAGAAGAAAGGCTGGACACACCCAAGTTCCTCCATCTTGTCCCCATAACCCCCATACCTAAAATCTACATTTTCACCCTGTGATAATTTTATTATTATACTATTTAAACTTCTGTGACTTTCAGGTCCTCATTCAAAGCTGGTAATTTGCTCCAGGGGCCATAATCAAATCCCCGGGTGTTCTGGGCTGCATGCCAGGGTCTTCGAGCCCCCCGGCAGGGTGCTCATCAACTCTGGACACCCGGAGGGATGCACTGAGTTCTGACATATTGGATCAGCATGGGGGGAATCAGGGTGAGTAATCATCAAAGAGAGCATGGAGAGCTGCCTGGTGGAGGGACATGGGCCTTCTTGCTCCAGGAAGATGTTTAAGGATCACTGGTGGGGGACAACCCCATGGCCTTGGGGAGTGCGGCCCTTGTGTGTGAGCTGGAGCCAGGGCTGCTGTTAGAGGCATGTCTGGAAGTTTCTAAGCCCAGTTCTTCTTTCCCAAGGCCTGTTGGCTTTCCCATACAAATCAGGGTGGATGTAGCCATGGATTCAGCTCCTGCCACATCGGGCTCCTGTAGCTGATCCTCACCTTGGAGAAGCAGGCGCCAAACGAAGCTATGCGCGCCAGAGAGCGCCGGGAATCACGGGACCAGCTCCCGTGGGAAAGTCACCAAGCTGCCTCTCCTTGGCCTGGGTGTCTCCTCCTTCCCTTCCTGTGCCTGCTGCCCTGTTAATTGATTACTGCCCTGTTCAGCCCTTGCTTGTGGAGCTGAATGTGCCGAGTTAAAGCGCAAGAGCGGAGAAAGGCAGCAGCGATTCCGAGCGCTGGGCTCGCATCTGAAAGATTACAGCACAATCTAATGAGCTCATTAATTTCATTTCATTAACCAAACACTGCTTGTGGAGAATGGCAAATATTTAAAGAAGCGCAGCAGGGTCAGAAACACATTTAATTAATGTTGTCACGTGGTGCTGAGAACAGGAGGGGGGAATAAATCCCGATGCCATACATTAACATCCATGGTGACTTCTCTTTTATATTTAATGCGCTGCTCGGGTGAAAGGCCTGCCTGGCTCCCGTGAGCACAGTGCCTGAGCAGCTGAGTGTGTTTCCCCTTCCCCACAGGGCCCATGGAAGCCAGGCAGTGCTGTTATCCCATTTAGAAGGGAACGCTATGGACAAGAGGAGGGGGCTCCATCGTGGGATCCATGGAGGTGATGCTGGTTTCCCTGTGGTCCTTCTCCTTGCTAGGCCATGCCTACTGTGATTGTCACACTAAACTGGTGATACCCTGAGCTTATCAGCTTCCTGTTCATCCAGGTGGACGCTGTGGGTGCCTCAGTGGGAGTGAAATCTGAAGTGCACAAAAATGATAGGGAAGAGAAGGTCAGATCCTCTCCCAACCCCTTTGAAGTTTGATGCACTTGGCTGTTTGTAGGATCACATATCAATCAAAGAGGTTACAAAGTCGGTTCTTATCCCCTTCTCCCCTGTCTCTAAGGGAATTTGGATCTGGGTTTTTTTGGCACAAACTGTCTGCATATTTATTAATCTGTTGTGGAGGTGGGCTTTGCTAAAATCTCATTTTGATGTGGGCGAGGACATCTCATTTGTGGCTCTTCCGTTAGGGCTGCTGTGAGGCATCTGAGGAAAACTACAGATTGCTTTTCTGATTGTCCTGGTACACTCTGCTTCTTCGGGAAAATTGAATTAGGATGGATACCTGGATTGCACCTGAAGGTCTGGGTTTCTCACTGGCAAGTTATTTCTGTGGTTCCAGTTCAAGGAGCATCCCAGCTAAAACAATCTTGGAGGGAGTGGAGCTGGATTTTTACCCTGGAGTCTGGCAGTGCTCTGGTGCTTCTGAGTGTGCTTTGTGACACATCGGGGTACTGATGGCTCGGCCAAAGGGCCCTGCTGCTGAGAGGGCCAGGAGATGGCCCTAATTTAGGGTAAGTGAGCAGCTGAGCTTGCTTGGGGTCCTTAGTAGGGCCAAGAGTGTGGTACCATGAAAATCTGCTTGGCCAGGGAATTGTAAAACCAAACCTGCCTTGGGGGGGTTCACCCTTCCAGCAAACCTCACGCTTCAGCCATTTGCAAGCCTCTCCTCAGAGCAGAGCTGTGTCTGTGTGGGCAGGACCACCTCTCCCTTGTGATAAAAGCAAATGCCCTGAGCTTGGCAATATTCCTCAGTGGCAATTCCAGCAAGCACTGGTAATGCAGTAGTGATGGTGGGGGAGCTTCAAGCAGGGGTGCAGCTGGCTGGGCAGGGGCAGGTGGGCAGCAGGCAGGGCTGGGGGGGCCCACATTAATTCCATAGCTGGAGGAAGCTGCTGGGCTCAAGGGCTGAGCATAAATTGTCCATGATTTAGTCCTTCAGCGACAGCTTTCTCCTCAGAGTCTGTGCTTCCACAGACAATTCCAAGCAGTAGGTGAAGGCAAAGAGCAGGAGGAGCTGGTGTCCTTTGGCTCTGCTCTGTGGCAGCTCTCCCATTACCCCATCGCTCAGCCCTCGCCTTGTCATTACTTGATTCCTCTTTATTGCAATAAAATGAAGCTGTGCTTCGAGCTCCTGAGTTCATCCTCCAGCACACAGCACTAACCAGGGTGGCTCGAAGCCAGGTGCTTCCAGCAGGCTCAGCTCTGGGAAAAACCTGCTCCTGGGATGGAGGGGTGGGTGCCTGCCTGGGGCTGAGAGGTCTCAGCACCATTCTGGAAGCACTCATGGCAGCGTGTGCCAACAGAATGAGGGATTTGTCCCCTGTGCTGGGGACACAGTGGTGCAAATAGCTCAGAATGAGGGATTTGTCTCCCTGTGCTGGGAACACAGTGATGTAGGTGGTCCAGAACGAGGGATTTATCCCCCTGTGCTGGGAACATAGCAGTGCAGGAGGCCCAGAATGAGGGATTTTCCCCCCTGTGCTGGGGACACAGTGGTGCAAGTGGCTCAGAATGAGGGATTTTTCCCCCTGTGCCTGGGACACAGTGTTACAAGTAGCCCAAATGAGGGATTTGTCCCCCTGTGCTTGTGGCCCCAATAGAATCCCTTGGGGAATGCCAAGGTTGGCTGCAGTTACTGCTCCCTATGAGGAGCCCACAGTGCCCATCACTGCATCAAGGCTGGAGAGAGGCAGGAACATCTGATGTGAATTCCTGGTGGTTGTTTTGTTCCATCCTTTCAGGCCACCTCGAGGGAGAGCAGTGGATGAGTGCAGCCTGTGTCCTTGGCTGGCAGCTGATGGCCCAGGGAGCCCTGGGGCCCGTGCCAGATGAGTGTGATTGGTGCCTGGGGGGCAGAGAGGGACAATTTCCATGGTGAGTGGGTTGGAATGTCCTCCTCACTCCTGACATATGGCTCTTGGGCAGGCCCAGCTTGTGCTTTGCGCTTGGGTGGATGGTCCCAATCTCCAGCTCAGCATGGGAAGAGGCAAAATCCCTCTCTTTTCCTTGGGAAAAGCAATAGTCCAGTGTGACCTGGGGAAAGGTTCCTGCAGGTCCAGCCCAGCCATAGGACAATGGTGTTTGCCTGGGCTGAAGTCCAGGGCTGGAGCAGGAGGTGAGAACTGTGGGGAGCCTGGCAGGACTCAGCCAGGTTTGGGCAGCCTTGCCAAGCCTTGGAGCCAGGAGGCTGGAAGTGTTTCTGTGCTCTTGGTGGCACTCATCACCCTGTCCCTGCAGGACCTGTCTTTGTCCTGGCCTTGGAGTCGGGAGGCTGGAAGTGTTTCTGTGCTCTTGGTGGCACTCATCACCCTGTCCCTGCAGGACCTGTCTTTGTCCTGGCCTTGGAGCTGTGAGCAAGACACCCACTGCATCCTGCTGAACCCCTTCTCATGCCCAGGAAGAAAAGCCCTTCTCCTGCCTGGAATCACTGGGACAATGATTCAGGTGGCTGAGGAAGGAGCTGTGCCCTTCATCCACTGCCTCGAGGGTTGGGCTTGGGTGCTCTGCCCTTTTCAGGGAACAAAGCAGAGCTCCCCTGTGGCTTCCCAGCCCCTGAAAAAGCCAGGTCACACCAGGGTTGTGACAGATTGGCTGCTGACCTGGAAGGATATCAAATGGAAGGATTTAGCTTCTGGAGGGGGCTTGTCCAAGGAACTCATGGGTGCACAGCCAAAAAAGCTTTCCAAATACCAATGCTGTCTGTTCTGCTGCTCCTCAGAGGGAAGAACTGGAGTGAAAGAGCACCAGACAGTAAAATGCTCCCTAAACCACGACTATTTCCCAGAATTCCCATTCCCAGCCTCTTTGAGGAAGTGTTTGACCATCTTTAAAGATGTTTTCTAGTTCACTGGTGTCATCTGTGAACAGATTTTCTTGCCCTATGCTCTGAGATTTGGCCCATGACCAGAAGTTTGCTTACCCCTTTTACACTCCAGATTCTTGAATCCCTGATAACTGGCCAGCTCAGGGAAGTGGAAAAACCTTTTCTTTTAAACCTTTCCAGCAATATTGACAAATCAAAATGCTCATGGGGTTGGGAAAAAACAGTTTTACCAGCAGGAAACCAAAAGGTAGAATGTCAAACCAAAAATGTGCAATTTGACAGAACTTAAAATAAAATTTTTATGTAGTTATTATTTTTGTCTGTTCAGGGTGAGAGAGATTTCCTGCTCGTGAGCTGAAAGGCAAAGATTTTTTTCCCAGCTCCAGCAGTGGCACCTTCTGCTGTCAGAATTGATGGTTCAGATTATCAAGATACTTCAGGCTTCAATACTTATGCTCCCTTAATTGAGGTATTACAGATACTATGGATTTTTTTTTTAGTACATCCTTTGCTTTTTGTTGTTTTCCATGGTTCAGTGGTTGCTTCTGTGGGTGAACTTAGAGTTCTACCCAGAAGGTAAACAGAAATCCTTAAATAAATTTAAAAAAATGAAAGAAAGGGAGTCTAAATATAAATCTGTCAAAATCAGACTCTTCTTTCTCTGCAGCAGCATTGAAGGGAAACAATTGATTGCCAGGATCTGCATCCAGAGAGGGAAACTGGGAGGGAAAATCCTCCTCCTGGCTGTCAGGATCCAGCAGCCCTGGGGCTGGGTGTCCATCAGGGGTGAGGAGACAGATCCATAGAGTGTGGAGAAAAACCACATGGGGGAAGTCATGACTCAGCTGGGCTCCTGAACAAAAATCCAACAAGGTTCCATGGAATTCACCCTGGGGGGGAAAAGGAAAAAGGAAAGCTCTTTTTTGTTGTTTGGCCCAAGTCTCTACTTGTCCTCCAAGTCAGCTTAGTGGAAAATGCCCTCAGAAGATCCAGTTTCTCTGCTCCTGGGAGATGTGCACCTATGGACGCAGACAGCTTTTGGAATTCTTATCCTTGCTGTAAGTCATGAAAACTGGATCTCCAGCAAAAGCTTGGCTCACTTTTGGTGGTCACTCAGTCCATGAAACACCGTGCTTCCCTTCTCCAGCTCTTCCCTTGCAAGTCTTCCCTTGCTTCCCCTTCTCTGTAGGCTCTGTAAGTCATTCCAATTCATGGAATGTTGGGCTGTGGCTGAAGTATTTAAATCTTTTTCACCAAGGAAGAAAAAAAAATTCTTTTTGTTTCTTAAGGAAAAGTTGAGACAAAAAAAATGGTTTTCATTAGAAATCCCCACGGGGAAGGAACAGCAGACAGAATCATCTTCTCTGACTAACTCTTGTTTCAAAAACTGAGGCAGAGTGAATCTTTTATAAGCTGTTTTAGAGGAGGGATTGTAAACAGAGTTGTCCATGAAAATGGAGAATGTCTTGCACATCCTAAAAAGTGTCTGGCTGTTGTTGAGCAGGAGCTGCTCCCGCTCCACCTCCTCTGATTAAACACCAACACACTGTGTTTAAGCAAAGCCTCCAGGCAGCTTTCCATATTCATAAGACAAGGGCTTTACCAGGAAAGGCGGCTTTTTGGGGGAATGTCAATATGAATATTACAGTCTCTCTGCTCTTTGTATTGTCCCCTAAATTGTCAGAGTGAAAGTGTAGGAGATAATGTACAATTATGCTGTCACTAAAGTGTGTGGAGCTGTTTGCAGGAGCTTTGGAGAGAGATCCTACCAGGAAAGGCAAGGCTGCCTGCTCCCACCTCTGCTGGGCTTCAAAGATGGGCTGAAAGCTGCATTTCACTCTGTGTGTGTGTGATACTGTCTGAGCCTCAGGAGTGATGTCTTCTCCTTGTCCTCTTCAGCCATGGAAGCATGGCAGATGTTGGGAGTGGGGCTTCCAGGGGAGCAAGAGGAGGAGACGTTAATAACTTTCAGGTATGACTCAGGATGGCTCAGAGACATGTTGTGCCATCCTCAGGACGTGGAAACACATCTCTTGCTCCTCTAGCTGATATGGATTGGTTTTGTGTGGGTGGAGAGCTTGGGGAACTCATCTCGCCTTGTTCCTCCTTGCACAAGGACCAGATTTGGGGTGCAGTTTTGGGTGAAGAGGGGCTTGGGAGTGAGGGTTTGCACACTGCCGAGGTTTTGGAGAGGGAATCCTCCTCCCATCAGCTGCTGTGTTTCTTGGTTTAAGTCACTGGTAAGTTCTGTGGAGGACTCTGTGGTGACAAAGTGGAGGTGAGGCTGTGACATTTTGCAGCCCTGGGGACAGGCTCCTCTTTGCCTCTTTTGTTTTTGTGAGTGATGTCCCCACTTAGGAGCCAATATTATTTTTCATTCTCTTTATTATTAATCTCCCCCATGTAATATTTATTATTAATTTCCCCCATGTAATATTTAAACGTGCTCAATATTTAAATCCCGTGCTCTGGAATGGCCGGAGCTGGGGGAGCTGCTGAGCCTGGAGCAACACTGACAAGAGTGGGAAAACATGGTGGTTTAACTGCCCTGCTGGTGCTGGGATGGGTCAGCCTCCTCCTTTCCACTGGGAATTGCAAGAGTCAATTCCACTGGGAATGGTAAGAGTCTGTCCCCTGGGCTGTTCCAGCTGGAGCAGGGGTGGTTCTGGGGTGGCATTTGTTTAGGATCCTTATGGAGTTGCAGTAGGTGTCACTTGCAGGGATTGCTGACCCACAAGGTCTCTTTCATCTCTTTATTCCCCTGCTCTGAGGTGATAAAATCCACTTATGACTGACAGGCCCATTTGTATAACAGCACAGAGCCAGGCCAGTGCCTGCTGGGGCTGGGGTCATGCGAGTTTGGGGTGAAGCCCCTTCTCAGCTGTGCCAGAGGGTTGGGAGGACCTTGCAGAGAGGGGCTCCTCTGTCCCATGCCAGCCTGTCTGGAGCTCAGGTGAACCTCGTTCTCTCCTTCTGCCAGGGCAGGGAGATGATTTGCTCGCTTGTGAGGGGCTGGGGGGAAGGCTGGGCTCCAAACCCTGGCTCTGGTGAGCCAAGATGAAGGGGCATGGAAGAGTGGTGGATAAGAAAAGCTTCCTGTTGCCAAGCAGAGCAGTTTTATTGCAAGTCTTAACGGTATTTATTGAGCTTTCCAAGAGCCCCAGAGCCAGATTTCGTGTAGTTCAGCTGTCGCTAAAAGGCAAATGTACAGTTCTGGCCCTCCTGGCCTTGTTGACATCCTGGAAAATGAGATTCCTGAGTGGCAAAGAGCCAGCAGGCAAATACCCCTCCCCAAAGTGTGCTGTCCCCAGACCTCAGAGCAAAACCTGGCACTTGGGAAGCTGTGCTTGGGTCCATTGGCGCTGATCATCTGTCCAAATTCTTCCTGGCTTGTTCAGGCTGTCTCTGAGACCCACAAGGCTTGGCCTGGAAACCTCTTATTCAATGGCATTGATCTCGTGGCAGCGAGCTGTTTCATTTAATTTTTCTCTCTTTGTTTCCCTGGGAGTTTTCACTCCTTCCCTGACACCAAAGCCTGTCCTTGCTGGTCAGAGTGTCCCCAGGTGGGGTGTGCTGGGTGTGGCTGGGGAACAGCTCCTGGAGGGGCAATGAGGAGAGGAGCATCCCCCAATCAGCCCTGTGGGCTGCTCCACAGAGCAGACTTTGTGCTGACAGGAGGAGAATAGTGGGACTGTGAGTCGGGACGTGGGACTAGGGGATGTCCAGGGAGCAGGCACAGTGAGTCTGACACCACTGATGGGCATCAGGAGAAGCCTTTGCCTGAGAAAAAGTGTCTGGTGGTTCTTGGTTTTTTTTTTTGTTTGTTTGTTTGTTTGGTTTTTTTTTTGTTTTGTTGTTGTTTTGTTTTGTTTCCCACCCCCGTTCCCACTGAGCTAATTAAATCAGAGGTTACCATTGCATCCGGGGAAGCAAAAGTGTCAGACCGCCATCCCTGGGTGGGGTCTCCCTTCCTCCCCCAAATGCCACCTCCGAGCAGGCATCCGGGCCTCGCTGTTCCTTCTGTTTAATTTATGAATAAACACTTGCAGCGGCGGGGAATGCTCTCTACAACTCCTGAAGGGAGGCTGCAGGCAGGTGGGGTTGGTCTCTGACAGAACCAGAGGACACAGCCTCAAGCTACGTCAGGGAAGGTACAGGTTGGATATTAGGAAAAAAATTCACTGGAAGAATAATAAAGTACTGGAATGCTCTTCCCAGGGAGGTGGCAGAATCACCATCTCTGGATGTGTTTAAAAAAAGACTGGACCTGGCACTTGGTGCTATAGTCTGGTTGAGGTGTTAGGGCTTGATCTTAGAGGTCTGTCCCAACCTCATCATTCTGTGATTCTGTGTGATTATTGTTCTTTACAGAATTATTATTCTTTACCCACTCGGGTGGCTCCAGTCTTTGGGGAAAGATTTCTCTGGGATGGTTTTGTGGTTTTCCTTTCAGTGCTGTGGGATTGAAAGATGTTGGGGTGAGGGTGTGAAGGGATGCTCTGTAGGGCTTTGGAGCAATCAGGTGTAGGTTTATGGTGCTTTTTCCCTCAGAGCCAACAGGTACTGGTAAGGAAAGACATCCTGGTTCGTATCAGTTAAAATCAGAGGCCAAGGGTGTTGTTCTGGGCACGTTGTGGTGTGGAGATGCTTTTTTGAATGCAGACGGACTTCTGACAGCATTGGTCCTCACAACAAGGAGCAAAACCTTTTTCTTACCCACCTGCAGAGGTGAGAGGGTGGATCTGAGGATATCAGGAGCAGCCTGGGATGCTGGAGGCTCCCTCAGGGGTTTGCTTTGTTTCTCAGCCTGCTGTTGATCTCTATTTTACCCCAAGCAGAGCTCCTCAGCGCCCAGCATCCCTCACACAGTGCCTTAGAAAGTGTGGAACAAGCTGCCAGCAGTGCCAGCCCAGGTGTTAATCCTTTGCCAGCTGGATTTTCCCAAGGATGTGACCATTCGGTGCAGGTGCCGCTTCTTTATGCATGAGACTTGTCAGACACCTCTGACATGGCTCTCAGAGCAGCTGGGAGGGTGTGAGGCTGTCCCTCCCACACCTTTCCACTGGCATTTCCCCATCCCAGCTGCTCTCCCAGCTCCTGCTCTGTCCTGCACCATCCCAAGCCGTGCTGCCATGGGCTGCTCATGCTTTAAATGCTTCTGTAGCTGTTGGATGGGAGCCAGAGCAGGAGAGAGGGGTGGCTGCTCCCTATGGAATAGAGGCAAATGGGAATATATCTGTCTGCAGCTTCCCAGGGTGTCCCTGCTAGGGCTGGGGCCATTTTTGGGTTACTGTAGTGCCAAATGCATGGGAGAAATAAATAGGATTGGGAAATTTGTCCAAGAGATGAAGGAGGGACTTTTGGCAAGGACATGAAGTAACAGGTCAAGGACGGATGGCTCAGTGCTTAAAAGGGCAGGTTTGGATGGGATATTGGCAAGGAATTGTTCCCTTTGTTGGGTGGGGAGGCCCTGGCACAGGGTGCCCAGAGAAGCTGTGGCTGCCCCTGCATCCCTGGAAGTGTCCAAAGCCAGGTTGGACAGGACTTGGAGCCACCTGGGGTAGTGGAAGGCCCTTAAGGTCCGTTCCAACCCAAACCATTCTGTGTTTTGGGAGCTGAAAAGGGATTGTGATAGTGTAAGGCCATGTGACTCTCAGCCAGATGTGTGCTGCTGGCTGCCCTTCCTAGGGACCAGCCAGGCCCCTGTGGAACATCCTCCAAAGGGCTGGTGACTGCTCCAAGTGCTGTGGAACGTGTGGAACAGAGCAAGGAGAAGAGCCCTGGGACAGGGGAGAGGGCACATGGAGACCTTTGCACTGATACTGATCCACCCCAGGGATACTCAGGTATTGGAGGAGAGGTCACAGCAGCAAAAAAGCCATTATTGGTCTGGGAACATCTCTGCTCATGAGCACTCAGGAGCCAACCCCAGCCAGGAACTGGTCTCCCTGAAACCTGGGCATGCTCCTGCAGCTGGAGCCACCTGCCAGGCTGGAATGGCAGGCTGGGGGTTGTGTGATCTGACAGTGGGTTTGTGGCTCCAACCCTCCTGGGACCTCAGCTGAGCAGCTCGTTGCACCTCTCCCAGGAGGAGCAGAGAAATACTTGTCTCTAATCTCTATTCCTACTCTGGGGCTTTGCATCTAATTTTGCAGTTCTGTACAAGGTTTGATAATGCTGGATGGTGTTCTCTGGGAGTTGCATCTAAATCTAGAAACGCTCTGTAAAAACACTCAGCGTACGTTTCTTTCTTTTAATCATTTTTTCTAACCCTGAGCCAACCAGTTTTGGGTGAAGTTCTGGGCCACATTAGACTTGAGCTTCAGGAAACAGAAGAAATGCATGATGTCATCAATTGTGTGCCATCACATGCTCTTGAAATGCCATCAGACTTGCTAAATATTCAGAGTATATTTTCTGTCTCAACAGACTGTGTTGGCTGAAACTGCTTATGCAAATGAAAAGCTGTACCTCTTCAATAGATTGTTAGGAGCTGATCTTGAATAATTGGGGTTGAGCGGAGCAGTAGGTGGGAGAAGTCAGCAGAGGCAATAATTAATCAAGTGGCTTCTTGTCTGGGCTGGCTGTGGATCCCAGAAAACCCTCTGCGAAGACAGGACAGGCTCCGTGGAGCCTGATGTTCCTTCCCAGCCATTGCAAATGCTTTGCAGGAGCCCCAGCTATGCAAAAACCCTTTTTTAGGTTTTGCCCAGCACCTCCCAAGGGAAGGCTGTTAGAAAGTCTCAGCATGTGTTTCTAAACTCCAGCTTATATTAATTCCCAGCAGCTTTGCTCATCTGCTGGAATGGCTCTTTCCCCCCGATTTTCCTCCCTCCCTTTTTCCTTCTCCAGCCCTCCGTGTATTTCCAGACCCCAGCCATGTCCCTTCTTGGCTTTTGTTTTGCTGGACTAAGTGGGCTGAGCTCTTTTCATCTCCCCTCAAAAGGCATAGCTGTTTTTTGTATCGCCCTCTATTTTTGCAGGTCTTTTTGATCTGGAGTGGACCCAGTCTCCCAAAGCAGAGCTTTGAAAGATGACAGCTCCCTTTCCATGGAGAGGTTGGATGCTGGGATGGGGGGTGTGAGAGCAAGGAGCCACCATTCCACCCACAAGCCCCAGAGGGAAGCACGGAACTGCCAGAAACAAGAAGCAAGGAACTCATTTCACACTCAGGCAAGTCCCTGATAATGGAAGAATTTTTCCTGTTGTAAAATGGGATATATTAAAAGAAAAAGTAGAATTGATTCATCTGGGTGACTTGTAAGAGTTAATCGATAAAATAACAGTTTCCACCTTTTTATGAGAAATTAGCTGATTAGAAACTTGATTAATGGGATGATTTTTCATGAGTGTAATTAAAGCGCTGCATGGCTTCTCGTGTAATTGATATTTAATGCCTACATGGAAAGCTGCTTTTCTATAAGGAACAGTGTTGGGTTGTAATTTTTTTTCAATTAAGCACCTCTGGGCAGAGTAGAGGCCAAGGGGCTCATCAGCAATGGGGAGAGAGGGAGAAGAGGATGGGATGTGACTGGTCAGGACATTCTCAGAGAAATGGGAAAGTTTCCATATTTTAGAGCCATGCATGGGATAAGACAGATGGACTCTATAGGGAGGAGAGATAGTGGGTTTTCTTCTGAGAGCAGAGGTCTGATGGGTCTGAGCTTCAAAGAACCAACAGAAGATCCAGAAAGAGCACCCCAAGTTCTCCTGGAGGGTGACAGGAGAGCAGGGAGTAATTCCTCTGACGCTTGGTGAGAAGTTGAAGGAAACTTGGTAAAAGCATGGTGGTGCTTCTTCTGCTGTTGTTCTGCTCCAGGCCTGGCACTGAGGAGCCTCCTCAGCCAGGGGTGGTGGTACCTTTGTGCCTGCTTGTTTGGGAGGAACCTCCCTTATGGGCTTTGTCTGTGGAACCTTGGACCCTTTCCCAGCAGAGACAGCGAAGCCTCGGCAAAGCTGGATGGTTTTCCTGGAAGATCTGCTCCAGCCCAATGGGAAAGGGTACCCATCTTGTGTTCCTAGTGCATCAGAATCCTTAATTTCTGTGGTCTTCCCTTGAGGTCTCTTAACTCTCCAGATAAAATAATGTGATGGATGTCACAGAATGTCACAGTGGGTCCTGTGGTCCTGGAATATCCTCAGTGAGGGAGACTCCCCAGCCTTTCTGGGCAATCTGTTCAGTAGTCAGTCACTGCACAAGAAAAGATTTTTCCTTTTCTTCATCTGGAGCTTCCTGGCCATCAGTTTGTGCTCATTGCTTGTGTCCCAGTCCCTGTGCCTTGTGGCTTCTCTGGCAGTGCTTGTGCCCTGTGCTCATGTGAAAAAGACCTGGTCCAAAATCTGGGACAGGCTCTGTGCCAATTTTAGCAGTTTTTTGGCAACAATGAAGGATGTGAAGAGGTATGATGGAGGCACAGAGCATTGCCAAGTGTCACACAGTTTTGGGCTGTAGCTCACACTGAGCTGTTTGCTCTTGGATTACAGGGACATTCCAGTACCTGAAGAAGCTGACAAGAAAAATGGAGAGAGACTGTTTACAAGAGTCTGGAGTACCAGGATATGGGGAATGGCTTCCCACTGCCAGAGAGGAGGTTTAGACTGGATATTGGGAAGGAATTATTCCCTGTGAGGGTGGTGAGGCCCTGGCCCAGAGCAGCTGTGGCTGCCCCATCCCTGGAAGTGTCCAAGGCCAGGCTGGACAGGGCTTGGAGCAACCTGGGATAGTGGAAGGTCCCTTCCAATCCAGGCTGTTCCATGATTCTCTGGCATCCTGCATGCATCTTCTCCACTAAAGAGAAGATGTTTGGTCCTGCCCACCGTGTCCTCTGTTCCTTTTAATCAGCCGCATTAATCCAGATTTCCTTCCCTGACAGAGGTTTGCAGCCCTCACTGCAGGGAAGCTGTGAGGGATCACACCAGTGGATGAGCCTGAGGCTCACTCCTCTGCAAAAGCAGCTCCAAATCTCCTCCCAGCCCAGATTTTGTCTGTGTGCTGGGCTGCAGCTGGGCTGTGAGATGGGGAACCTGCCACTGATGCCTTATGAACATTTTGTTTTGTTTTCCTTTTCCTTGGAGCGAGAGTAGTTGGGAGGTGGAAAGATGGTGCTAAATTGTGTTTCTTGCACGTCTGTTGAATTACAGCTTGTCTGAGTGACCTCCCCGAAGAGTCAGACAAGCCTTGGCACAGCATCATAACTCTCAGGCACTCAGAAATGCACACAAACACTCTGGTTCCTCGGCAGGGGCTCCAGACCTCACATACTGGGTGATGGATGCTGCTGGGGGGCCCAGCAGCTGCCCACATCCACCGGAGAAGGCCTCTCCTCTTTTGTCCCCGAGCAAAATGTTAATGAATTCCTCCGGAATGACAGAGGAATCAGCGGTGGGTTTTAGAGCTGATAGCCCTGATTGCTTCTGAGAGAGATGCTCTGGAAATCCTTGATGGCCCAGGCCAATCTGCAGCCTCTTTTTGCCTTGCAGTGAGCCAAACAGCAAGAAAGCTTCAGCACAGAAAGTTTGCTTGTCGTTTTTATTCTGAAACAATGGAATGTGTGGGGTATGCCAAATCTGCTCAGTTAGGATTCCATTAAATCCTCTTTTTTTCCATTTTATTTTGAGCTGAGTGTGCATACAAATCTTTATTTTGTCTAATTGTAAACCAGAAATGTTTTTACTCTGGCTTCAGATGACATTCTTTAAAAAGTAAACTCCACCAAACAAATACTTTTATCCTGAAGCATCATCTCTGAGTGCTGACTTCTTGTTTTGGTAGAAAATATTTCCTTGTTTCCTTCCCTGCAAGCTTGGAAATGGCAGAATTTCTGAGGGCTGTGGTGTATGATTCAAATCCCAAAATGTCTGTTTCTGGGAAAGGGTGGAGCCTCCTGGTATTCCTGCAGCTCTTTCCATGGGCAAACTGGGGAGGGAAGCTTTACATGGTGATTGTGTTGTGCTGTTAACCCTGGTGTGAACACAGGGAAAGACCCCAGGGAGGAACAGTCCCTTTGGACTAGAATTGGGTCTCATCTAAGAGTGTGAATTAAAATTGTGGCACATTTAGTCTGGGCATAACTGCAATTATTTGGTTCCATTCACCATCCCTCCCTGGCTGGCATGGCTACAAGAGCTCACTGTTACTGGCAGAGAGACCTCTTCCACATCCCAGAGTTTGCTCCTTAATCTTATTTGGATAGCTGGCAGATGGACAGGCTGTCACTGCCTCTCCCTGTGTGGCTGACACTGTCAGAGTCTCAGTGCTCCTCACTGGAGTTTGTGCTCAGACCAGAGCAGCCTTTGAAATGGGCTGGAATCCCACAGTTTGTTTGCCAGGGCTTGCCTTGGGATGTCAGTTTGGCAAGGGAGGAACTTGGCTGAAATGGGCACCAGTGTAACCCCAGTTGTGTGAAAATGTCACCTGTGAAGGAGACAGTGGCAGGGTGTGTGCAGCTGCCAGGATTTGGGTACGGATCTGTCTGAGCTGTGCTGCAGCGGGAGAAACCCTCGCTGTGGGAAGGGTTCCTGGGATGAGCCCCTGCCAGTTATCCATCAACTGCTGATGAGAAACAGCTTCAGTCATCTCCCTGAAATAATTCCTGAGGGCTGTGTCTCCCACAGAAACTGGGGATGGTGCAGGCAGACTGTGCCTCACCAGATGCGGGATGAGGAGGCTGAGCTGGCTGTCTCAGCTGCTGCTCCTCTTATTTATTGATGTGGTGTCCTTGGGAATGTGGGTCTCCTTGGGAATGTGGCTCTCCTGGCTGCTGCAGGACAGGGACTCATTAAAGCTGTTTGAAGGAGAGCAGGAGAAACTGGAGAGCTCATGGAGCTGGGCTCAGAATTGATCTCCAAGATGTGGTTTGCAATCCCAGCAGTGAGCTCCCGTGTCTGTTGCTTACCTTGATCAAAGTCTTCCAGGGTTTTCCCCTCATTTTTGGGTTCAGTCCATGGACAGGAACGTTCTGATCCAAAGCCCAGATGTTGGAGAGCAAACAGTGTTGCAGTGAGATGGCCCAGAGGGCTCATCCAGGTACTTGAATTACTGCTCTGTGATTAATTGCCATAAGCCCCCCTGTGCATCTTTCCCTATTTCCATGGCAAGGTTATTCCATAGGAGGTTGTTTGGCTCCGTTGGCTCGCACGTGGCCGTGGCTGAGCTGTGGGAGCCTTTGATCCACTAAAACCTCTGTGTGTTTGCTCTGCTGCCATTTTTTGAGGGCCAGCTCAGAACAGTTTGGGCACATCTGGAGTTTTCCTTGGGGGAATGTGGCAGGGACAGGACAGGCTGCCTGGCCCCACACTTCCAGCACAGCCACACTTGCTCCTGCTTTGGCAACAAGCAGGGAATGTCTCACTGATCACAACACAACAAGGGGGTAGAATAAATTAATTATAAATGTTTTTAAAAAATCCAACTACTTTTCATTTTCCAAAGTGCTCGTTTTCTTAACTATTCCTCCAAAATATCATATCATGATCTCCTTGGATTTGTTCTGTGTCCTCGATGCTGCTGTTGTTGTTCTGTGGATTCCACGTCACTCAGCAAATGTCTCCCCTCTCCTTCCAGCCAACTTGCACAATACATTACAATTACACAATTATGCTGTTGTAATCAAATAATTAAGTTGCACATTAAACACGCATTAGAGCTCACAGAGGAAGGAGCTTCAGACATGGGCATGAAATAGGAGGGAGCGAGCCAGGCAGAATTGGTGCTAATTGCATCTTGCTTTCAATGACTCAGGGACTCCAGGTTTTTGATCTCAGGTGGCAAAATGGCAGTGGACTGAGGCTCCTGAGCTTTAAATAAGCAGGAAGGTTTAGTGAGTGACTTCCCTGTGGAGAGAAGCAGGACTCAGTGACCAAACACACCCAGAAAGAAAAAGGGAATAATTTGGAAGCCTGTTGGGTTCCAGTCTATTGAAATCTACTTTGATTGAAGCTCAGGATTAGCTCTCTCAGGAAAAAGAGGACACCTGTCCCTCACCAGGGTGAGACTCAGCTGGCCTGGCAGGAGAAGGCTGTGAAGTCTTTGGGATGTTGTTATTTTAGCTGTGGGGTTGGGATGTCTTTGGGATGTTGTTACTTTAGCTGTGGTAAGAGAGAGGTGAATGCATTGGTGCTAAGTCATAGATGTGGGGTTTTTTTGTTGTTGGTTTTTTTTGGCTTTTTTGTTTGTTTGTTTTTTGGTTGTGGTTTTTTTTTTTTTGTTTTGGTTTTTTTTTTGGTTTTTTTTTTGTTTTTTTGTTTGTTTTTTTGTTGATAGAAGAAAAATAACACCCAACAGACAAATATCAGTGTTCTGGCCTCATCCTGACCCTAATTTCATCCCACTCAGAGCCTTGTGGCAGGGTACAATTGGGATTCTCCATTTAGAATAGATCCAAGAAGCAAAAGCTGTGGTGCCATTGTTCCTAAATCAAACCCTTCAGGATGAGTTCTAGAACAAAAGAGAGCCCTGGGCTGGTCATGCTATGACTAAACAGCAGAAATCTGCTTTTCCACACAGATTTGGGTGAATTTTTCAAAGGATTCTGTGTGAGTATTGGACAAAACCCCTCTTTTGATGTCTGCCATAGCTGGGAAGTGGCAGAAGGAGCGGAGGTGACCCAGTTGCTTTCCCATCAGGTTTCAGAGGTGGGCTGGAGAACAACCAGTAGACTTCAGCTGTAGATATTTTGCCCCTTTTAGGGAAACTAGAGATCAAATCTGAGCAGAAATTGCAGGCATGGAGGAAGGACTCTGGAGAATGGGAGCAAATGTGTGCCTAGTTTGATACGCCAAGTTAAAGGCATCTGTGTGGTCTTTGCAAGTGGGATCACAGTCCCTTCCTAAAAACTTCGATAAATAAGCTTCTAAGAATTTCATTTTTAATGGGAGCTTTATTCTTGAAATGAAAAGCCAATGTTTGTGCTCAGTAATTGCACAGAGGTCACAGCAACATCTCTGGTCTGGGGCTTGGCAAGTGCAGAGGGAGATGTGGTGCAGGAACGCAAAACCTCCAGCCACACTTCAGCACCATTTTTCCCAAAAAAATGAGAAATAAATCCAGTCCTGCAGAATCTTTACAAATCCCTGCTTTGAGCACACATATTCATGCTGAAATTAAAAAAAAAAAATTTGCTGAGCTTTAGAAAAAAGCTTTTTGATTTATTAAATCTGATTGACTGGGTTCCTGGAGCATGTACAGACTTCACACAATGCAAATGGTGCTGATTAGATAAGATGGTGTTTAAAAAGAAAAAAGCCCAGCCATAGAAAGAAGATGCAATTAGATTAGCAGATCCAAGGCTGTAAGTGCAGATCGAATGGGCTATAAACAATTTAAGGCTTGGGAGAAGGCCAGTGTTGCTGAGTGTTCATTTATAGTCCAGTCTGCTGGCTCTCTAATCCAAGAGGAGAAGACAAGGAAGAAGAGAAGAAAATTCTGGGAAGGGTGATTTTTTACACTGAGACCTCATCAGGTCATCTTCAAAGATTTCTGAGCATCTCTGCATCCACCTAATATTGTATATATGCTTTAAAAAAATAGATGTATCTGTATATGGCCACTGAAACCCCAGAGCTGTGTGTTTATTCAGCCCTTCTACCCCTCTTGGCTGTTTGTGTGTGCATTTGTCTTCTCTAAATCTTATTTTTGTGTCCACATCCAGGTGAATTGCAGGAGATCCCCAAGTGAACCATCAAGGCACCTCTTGCTCTTACACCTTGAATGTGGCTTTAAAAACAACACTCCCAGTCACTCCTCATTGGGGTTTCCTTTTGCATGCAGTCAATGGAGTCTCTTTAAGAATTTCTGAGAGGTTTTCTGGATGCATGAAGTCATGGCTTGGGTCCTCTGAGCTTTGCAGGCTGGAGAGGGATGCTGGAGACTCGTGTGAGTATTCCTGTTTTCCTGCAGCAGTGCTTCTGGGAGCCGAGTGTTTATGTAACTCCTATCAAAGGAAAAAGGGATTCTGAGCAGACAGGAAGAAGAAGAGCCTGGGAGCTGAAGTTGGATGTACTCTGAGGTTATGGAATCAGACCAAGTGGCCATCCCTGGGCCTTTTGGATTGTGAGTGATGGGACTGTTCCCACAGGGTGACTGTGGAGATGTCCATGGGGGCAGATCTTCATGTCCCTGCTCTCTGAAACATTCATGAACTTCCTTTCAGGGAGAAAAATCTACAGCAAACAGTAAATAATTGTCAGATACATGGAACCAGGGACACTTACTTTCTTCTGGGGACGGTTTTGGCTTTTGTTTAACAACACCTACAAATCTGAAATACCAGAACCTTTAACAGAGGGGAATTTCTGGTTGCCTGAATGGTTTTGATCCCCTCTGTAAATCTGTGTGGAGAGGCATTTTCTCACTGTTCTTTATTTCCTACCCTGATTTCCAACCTGTCTTCTCATTTGTTTTATGTCCCTGTCCTTCACTGCAGGATGGCATCACCTCCTAATATAGCAGGGTCTGCCAATTCTGTTATTTGCTCTTTACTTCTTTTTCCAGCTCGTTAATGAAGAGGTGACAATAGATGGGCCTGGGAGTGATCTCTGCTGAGCCCACCAGGCACATCTCCCCTTCCTGACATGCTGCTGTTTGTCACCTTGCCTGGTTTATGCCTTCCTGAGGCACATGCCTTTCCTCATATCCATGTCGTTTTGAACAGAGCATCAGAGTGATCTTTCCTGGGATGCTGGCTCAAATGTGTTTGTAAAGCTGAAATACAGTTTTCTGCTTCAGTTGGATGGAAGAATGGAGCATGTTGGGCTAGGCAGGGCCTGAAAAATCAGTCTTCTGGTTATGTCAGGGCACGTTTGTTGTTGAGGATGTCGCAGCCTTGGGAACCCTCGCTGGACATGTCCCCCATCCTGGTGGTCTCTGCTCTCAGCAGGGGCACTGGCTGCAGCTCTTGGCCACAAGCAGCTGGTCAGGTTTGAGAGGGACACCAGCCTTGCTACTCAGTGCTCCCCTTGCAGGGAGAGGCAGGCGAGGAACCTCTGTGTCCTCCAGCCACAAGCTACAGCAGGGAGGAACTGAAGGTCTTGGAGCAAACAAAGCTAAGAGGAAATGTTCTAACACAGTTGAGAACTTCACCCCTTGAGGGCCTGGTCTGTGACCTCCCTTTGCCTTGAGAGGCCCCTTTGGAATGTGGCTGCCACCAGCAAGGTGAGAACATGGCAATAAATTTCACATGACAGGTCTCAAATAGAAATGTGGCTTGGCTTTCCACCCCTCCCTTGGCTGGGACAAAGCTTGGGCACAGGGAGGAAGCCTTTGTCTGTCCCTCCTGGGAGCCAGCAGGATGTCCCAGAGTGGCTGTGCTCTGGAACAGCCTCTGCTTGCCCTCTGGCAGAGCCAGGATTTACCTCATGGCATCTGATGATTTTCCCTCCCCCCTAATTGGTTCCGTTAATTTATTGTGGACAGGAGCTTGTTCTGCCAAGTGCTAATTGCAAAGGTTATTGTTTCTGCCCTTTTCAGAGCACAGCAGGAAACCCTTCAATTCCATCACATGGAAAACAAGACAAAAAATGCCAGAAGTTTTTGTGCTGGATGTGTGTCCATCATCCCATGCGGTGTTTGTGCCACAGAACATCAGCTGCCATTTCCTTCCCTTTGCATGGGGAAGCCTCCTGTCCATGGCATGGGGGCTTCATCGTGATGAAACGTGCCCTGGATCCCAAATGTCCTTCATTCTCTGACCTGTTTGGGCCTGGACTGGGAGGTAGGATGTGTGAATTCCAAAGGCTGGAAGCTGGGTAAATGATGCCATTCTCTGTGTGGGAATTCTTCCTGTCCCTGGGCATGTCTAGAAACATTTTTCAAGTGAGCAAGCCTGGGATGGCACAAGGTGGTGGCACCTTGTCCCCCACTGTGCTTTCTTGTGGTGTCTGATGCTGCCTTCTCCACCCTGTGGGTGAATCACGTTGTTCCCAGGTTATCTGGGCTCCTTCCCCTGGTGAAGGGAGCCAGGCACCCTGGAATCTGGAAGGGTTTTCCTGGCTACAGAGGCTGGGCACCCTGGGTGAAGTGGGATGTCTCAAAGCCAAGCTTTTTTCTAGCACGGGAAAGGAGGAACACTTACTGCCCCTAACTACAGTTATTTATTTGCTGCCAGGGCTTCAGCATCTGCCTGGATTAATCTGGATTTCGTGGTGGGCAGCAGCCATTCAGCCCAAGTGCCTGGCATTACAGTTCTGGTGGATTTTGGAGGTGAAAAGCCCAGAGTCTTTCAGGGGGGGTTCTGCCAAGCTGTAAAGCTCATCCTGGTTCTCCAGGCTGCTGGAAAACCTGGTGGAGCTCTTCCTCCTTGGTGAGGCCATAGGTGTTCCTGCCATGCCTGTGAGCATCCTTTCCCTGTGCTTTCCACAGCCTCTGTCCCCTGGGGCTCTGTATTTGCTCTCCCAGGCTTTGTTCCCACCACAGGGTTTACTCTGGCTCGTTTCCTCTTTATCTCGTATCATGGCTGCTGTTTGTTTTTGTTCAGCAGCTCAGAAGCTTTTGGAAGTGAGTGTTTATAAACAAAGGGATGTTTGGGACTACATTTGGATCCAGCAGCAGGCTCCAGGGGCATTTTGTACAGATTATGGGGATGACTTTGTGCTGTTTCTTCCCTGCCCTCTGGCCCAGTACCCTTCTCATTCAGTCTTTTCCACAAAGCTCAAGCTTTCCCCTCCTTTTGAGCTCTCTCTGGTCTCACTCCCAGCAGGTACCCAAGGTGAACCATCCCTCACTGGGCAGATATGCACAGACTAACAGATTAATGACACATATTTCATTCTGTTCCAGCCTAGTCTAATGAAACATGATAAATGTTTTATTCTAAGTTTTACCAGCATTCTGTTTCCCATATACAGAAAGTCTGGCTGGCACCTGTGGGCAGCACTCGCATTTGAAAGAAGCACCGTTAAAATCTAGATTTCAGGGAAGGAGTGCATATATCAAATTTAAAGGGGCTTTTGAGCTTAAGATATAAAGGCAAATTACATTTTATAGTGTGACTTTAATAGCTGAGGAGCTGTGCAGGCAGCGAGGTGGCTGGTGGCAGCTCAGGCAGTATGTAGGACACCGTGCCAGCCATATGTGTCGCCATATCTCACACGCAGCCTTGCAAGTCATTGCTTTTTATTGAAGGCAGGAACTTGCCAGGATGTCAAGGCTGTCTTCTGCACTTTTGAAGGAGTGCCATGCTGTCTGTAATCCCCAAAGGCTGGTGACAGGAGGGCAGCAGGCACAGCCCCACCAGGTATCTCCTGTTCTTTGTGCCCTGGGTGGGGGAACCGAGGCTGGGCTCCACTTCGGCACCTGCCCTTTTCTCTCCATAATGAAGAGTCACTTTTTATTCCTGTGTGCCAGGCTTCTTTCCTTCTGCCTTCATCCTCATGCTTTCCATCTGTCCTTCTGCCTAGCCATCCTTCCTCACGAATTCACAAATCTTTCCTTCCCAAATTTTGGCTGAGCCTCCCTCTCTTTGTCTTGGGTGCTTTGTGGAGCCTCGTGCCAATACCTGGCCAGGATGAAAGTCTGACCTCTTGCAGGGCCAAATGAGGCAGCATTTTTTTTTACATTGTTGGCCAAAGGACAGACTCCTTGGATGTGTATTTCTCAGATATCCCAGGGCTTTTCCTGGGGCTCAGTCTGTGTGCTCGGAAAGCTGCTTGTAGGAGAAAAGACAGCTCCATGTGGTGCATTAAATGGGTGTTGTTTCACATGCCTCAAACTGAGGAAGATTGCTGGTAGTGAAAAAGTCCAATCACAAAGGAATCTTTCTTGGTTATTCAATTTGTGCAATATCTTATTAGAGGGGAAAACCAACTGTTATCTGCCCAGGAAAGGTTAATATAATAATAAGCAGATACTGACTTCTATTGAGATGAACATGATGATTTATTGACCCGAGAGGCAAATATGCAGTGAAGCAAAGCCAGGGTCAATATTCACCAGGAGGAGAATAAATTCTTGCATTTTCTACAATGGTGAGACCACACACATTGGTGTCACCAAAACACATTGGTGTTGGTAATTGCTTCTTCAGTGAGACAAGTAAATATGGTAGACCTCCAACAGATACTTCACGTTGTTTCTTTAGAGAAAATGTCAATTTAGAAATGTTCCCTTTGGATGTTTTTGTCCTTGAAAACACTTCATGAAGTATTTAAAAGTACTTTTGTAAAAACCAACCAAACAATAAAAGCAGCTCCCAAGGGTTGCAGTAGTTTTGGGTTGCCAGATGTATTTCTTGAATAAATGATATAATTTTATTGCATTTTATTTTGCTTTATTAGAGAAAAGCTCGGCTTTCAGCTTCTAAGCCTGGCAGCTCCCAGCCTGATCAGAGATGTTTCTGCGCACATTTTCATTTCGATTGCAAGCCCGTTTGTCATTTCTGAAATGCCTCAACTCAGAAATGTCAAGCATCTCTTGTAGTCAGCATGGAGAAAGGCAGCCCAGAATGCTGGCACCTGCTGCAGGGAGCAGCATCCTGCTGCCATGGGCCACACAGCCATGGATGTGTGGGAATTTTTGGGAGCAGGGAGGTGCAGCACATGGGGATAACTGATGCTTGGTTGGGCTGTGGTGGGTATCACCCTCTGAAGAAGTGTTTGATGAGTTTTCTCCTCTTCCAGAGCTGGTGGTGCCCAAAACCCGATCCTGGGAGCTGGTCCCTGTCAGCTGCTCCTCCTGGGCGAGAAACACAAACCCCTGTGTTGTAACGCGCCAAGGGGATGGGCATGGCAGGAGTTGTAAACACACCCGCTGGGAAGAGGGAGAGGAATTGCACTTTTCCAACTTGAACAAAGTGACATGAACAGGGATATTATTTTAGAAAGTTTATCTCTTTTGTATCTATGGTGACAAGATCTTTATCGGGGTAAGACAGACTCCCCGGCTGTCTGCTCCTTGTTATCTCAGGGTAGGATGACAGTCTAAGTGTCACGTCTAGAAATGTTATCTCTCCTTTATTATTTCACTTGTGAGGGGCTAACTGGAGTGTTATCAGGGTGTTTACAATCAAAACACGTGCAGCTCAAGTGATAAAAGGGAGAACAGACATCTGATCTCCACGGATATGAAGACAATGCAGCCTTGAGCAGGAGGAGATGGATCTTATTATTGAAAATGGTTTGGCAGGCTGGGAATGGACAAACAAATTCAGATCATAAGCTTGAGAGATGGGCTGAGGGAGAGGCTCACACTCAAACTCCTGCAGAAAATGGAAAAGTGATTGTATCAACAGCAGTCTTGGCTAAAAGAGAAATATTTTCCCATAAAACTTTTATGACTTTTTTTCTCTTTCTGTACTCTCTTCTCACTTGGAATGTGATATGGAAAGCTGTCAGGACCAGCAAGTGGAGCAGAGTTGCTCTAAGCCAGTGAGGATCTGAGGAAGCTTAGCCAGGCTGGGAGGGAGGAGAGCAGAGAACTGCCAAGGCCACTGCTCAGGGAGCTCATTTCGATTAATTCCTTATCTTGCCTGGGTCAGTGCTCTGTTAATTTAGAGAGGGCACAGACACAGGGTTAGTGGTGACCATAAACCTTATCTGCGATCTCTTTAGGGACAGGGAAGCTAAATCCCTAAAGGGCTTAGGGATCTGACCCTGGGATGCTTCTGCTGCTGGTAATTGAGAGGAGTTCAAAGCAGTCCCAGACATCAGATCCTCATTAACCTACAGCAGGAGCGAACCAGGTGCCAAGTGGTGTCAGGTTGTTTATCTAACATGAATAATCCTCAGTAATTAAAAATGGGGTTGTGCAATGCTCCATCCAAATCCAGGCCTGACTCCTGGACGTTGTTGTGCTCTTGGCTAGAATGGGCTGCCTGGTTTCTCTGGTGTTGTGGAGGATGTGGCAGGCACATTGCATGTCTTCCTTCCTCTCCATGCCAATGGTCTCCAAGCCAAGCTTTGTGGCTCCAATCCCACAAAAAAGATGATTTTCCATCATCTTTCCTCCCTTGTTTGTCTGTCCTGTGAGGTGGTGGCTCACAGGGGTTTAAGCTCTCATATGGAGAATGAGCAGAGGGTCTGTGGTGGCCTCTGAGCCAGGAGGGGACCCAAGCTGGAGCACAAATTCCAGCACCAAGGTTCCCTCTCTCCTTTGAGAAGGAGATGGGGAAGGCAGAGGGGATCTGGATGTAGGTGAGAGCTGGTGGAAGATGAAAATAGTGGGCTCCTAATGACATCTGAGCATCTCTGTTGGCCTGGCTAAAAATGGGAATTAAATTCCTGCTAAGTAATCACCAGTAAATTCCTGAGAAGGGGAGGAAATGAACATGAACTTGTGGGCAGTGTTATTGTGCATGGGCCTGTCTGCTTAACTCCATATTTCTCTTGCTTTGAGGACCTCCTAAACCAACCTGTTTTCAACCTGAGTGCCTCTCACCTCCCTCTAAGGACTGACACCACAGGGAGCCCTTCCTCACCTGGGGGGAGAACAAGGCAGCAGCTCCTCTGCCTTGTTTATGAGAAATAATCTCTGGTGGTGGTTTTCTTGTGTGAAAGCCAAGCTTTGGAGGGCCCCTGGGGCCACTTTGTACAGTGACAGTGACCCACTGCTCCCTCCTGCCCTTCATCTCTCACACCTTTAATTGCACTTGTGTTTCTGGAGCGGATGGAATTCATTATCCAGCAAACAATGTCCTTTGCAATATCAGCCTTAATTAACTGCTCCCCTCTGTATTTTTTTCTGCTCTTATCCTCTCCAAATCTCCGTGCTGAGCCAAGCTGACGGCCCCCCCACATGCATCAGTGCCAGCCAGTGAGCCATGACCAGATAAGAAGAAATGGAATTCCTTATCTCTTTTTTACAAATACATACACATGCACACACAAACACACAAACCTGGAAAAGGTCAAGGTTACTGGGAAGGGAGAAGGCCCTTCAAGACAACAAAACCCCTTCTCTTTTAAAATCTCCATAGCAACTGGATGGAGCATCATGGGATGTCGAGATGAGAGAGGACTATTCTTCCCCTACAACACTCTTTCCACTTCATTAGACTCTTTATCAAGTATCTCTGCACTGGGCTGAGTGTATTTTTTTCTGTTGGGGAGCAGTGCAGAGGACTCAAAAGCATCCTGACCTTTTCAGTGGGACTTTGGGAGTTCCTTGTGGGAGTTGCATCCTCTTCCCCTGCCTTCCTCCCCCACGGCCCCCTTGTCTCTGGTTCACATGACCTTCTCATCAAAAACCCTGTGCCTGGTGAGGTATGAAGGGTTTCTTTAGAAGGAGAAAGGAGCAGGGAAAAAGAAGAGAAGAGTATGAGAATGTCCTTTGCTGGCTCTGGAGGTGTCAAGACCCCGGCTGTCAGAGCTGTGCATCTGCAGGGAAGATTAATGAGTCTGCTTAGAGGAAATCCAAATAAAACAGAGCAGAATAAATACCAAGTGACTGTGTGGGTGATGAGGGGAAGGGTGAGGAAGGAGCAAGGGAGTGTGACAGGGCAGAAGTAGATATTCCTCTGTCTGGTAAGTGTTTGAATTCCCCATGGAGGAGTGAGTTAGCACAGGAAAGAGCTTTGGATTTAATCCTGTTGTCCTCAAGTGCCAGGGCTGTGCATGGGTCTGAGAGAGCTTATAAAGCACTGGTTGTGCTGAGGCACAAACACTGGGTATTTTTTTCCCCCCTTCCCTAGGAAAGCATTCACCGTGGAGAAGAATTTTGTGTTCAGCTTCTCAACCCTTGGCCTGCATTGTCTCAAGGTGCTCTGCACTGGGAGCACTGGTTGTTCTTGGGAAACAACAGAGCCTGGTTTGTCTTGGGCAGAGGCTTGGAGTGTGGGGACAAAGGGATTTAAACCTTCCTATGGATCAAAAGCAGTGTGGGCAGCAGGAAAGGGATTGGGATTGTGCCCCTCTGCCCTGCTCAGGTGAGACCCCACCTGCAGAGCTGCCCCAGCCCTGGGGCCCAGCACAGGAAGGGCCTGGAGCTGCTGGAGAGAGCCCAGAGGAGGCTCCAGGGTGAGCAGAGGGATGGAGCAGCTCTGCTGGGAGGAAAGGCTGGCACAGCTGGGGTTGCTCAGCCTGGAGGAGAGAAGCTGTGGGGTGACCTAATGGTGGCCTTGCAGTGCCTGAAGGTGCAAGAAAAATGGAGAATATTTCCTAGGGCCTGGAGTGACAGGACAAAGAGGAATGGCTTCAAGCTGACAGAGAGTGGGTTTAGATTAAATATTAAAAGAAGCTCTTGGCTGTGACAGTGGTGAGGCCCTGGGTGCCCAGAGAAGCTGTGGCTGCCCCTGGATCCCTGTGAGTGTTCCAGGCCAGGCTGGATGGGGCTTGGAGCAGCCTGGGACAGTGGAAAGTGTCCCTGCCCATGGCAGGTGGATGGAATTGGATGGTCTGTCAGATGCCTTCCAAACCAGGCTATCCTTTGATTCCATGATTCAATGGTGGCATTCCACAGGAGAAACTGGACCTTGGAGCTGACCTTCCTGGGGGAACTGTGACTTTGCTTTGGAATTGTTGTTACTTTTTGCTTTTAATCCTCTGGATTTTCACTTCTTCCAGGGAGCCACGTGTGACAGTCTGCAGGTGAATTTGAGCAGACCTCACCCCACGAGCACCCAGCTGAGCATCTCTCCCCACCAGCTCAGGGTCTGCCACTCTGAATGTTTGAATCCACGTGAATCAGACAAGGAGAGGGGCTTGTTACCATGGCCAGAATTGATTCAAAAAGCGTTTGTTAAAAGCATTGAGGCTGGACATGCTTGGACTGTGTGCTCCTGAGCTGTAAGATTTACATGGGTGTTTTAGGGGGAAAAAAACCATTAAAAAAAAAAAAAAAAAAAGCTCTGCACCTTCAGTAGAAGTCAGGCTATAAATATCCCAGTCCCACTACTTCAATCCTCATGGGAGTAATTTTCAAGTGGGAAATCCCATTAAGTCATAAAGAGCTCTTAAGTAGTTCCCTCTGATGAATTTGTGGCACTCTGCAAGTCCCATAATTCCCAATATCCAGATGAGGAAACTGAGGTTAAGTGACTTAGCCAAGGTCATGTAGCAAATCAATAACCACTCCAGCCCCTCTGCTGTTCACTCCATGTGTCTCTGCTGTCAGCAAAGGGGATCAATCCTCCCCACCACTGCCCCAGCCCCTCGGTGATGACACCCAGGCTTTGAAATGTTGGATTATCTGGGAAAAAAAGAGGCCCATCTTCATTCAGAGAGCTGGGCTGGGGGAGCAGTCCTGGGACTCTTTCACCTCCTTGCACCCCCAGGTCCCTGAGTGGAGACATCCCCTGGTTCCTGCTGCTCCCTGGAAGGAGCTGGAATTCCCACTGCTGGCACAAACTTCCCATCAGGAGCTCTGGGTTTGAGACAGGAGCATCTTTGGTGTGGTGACAGAAAATTGCCTCGTGCAAGAGCTGTTGGCTGCGATGAGGGTGGGAGTCTCTGTCAGCCTCTGTGCGTTCTTCCTCTTTCCCACTGCTCAGCTCTCCCCTTCCATGTGTCAGCTTCCTCTATTCATTTATTGAGCTCGTGGAGGGGGGTGTACCAAGAGTCTGGGGGAGTTTCAGGAGTGGGATGTGTGTATTATGTGTGTATTCACTCCAAGCTTGCTTCCCGTGCATGGCTGGTCCCAAGAAAAAGGGTTGTTTGTCCTGGGATGAGGCAGGATTCTGGCTCTGAGGTTACTTATTCCAGGTCACCTGTTTGTTGTCTTCATCAAGGAATCTTAGAGTGGTTTGGGTTGGGAGGGACTGTAAAGCCCATCCAGTTGCACTTTCAGGACACCTTCCACCATCCCAGGGTGCTCCAAGCCCTGTCCAGCCTGGCCTTGGACACTTCCAGGGATCCAGGGGCAGCCACAGCTGCTCTGGGCATCCTGTGCCAGGGCCTCACCTTCCTCACAGGGCAGGATTTCTCCTGCCTATCCAATCTAAATCTGTTGTCTCTTCATTTTAAGGCCATTACCCCTTTATCTCTTGTTCTCAGCACAGCCCTCAGGAGTCACACAGGAATGGGAGATGCTGGATGAAGGCATACTCCATTTCCCAAGCAGGTGTTTCTCCCCCTGACACTGCCTTGCTTCCCTGTTCTTCTCCTGCAGCTTTCCTGCAGCTAATTCAGAGCTATTTGAATTCCTGGTCCTGCTCTTGCTGCTGCTTGGCTGTCAGGCTCTGTTCCCCCTCCCAGGTAATATGGACAAAAGCACAGGGAGTGAGCACAGCTGGAATTTTGGGGTTGACCCACTGACACTTGGCTTCCCTGTGCTTTCTGGGGTGCCTCCACAGCCCTGCTGGGTGCCTCCCCCAGAGGCTGGGCCTGACAGGTTCATGAGAAGTTGTTCTCCATGCCAGGCTCCTTCCTGCTTTGCTGTAAGGTCTCTGAAGGGTGGCATGTGCTTCATTTATGTCTCCTCCTTCAACCTGATCAGCACTTCTCCAGGTGTTTGGCACTCGCCAGACTGCTGGCATCCCTGCTCCTGCCCAGCTTAACCTGCAGGAAAGGTGCTTTTGGGAATAGTGCAGGTGGAATGGGCAGGAGGAAGGTCAGCACCCTGCTGCACTATCTCTCATGGATTTACAGCTTTCCAGCTCCTCCAGGAATGTCCTGACCTAATGCAGAGCCTGCTCTGTGTCACAGCCCCGGTGCTGAGCCGGCACTGCTGGTGCCTTTCCCAGCATGGAGAGGGCACTGGGGTGATGGATGAGAGCTCCTGCAGGGGAGAGCTTGGTCCTGGAGCTCCTGGAAGCTCTCCAAGCCTGGCTTTGCAGTTGGCCAAGTGTCTCACTTGTTTTGATGCTTTTCATGTCTTTGGGCAGCTTGCTGTGTTTATTTTGGGGGGAAGGTCAGCGCTCCCAGCTGATGCTGGGAGAATGCTCAGGGGGAGAAGCATCCCTGGAGACAGCCCTCCTTTCAGCAGCACATGGCAAAGCTCTGAGACTTCCCTTTCAGTGGGAGGCACAAGAGATATTTTGGACTGCAAGCTGTGGCTTCAAAAAAACCCACCCAGCAGTGATTTGAGGTTTTCTTCTTGAAGCCTTCCTGACTTTGAACATAAATTGCATCTGTTTTGGCAAGCAGGCTACCAGCAAGCCAGACCTGTTCCTGGGATTACTGTGACCACAGGTATAGCTGTTTCTTTTCCATATGGGATGGCTTAGGCCCCTGCTCCTTGCCATTGTGTGCTTGGATTTTACCTTCCTCCACGTTGTGGCATTTTGGAAAGAGCTGCTTGTTTTACAGAGCAGCTGTGTTGTCTTAATGCAGCTGCAACGTGTGTTTGTCTCGGGGCACAGCAGGACTAGGAAGAGGTTTTATTAGATCATTCCAAGTCCCAATAATCTCTGAGTCTCTCAGATCTGTGGCTGTCAGCTGTGCTGCTCTCGCTCCGTGGGACGGGGCTGGAAGCTGAAGATGGGAAATCACTTGTGTGTGATCCTTTATCTGCTTCATCTCACAGCTACTGCTGCCCTCCTGGCTGTTTGGAGCAGCCAGAGAGCACCTAATTCTTATATCCCAGACCTTAAACCACAGCCTAGCAGCCTCCAAGGGATCCTCCCTGCTTGGGGTGCTGTTTGTGGGACTGCTGGTGGCTCTGGATCCCAAGGAGTGTTCCCATCCCATCACCACCGGCTGCCAGCTTCGGGATCACGGTAAGGCTGCTGCTCCCTGCCCCCAGAGTGGGTTCTGTGTGTGTCCTGCTGCCAGAGCTGGGCTTTGCTGCTTGCTTTTCCTCTTCCCAGTTAGAGTCTCCTGGCTCCCCTGTGTTTGGATGTGCACTCTCTGACTGGGGTGAATTCCCTTGGTGCTAGCAAATGTTTTATTTCACTGCTGCACTCCCCTGCCTTGCACCTCACCCTGTGATGGGCACACTGCTGGATCAGAGATGTCTTGTTGCTCTCAGAATGGTTTCCTTTTCCTGCAGTGCATTCCCAGTGTATATTGCTACTGTCACATATTGCTGTTCTGCTCTCCTCTCACCCAGTGCTGCCTGCAGTGTGCCTGGGAGACATCCCACTCCTTAAACACCATTTGAGGTTTTCTCTGGCAGAGATAATGTGGGGATCATGCAGGTCACTCCCTCTTCTAATTCCTTGTGTGGATCAGCTGTAAATTCACCTCCTGCAGCTTTTGCACCACAGCTCTGTGAATGAACTTTTATTTTAGGCTTGTGTAGCATCTCCTGTGCTGACTGTACCCCTTGTATTTCAGTCTGTGCTTTCCCTTGGCATACAGCTCAGAACTCCCATTGTCCTCGTGCTGTTGTGACTGGTGGAGTCCTTTTAATTTGTCTGTATTTTGCTGCATCTTTGTTTCCTTCCTCTCAGAGCATCAGGGAGGTCTTTGTTGTCCAGCATGATCACGGCTGCTATGTGTCACCATGCCTCTGCTTGCTTGTTTGGGAGCTGCTGGTTTCCCAAAACTCAGCCTGGGAAGGGATGCAAATCACATCCTTGGGCTTCTCTGATCCATGTTCTCAGTAAATGTGCATTACTGTGTTGTCCCAGCAGCTTCTTGTCCCTTTGTTTGGCTGCTTTTAACAATTCTTACAGAGTTTAGGGGAATACACAGGGGTTTTCTCCTTCCTCAGTTCTTTCATACAATTCTCTATTCAGGGAATTTCCTGCTGCTTTTTACTTAATTGTGGTTTTTTTTTCTGTTGTTCCCAAAGGCCACCCAGGGAGTTGGACATCACGGAGCTGGACACACACCAGGGTAGGTAATGGATGTGACCCCCAAAATTGGAACAGCCACCATGGAAAGTCTGACTCAACCTGAAGGCTCTGGACTAGAGGAGGGAAACTTTCCCCATCAGGGGCAAACCAGGCAAGCTGTATTTTCTGATTCACCCCAGAGTGCTGCTCCTGGCCTGGCTTGGAGCAGTGTCCTGCATTTTCTTTCTCCTTCTGCGCCAGCTCATGTCTTTGCTCTCACATAGGATCCTTGAGTGCCTTCCCTGAGCTGCTGCCTGAGCCAGCTTTGCTCAGCTCAGACTTCAGCAGATCCTGCATCTTGGTGGCATCTTCCGGGGCTTTGGCATCTTTTGTGCCGGGAGCAGTCAAAGCAAAGGGTCCCTCTGTGCAGCTTTGCTCCCCGTGGTGCCTCATTGTGCTGTTTGGCAGCAGGAAGGAGCATTTTGCCTCAGGTCCGCAGGGACAGAGAGGGGCACCTTTAGTATTTGATGTTCCTGTGGGTCAGAAATGTCTCTGTGGAGGGTGCCAGGGGGTTTTCCTCAGCTTGCTGCTGGTGTGCCGTGCTGTGCTGCTCTTGAACACGGCTCAGGCTTTCCCCAGCAGCGTTTGCAGCTCTTTGTTCTCTCCCTTATCCAGCCCCTAGGGTAATTGCCCAGTTTCCCCGCAGTGAGCTAAAGAGCCTCTTATTGCTGAGCACGGCCCCTTTCATTGCTGCTGCTCAGAGCCAGGCTTTGGGGTTCAGCCCCAGCCGTGCCTCCCCCTGTTCCTTTGGGTTTCTTCCTTGCCCCGTTCACACCTTTCCACTTTCATGTGCCTGCAGGAGCCGACTTGCTTCTGACACCGAGCTCAGTCTCCAAACATAAAAGAAGAGAAAGTCAGGACAGAAAAGCATTGGAGCTTTCTTCTTCTTCCACACCTGCTGTTCCTGGTCGTCAGGCACTTCCAAAGAGGAGAGTTCTCCAAGTTCCCAGTCATTACCCTTTACATAAGCATAATATAGTGCTGCACTTCCTACAGGGAAGCTATCTATTGTAGCAATCTGTAAAACAAAAGCTGGATTGCTCCTTCTCCCATTGCTCCCAGAATCAAAGAGCTGCCTGCTGTTCCTCAAATGGGAAGGCTGAAAGCCTTCATCAGAGGGTAGTTCATTTTTACACGACATTTTTACACTCAAGCAAAACTGAAAGCAAGGCATAATTTGAAACAGCCACGCTCGCCGTTAGAGCAGAACCACACAAATAAAATGCCTGGGATGATGGAGTTGAATATGCTGCAGTCAGAAAAATGACAGTTTGCAGGGAACAAGGAAAACTAGATGGATGAATGGGAATTAGTGAGGAGCAGACTTCCAAGGCAGACAAATCAAATTGAGAGTGTGGATCATTAGATTCAAAGGAAGCAGGTAAGGAGTGCACTAAATTGTACCTTAAACAACAAGCCAAGGGCTCCAGCCTCCAGGGAGAGGGGATGGAACAGGGCTGGGGATGTGAGAGTGGCTCCCAGGTGTGTCCTGGCCACTGGGCATTGTGACCTTACCCAGGGGTGTCCCTCACATCAGCTCCTGCGCTGTGGGGTATGGCAGGCACTGGACATAGAGGAGGCTTTGAAGATCTGCAGATGTGCCCAGCTCCAGAGGAGACAGCTGAAAGCTTCCTGGATGGCCTGTCCTGGCTCCTGTCGCCTTCCAGGGCTGTCGCTGATATCCATTGTATGGAGCTGGCTCTTTGCCTGTTTTTTTCCCAGAAGGTGAAGGGATATACAAGGGGAGAAATCACTGAGTTGTTGAATTTTTAAAAATTAACTGTGCACAAATATACCCAAGGAAGTGGGGTAGAAGAAACACACTTCACATACAGCAGCACTTTGCAGATGTGAGAAAATGTGACATGGTTTGGACCTGCCTGGAAACAGCTGAGCTGGGGGAATTTGTGTATTTTAAAAATAATGCTCATGTTTTTCTTGGGCAAACTTTCAGGTCACTGTAACACAGAACTGAAGGTCACAATTCCTAAGAAGATTATGAAATGACCCAGATGCTCAGTGTGATAGTCTAGACGAGGCAGCCGAGGGAGAGATGCTGAAGGAAGTTCCTGGGACTGGTACAGGAAAGAAAAGCCCTCAGGATGGAAAACTCTACACAGAGCTTCCCTCAGTGCTTCTGCCTGGACACTCCTGCAGAGACTGGTCCCAGCTGAGTCCTGCTCAAGGATAAAACTCATGGTCACAGGGGAACCACTCCCACTGGAATCCCATCTGGCTGATTCCCCCATTTTAGCTGAGGTGGAAATGTCACTGGATCTCACAGAGATGTGTGAATGGAATGATAAGGAAAGTTCTCCCTTGCTGGGAGTATAAGCCAACAGATGCTTCACAAAAGCAAAATTGATCTGATCATTGCCATAAGAACCATAGAATCATAAAATCACCGAATGGTTTGGGTTGGAAGGAACCTTAAAGCTCATCCAGTCCCATCCCCTGCCATGGGCAGGGACACATTCCACTATCCCAGGGTGCTCCAAGCCCTGTCTAGCCTGGCCTTGGACACTTTCAGGGATGGAGCAGCCACAGATTGTCCGGGCAATCTTCGCCAGGGCCATTTTATAAACCTGATATTAGTGCTGTGTAATTGAGGGAAAGGCATCCCCTGCTGTTCCGGGTTATCCATGGTTATCCCAGGTTATCCATGGTTATCCCAGGTTGAGCCACTTGAAGCTGTTACTGAGCAGCACTGATCTGAAGATGGCAGTTGTGAGAATTCTTCTCCCCTTCGTTCCTTAATTAATAGTCTATTTTATCAAAGGCTTTATTGTTGAAGATGTTCAGCATGTCCAGAGATTCCCCATTCCCTTGGCAGCCTCTCACATTTCACCCTGCCATCAATCCCATCCCAATTCACTTGCCATGCAAGGCGCTCCCCTGCTGGTTTAGTTGGCCAGCCTGGGATGTGGTTCCTTCCAGCAGCTCTTAAGAAAACCCTTGCACATCCTTTCCTTCATTTTATCCTCTTTTTTCCTTTTAGCTTTGGTTATTTGCAGCAGGCTCTGGCAGCTGTAAATGTTAGTTAAAGCCTTATTGATGCCCGGTGTTTTCCAGCCGCCTGGTGCAGCAGTTTATTTGGGTCTCCGGTGATGTTTAGAGATGCATTTCCTCTCATCTCTCCCAGCTATATTTTACTGTTTGCTCATTTGCTTGATGACAGTTTGCTGCTGGGTTTTGGAAGAGCTTTGCAGTGCATTATCTTGTGAGTTAATCCTGACCTGCTTCCTTGGCTCCAGCAGCTGCCCTGGCGCGTCCTGAGCCGGACGCTGCTGCTGTCAGGAATTTTCTGCCAGGTTTTTGCTGTCAGTATTTTTGGCCATTGCTCTGTGTCATTCATGTCTGGATTAAGCTCCCCTGTGGTATCCTGAGGGCAAGATGAGCTGTGTCACTGCACAAGGGATCAGCCGTGGCGCTGCTGGGGAGGCTCCTGAAGGTTGGAGAAGGTCCAGCCCACGGGGTCTGGCTGGGATGGTTCTTGCTACGCATCCACGTTCTGCGATTCCTGAGCTGTCCTAGGAGACTGCTTCACCTTTTTCAGGATGATTTAAGAGGATGTGCTGTTCAGGATTCCCTCTTGAGGGTTATTTATTAGTTTTGTAGTGTCTCCCAGGCTGCTTTCTTCAGGGTAGTGTTGATTCCTTGGGGACAGAGGAAACAAAGGCAGGAGAACGCTCGCAGGAAGGATAAAACAGGAGTCTGACTGATATCTTCTCTCTCTCTCTCCATGGTGTTTTTTCACAGATCAAAAATCAATTAAGGGCGAATTTCACTGGGAACTCTTTAAACAATGTGATATTTCATTAGAGATTATTGCAGGCTCTTTAACATTTGCAGTCCAGGTGTGAATTACAAAATTAGCCAGATTCCTTTAATGATTTCCTCCGAGGTAACATTCCTCCAAGCACCCTGTGCCTGGAGCAAGCTGTGCAGCTGCTGCTGGAGAAGGGGTGTTTACTGCCTCCCCCCGCATCCTGATGGAGACACAACACTGGAGGAATGGTTTTGATTGTGACAACAGCCTGGCTGGGCACAGGGCTGTGGCCTGGAAGATGAGAACTGAAGGAAATAAGAGTGGAATGCTGTAGGGAGAGGTAGAGAGGGGCTTTGAGATGAGCAGATTTGGGGTTGTCTCCCAATCCCTTCCTGAGCTGTTACCAGCACAAGCTTGTGCCTTTGTGAGACTTCCCTATGGCTTTCCAGGTCCTTCCCTTGCTCCTGGATCTGTCCCTGCTGCCATCTAAACCCCACAGCACTGAGACAGGAGCACTCTGGAGGTGCCAGTGAGCTTTCACTGCCATCTGGATTCCTTGGGACGCAGCACTCCTTCCAAAGCCTTCCCCTCCTGAAGGCACAAAGAGCTGAGCGGTCTGAGTCCTCTGCTCCAGTGCAACTCCCTCTCCATCATTAATCCTGCCTGGGATTTGCCCTTTTCAGTGCCCATTCCCTCCCTCGTCCATCTTGCCTTATTCACAGCCCAGTTATTGATCCTTATTTGGGGCTCATCTGTCTTAGTGAGCTCGGGGAGCCACCCCTGGGAGGGAGAGGAGCACCTTTCATTGCTTTCAGGGTGCTGTGGTTGGGTGGGAGGGAAATAGCTGAGTTTTGGGATGCACCACTGCAGGTTTGATCCAGCAGTTGCATTTCCCGAGTGCTGACTGCTCTCCCCACCTGTGTGACTGTGGTCACAGGGGTTTTCAGGTGAGGGAAGAGATGAGAATGTTGACTCCATGTTCAGAAGGCTTGATTTATTATTTTATGATATATATGACATTAAAACTATACTAAAAAGAATAGAAGAAAAAGTTAAAAGTTTGATCTCAGAAAGCTAGCTAAGCTAAGAATAGAAAAAGAAAGAATGATAACAAAAGGCAGCTCTCTCAGACTCTGTCTGAGACAGCTCAGCCTTGATTGGCCATTAATTATAAACATCCAAGATGGGCCAATCAAAAATCCACCTGATGCACTCCACAGCAGCAGATAACCATTGTTTACATTTTGTTCCTGGAGCTTCTCAGGAAGAAAAAAATCCCAAGAAAAGGATTTTCGTAAAAAGATGTCTGTGACACGCCTGAGCACCTGCTTTTCTTGGAGATGCTGCTTTTCCCCTGTAAATTTTCCTTTCCTCTTCTCCTAAAGCCATCACAGCTGCAGCAGCCCCACTACAGCAGCTCAGCCTCTCCTCCCTCTCCCTTGAAGTCAGTAGGACCAGGATTGGTCTTCAGGCCTCCTGTGTAGAACCACAGACATTTGTGTTTGTTCCACTCTGCCCCACATTTCCCATTTCTTGTCCCCTCACCTGTTTTGCCTGGATTCTTCTCTCTCTGCACAGCTCTGCCCTGCCCCAGGAGATGATGGAAGGTTCCTGTGCTCACTGCAGCGAGGAAAGGCAGCTGATAAAACCCCACCACCCTCTGCACTGACCATAATTGCTTTCCTGGAGAACAGGAGGGAGAGGCAAACAGTTCTGATACTTTCCTTGAATACTCTCTTGGGCCCTAATTATTTTCAGCTTAGGATATTTTCTGTGTCAGGGAAGACTCATCTGTCTAATAATCCTTGCTGGATTTCACTTCCAAGTACTTGCCCAGCCCTGCCTTGAGCCACATGTAAACTTTCCAACCCCCTTTCCTCATAACCATCTTCCCTGATTTGCTGTGGATCTCTTGGATTGCTTCCCTCTAATGCTCCTTGTTCTGGGGCTGGACCAGGTGGTTAAGGAGCACTTGTGTACCTGAAGGGAGGTTGTGGCAAGGTGAGGTCAGGCTCTGCTCCCAGGCAGTTTCAGGAAAAGAGGAAATGGCCTTGAGCTGTGCCAGGTTGGACACCAGGAGGAATTTCTTCATGGGAAAGGTTGTTAAGCATTGGCAGGGGCTGCCCAGGGAGGTTTGGAGTCCCCATCCCTGGAGGTGTCCAAAGAAGTCCTGGACGTGGCACTCAGAGCTCTGGGCTGAGTGACAAGGTGGGGATCCATCAATGGTCTTGGGGGACTTTTCCAACCTCAATGATCCTGGCATCCTGTGATTCTCCCCCACTCCGCCAGTGACACAAGATTTTTGAATCCCCCTCACCTGCCTCTTTTCTAGGCTGCAGCATCCCAAACCCAAGATCTTCATGGAAAACCCATTCCAGACCTTATAAAGTTCTTGCTATCCTTGCAGGGACCTTTCCTTCTGTATTCCTCCTGCTTTGCACTGCTGGAGCCATGCAGGGACACATGCACATAGCTCACCTGCAGAGTTTTGGGGCACTTTGTGTTGCTTGAAGGAGCTGCATGTTTTGGAGGAGCTGGTGCTTACTTGTGAAGGTTTTTATTACATGAACCTTTTCAGAAAAATGCCATTTTTATGAATCCTGAAAGAGCACTCTCTGCAGCTTCCAATTACAATCCTGGCTGCATCTTACTTGAATGGTGTTTACTATTTAGGGTGCATTTGAAAATGCACTTTGGGAGGCATCTTTTAATTCATTTGTAGTGGCTAACATTATCCCTAATGCTGGAGGAAATTAAAAATGCTTCCTGCTTAGAAGCAATGAGTGCAAATGAAAATGTGCTGTGTGCTGGTCCGTGGCAACATCACTGAAATGTCTGGATGTGGTGCCAGGTGCTGCTCTGAGAGTTCAGCTGTGCCCAGAATGACCTGGGGTATCTTTGGTGGCCTTTGAGGGGGGAGAGCTGAGTGAGCAGGCTGGGTCTGCTCTGGGGAATCTGCTGAAGCTGCTCAGTACATCCAAAGTTTACACAGATAATTTAGTTCAGATGGGCTGATGGGGTCATGTGGGCACAGCTGTGTGCCCTGAGTGCAAGAGAGACACTGAGGGGCTGGAGCATGTCCAGGGAAGGGAACAGGGCTGGGGAAGGGAATGGAGCACCAGGAGAGGCTGAGGGAGCTGGAAAGGGGCTCAGCCTGGAGCAAAGGAGGCTCAGGGGGGACCTTGTGGCTCTGCACAGCTCCTGAGAGGAGGGGACAGCCAGGATTGGGGTTGGGCTCTGCTCCAGGGAACAGGGACAGGATGGGAAGAATGGCCTGAAACTGTGCCCAGGGGAGGTTCAGGTTGGACATCAGGAGGAATTTCTCCATATAAAGGGTGGGCAGGCATTGGGAGGGGCTGCCCAGGGAGGTTTGGAGTCTCCATCCCTGGAGGTGTCCAAGGAATGCCTGGATGTGGCACTCAGTGCCATGGGCTGGGTGACAAAGTGGGGATCAGGCACAGGTTGGACTCGATGTCTTGGAGGGCTTTTCCAACCTTAATAATTCCATGATGTTCCATTTATTCTCTTCACCTCTTGGAAGTCCAACAAAGTGCAAGGGGTAGAGACTCAGGAGTATTTGGTTTGGGGAGCTGTGGTTTCATGACTTGGAAGGCTCTGGTTAACCCTGTCACGAGCACTGGCTTCAGATCAGCTGCTGGAATGCTGTTCCACCTCTGCTGAATTACCCAGGTCTCATGGAATGGTTTATATTGGCTGAGGAAGAGGAGTCAGCCCAACACAAAACCCGTCCTGATGTGGGCTGAGCAGATGTGGGCCAGCAGTGAGAGCATGAGCTGGCCAGTACCTTGTGTCCCCTGCAAGGGGCACTGGGACAGGACTGACAATTCCACCCATGATGCCTGAGAGTGCTCCTGTGCCTGTGTTTGTATTTTCACCTTCCTGAAGGGAACGTGCACAAGTAGATAAAAACCTGCTCTAGTGGATTCCAGCATTAAGTCAAGAGACTATTGGATTTTTTCAAGGGCTCACACAACTCTCCTAAAAAGCAGGTTGTTATGTGTTAGTTTGGAGCCCTTTTGTTCAGCCTCAGGTGTTTTCATTCCTTCAAGGTATTCACTGAAAGGACAAGAAGAAAATGACTCAAGGTGGCATCATGCAAAAAATTCTGTGTTCAGCACAAGAGTGCTACATTTTGGCTTTTCCTCCAGCAGGAGTGGGATACCTTGCCCCTCTTTTGAGTCAAGTGTCAGATTAGAAAAGTAGAAAGAGGAAGAATAACCCCTCTAAATCAAAATCCCTCTGAAAGAAAACACTGCAGAGCACAATTGTCCTTCTCTGTGTGAGGGAGAGGTGGTAAAGAAGGTACCATGTGTGACATGTGTTGTGTTCTTTGATGCTCTCATGGCATCAGTCAGGATGAAGAGACACAGAAACATGAGCAGAACTTTAAATAATTCCTGTAATTGAATACAGTAGATGACATGAATCCATTTCAGTTGTAGCTGTTTATGCAGCAACAGTATTTTTTTCTTCTCCTTTGTTTTCCCTTTTCTTTTCTTTCTTTATTTTTTGTTTTGTTGGGATTTTTTGTTTTGGGTGGGTTTCGTTTTTTTTTTTTTTTTTTGTTTTGGTTTTTTTTTTTGGTTTTGTTTTGTTATTGTGTTTGTTTTTTTTTTTTTTTTGGTGGGTTTTTTTTTGGTTTTTTTTTGTTTTTAGGGCATATTTTTAAGGGGTCTAGTAAAGGATTTTAACGAATCTCCGGGAAATATTCCTGACTTGGTTTGTAATTCTGAATCCTGAAAGCTGCTTGGCTGGGAAACTCCATAAACCCTTACATTTATTTGAAATGTCTATCCTGGAGCCTTGCCTTGGTATGGATGATGCATTTAATCTGAGGGGAGGCAGAACAAGAAGAGCTGACCTCGTGTTTTGCACAATGGATTTTGCAGGCAGAGATTTAATAAGGGGAATTCAATATTTTTTATTCAAGGTACTGTTCTCCATATGCCACTTTTCAAAACCTGCATCTCCCTGCAAACATCTCACTGTGCTTGTAGGCTTGTCTTGAGGTTTGATTTTTGCCTGGGAAGGGAAGGCAGAGTTAAGGTTGTTTATGATGTTTAACTCTGACTGCAGCATCTCATTTGTTGCCTTGCCTTGTTCAGGGGGTTTTCAGCACCACCTCATTACTGAATCTTCTGCTTTTCCACATGTACTGCTCTTCCAAGGGTCTCTTTTAGGCAGGTAAAGGCATTTCTGGTGCATTTATCTGGGCGCTGATGGGCTGGGAGAGCTGGGGGGGCTCAGCCTGGAAAGGAGAAGGCTCCAAGGAGAACTGAGAGACCATTGCAGTGCCCAAAGGGGCTCCAGGAGAGCTGGAGAGGGACTTGGGACAAAGGGTGGAGTGACAGGACAAGGGGGAATGGCTTCCAGAGAGTAGATTTAGATGGGATATGGGGAAGGAATTGTTCCCTGTGAGGGTGCTGAGGCCCCGGCACAGGGTGCCCAGAGCAGCTGTGGCTGCCCCTGGATCCCTGGCAGCGTTCAAGGCCAGGCTGGGGCTTGGAGCAGCCTGGGATGGTGGAAGATGTCCCTGCCCAGGGCAGGGGGTGGAATGGGATGAGTGTAAGGTTCCTTCCAGCCCAAGCCATTCTGGGATTCTATGAGTATGTGAACCAAAATCCTGCTCCTTTTCACCCCAAAGCACATTAGAGCTCTCACAAGTGCAGCCATTTGTGGCTAAAACAAGCTGAAATAGAGAGCTTGTGGATGTGATTAAAAACATTTCATCAGGTACTGCATCATCCTAGTCCTGGCCTCCAGAACTGGAGAGGGGAGAGCCTTGGTCTGGTGCTGCCCATGATGGGCTGAGCCATGGAGTGTGCAGCACCAGCATCCAGGATCTGGAGTGGCCTGCTTAGTCCTCAGGGATGCCATTTGTTCCTCTGTGCTTCCCTCCATTGTTTGAAGGTGGATAATCTCCCTGGTACAGTGGGTATTTGTTGTTGGACTTAGCCAAAGCTCCAGCAAAGCTCGGGGTGAAGGCAGGAGCAGCTGCTGAGTTCTTCCTCTGATGGATTCACTCAGCCCCCCTGCTTTGTGCCCACTCACCTCTCTATTTTCCTCCTTCTCCCTTCCCTGCCATTCCTTTGCTGTCTTTATTCCCTTTTCCTTTCACCTTCCCTGGCACCTGCCACCCCTAATGCAGGGGCCACAATGGGAAGTTCCCCTGCCCAAACACTGGGGACATTTGGTACTGGGTGGGGAGAGAAGCAGCCAACAAAATGCAGGTTATTTTTTATTCCAGGCTTTGATAGCCAAGCTGGATCACTGTCAGTTGGGACTTTGTGCTCCTGCTTCCCTTCCTTTAGGTGAAGGGGGACAAGTGAGGCTCTGGAGAGTACTCTTGGCTCGTCTGGATGTTGTGGGGAGATCCTTGGAACAATCCTGTAAAAGCACATGGCTTGTGTGAATCCTGAGCCCCTCTCTGTGCAGGACCTGAGCAACACAGGCAGTGAGGGAAGAGCAGCAGCAGGAGCTTCTGGGATGGGGGGGCTGCGTATTCATGCTGATATTCACACCCACTGCTCTCAGCTCCTGTCATGTGAGCACATTAAATACAAACACAGGCGCCTTTCTGAGAGGTTTCAGCACTCGGGCTTTTGCAGGTGAGTGAAAGCTTCCCCCCTCCCTGGCTCTCCATGGGAGCAGCTCCCTGCCAGGGCTGCAGCCAGCCCCACACTCATTGGGGCTGCCATCAGAAGGAGCTCAGGCAGGGCTGGGGCTGGAGCCCACAGCTGCCCCTTCCCTTTTTTCCCCCTTCCCCTCCTGCCTCTCCTTTTGCTTCTCTCCCCTCTGCTTCTTTTCCTTTGGGAAAGAAACGCTTTGTTTTGAGGCTGTGAATGCAATCCTGCTCCCCTGAGCAGGGGAGGTGTCTCCCAGCCTCTGGAGAGGCCACGGGCAGGGCTCTGCTGCTGGAGGGACAGTGGGACACTGGAGTTGGGAACAGGGGGTAAGGGGAATGAATGATCCTCAGCACGGAGCACCTCCTCTCCACAGCCAGCCCTCCAGGAAAGGCTGGACACCTGGTGCCATTCCCGAATCCTCCAGTTTCCCTCTCAGCATCCCTTCACATCATCTTTGATTCTCATTTGAATCTTTGATTCCTCGCTTGAAGATGGTCTCTGGTGCTGTGTCCAAAACAAGGGGGGTTGCTTCTGATTGGCCACTGCTGTGGTCCCCAGAGGCATCAAACCTGTGCATTGATCATTTGTGTCATTTTGGGAAGCTTTTAGCACTTTGCTGGTGCCCTGGGGTGGCCAGAGCTGGTTATTCCTCTTTCAGACTCGCTTCTCAACAGAGACCAAATGGAAATATGTCCTCAGAGCATCCCCAGTTTTGGTAGCACTCCTGAAATTCCCTGCTTCTCCTTATTCCAGGGCTGTAGTGATTGGTGAGATGGTGGGATTCTGTGTCCTGCCACAGAGAAACCCCTTTCCAGACTCCTCTGTCTTCAGGGTTTGGCTGGGACACAGGAAATATCCACTCCCTGAGGAGTTCAACTGGATAAAAACTCACCACAGATTCCAGATTTTGGGCTCCAACTCTCGTATCTCTACTGAGTTATCCTCCACACCTTTTGGCTACCAAAGTCATTGGATTTTTCCAGATTTTTGGAATGTACCACACAGCCACATCAGTGAGCCCTAGCTCAGCCCTCCAGATCACACAGCTCCAGCTCTGCCCAGAGAGAAGCTGTTCCCTGTTCCTGGTGCCACCTGCTAGTTTATTCCCAGAGCTCCTGGGGACCAAGCGTGGCTCCTGTGCATCCAGCCCAGCACGAAAGGTGGAGGGAGGAACAGGAAAGGGGGATGGCATATGGAGAGATGGCTCTGAGCTGTGAGGAAGCCAGCAATTCCTTACTGATCAGCTCCAAGGGTGTTTGGGAGCAGCTCTTGGCCGGGGGGACTCTGCTCCAGGGCAGGTGCTGAGTGAGCACTTGTGCCAGGAAAATGGGATTTTCTTAGGGAGGGAGACAAGGGCAAATCCTGGCCCAGCTTTGCTGTCTCTCAGGACAAGGGGAGGATTTCACTCAGCCTGCTGCTGACAGCAGTGTTACTAGCACTGAGAGGGGCTGAGGGAAGCCTGAGCAGCAGCTCAGAGCTGTAAGGCTGAGCTTATTCTGGGCACTTAACCCCTCACTGCATCGAATTTACTGAGGGCTGGACTGGTGCAAGCTGGCACAGTGCTGCCCACCATTGGAAACCACCTCCCAGTCCCACAGGGATGCACAGAAAGGCTTTTCCCAGCCCAGGGCTGTTCCTTCCAGCCAGCAAAATTCATGGCTGGGGGGGTCAGGGAGCCAAATGCCACCAATGGGCTGCATAAAGGGCTGGCTGATTTTATGGCCAATAATAACATTTGTAGTTATACAAGCCATGCTAAGATAGGGCTAATCAATTCTCATGCTGCAGGTCAGCAGCTGATTGCTGCAGGGGTCAGCAAGGAATTATTTCCTTGCCATTTACAGCTTTATTTAATTGGCCAGATGCATTAAGGACCTTTTAATTATCTTTTTTCTCTTCTATCCTCTGAAGCATATGGAATTAAGCAGTTCCAGGGACAAGGCTCTGCACTGGTAGGGCACCACTGCCTTGTCTGGGAGGGCAAATCCTGATCCCTTTTAAGGCTGGGATTTTGCTGGAAGTTATCAGGGTGGGTTTTGTTCCAGGAGGGGATATTTCAGCAGTGCTTCCTGGTAACTCAGAGGAAAATTCATTTGGCTCTTCAAAGCCAATCCTGTGAGCAGGATCTGCTCTGAGTTTGAGTCCAGAGCAGGATGGGAATTTTCCACTGCTGTGCTCGTTACACAGGCAAAACAATTTCTGTAATTGTTGATTTTAGCTTCACTTTCAAAACCACAACAAAACCGCTGGGAAAAATCCAAATTGAAGAGCTTTGTTTTGAGTTGAGTGGAATTCTTTGCTTTAAATGAAACCTGCAGTTAGGAGCCAATGCAGCACTGGAGGGTTTCTGCCAGGGCTGGTTTTGGGGAAAAGCCTGGAGATGCTCTGTGCCCTGGCACGGACTGTCCTCTTTGCAGGGATTTGTCCAGAGGCATCATTCCCTTTCATCAGGAAAGAGAACAGATTCCCTCCATTTCAGTGAAAAATGCCTTTTCCTCTTCAGACAGGACCTGCAAAAGAATTTTTCATTTTAGCTGCTTTCCACTGAAAACCTTTTATTTTTTTTCCCAGAGGATTTTAAAAAAATTAATTTTCTCATTTGATTAAAAAAAAAAAAAAACGGCAGCAAATCTGGGCTGATTAAAATATTCTCTTTAAATTAGAAGCCCCAGTTGCTGTGTGGGACTTTCAGTTGCTCTGGTTTGGATTGGAGCATCATAATTTTTGGATCAAATTTATTCCCCCCCCCTTTTTTTTTTTTTTGCTTGTTTGGGATATTTTTTACTGTGTTTTACAAATTGTAGGAATTGCTTTGTCTGACTTTTGAGAGGGAAAGACATAAAAGCTCTCCCCCACTCCTGCAGGACAGCAATTCTATTTAATTTTAGTCCCTGTTTTAACTGGACGCATTTATTAGGAAGGAAACTCTGATAGGGAAGAGGCTGGCACTGCCACGTGTGTCCAATCCTGCATTATTTGCTGCAACATCCCTGATTTTTAGCCACTTCTCTCTTTCTGCCTTCTGCAGGCTCTCTGCATATCCAGAAGAATTGTCCCTCTCAAGATGAGCTTGATGGTAGGAAAGTTCAAGCAAGCTGATGCTGGGGTAGCCATGAGGTGCCTAATGAGGTGATTAGAATGATTAGGATAATGAGGCGCTGGTGTGAGATCCTGTGTTAGCCCACTGGCACTTCCACCAAGGCACAGGAGCCTGGAGGGTGCAGCCAGGCAGGAAGGAGGAGCCCAGGCTGTGGTGCTGGGGAAGGAAGGTCTTACCTGGACCAGGGTTTGGGGTCCTCTCAAGGCAGTGCCACCTTGTGCAGGTCATTGCTTTTGTTCTGGCTGTAGTGAAGGAAAATCAGTTTATTCCTGCTCCTTCCAGTCCTGCCCTGAGAGCAAGGACTGGGGTCTGGTGGGGAGTCAGACCCTTCCTGCGAGCTGGAATAGGAGAGGGGTCTCCATCTCAGATCTGCGACGCGGAAAAATCCATTCCCAGCGATGGAGAGGCCCAATGGACTCTGCACAAAGCCCGCAAAAAACCCACGTTTATTGCACTGTGTGTATCTCTGGCGAGGGTTTGACTTTGGCCAGGAAGGCAAGGGCTGCAGGCAGCTCGAGGGAGAGGAGCTTGGCGGGCAGGAGGGCGTTCCAAGGGCACGGTCCTGGCTGAAGGCAAGGCCCTGCTGGGCCGCTCCGCTCCGGCGCCCGCGGGGACGCGTGTCCTTCTGTCCTGGCTGCTGTCCCCACCTGATGGCCCAGCACATCAGCACTCCCAGGCACTCGTCACTTCTTATCTCCGGGCTGGGGGCTGCTCCTTCCCCCTGTGCTCACGGCAGGGGCTGGGTTTGGAAGCAGGATTCCCGGGGAGCGGCGGCACTCGCAAGGTCGAGCTGTCACCCTGTGGCTGGCAGAGCTGCTGGGCTGTGTCTCCATCCACAGCAGTCACACCTCTCCTTTTTGCCTCTTCAGAGGCAGCAATACATTAGTTGAAGATTATTAATTAGATTAATTGTAAAACTTCCATGAATCGCTGCCTTCTAGATCCCAGTCTATAATCATTTGCCTTCCATGGCCAATTAGATGGGGCCAGTTAAGGTTTTATCCTTTTTCAATATCAGGAAATCATTATATTCATTGCTCAAAAACACAGACTGGGCAGAGTTGGGCTCACCTGCTACAACCTGGACTTACAAAAAAATGGCCCAGAAAAATGGTTAATGAATTCCTCCAGTTGTGCTTTGCTGAGCACAAGGGGCTTTAGGGTGGCATTCATTTGCTCTCTGGCCAAAATCTCCTGCAAAAAGCTTTGCTGAACCTGTGGGTGGAAGGATCTTGGCTGGGTTTCATCACTAGCCTCAACTCTGCCCTGATTTTGAATTGAATATTCAAGTTACAGCTGAGTTCAGTAGTGCTGGTTGAATGGAGGAAGGGAGAGAGAGAGAGAGAGAGATTCAAACTGTTCTCCCAACTGGGAAAAAACAATCTGAAACTTTAAAAAAGCAAGCCACTTCTTCATTTTGATGCTGCATAACTGTCTGTGTGGCTGGGAGAAGCAAGAGGACTGTAATTGCAGACAAAATCTCTATTTCCTCTAATTGTTCCTGTAACTTGATTTACTTTGGAAATACTTGGTGGATGCTTTCCTTATTTACTGTCTCTCCTCACTGCTATCACTTTCCCTGCCTTGACTGATGAAGCACATTCATAATTTCTCTCTATTTGGTGTGGACTCAGGAGCAGTTTGTGCTGATAAGGAGCTTCTGGCAAAATGGTTAATATCAATCCAGAACTGAATGAGTGATTTATGGGGAAGAAGCCGTGTGAAACCAAAGATGCACCAGATGGATCTGGGATTTCAAGAGCACGGAGGAAAATCTGAGCATGGTGAAGTTCTTCTGTAGATAGGAAAAAGAGGATGTTGGGAGGTGGGAGAAGCCAGTGGGAACATTTCTTTTCTTGGTCTTTAGACCCTCAAGGCTCTGGTGAAATACCTCCAGGAGAATTTCCAAGTGGCTTAAGGGCTTCACTTGGCCATCCTGGCTTAACTAAGGTGGCATGTGGGGTACAGCATTACCCCCAGCACCCCAACAGACTCACATGCACGTGTTTGATCCATATCTGTGGGGATGGCAGGGAGTGCAGCCTGATTTCCATGGCATCCTGAGAGGATGCTGCTACCTGGCTCTCCTCAGCCTCCCTTTTTCTGCCTTCCACGCTGCTGTGGGTTTTCTGCACACCTCAGGATCTTTAAGACTGGATTTCTCCTCCCACCTCCTGCTTCTGCAGGCAGGCACAAAGCCTTGCTGGCTTTCCACTCAGGTGTGTTCCTTGCTCAGCTGGTTCTTCTCTTCTTTCCCACCTATTTTCTTAGGGCTTCCCATGGAGCTTGGACACCTGGGCTCAGCTACAGCTCAGAGCTCCTGTCCTCCCTGGCCCATGTGTGCTGAGGAGGAAAGGAGGCTGTAACAGCTGCTTTAATTTCCTCAGGTCTCCTCTCAGCTGCTGCCTCACAGCTCCAAGGGCTCCCACCTCAATCCAAACTAACCGGTTTTTGGCCACGACTCCAAACCCATTCCGGATCTTATTTCCCATGTGTTCTGTGCAATGTTTTGTCTCTGGACAATTTTTCCTTTTAATTTTGCAGTGAAAATTACCTAAGCTGGCTGAAAGAAGTGTTTCAGAGCTGACTTGTTGATTGCAAGCCAGAGCTGAGGGCTGCCTTATAGAGATGTTTTCTTTGGGAATAATCAGCCCGAAGCTGGTCTCGGAGGAGGGTCGCAGATGAGAGCTATCAACAGAGGGGTTTATGGAACACAAGGCTTGCACTTCAATTTCAATGCAGATAAAATCTTCCATGTGAAGAGGATCCTTCCCTTGTCACTTCTGCAGAGAGAGATTTTATTAACACCAATTGCGTGGAAGCAGGGGGCGGCCACGGTGCCCCCACGGAGATAAAAAGACATTAATGCACTTAGGCTGTGACAGCAGAGAGCAGCTGGGTTTGGTTTATGTTCCTCTGGACCCCAGGGGCACTTCTGCATGAGCAGGGCGGGACTTTGGGGCCGAGTTCAATGGCTGAAATATCGGGTGGAAAGGCTGGGAAGGAGCAGGAGCAGCCTGGGATGCCGAGGGTGGGTGGCAAGGTTTTGAGTGGCCCCAGCTCTGTGGCAATGTGGGTAAGGTGTAAGACCTCAGGATTGCTGGAAACGGGATGTTGAGTCTGAGGATGGGCAGGTGATTGTGGGAAAATCCTGCCTGGGTGCTGTGGTGGCTGGGTGCTGGCATCCCAAACCCTTGTGGGATTGTTCCTTCTGCTCCAGTCACGGTCATGGGATGTGTATCCTGGTTTTCTCTTTCCAACAGAGTAATTTTCACTGTCTCATGTTACTGTTGGACCTGGAGCTGAGATTTAGCCTGACCCACACAATGGATGTGGGAAGCTTTGGGAGAGGATTGTCCTTGATGTGGGACGCACATCAGAGTCCCGCACCCATCGTAGTTTCTCTTACAGGATCCCTGAGCAGGAGAAGGGCTGTGACCCATTTCCAAGCCCCATGCCCTGGTCCTCCACAGGGTGTGGTTTTGCTGAGGCTCCCCATTTTCAGTCAATCCCAAACTCCCCTCATTCCATGGGCCAGGGTTTTAAGGCCCCACTGCACGTGCTGCTCCTGCCTGGCACAGCCAGCTCTGGGGATGGATGGATGGATGGATGGATGGATGGATGGATGGATCTCCCAATCCTGGGCAGGAAATGGACAGCACCTCCTGACTGGCTGCCTGATGGAGCAGCACATCTCCTTCCATCAAACAGACTATTCTGATGAGCCTGCAGCCAGTTCCCTGCATTTTGGAGCTCCTGGATCCTGCTGATGGGGGTGGGAGCTGCTGCTGGAAAAGCTTTCTCCTTCTTGGTCATCTAATTTGGAGCTTTCCAATAAATAGGCTGCTCGACATTTTTTGATATAAAGGTCAACATCGTCTGGTAGACTCGAGGACTTTAAGATAAGTGGAGGAAATGGCATGGGGAGGCTGATTTGATAATGATCCTAATCCTGTGTCTGATCTCTGATAATGATGGTAACCCCATCAATGTATGCTCATGTCACTGCAAATGGGGCTCAGATCATTTTTGGCAGAACTGATTCCTCTTAGCACAGAGTGGCTTTGCTGAAGGCTTTAACTTGTGCAAGAGCTGCCACACAGAATGCAGAAAAGGAAGCTTAAATTGTTTTTAGGAAAAAAATCAATCAGAGCAAGTGTTTTTGGCTAAATAAGGTCTCAGTCTCCTGAGTCAGCTTTCCCAAAGCTGTTGGTGTTTGCTGATGAATTATTGTGGTCGTGAGCTCACAGCTGATACACCAGCCAAAGTACAGCTATGGATGGAGACTCATTTCAGAAAACACCTTTGAATTCCACAAATCCTTTTATTAAGGCAGACCAGGACAGGGACTGCCCTTTTTTTTGGTGCTACTGAGGAAGCTCTGTGCTTTGGGAAAGGTGAGAAGTGGTTTAGCACAGGGATTCCCTCCATCCTCCCAGTCTGTGGGGAACAGATACTGAAGCATCTTTGATGCTGTGTGTGTTGGAGATGTTTTCCAGCCATTGTGTGGTATTTAGCAGTGCTGAAGGCAGAGCAGAAGGAAGTTTGGGAGGAAGCTCTGCCTCTGTAGACCCTGGCAGTGCTATGTCTGTCAACTGTTGCATAGCACACACAGGGAATGATGGTCAGAGAGAAATACAGATCCACAGTGCGCTTGGAACTCCTTGGAGGACTCTCCCAGCAGAGCTCTGCAGCATCCGGGGATATCTGGTGAGATCAGAGCTGCCAGGGCCTGGTTTCCAGTGTGCCCTTTTGCTTTGCTGTCTTTTGTGAATGCTACTTAAGGCTTTCCCAGGTTAGGGATAAGTTAATTCCATGGTCCTCTTTCCCTGAAGGACCCCAATGCCTGGATTATGCTTTGCTCCCATATTTCTGGTTTCTAATCTGATATATGGCACCAATTCTCAGGGAACTTGCATTTCTCTTGTCCCCTTGAAATGCCTGTTTGTTTATTGACCCCAGAGCTCTCTGTGTGACATTCTCTTAGCAAGGGTCTCCTGGGGCTGCTTTCCCCTCAATACAATTTGTCTCAGGGGGTTGTGACTGCCTCCCACAGTCCCACAGCCTTTTTCTCTTTGGCCTCTGATCTCTGGCAGGCCTGTGCTGAGAGCTGATTGCCATCTCTCCTCAGGTGGATCACTCACTGCTCTCTAACTGGCTCAAGCCAAGGGGCTGGAGATATTGGATTCCTTTGATAAGGTGCCAAAGTGACACACTGATATCTGAGCCAAAGCTCTGAGTAAATGCTTTTCCCATCTCCCAACATGGTAGACTCCCAAATCCCAGCAGAAGCAACTTCTTTCTATTGCTCAGCTGTTTGCTAGCAGGAATTATCTGCCCTAGCAGGAGATAGTTTGTGCTCTCTGTGTTTGTTAGGCTCCTGCTATCGCTCATTCCAGGGAGAGAGAGGCATAAAACTCCTTCCAGGTGACTTTTGCAGAAAAAAAATCAATTGTTTATCAACATCCTGGCAATTAATGGATGCAGTGATAGGTGTAGCTGTCTCTATTGGAGCTGAACCTTGATTGCTGAGAGGTCAGACCTGCTGCTAAACCCACCCAGGCCTGGAGCTGCGGGGCCAAATCCTGGAGCCAGAGCCTTGGGGAGTTTCCTGGTGCTGTGCTGAGCCCTTCCCCTGCTCAGGATGTTGGTGCTGGTTGCTCCTGTGCTCATTCTCTGTGGGCTGTGCTGCTGGAGAGAGCTCTGGATGCTCTCTTAGAGCCAGGGGGCTCTGCTCTCTGGGTGCTTCTGCACCAAAGTTTCACTGAAGAGATGACCCACAGCACAAAGTGCTCACCCCAGAGGAGTTCATCACTGTTTTACCTGCCTGTCCCTCTTCACTAAGCCTTTTGCTGGAGAACCCTGTATTATATTTTGTTCCCAGGTTCTCTTGGCATCCAGCCTTGGTGGCCAGAAGGAGGGCCTGGAGGAAGGTCTCTCACAGGGTTTGGTGGTCCTGCTGTGACTGGTGATAAATTTGCTTTCAGCTGCGCTGGTGAAAAGACCAGCATGGAGGAACCTGGCCTAGTGGAAGGTGTTCCTGCCTTTGGGAATTGGATGATTTTTATGGATCTTTCCAACCCAAGCCTTTCCATGATTTTCTGATGAGCATCTCTACGCATCCATCTCCTTCCTTCTGAGCTACCCCTGCCCAGCTGGTCCCTTTCCCTGGGACACCTGCAGCCTTTCCCTCTTGCTTGAAGCTGTCACTTGACGTCTCATTAAATGAGACAACTTAAAGATGTCCCTGTCTGCAGAGCATTCCTGAGCCAGAACTCCAGGAGCATTGGGACACTACTCTCAGGGACAGAATGGGATTGTTGGGGAGTCACTGCAGGGCCAGGATAATGCTTGTGGGTCTCTCACAACTCAGGAGGTTGACTCTGTCATCCAGTTTTGAGGTGTCCATGTGGCCAAGGTATCCCTTGACAAAGAAATATGGATAGGAGTGGAAGAGTTAACATCAGCAGCTCCCAGGCACGCTGGAGAGTTACATCATGTTGCTGTGGAAACTAACTTTGTGAAAGCACAGTGATGTATGGGAAAGCTTTGGGTCAGCGGGTAATAAATTCTGTTTAAAAAGTGATTTTTTCCCCATCTGCTGATGTAAACATCATTAAGAGAAATGACGGCTGAGAGATGGATTTCTTTTTATATCAATTTTCAGACAAAGAAAATAATTTTTTTTTATAATAAAAAAGTTGCTGGAAATCAGAGAGTGCTATAAATAATGAAATAAAGAAAAAGCACCGGTGATGGAACAGAAATTTTCCCTGGTGATTGGTTTACAGCTCTCTGTGATTTAATGGGAACTTGCAGTTGCCTGTGGGAAGCTGCAGCAAAGCCCTGGATGGGCTCTATAAAATGATACCTGGCAAATTGTACCACGAATCCCAAACTTTGAGGGCTTTGGGAAGACCCTTGTCCTGGAAGTCCCCTCTCATCTGCATTTCCCTGCTGCCATTGAGGGGTAAGTTTCCAACCTGCCATGTTGTCATTCAGATTCTCGTGAAGGTGTGGGGTTTTTGGGTTTGTTTTTCACCCTCTGGGATCCAGGAGGGTTTGAGGTGAGGCAGCAGAAGTGTCTCAGTTTACCCAAGGCAGCGTGACAGTCCCAGCAATGGCAAGGGTGCCACTGGGAATGCAGACAAGGGTGTCACCGTGATGAATGGGGTAATTAATAAGCAATTAATGTTCTTCAGAGCATGGCTCCGGCTTTTCTCCCAGCCAGGCACTCAGCACTGATCTGCTTTCTCTGGTGATCCAGGCTCAGAGCAGCCTGGGATGATGGAGGTGATGTTTCCAGATCTCCCCTTGATGCCACCAGGATGCAGCTCTGCGCTGGCACTAAAGCAGGGAGTCTGCTTCAGAGGGAAGAAATTCCAGGGTGAGTTTTTCACTAATTGCTGGGATTTAACAGGATTGTGTGGATTGTCCTTGAAGTGTGTGCTCTGAAATGGCCTCCTTTGGCAGCTTCTCCATTCCCATCCCAAACTCCCTGCAAGCTGGCCCAGGTGCAAATACTCCACCTGGCACCACAAATTCATGTTTCCCTGGCCTGCAGCATTGTACCCAGCTCATCCTTCTGCCTCTTTCCTCTCCTGGCTCAGCCTGGATTTTTCCATGCCCACCTGCGCTCCCTGATAGCCCCACTGTCCATCTCTCCTGAGGGGGCACTCTCAGTTACATCAGAGTCCACCATGGTGTTGTAATGATGTCTAGGCCTGAGCAAGAAGCGCATTTCCCATTTCAGGGGAAAATTATGGAGTTTAATTTAAATGTATTTTTTGTCCTGACATGTCCCTGTGAAACCATTAAAAATTGTTTACATATTTTGACTTGATTTTGGCATATAAAGCAATTGGATTATAAGAGAAACTTCTAAGTGAAAAGATGTTATAGAATTAATATCAAAGTGTTCCATGCCCTCAAAATAATGAAACATGATGTTTTGATGTTGTCAAAACACTCGGGTAATTTTTTGTTTAGAAACAAGAACGTGTTGGCATTGACATGCCCAGGTGAGTTGTTCCTTTTGCAGGAAATCAACGTTCTGATGGAAGATCCCGAGGGAGCTCAGGTAAGAGCAGCCAAACCTTGCTCACTTGTGTGATAACATCCCTTTCACTCCTCAGCCTCAGGGCTTGTGCTCTAAGAGCAGTCCCAGGGGCTGGTAATTAATTGGCGTAGCTAATTCAGGGATGGAGAGGGAATATGACAGCAAAACAGGAATAATCTGCAATATTTGTGAGGGAGGGAGTAATCATGGGTTGCTGAAGAACCCAAGTACCTTAGAGGACATCATTGTTCTAATGAAGTGTAATAAAAATAAATGAATGTGGTAAAAAAGCTGAACAGTTCAAGAGGAGGCAGAAGGTTCCACAGCTCTGACACGGTGGAGGTAATTTTGCATTTTGTCATAGAATGATGGAAACGTGAGAGAAACGAAACCTTTGAAGAGCAAAGGAGAGGAAAAGGGATGTGTGAGTTTGCAAGGAACCTCACCCCTGACAGCACACACACGTGTGTGTCACCTGAGCTCGGTGATCAGGGATTGGGACTGGTTTGGGTTGTCTCTGTTTATGAAGGTGCATTTCTGGGGAGCTGCCTGGGCTGCTCCCAAGGCTGATCCTTGGCATTCCTACCCCTCCATGGAGAGATTCTGCCTCAGGAAAATGCTCCCCTGGGTGCTGGGCTGAACTGGCTGCAGGCTGGGCACATCCATGAGTGGAGGTGACTCAGGAGGTCCAGTCATGTCACCATGACATGCTCCTCCAATATTTGTGCCAGCTGTGCTCTTCGCTGGCAGCAAAGTCGTGGTTTCCTTCCCCGATTGTGGGGAAGCATCCTCTCAGCTGGGAGCAGAGCTTTCCTGAAGAGCCCTGAGCAGAAGGACTGGTGGATGTGGGGGATGAGGAGCTCAGGGTGACCCAACTCTGCTCCCCAGAGGGGACCAGAGCCCCTCGTGCCTGGGGCTGATCCCAGGGTGGGCAGCAGGGAAGGGATTGGGGTTCTGCCCCTCTGCCCTGCTCAGGTGAGACCCCACCTGCAGAGCTGTCCGAGCCCTGGAATCCAAAGCACCAGAAGGATGTTGGGGTTGCTGGAGAGAGTCCATGGGAGGTCACAGAGATGCTCCAAGGGCTGGATCTCCTCTGCTCTGCAGCCGGGCTGGGAGAGCTGGGGGTGCTGACCTGGAGAAGGATCCAGGGAGAGCTCAGAGCCCCTTCCAGTGCCCAGAGGGGCTCCAGGAGAGCTGGAGAGGGTCTGGGGACAAGAGATGGAGGGACAGGACAAGGGGGAATGGCTTCAAACAGAAAGAGGGGAGATTTATCTTAGATATACAGAAGAAATTCTTTCCTGTGAGGGAGATGAGGCCCTGGCACAGCGTGCCCACAAAAGCTGTGGTTACTCCTGGACCTCTGGAAGTGTCCAAGGCCAGGTTGGACAGGGCTTGGAGCAGCCTGGGGTAGTGGAAGGTGTCCCTGCTCATGGCAGGGGTGGAATGAGATGGGCTTTAAGGTCCCTCCCAACCCAAACACTTGTGGGATCCAGTGATTCATTCTGTAATTCTCTGATTCATTCCATGAACCCCACCCGAGCTCCCTCTTCCAGAGTGAGGTTTCCTCTGCTTTGGAGGGGTCAAGATTTCAAGTCAAGGCCCCCAATTCTTTTTCCTGTTTTGCCCACCCAGCAGAATTCCAGGCTGGAGAAATTGTTGGAGCTGTGGTTTTAACATGACAGCAGTGACGAGAGGGCGAATGATGTTTCTGTCAGTGCACTGAAGGCCATTGTGCACTATTGATTTTTGTATTTGTTTGGTTTTTGTTGATGTTTTTTGTAGCAGAACACTCCATTCAAAGGAGTGTAAAACACTCCATTAAATATTAATGCTTTCCCCCCACTTCTTTCCTCTGTGGGCACATCTCCTTCTGTTCTCCCAGGTCCCCATCCTGCTGGACAGCTGGAGGATGTTCCCACCAAATGATCAGCAGGTCGAGGATGCTGCATAAAACACTCAGCAGTGCCCCTTTAACATGGAAGCAACTTGACTTTTATTGCCAGTGCTGAAAGCATCTACAAATGTAGATTTAGCATCAGCCTCCAGGCTTAAGATACAGCTGTTATATTTTCCTTTCTTCCTTTAATTTTTCCCCCCTCTCCTTTGCACTAATGTAATGCTTATTTAGGAACTACAGCCATCTGTGGTTGCTAGGGATGGCACTCTTAAATTTGTTGTTGCTTTCTTTCCCCTGGTTTGATGAGGCTCTCAGTGCACAGAGAATTCCCCAGGACAGCAGAGACTTGCTTTGATTGCTTTTTTGGTATTTTTTTGGAACCCATCCCAAAGACATTGTTCACAGGGCTCTGTCTGTGCTGGGAAAAGGTGGTCAGCTGGAGAGCTGAGATCCTGCCTGGTCGTGGGTTAATGAGGTGAGATTATGAAGAACCAGGCAGCAGAAGAAGTTGATGAAATTAGAAGGGATGGCAAATAAAAAAGGGAGGGGAGGAGGAAGGGCTGGGACCAGAGCTCTTCCTGTTGCTCACAGCAGCCTGGGGTTAATGGTGAGAGGATTCACGTGGGAATTGGGGCACTTGCAGCGCTCAAGGGGATTTTTTAGTGTTTTCCCAGTGAAATGCTGTGCCTGACAGATGGACAGAGATCTATCCCAAGTGGAGCTGGGCACAGCCCTGCGCAGCAGGATGGATGTGAGGTGCTGCCAGCAAGGGCTTGGCTCTTTGTGTCAGCAAAGGCAAAGTTGGATTCTGCCTGTTGTGTCCCCGAGCTGCATTCAAATGCCTCGTGCTCACCCTTGTGAGGAAAGGTAAATCTTAAAAATTGCTATAAAGAGAAAGGAAAATATCTCTCCTTTGGGCAAAGCCCTGTAGAGAGAGCTGCTCTAGATGCCCTATGAGTGATTTACCTTTTAATCTTCATCTCTTTGATTTTGTTTAGTGTTCTTTCTGTCACCTGCTCCTTTAGATTGTCCTCTGTGGGAACCACAGCTCCTCTTTGCACCCTGGAGCCCCTTCCCTGTGGATTGCCCTTTCCATGGGAAGGTTAATAACGAGTTTATCAGAAAATAATCTTGCATCTTATGGAAAATCAGTGTGGAGGTGGTGCTTTTTGGTCTATGGGAGCTGAGATGGGTTGTGTTTGACTAGAAATCTTTTGGCTGCATCTCCTTGGGTAGCCAGGCCCACTCCTTGCCCCTGTCCATATTTGTCCTGCAAGGCAGGCTGGCTCCAGGCTTTGCCACCTCCCAGGATGGGATGAGGTGCTCAAAAATGGCGATTTTTTGTTTGTTTGTTTTGTTTTGTTTGTTTGGTTGGTTGGTTTTTTAGGTTTTTTTTTCTTTTTTGTTTTTTTTTTTTTTTTCCATTTCAAAGCCAGGGCAGGGACTGCTGCAGCCATGAGGGGGGAGTTGGTCGAGTTCCAGTTGTCAGGAAAATCAGTTTATCTCTCCAGGCTGCCTGAAGGCCCCTGTGTGCCTGAGGTCCCAGGCTCACTGGAAGCTCCTTAGCTGTCCCCAAGACTGATGGCTCTCCACCCTTCAAACCCAGGCACTCCAGAGCCTGGATCACGTTCCAAACCAGTCCCTGGGATGTCCCAGGGCATGCTGGGCACCCTGAGCTGCAGGTGAGGATGGGAACCTGCTCTGCTGAAGGCTCAGTGATGAGCCTGGCACCATGGTCCTGCAGCTGTCAGCATGATGAATGGGTGTTATGTTTTATTTCCTGCTTTATCAAATACTAATTATGTAGATGATAATTCTCAGCATCACGGTTCCTTTTGGCTCATTTGTTTTTCACCCTCCAGAGCAAGAATAGGGGGTTTTTCCACCTCCCCACCCCCTTCCCATTCTTGAAATTCTGCTTTAATTGCTTCTCTTTGGCTTTTGCTTAAGGTTTGCTGCTCCGAACAGGTCAATGTATTGATCCTGCACTTTGATAAGGTCAGCAGAGATCAGCTGTGACATTTCCAGGAGATTTGCTCCTCCCCTAATGGGCTTAGTCATCAAAGAGTTTTCCAGGGGACAGGGCAGGGGAGAGATTGGATTTCAGCTCTTACATATGTTTATTTGGGCAGGTTCTGAGCAGTGGGATCACTTGACAGACCAAAGGATGTGCTGTGCAGGTTATGAACTCTGCCTCTGGTACCCACCATCGTCACTAAATGTCACAGAAGCTCCGTGTGACCGGCTGAGGTGGCACCAACTCATCCCAAAGGGCACCCAAAGAGCGAGGGGACCCCCACAAACCCTTGGCAGCCCCAGCCAAGCCCCGCCCTGACCATTCAGAGGAAGGTGAGGAGATAACAAAAAGAACAAGCGAGCAACATCTGCCGGGCCAAATGAGCCTGGAGGAGGAAAATAAATCAGCAAATTCCTTCCTGAGCTCTCGGGGAGCGAGGCTGGGCTGCAGCTTCATGGGGAGTGCAAGGCTGAGCAGCAGATTGCCCAGGATTTCCTGTTCTTGCTGTGGCTCAGGGGACAAGGGAGGGATGCCCTGAGCCATCCAGCCCCACTGCCTCTGCTCCTGTCTCCCAGGAGCTGGATGAAAGCCTGCCTGTAAAGGAGTTATCTGCTCCAGCAGTGTCCAAGCAGGAGGATCCACACCCTCCAGTGTGCCTCCCTGCTGGGAAACTGCGCTGTATTTTGGGATTTATCTGACCTGAGCTTCCAGGCATTGAATCTCATCATCTTCTTGTCAAAATCCTGGGAAGTCCCCTGCTAGCCAGGATATTTCCATGTTGATGCCTAGACATTTTGACATTTTTTTTTTTAAGCAACACTTTGGCAAACTGAGGAAGCTGAGCTGAGTTCAGGCTTTTTCCAGCTCTCAGCTGTGTGTGTGTGATCCTTTTGAATGCTCTCCAGGGCCTCCCCTGCCTGTGTGGACACCCCACATCCCCTGGAAGGGCTCTAAAAGCCCAGAGCTGTGCTTTGCTCTGCACAGGGGCTCTCACAGCCTCTGAAATGCTGGAGGGGGTTGTTTTTTCATATAAAGTCATGCAAATGTGGGTGAAATAGGGGGAAATGGAGGGTAAGAGAAGAAGAAAAGGCAGATGTCCAGTGAAAGCCTGGTGTGTGTCCCTGCTTGGGTGAATATTCCCTTACTCCAGGGACAGCATCTTTAGTCCTGCTGCAGTTGGTGCTTTCTGAGGTAATCTCTCACATTGGAAGAAGCTGTCATTTGCATTCCTGGTTTCCAGAGGTGTTATCTTGCACTGCCTTGCATCAGATTACGTTTCTGCAGGGTGAGGTGCCTCAGCAGTGAGGAGGGGGTGAGCAGCTGGCGGCCAAGTGACTGTGTCTGGCCGAGCAGAACAAAACAGCCCCTGTGCTGTCACCCTCTCCAGCCACGGGGGATGCTTATCCTCCTGAATCCCTGCCTGGCCACACGGATCAAGGGGCCCTCGATTGGGATAGGTCTTGTTGACACTTGATAGGAAAAGGTGAGAAAAATGTATTTAGTGGGTCTGTAAGGGGCCACGAGTGCTGCCCCTGTAGGTGGGCTCGTTTAACCCGCACTGTGACCTGCCCTGTTCTCATGGTTACTTACTTGTGACCTCCCTTTCTGCTGTCTATAAACATTCTCTGAGAAGAGAATCACTCCAGCAAATGGTGGATAAAATGCTGAATGATGTGGACAGAGAGCAGAGCACTGGAATTGATCTAAACTGCCTGCATGTCCCTCCAGACTCTGGAGCAAAAGCTTTTTTCTGGGTATTTTCAGGCTATGTAGTGAGGCCATAAAGATTTCAGGGTGTCCCAGGCAATGACAGAGTGATTCAATCAGGCTCTCTTATCAGATTCCCTCTGTCCTGCTTGCCTTCCCCTTTCCCTTCTCCGTCTCTTCTCTATGGAGAATGCTGGATTGGAATTGCTCAGGTGGGCAGAGTAAGCAGATAGTAAGAGTTCAGCCTTTAGCAGAGTAAGCAGATTCAGAGCTAGGAAGTAACTACAAAATTCAGCTGTTTAATGAAGCCTGTGGCCCCCAGATCCTTCCCTGGGCAGCCCTGCACAGCCCAGGACAGTTATTTTTCCTATTCTGTGCACTCAGGATTCTTCTCCCTGGAGGATTTCCAAGGTGTCAGCCTCTGAAATGCTCCTGGCCCTGCTCTTGGAAGCACAAGGGAGACAGACATGTGCCAATCCAGGCCCATGGAGGGAGGCTGAGGTAAGTCACTCATTACAGTCACTTTAACTGGGTTTTTCCCACCTGGGCCTGAATTACCTCGAGGAACAGAAGAGTTTTTTGCTGTTCTGTGGTCCTATCCTTCTCCCTGCAAATGCTGAGTAACCCAGCAGACGTGGAGCAGATCCCCTGCAATCAGGGATGTCACCACAGCCTGCAGATGGACTGGGTCCTGTGCCACACTCAGGTTTACATTTTCAAACACTGTTTCCAGTAAAGAAGCGATGCCTCCAGTCATATTTAAGTAATTTCAAAGACTGGGAATGAATTCCTTAAGCCTTGGATTGGATGGAGAAGGACAGTGGGGTCCTCAGAAGTGGGTTTGAGAGGTAGGGTTATTCCTGTTTCTGTCCTGGGCTGTTGTGTGAGTTTGGGCACTCACAGGGGCTCCCAGCACTCAGAGGTTCAGTCACCTTGGTGTCACCCTCTGTGTGGGCTGTGAGGGCCCCTCCAGGACCTTCCCTGTGCTCCTGGATGCTGTGGCATGGCATGAGCTGTTTGGAGGTGGGCTTGCAGAGAGCAAAGTGCAGGATGGGCTTTGGAAAGCCTTGGGACACTGGTTCGGGGCTGGGTGGCAGCAGGGCTGCTCACATCCCCCTGCCAAAAAACATCTGCAGGCAGCTGGGATCTGCCTCTTTTCCCAGTCTTTTCTCCCACCCTGCTGCTCCTGTTCAGCTCCTGCACTGCACAAAGCCTCTCTGGGTTTGTGTCCTTCAAACCCTTCCCGTTAAACACTTAGTCATCACTTAGCTAAACTACTATATACAAATATAGCTCTTTTGATCTTCCTACGTAAATCAATACCTGCTGTCCTTTCATCTTCATAGGGCCTTTCTCTGAGCTCTCTCCAATTTACTGGCTTTAAAATGGAGCCATCTTTCCAGCTTGATTCTCCCCAGTTTTCACGTTTCCTGAAGCCCCCACACCTGCAGGAAATCCTGGTGGCTCCCTGCCACCTCCACTGCCTGCAAGTGGTAAAAGTGCTTTGCACAGAGCATCTCTTGCCCCCTTGGATTGCTGTGGATCTTCCTCAGCTTGCTCTGGAAGTGAAGAAGCCCAAGGAACTGGGAAAGGCACAGTCTCAACTCTGTGTGCCATTCTGGGCTGAAGGAAAGTTGTCCCACTTGGGTTATGGACAGGAATTCCTGCAGTCATCCTGCAGAGATGAGCCCAACGTTGTCTGTAACAATACAGCAAATGCCCAGGGAAGCTGTGGCTGCCCCACTTCCCCCTGGAAGTGTCCAAGGCCGGGTTGGACAGGTCTTGGAGCCACCTGGGACAGTGGAAGGTGTCTCTGCCCATGGCAGGGGGTGGGAATGGATGGGCTTTAAGGTCCCTTCCAGCCCAAACCATCCTGGGATTCTGTGAACAATGGGGTGTAGGCACAAAGAAGCCCAGGATGAAGGAAGGGAAATGAGCTGCAAGCAGCAGCTGTTTATCCCTTCAGAGTAGGGGATGTGGGCATCCCTGCCCTGCCTGGCTGCCCCTGGGCTCTGATGGAAGGCTTCAGCCAGGCTTCAGGGGAATCCAGCCCTGGGACACAGATCCAAGGCACACGTGGGGCAGTGGCATTGTCATTCCTGTGGCAGGGATGGATTGGCTCCCTCAGCTGCCTGGCTGGGGCTGTGGGAGCAGCAGGAGTGTCCTGCTGAGGTGGGAAGGGAGGTGATCCTGGGCCGTGATTTAGTGCAGGTGTCACAGCCTGAACCTGGCTCACACTTCATCCCAAGTGTTTGGGCTGTTGGTTATGTTACAGTTGGTAAATAAAACTGTCAGGGAAATGGGCTGGAGCATGTGATCATGGCTTTAGGGCAAGAATTAAGTCTCTCTGTAGGATTTGAAGAGGCCATTGTGCAATTCCTTCCCCTCTCCTTACCTCCAGATATGCTGGGACCATTCCTCCTCTGGACTGGGAACGCTGGGAAAGTCATTAAAGCCATTACAGTAAAAAGCCTTCTCCCTCCCCCCTTCAAATGAAAGGTTTATAATAGCAATAAACCCTTGATTTTAGCATCTCGTTATGGGTCAAATAAAAGCTGGTCAGGAGCAAGAGACAGGATCTCATGCTTCTGCTCATCCCCTCTGGATAAATGTAGTAGTGCTGCCATGGGCCATATAGCTTAATTAGCCACTCTTCTCTGCTGTTCCTCAGGAAAAATACTTTGCAAAGCCTAGGCAGGCTGTCCGTGTCATATTTCCCATGTTCCTAGAGGTGTTAATGAATTCATTAATCACTTAATGGCAAGGAGGGTCTTTAGGGACCAGCATTGCAATTTACTGCTCCCAGGAGGAAGAGGCTCTGTCACTGATCTAAAGTTTCAGCTCCACTAATTTGTGCCAGCAGAGCCACCGAGCTCCTTTCTGCAGTCCTTGGAGTCTACATGGATTTCCCAGTGGGGGCATGGCAGCAACGGGGGTGGGAATTTGCTGGATGGGGTCTTGTGCTGAATGATGTCCTGGCTCTGGAGCATCCAGAGGCTGAGCAGGGCAAAGGAAACCTCTCTCCACCCTCATCCTTGTGTTGTTTGCTTATTTTTTTCTTTCTTTTCCACTGGGACAGGCTTCCTGAAAAACCACTGGAAAGGCTCCTGTGTGCAATAGGCTTGGAAGTGCATCCTGAGCCTCAGAGGCTTCTGCTGACTTACAGGAAATCCAAACTCTGGCAGCATGGCTGTGTAATGTGGCCTGGGACTGCAGGCTCTGCTGTGAAATGAGTCTGTGAATCTTTTCTAACTGAAGAGCGTCAGGGGGATGTATTTTGACTGAAGCTGTCAGTTGAGATGTGAATTTGAGTGTTTGCATTTCTGTGCCGCAGAAAATGTTGATTATTTCAGTCTCTCGCCCTTGTTGCAGGAGAGCGGCGGATGCCAAAGTTCCCAACAAAACGGCTCTTTTGGCTTCCTTCTGATCACACAGCAGAGCAGGGAGGGGAGGAGGTGAACAGAGCCCTCCTCTCCGCTAATTCCCTTCCACCAGCCTGTCATCACTTTGCAATTGCACCTTTTGGAAGGATTTTTTTTCTCCCTGCTTTTCTGTTCTCCCGTTTAACTTCTGCTCTGATTTCTCTTTCCATCTTTCCTCTCAGTCTGTTGCCTTCTCAGACTGAGGGCCAAGGGAAGCAATGGAAGTGTGTAAGACAAGGGGTAGCAGGGCCATGCATGGGGCTGTCCATGTGCAGGCATTTTCTCCCCATCCCTGATTCCTCCTGGGATTCATTCCCTGCAGTGGGGCTCTTTGTTCAATAGCTGTTGTGAGGATGTGGGAGATGAAAGGCAGGACAGAAGCCACGTGTTGGCCTGGGAGAGGAGAAAGGAGGGAGAGAAAGCAGGAATACAAACCCACTTCATCACAGCAAACACAAAGGGAGGCAATTTCAATAAATGCCAGATGGTCCACGTGAACCAGAGCCATGGAGAACCCTCCATGTCCAACTGTTTGCTTTGGCAGGGAGCCTTCAGCTTTCAAATGAGAGCCTCCCAGGCACCCTCTTCTTTTCCTTGGCTTTCCTCGACCCCTTTGCCCATCCTCTGGACCCCTCCTCCTCCTGCCTTTGATGTCTCTCCCAGCCTGCCATGTCCTGCTGCTGCCATGGCTTAGGCTGCCCCTCAGACTTGTGGAAGAGTGAAGGTGTTCCCTGTGTGCCTGGGGATGCAGCCTCATTCCAGCACCACCAGCTGTCCCTGTCCATCCCAGCGGGCCTCTGGCATGTGGGAGCTGGACACACAGCCAGGCAGAGAGCGTGCATCCTGCTGGGATAGTGGGAGGGCACCTGCACAGGGCGGAGGGAAGGCCTCTCCCAACACAACCCTCGGGGTGCCCGAGTTCTGGGGCTGAATGAAGGAACACTGGTGATCCTGGGGGTCTTTTCCAACCCTAATGATTCCATGAGCATGAACTTCTTCCTTCTCTGCTTGGCAGCCTGGGTTGGCCTGTGTTGTTTTGTTTTGGCCAGAATTCCTGCAGGATCCTTGCAAGGAGGAGGGAGGGACTTGGGGTGGTTCAACTTGAGCATCACCTCCTAAGATGTGCTCCAGATGCTGCAACATCCCAGGAGGGCCCTGGAACACCACAGGAGGAGAGATCCAGCCACCAAGGGGCTCTGTTGTTCTTGCTCTACATTCAAAACATTATTATTCCAAAATGCCTTCTGCACATTCTATGACAATCGTGAGTGGTGTTTGTCATGTCATCTCCACAGCTCCTAACAGGAATGCCATCATTATTCCAGTCATTAGCAGAATTTCCCAAAAGGGGCTGCTTTTGTGCTCTTCAGGCTCTCATGCTCCATCTTTCCTACAGGGGATATTGTTGGGGTATTAGGGTTGAACCTGAGGAGAGAAGGCATAATGGAGATACCAGGGAGAGGAATTGGTTGGAGGGATGCTGGTGTCAGGATCAGAGTGCTGTGCTCAGGGATGCTGCTTATGGAGTATCAGCAGAAATTGGAGGAAAAACACCATTTCCCCGTGAGTTTGGGGTGTCTTATCTCTGCTCCTGGCAGCACAGTCCAAGACCTCTCCCTTCAACCCATCTGGCTTGGACTGAAGAGCTGCTTTTGCCTGATGATGGGGATCCATGGATGAAGAGGAAAGGCTGGAATTCAGCTGGGAGTCCAGGGATGAGCAGCCCTGGTGGGAACCAGGTAGCAGAAATGCTGGATCCACTGGGTCTCTCCCATTTCCTGCCCATGATGGTGCCCACCTCCATTCTGGAGCCACCAAGTCTCCCTTGATAAACAAAAGACAGACAGGTAAGTTATGTCTTTCTGTAAAAATATTTTCGATGTGCCTTCCCCCCCAACATCTGGAAACACTGAAACCTTTGGAAATTCGTCCAGATTTCCCTCATTTCGTGGGTGGGATGTAGGAGGGGAATTGTACTCCCCCAGAAATCCTGCTTTACCACAATGCCCTATGTTCAGCTTTCCTAAGGAAAAGGTTGAACTTTGTATTTCAAATCCCACATCCATTTCTCTGGAAATCTCACCAAAGTCTTGACAGACTTTATTAAGACAGAATTTTATTTAGGCTGAGTACTAGGTTTCATTCAAACCCAAATGGTTGTTTTCCTCTTTTTAAGAAAAAGGAAATAAGAAAAAGTATTTCTGTATTTATTTTCTTTTTTTCCTCCTGTTTTTGGATACCTTGGGGAATCAGAACTCTGTAGCTCCCTAGGAGATTCCAGAAGGAAGGACTTACTGTCTTGGAATATAAAAGAATGTACACAAACCAGAAGAAAAAGGGTTGTTTGAGGTTTCTTTCCCCAAAATATTGGGGTTTTGCAGCACAGTGCAAAAATTGTCCCATTCTCCCAAGGTCTGGCTTCTCAGTGTTTAAAACCAAGTTACAACTTTGCAGAACAACCATGTTCTTGGTACTTTTAACTACAGATTCACATTGATTGTCCTTGTTTTTTATAGGAAGCTGGGGAAAAATTATTTATGGGCATATTCTCCTCCTTTCTAAATGCAAATTATTAATTCAAGTGAAGAAGTGTAATTGTTTCCTGATATTAGATATTTTTAGGTGTGCTCACATCTGAATGCTAGCAAGGAGGCCTTTTTCCATTACCCTTTGGAAAGAAAAACAAATTTCAATGGGATTGTATTTGTTGAATACTGATTAAAGGAACTGAACAGAATTTCAAGTTTCCATGGGAAATAGGGTATCAAGTGTGACTTGGTGAGTGAAACTATTGCCTGAGTCTTAGAAGTTTATTATCAGATTAAATCATAGCTATGATAAAAGACAACTTGTAATGCAGATGATGGAATAATGTTCTTTATCAGGAAAAAGGAATTTCTTGTTTTCTCCCAGACTTGGAATACAGCAGGAGTAGTAACAGACACACAGAATGAATGACCCAAATCAGCTACAAAAAAGTCATCTGTGTATATCCAATTACCCCAAAATGTGAGATTTATAATTATTAAGGGTTGTCCTTTTTTGAGCAGAAAAGAAAAAGTCATTTCAGTGGAAGTCACACATTGTCCCTGGAGCTGATGCTACAGACACAAAATCAGGTTGGTTTGGGTGATCCCACAGGCCAGATCCACAAATTCTTGGTCCAGCCCTTCAAGTTCTTCAGGTTTGTGATGCTGATTTTGGGAGCTGTGGTTGCCACCCAGCAAGCTTGTCCTGCCCTGGGCCACCTTCCCTTGTGTGTGACCCAAGCTGGGTTCTGGCACCTCCCAGGTGGGTTTGGGCTCCCTGGGTGCCATTAACTCCCACAGCCCAGTTCCACAGCCATCAGTGATCTCCTGGTGGCTGAAACTCTCATCAGGGTGGTGACAATGATGGGAGCGGGGAAAAGAGGGAAGCTGTGAGTAATATCTGCAGTGGATCCACAGCAAGGATTGGTTGGAGGGAAGGCAGCAAACTGCAGTGCTCTGGTGATGCCCTCCAGCTTCCAGAAAGCTCAAACTGATCTGTGCTGCAAGGAGTCCAGCTCCTGAATTCAATAAATCCTTCTATAGGTTATCAGATTTATCTTGGACCGGGGTGGGGTGAACTTGTGTCCCTGGCTGGACAACAGGCTGCTCCCAAGGCCACTGGCACTGCCCTCCTGAGAGAAAATACAAGAAAGGCTCGTGGCTTGAGATAAGGACAAGGAGAGATCACTCACCAGCTGTCATCATGGGCAAACCAGACTCGAGCTGGGGATATTAATTGAATTTATTGTCCTTCAAATCAACCCTCAGTGCTCAAAAGGAGACAAGACCACTGGGGATTTTTGTCTGTGTGTGGAGACCCTCCACTGCTGTCCTGAATGGTCCCTGGCAGGAAAACCTGAGCAGAGCCTCTGAAGGAGGTTGGACTTGGTGACTTCAGTGTCCTGCGCCCAGCCAGGACGGGGACACTGCTGAGGAATGATGCTGAGCTCAACAAGACAGAGCTGGGACAGGGAGAGGGATTGAGCTGGGCCTGGGAGCTGCTGCTGCTCTTGTTTATGCTGAGTCTCTCCGTGGGGGTTGTTCTCCAGTTTGTCTCAGCACGATGAGAGGCCTTTGAGTGAGAAGCTGTGGTTTACAGAGTCAACAGATTTAAGCAGGCTACGAATATTAATTATTAATTACTGTTGGAGAGTGCTATCCATTAGATTGGTGAAGTAGTTAACAGCTCTGCCTCGTGCTCCCTGCAGACACGCTCTCGCTGTCAGATTTCTCCCCCCGACCAAGACCCCAGAGCTAGAATTAGGCCAGAAACTATTTTCCAGTCGAGTGGCTTTTAATGGGCTCTCCAGACGTGTTCTCTGCATCCTGTGAGTGACTGGGATCCGTGGAGAGCAGAGTCACTGGGATTGATTCATTCTTTGAGCTGTGTTCGGGGTTTAACTGAGTGGGGCTTGGTGCTGCTGGAGGCTGGGGCTGTTCTCCAGGAGCACCCACTAATTACCCACAGCCCAGGGCAAGGCTCTGCTCTGGAGAAGCCCGTTTGCAGGACTCCTGAAGGGAGCTGTTTTTCTGATGAGAAGCATGGTGCTGGTCTTTTCTGGGTCATCTCTTGGAGAAAAAAGCGTCTCCCCAAGGGCTCAGAATGTTCCTGGGACCCCTCAGCTATGGCAGAATGAACCAAGGTGTGCGTGGTGATGAACGTGAAGGTTTGGAGATGGTGCCACCTCCCAGCTCTCTGCAGGTGTTCAGAATGTCTCCTACACCTTTTAAAGTAATTGAGGTACTGCTTTACTGCTTCCTTCCTGGGATGTGACACAGCAGCACATCCTCCCTTGGGGGCACCTTCTTGTCATCTGAAGGGACTTGCCATCGAAGAGGAGTGCCATGAGGGAAGGACTTTGGGATGACATTGGGATATCTTCTGGTGGCTTTAAGCATATGGCTGAGGCTGGGCTGGTGCTGTCAGAGAGGAAGAGTGGAAAAGACACTCTAAAATTACAAATAAGCCCACAGAAAGCTTTGAGTCTTCTCTGGCGGCCTCATCACATTCTATAGAGCTGTGTGAGGAGCTGGGACCTGCCTCCCAGTCCCTTCCTTTCCTTCCTTTTCCTTCCTTTTCCTTCCTTTTCCTTCCTTTTCTTCTTCCTTTTCCTTCCTTTTCCTTCCTTTTCCTTCCTTTTCCTTCCTTTTCCTTCCTTTTCCTTCCTTTTCCTTCCTTTTCCTTCCTTTTCCTTCCTTTTCCTTCCTTTTCCTTCCTTTCCTTCCATTCCTTCCTTTCCTCCCTCCCTCCCACATGATTCAGGCCACGGGGCTGGGGCTGAGCTCTGTGTGTGGGAGCCAACCAAAGGATGAGCCACGAGCCTCCAACTCTTGAACCGCTTGGCTTCCTCCACCTCCTGGGACAGAAATCTGGGATAAAGCACAATCCTCCTTATGGGAATCACCCAGGCAGCAACAAAAAGGGCAGTTCAGAGGAGGCTCCCTCAGCCAGAGGCAGGAATATTGTGATCCGCGAGGAGCTGACTTGTTTCCAAACACCTTGCGCGCTTTGTTCGCGCTCTGTATTAAATAGCCGGCCGAATTTAATTCCTCTGGGAAAAAACCCCAAACAAAACGGGCTCCCCCCGCCCCGAGCCCAGCCGCGCTGTAATTGGGCTGTGACAAACGCCTCCCGAGCTGGCAAAGCGGGGTGCTCGGAATTCTGACGTTCCCTCTGTCTCGGCAGACAGTTTGGCAGGAGAGTCACAGCTGGGTGATTCCAGCTCCCCCAAGCCGGGGCTTTTTGAAGGGAAAACGCTGACAGATCCGCAGGAACAGCGAGCAGGACTCTCATAATTTATTTTTAATGCCGCGCTGTCTTTAACCGTGCAATTTCCTCCAGGGTGTTTGCTTTGAGATTGCGGGATAATTACATCGCAGAAACCAGGCTAATTACAGTTAACAGCCTGAAAAAAGTGAGGGCCCCCATTTCCCACCCCCTCCCAGCTTTTCCCACCATCGCTCCCCGCCACCGCCGGGAATGATGCTCCGCTTGGAGCATCACCGGCAGGGACGCTCGCTTCCCGGGCCGGGCCCATGGATCGGGGCTGGGTGGGACCGTGCAGCCCCTGCCAGGACCGCGACGGAGAGCCCGAATAGCGGGGAGGTCACCCGGGCTGCGGGAGGGACGGGGAGGCGGCGCTGGGGAAGGTTGGTCCGTGGTCAGTGTGTCAGTGCCCTCTGTTGGGACCAGCCCGCTCAGCAAAGTGCTCTGCTGGGAAGGATGCGAGGGGAAGAAATGCAGGATTTTCCAAGCCTCACCAAATTGGACCTAAATGCAGCACTGGGCAGTGCAGGCAGTTGTCACCTGTGTGTTTTCTGCCTCCATCCATCCATCCATCCATCCATCCATCCATCCATCCATCCATCCATCCATCCATCCATCCATCCATCCATCCATCCCCTAAATGCAGTAGTGTGCAGTGCAGGCAGTTATTACCTGTGTGTTTTCTGCCTCCATCCATCCATCCATCCATCCATCCATCCATCCATCCATCCATCCATCCATCCATCCATCCATCCATCCATCCATCCATCCATCCCCCCTAAATGCAGCACTGTGCAGTGCAGGCAGTTGTCACCTGTGTGTTTTCTGCCTCCATTCATCCAGCAGTGTGCAATGGGTGCAGCGATCTCCTCGTGTGTTTTCTCCCTCTTCATCCATCCCCATTATCACCTTCAATTGCTCAATGACAGGCCAGGCATGAAGGGAGTGTTGGCATTCCCTTGGGCTGGGATTGAGGTGTGTCCCCTGGCCAGGCCTTTCACTGCCTTCTCTTTGAAACATCCTTCCCCCTGCTGTCTTTTATTCTGCATTTAACACAGGAATTTGGGGGGTGGACATGTAAGTGTGGTGAGCTATGGCTTTTGCAGGGTAGTTAATGCCTTTGTTTTTAGCACAAATGGTGGGTAAAAAAGCGCCTCCAGAAATCTAGCCCAAACCTGACAAATGTGTGGGCTTGGGTTCTGGTGAGACAAGAGCAGGGCCTGCTCTGAGAGGTGTCCTTGTTTCTGTCTGTATCAGTGGGCTAATAAAAGTTCCTCATGTTTCCTCCAGGCCTTCCTGCCGTGATTTATGGGTTCAGGCTGGGCCCAGGAGCCCCCTGGGCTGTCAGAGACACAGAGGGGTGGGAGGGTTACCGATTTTAATGGAGGCAGCACAGCCAGAGCTCCCAAGGCAGTAGGGATGTGCTGTCCCCAGCAGCACAAGGCTGCCTGGCTCTGCTCCAGGTCCTCAGGGTGGTCCTGCAGGGCCTGGCTCTCCTTGCTGAGCTGATCATCCCAGCCCATGCTCTGTCAGAAATCACTCTGAGAGTTTAAAAGGCTCATCCTGCCTTGACCATCAGCTTGCTGGCTCACACCATGGTGGCCAGTTCTGTAGGGAATGACAGCAAAGAGCTCTGGAGCAATGCAGCCCCCCCTTGCCACCCTCAGCAGCTCAGATGCTGCTCCCACGTTTGCTCCCCGGGTTTTCACACGATCTGGCCCCTAACTCTGGCAGTCTTGAAAAAGAATTCATTTTCTCTTCTGGGATTCCCCATCAGGGATTAATTTAATGATTTCTTTTTCTTTCCCATTGTTTGTTTTTAATGATTAAGGTGATAGCTATAAATTGTTAACAAGTTCTGGTAGAAATGCGATCCCTGGGAACTTCTTTTGCGCTGAATAAAATATCGGGGAGATTGATTTAGCAAAGCCAGTTGGGTTGCTGTGTCTTCAAAGATTATCTTGGTTCTGCATGAAAGGCCAGATTTCTGAGCAGTATTTTGGCCTAACTAAAGTCAGATGCTTAGGCACCTTCAAAATAAGAGAAGCCTCTGTCTGTGGGGAGCGATAATATTGTGTGTTAAACCAGCCAGTGTATTAGAACTTCCTTTTTTTGGCTGGGCGATTTTTTCAGGTGAATCCTTTCCTCTGGCAAAGAGCTGAGCTGGCACAGAGGGATTATTTGATGGAAAAAGCCTTTTCTCTGCTGGGAACAGCCCATTTCCCTGGAGGCCACTGGGGCTGGCGAGGGTTGATGCTGGTGACATCTCCATGGGGTGCTTGGTCTGAGGGCTGTGGCTTTGCACAGAGCAGAACCTGTAGGGTTACCTTGGCTCTTTCTTTCTTTGCTTTCCTTGTACTGAGTGTTTGCTGAGCTCCAAAGCATTTACTCCTGGCAATTATTCTGATGAGACAGGGGGTTATTTGAAAACTGCAAACGGAGGTTTCTGGGGAGATGTCTTCAAAGGCTGATCTCCTTTCAATGGAGGTTGTAATTGTTTAATGATTTTCTATATGGTTTTCCGTGTGGGCTGCTGCAGGACAGGCAGGGCTGGTTTGTCAGCAGAGAACATCTGCTCGTGCTTCACCCTCCCTTCCCCTGGAAGGCTGGTCAGCTGCCTCCTGAGCAATACTGGAGATTTCTGATTTATATTTCCCTTGGCTTTCCTGCTCTGTCTCAGACCCAAGCCTCAAACTAGTCATGGTATTTTTTCCAATTAAATCAGCTGTCTTTCCCACACACCTTGGCTCTGGCGTCCTTGGGCTGCATGATGCTGCTTTAACAACCAGAGCTGGGCTGGGGCAGGACCAACAGGTCCTGCCCTCTTCTGCTGCAGCTGATGAAACATCTTGTCCCTCTCCAAAGCTGAAAAACCCATTCCTACAGCATTGTCTATCCCCTAATTCCTTGGACAGCCAGAAGCCCACCTAAATTTATTAATGAGTGAGTGGTGACCTTTTGCTGATGTTCTTTCACCTTGAGCGGCACTTTCTCTTCCTTCATGTTAAACCTCCTGGTACATGGAAAGAGAACAATTTTATCACCTTTTCCCCTTCATTTTCCTACACTAACAAGTCAGGTTTTCCCAGCAGCTGCCTCTTGCAAAAGGCCACCTTTACTCTGATGAGCCTTGGAGGCAGCTCCAGGCTGAGCTCACCAGCCTTGACCCCAGTTTTGGGACAAATGCCACGCAGTGTCACCAGACAGGGTACAGCAGCTCTTTGCCCACGCAAGGCAGGTGTTTAATGGGTCTCCTTGCAGCACCACTGTGTTTGAGGAATGGGATTTTAAAAGGCTTGATCCCAGTTGAAATTCCCATTGATTGCTGAGGTGTGTGTCCTGGACTTAATAAATCTTGTGGCTCGGTGCCAGGAGTGGTGAACTCCTCTTGACAGGATAAATCCCGTGCCAAGGGCGTTGATGTGTGTGATGGAGAGCCGAGGGCAGCAGGAGTTCAGAGGAGGTGGTGCAAGTGTGCTACCAGGGATGGGGCCCCTTCTCCTGTTCTGTTTGTTTTTCTCAAGGAATAAAGAGCACACCAAAATTTAAAAAAAAAAAAGAGAGACCAAGGCAAAATTGTCCTCTTAGCTCCTCAGAACAATCCTGAGCAGGCAGAGGGATTTGGGACACAGCTGGCACTGTGGTTGGAGTCAGAGGGGTCTGAGTCCTTTCACAGAGGTGGAACGCAAGGAGTGGGTGATCCTGAGCAGCACAGGAGGATTCTGATTCAGGATCACTGCAAGGTGCCCTTGCTCATGCCAGGCTTGATGGCCTTTAAAGGTCACTTTAACCCAAACCTTTCCACAATGCTGTGCTCCTTCCTTCCAGCCACGACACTCAGTGCTGGGAACTGCGCTCCAGACCTGGGGCTGGCTGGAGATCAACCAGAGATCCTGTCTGCTGGAAACACAATCCTCCTGCTTCCTAATCCGAGCCCCATAACATAAAGCAGATGTAAAGGGCTAGCAGGGATCAGGAAATCTTTTGTGTGTGAGGTGGAGGCAACGCTGCCTGCCCGAGCAACCTGTGAGAAGGGAAATCGGGATATCCCTGGGGCAGGAGAGACCTGGCTCGGCGGGGGAAGGGCCACTGCGCCTGCTGTAAAGCCTGACCCGGCTTTCTGGAGCGGTCCTGGGTTACACAGTGCCTGCAGCCCGTCCTAGAGCGTGTGCACGGTCGGAGGATGCTGTGCCTGGCGCTGCCATCCCCAGCCCGGCGCCGCGGAGGTCCCTTCTGCCCGCATCCCTCCCGCGGCGCCGAGCTGCCAGTCGCTAAACAAAGCCAGGGAAAATCAGGCACAAGCTGTGCAATTTGCAGATGATCTGTGTACCTGCTAGCTCCGAACAGATGTTTTCCTTCGCGTGACCATTTGTGAGCTGCTTCGCTGTCACAGGCTGCGGTAGCAGCGGTGCTCGGGAGTGAGTGATATCTTACACCTGCACGGAGCAGCGTTCCTGCCATAAACCTGCTTTGCAATTCCAGAAATCTCCCATTACGGAGTTTTATACCCAGCGCAAACAACGGCGAAATAAGGCTGTTTAGTATTTTTGACAGAGGATTTAGAAAGAAGCGCTGGAAGATAAGAACTGCGGGAGCTGGATGGGATCCGTGTAACTCGGTCTCCTCTCCGAGGAGCGGGTGCTGCAAAGGGAAGCGCAGCAGAAGGCAAAAACCTGCCTCGTGTTAGAGCTGCTCATCATCTCCTCGAGCTGGAGGTGGCCCGCAATATTAATATCCCTTTCAGCAGACATGTTGGTATTTAGCTGGCGTAACTCCGGCTATTCTCGTTATCCACGCACATTCCCGCTTCCTCTCTGAAATGTCACGGATTCTTGGCCACCACAACTTCCCGTGGAAGTCAGCTCCAGGCTTTAACTCTGCCTTGAGCAAAGCCCGGGTTTCCTGCTGCAGGGCTGTGCCAGGGGGGTGTCAGCAGCACAGAATCGCTGCCTCGGTCATTGTAAGGGGCATTCTGAGCAGCACGGCTTAACTAGGGCAGGCTTGGCTTGAGCTTGGCTTTTCCAAGAGGGCTCTAAGGGATAAAAGGACTGCAGTTCCTCATCTCCAAGGCAGGTTGGCAGGTGTATAGGAATGTGATATCCTCCTCTGGGTTGCTCACAAGGGGAAGGAGAGTCTGTCTGGGAGAGGCTGTTGGTTTTTCCTGGCTCCTTCCGAGCTCAGCCAGTGGATCTTCAGACAGGTGTTTGGAATAAATGTGCAGCAAAAAGCAAAAGCAGCCAGCAAGAGCCTTATGCTGAAGAGAGGAATTCTGCAGGGTGTTTTTTCCTGGGATGTGCACTCTCCAAACAAGAAAAGTCTATAGGAAGCTCTGGGATGGAGGGATGGGTGACGCTCTGTGATGGGAGGAGGATTCTCTTCCCAGGGCCAGCGCTTGCCCGGCTGCAGTGTGGCCACAAACCCAGGAACGCCTTGCTCAGCCCCTGTGGAGACAGACAGCGCTAAACCCCGGGGCTGGCTCTGGGAAATCTGTTGCTCTGTGCTTTTTGCACCAAATTCCCAGGTGGGTTTACCTGCAGAGATCAGCGGGAGCCTGGATTCCCTGCGGGCGCCGCGGGAACGTCTGTCGGGAACGGCTGCTTGCCATCTGCTGCGGGCTGGCCCTGGGGAGCAGGGCACCCCGGCACGTTTGGGAGCTGCCTGCAGGCACAGCATCCTCCAGGAGCAGCAGGATCAGGCCTCTTGCCTGACCAGAATAGGAATTTTAATGCTCCAGCAGAGAAAAACCTGTGTACGTGGTCCAGGTTTGTTGTGCTGCCCAACAGTGGGACTGTGGTGTGGTGGGGCAAAGTAAATATGGGGAGTGAGGGGCATCCTTGTCTCCCCCAGCTCAGGGCTCCTCTTCCCTTGCAGTGTGAACAGCTCTGCTCCCACAAGAAGCTCTGGGAGGTTTAGGGTGGCACCAGCTCTTTGGGGAGAGTAGGGGTGAGAGATGTGGGTTTTGGGGTGAGGATCCTGACTGGGGGTGTCAGAACTGCAGTTACAGGTGTCTTGCTTGAGGTATCCAGGGATAACAGACTTCCAAAACACAGGGAAAAACAGCAGAGAGAATGGAAAGGCAAACAGTGTCCCATGCCACACATTAAAGGCAAACAGGCATTTTCCCATGTGGACCTTCAAAAAGCTGGGATAAAAGAAAAGCCAAAAATGTCATCTGAGATGTAGCTCTAAACGAGGGGATTTTCCCAGTCAGCTCAAATCTCCTGTCCTCTAACTGGAAGGGGCCCAAGGCACCAAGCACTATTTAACTTGGAAATCTGGGAAAAGGGGGGCCTTGGCCCTGGGGCACTAGCTCTGCCAGGGTGACCCCCCTTTTGCTTGGTGTGCAGAGGGAAATATTTCTTCCTTTCCTTGCCTGGTTGTCAAATTCATGCCCAGCCCACCGACAAATCCATCTCTTCGGAGATCAATTACAGTGTCTGGCTGCCAAGCCTGGAAAACCAATTAACTCCCAATTTTTTTTTTCCTGTTTTAAAGAAGAAAAAAAGTGAAGGGAGAGAAAGAGAGAGACAGAGAGAAACACATTGAAGTGGAGGCATAAATCACCTGGAAAACATTCCAAATATTAAAATAAACAAGGACGAATTCCAACTTCATTTGTCTCTTTTGGAGATTCTGTCACCAATTTAGTTTGCTGCTCTGTCTGAGCCTCAGTTTTGTCTTTGCTCGTGTTTGGAGTCAGGTGCTGTGTCTGAAGCAGAGCCCACCTGGGGCTGGATGCTCCTGTGGTGATCTCTTCATGGAGCATCCTCCCTTCTGCAGGGCTGTGATCCCCTCACCTGTGGTTTTAGGGGATTTAACTCTCTCCATCCTGCAGGACTTTGGGAATGGATTAAAATGGATGCACAGCTCTGCCTGGGCTGGTGGTTTGGGAGAGCAGTGTGACCCACCAGGCTTCCCAGGAGCAAATAACTCTGCTTCCCAATCCCAAACTTCTGGCTTTCCACAGCCTCCCAGAACTGGCTGTTCAGGTTGAAGCTCTGTCTAAACTCACCTCCTTGATTTCTCAGGGGATTTACTCCTTTTGACCAGCTCTTCTATGTCCTCAGGCCTCCAAGAGGCTTAGAGGAGACTCCTGTTCCCAAGGCAGTGGGATGGTGTCCATGTGGGCACACACCGGGGTGCCTGGAGGGGAGCAGGGCCCAGGTGTGTCTCAGGCTGGTGGTCTCACAGGGACATTTAAAGAAGGATTGGGAAAGGGAAAGAAGTAAAGATGATTTATTTATGGTATTTCTGGTTTTGGGAATTGGCCAGCCAAGGGTCTGGCAAGCCTTCCGTGGTACAGCTGCCTTCCAAATCCAGGGGGTATGGATGGCAGTGGAGTGAGGAGAGGCACTTTGCCTGAGTAAGAGGATTTTCTAAGATGCCCTTTATTTGGTATTTTTGGGTGGGGATGCCCCTGGCTGTGGTGGCTGGTACCAGTGACAGGTACTGAGCCCCTGTACAGGAGCTGCAGGGGTGATGCAGCATCCCTGAGGGTTTAGTGCCCAGCTGCAGTGGCAGTGAGCTGGGGGAAATACCCTGGGACATCCCAGGTGTCATTCCTGGCCACCAGGGTTGGAGAACCTCTGTCCCCCTCAGGCAACAGGGATTTGAACCTGCAGCATCTGTGCTGCTGCCTGTCCCCCTCCTGCCAGAAGCTTTAGTTTTCACTCCAGAGGGGAATGAACAATCCTGGGGGCTGGTGTGCAGAGGAATTGCCACCCTTCCTTCAGCTCTATGGAAAACTCTGTGAATGTACAGCCTTCCCTTGGGATAAATTAGCTCCAGGTCCCAGCTGAATGGCTGCTCCTTTGAGATGTCCTTGTCACCCTGTGAGGGTGTGCCTGATCTTCCCTGGGATCCCACAGCCTTCCCAGACCCTGTGACTGCTGCAGGCAGTTGGAGGGCCACGTTAGCTGTCCTGATTGCTGAGCTCTTTGGGAAAAGTTTGGGAAAGGTGGGAGCTCTGTGTTCTGCAAACAGCACAGATCCCACTGCAGCCCACGTGCTGGGGACTGACTCTTCAGCTGAGGGCTGCTGTGGGATCTGTGCTTCCCAGCCTGGCTCTGGAAACAAAATCCTGTCTGCATTGTCAGGAAAGCCTGGTGAGAGCACAGAGTTGTCCAACAGCCTCCAGGCAGCCTGGAGGAAAAGCTCTGACATGTGCAAATCAGAATCCACATGGAGTTTTGTTTTTTCTCTCCAGCCCAACACTGTTGCAGAATAGAAGGATGGCATCAGAAAAATCTCAAAAAAAAAAAAAAAAAAAATCCCATAAAAACCTCCTGCTATGTCATCCTGCCCAGACTTTCCAGTGACACAGCCTGGGACTGGATTCATAGAATCCCAGAATGGTTTGGGTTGGAAGGGGCCTTAAAGTTCAGCCCATCCAGTCCCACCCCTGCCATGGGCAGGAACACCTTCCACTATCCCAGGTTGCTCCAAGCCCTGTCCAGCCTGGCCTTGGGCACTGCCAGGGATCCAAGGGCAGCCACAGCTTCTCTGGGCAACTGGGCCAGGGCCTCCTCACAGGGAAGGATTTCTCCCCAACATCCAATTTAAAGCTAATTCTTCTGGAGATTGGCCTGTCAGACCAGTGTGTAAGACAAAATCCCCACTCCTTTCATTTCCAAAGCTGACAATGAGCTGCAGTGATGGGAACTGGGAGAAATCCATGTCCAACAGGACAGAGCATGCTCTGGGCACTTCTTTTGCCAGAGATATTTCCCCAATAAACCATTGTTTTAGACACAACCCATTATTCAATTTATCAATCCCTAGTTACCTCTCAAATTCCTATATCCCAAATCCATGGGATAGATTGGATAGCTTAATTTGAAATGTGAAAGCAGGTTGGAAATCATTGCTGTGCAAATTGGGTAGAGGGTGGGCTTTTTTTCTCTTCCATGGCTCAACTGGGCTTAAATGAATGAATAAAACCTGTTCTGGTAATTCCCAGTGAGGAATATATTCCTTTGGAAAAAGGGGGGAAAAAATCCCTCCCAACATTTCATTCATCCCAGAGTGAAGCATTTTGACTGGGGGAACTCAGCTATTTTTTTTTCCTCCTCAAAACAGGTCAACATTGGAACTGAAATTCAAACAGAAATGTTTAGAAAACGTGGGATTATATATCCATATATTTGGGAGTTTAACGAGATTGTGGATGGAAAGAAAGCACCCAGGCTATTTATAATTCAATTAGGCTTAGATTTAGGAGTAGTTCTGGCTCTGTGTAAACTGCATCTCTTTTTCATTTGGAACGATCTCCTTCCTCCATCACAGCCCCTTTTCCTGGGAATATATGGCTGCAGCTGGGAATATATGGCTCTAATAGAGCTGCAGTGACTGGAGCTCTACTGTGCCAGCTAACTGCTGTATTTTTCTTTCCCAAGGCTCTCCGGGCGTGTTCACAAGGGAATGTTGACATTTGGGACCAAGGGATGGAAAACTGGGCTGTGAGCTGCCGGAGCTGTTCTCAAGGATATTTATCCCAGCCACTTTCCCCTGCAGGACTTCTCAAGGTTGTGCCTCTTTTCCTCCATTCCCCTGTAAGTGTCCCACACCACATTTCCCATTAATTACTAAAGTAAATCTAACAAAATGCTCTCCTTCCTGGGATATTTTGGGTACCTTTCAGTGTTCCTTCACCTCTCTCTCTGCGCTGCTGTAAAGTAGTGAGTGAGTTCCTACTCTTACTCTGGGCTTTGGTTTCCAAACTGTTTATTGAGTAATAAAAAGAGACAATTACAAGTCGTTGCCCAGGGATAATGTGCTGATAATTTTATGACTGGACAAACGGTTGGAACAGCCCACAAGTGGTGGTGAGCAGGAAATCTGGGATCTGCTGCTGACAGAGCCACCCCCGAGGAGACGAAGCCTCGCTGCTGGCAGTCAAAGCCGCTGCAACAACTGTGAGCCAGTGAAACTGCTGTGGGGAAGGGCGGTGGGACGGGCATTGCTTCCTGCAGAGGGAAAGCGGCAGAGAACTTTTGGGAGGTGTCTGGGAGTTCGTCCTGCTGGCAGTGAGTGTGAGGGACCACCAGCGCTGCTCATGTTCGGGTCCACAGGGCCAACAGCTGGGGCCTGGGGATTCCAGGGAAAACAAAGATTAAAGGGTGTTAATGCTTTCAGGCAAACAGGGATCATCCCAGAGATAACAAAGGGATTAGGTTTCTCCAGGCACTTGAGCGCTGACCCAGCTTTGAGGCTGCTGCTGCTGCTGCAGGGTGACCCTCGGCTGGCTCCCACCTGTAGGGTGACACTCCTCATCCCTGTCACCCCAAACCCTGGGGATTCATAATTTAATAATTTCATTATTTCTGGTTTTAAGACTTTATCTGTAACTGGTTTTGTTCCCACCCAGTGGACTTTCCAGTTCCTCTGTGATTCCGTGGGTACAGCAGGAAATAATTTCAGATTTAAACTGTGCCCCTGACCACTGAACATGGCAAACTGCTGCCATGGAAATGCTTCCAGTTGTCTGAAATCCAGGAGTCAGCTGCTCACCTGTCTGACACCATTTCAAGGTGGTGTTCCCACTGGCCCGCTCCAGGAGGAATTCCTGCTCCTTCTTAGGAGCAGAGCATCATCTCAGCACTATCTTCTCTCCACTGGAACTCAGGGGATTGGCTGGGGAGGCCCTGGAGAGGCCTCACCCTGCCCATCTCCCATGAGGAGGGATGAGCTGCACCTCTCCCAAACCCACAGCAGATCCTCAGAGTGGGCAGGAAGCCATGGAGCTGGGAGTAGCTGTTTGCAGCTGCCAGGACCTCCCATTTGTGCGGTAGTGATGCAGATAGAATCTCATAAACCGGTTTCCACCCTGCTTTACTGCAGATTTAATGATCAGAGGAAGAACTTGACTGTTTATTAAAACATTAGACAGTAAAGCTTAACAGTAGACAATAAAGGGTTTTGTTTTTCCATCCTGCTGATTGTTAAAGCAGCACCACATTGGGCTGGAGAGGGAGCTGCTGCCAATGCCTGCATCCAGAGTGGGCTGTGATGTGACTGGGCAGGAGGAAGAAGTTGGCACTGCCCTTTCCTGTTGCTATCAGATTTCTAGGCTTCTATTTCTAAAGTCCCGTACTTTCTTGATGATTTCTTGGGGGCAGTTCTTCACAGCACAGACTACTTCTTCTTCTGCTTCTTCTTCGTCTTCTTCGTCTTCTTCATCTTCTTCTTCGTCGTCTTCTTCTTTGTCTTCTTTCTTCTTCGTCTTTGTCGTCTTCTTCGTCGTCTTCTTCATCTTCGTCTTCTTCTTCTTCTTCGTCTTTGTCTTCTTCGTCATCTTCTTTGTCTTCTTCGTCGTCTTCTTCTTCTTTGTCTTTCTGCTTTGTCTTCGTCGTCTTCTTCTTCATCTTCTTCGTCTTCTTTGTCTTTGTCATCTTCTTCTTCTTCTTCTTCATCATCTTCGTCGTCTTCTTCTTCTTCTTCTTCTTCTTCTTCTTCTTCTTCTTCTTCTTCTTCTTCTGCATGTTGTTCCTTCTTAGTCAGGGCTCCTCCAAGGCTCTCCCTGACTGGCCAACTCACTCTCTTTTATCTCAGTTATCTTCGCTAGCCACAGCTGCAGCCCAATTAAGGACATCGCAGCTGCAGCCCATCAAGAACCACTGGGACCTACTGGGGCAAGGCCTGTACACAGATATTCAAGTACAATACAGATATTTTACTAGGACTCAAAGGCTACCTCTACTCTACCTTCCATGCGTGGCAAATCCAATATCTGAGGGAGGGCAGGGCCTCTTCCCTGGGCAGGCAGTGTCAGGGGCTGGAGCAGCACAGCTCTGCATTGTCTATCAGCAGGATTCAGGATTCTCTCTGGATCTTGCCAGAGGTGCTGCTGCCTCACCCCCTCCCTCCCTCCCTGCTCAGAGGCCCTGGTGGGAGCCAAATTCTCCAGGCTGGAGATGGGGATGGAGAATGGACAGTCCCTGCCCCCTCTTCTATCCCTGGGTGTGAAAACACCTTCAGGCATCCAAGGGTGTCACTGACTCCTTGCTGTGAGCTGTGGAAGTGGCTCCTTAGGGCTGGAGGGACGGGTTTGCAATTTATCTGGAGTTTTCTCCAGGTATCACCTTTTCAGGCTGGTTCCTGTGCTGAGCTGGCTGGCCTGGCTTCTCCTGGGGGCAGGGGAGAAAACCAGGACTTGCTAGGGTTGCTCATCCTGCCTAAGGAATGTCCAGTCAGCCTCCAGAGGCCCTGACACCTCTGCCCATGTTCCAGCAGGGCTCCAGGGGAATTCTCTTGGACATAGACAGGAAAATCTTGCCTTAAACCCTAAAAATCTCAGTGTGTCCTTCAGCATCCAGCTCCTTTGGCTCCCTGCAAGAGAGCCCTGCAGGCTGAGCAGCCCTGCTGAGGGAATGTGGGACTCCTGCACCTCGTGGAGCTCTTGGAGTCCAAGGCAGGACTTCGTGTCTTTGCTGGGCTTGGAGGGGAAAGGGGGGTGGGAAACAGCTGAGAGCACGTCAAGGTGAGAGGGAGAGGGGTGATGGCTCATGGTCCTGGCATGAACCAGGATTTGTACCAGCTCAGAACACCTTGGGCACTGTACTCTTCTCTGAGCCCTCCAAAAAGTCTTTCAGAGTTGCAGGAGGGAAGGTGAAGCTGTGAACCAAGGGCCCTCTCCAGTGGAGTCTGAGAGGCAGCAGTCCCTTTGCACAGGAAGCAGGAATTACAGGTAAAGCCCTCCAGGGATGTGTGCCAGGGCTTTTGCTGCCTTGTGCACAGAAAATGTGGGAAGGGGAGCAGAAAAGTGAAATTTGCCATGACATGGCACTGCTCAGGACAAAAGGTGGCTGCAAAGAGGCTTTGCAGCATAATGAGATGATGTAGAACCATGGAATATCCTGGGCTGGAAGGGACCCACAGGGGCCATCGAGTCCAACTGATTAATTGTTGGCAACTGCACATGGGGAAAACCAACAGGAGCTGCAGCTGTGAGGTCCAAAGGAGCTGTCAGCCCTCTGGGAGGAGACTGGAGAGGCATCCAGGATGCTCCTGAGGATGCCAGCAGGAATATCCACAAAGGCAAGGGCAGCATGAGGAGTTACAGGGGAAATGGAGCAGCGAGCAGAGCCTGTTACCATCCCCTGGATCCATCCTGGAGCAGATACAAGATACAGGAGCAGTGAGCAGAGCCTGTCACCGCCCCCTGGACCCATCCTGGAGCACCCCTGGGTGCTGTGAGCACCCCTGGTGATTCCTGATCCAGGCTGACCTAGAACAGTCTAGACAGAGTTAAAGAATGAAGTAGGGAGTTATTTAAAAGCCTCAATGGATCCACCTTGGGTAGCATAAGAGCCCAGCCAGGGCTGCACCCAAGATGAACCAAAATGGTCACAAAATGGGTCCACCAGTCATGGGGTCTCACTTTTATAAGTTCTGCTCCGTTTGCATATTGGAGTTAATTGTCCAATTACAGCTTTAGGTTGTGAAGTCCCATCCTGCTTGTTTTTCTCTCTTTAATCTATGTTGTTTATGCTCTTGGGCCCGAAATTTGGGTGGTTGTCTTTGGTTCCAAGCTAGGAAAGGAACTGTTTGTCTCCCTACTCTGTGAAGAGAGCTCACCATCCCTTAATATGAAGCTCAGAACTACACACTAAAGCAGCAGAGAATCTGAAAAAGGTAAAGGCTAAAACCTGAGGCATCACTGGTGTCCCTGTCTGAGGCCCCAGGAACGGTGTGAGAGGAAAGCACAGATACCTGTGGTAGCAGCAGGACCCCAGGGGACAGGAGACCTTGATCTGAGAGGCTGAGGGAACAAAAACTGGAAGAAAGTGGCTTGAAGGAGGCAGATGTGGAACTGGATGGGTCCAGGGCAGATGCTGGATAGAGACCCCAAACTTGGCTCCTACGTTTGGCACTTTGGACCTGTGGCAGCACCCAGAATGTAGAGCAATGAGGGACATCAGGGCTCTCCTGATCAGAGGCACTGTAGGACAGCAAGCCCCACGCTGCTCCCTGTCCTTGTGCAGGCCATTCCCAGCCAGCCCTTCCCGCTGGGGTACAGCAGGAATGTGCCACAGGACATCACACTGCCACCTGGGCTGCACCAGAGCACAAACTCCAGCCCTAGGAGACTCAAATGGACTCAGCCTCCTCCCTCAGCCCTGGAAAACCTTCAGGATTAAATTCTGACCCCAGTGAAAACAGCTGAGCATTTTCTGGTTCAGTCCAGCGGGCTGGAATTTAATTCCCAGGTTTAAAGCCTCTTTAAAATCAGCTGTAATATATAACCAGTCTTCTCAGCCTCTAAATACCTCAACAAGATTGGCAGCACTCCAGCAGGGCCATGGGCAGGATAACCTGCAAATCCATAGGTCAGGAGAGAAACTGGGGAGCCTGGCTGGGGCAGAGCAGAGCAACAGAGCTGGAATTGCCTCTGCTGGTGGCTGTGGCATGCAGGGAAAGCTGGGAAGCAGGTGAAACCCTTCTCTTCTGAGCCCTGGAATTGCTGTTGTGATATTGCTGTTTGTACTCACCCTTTTGGAGGATGTTTTGCACGTATATTTATGTACACACACACACACACACCTCCCCGTGGGTACACACATCTCCTCAGCCTGCAACCTTCCATAAACTGCAAAAAAAAAAAAAAAAAAAAAAAAAAAAATCCCAGAAAAAAATGAAAATTAAGTCCCTTATCATTGCTAAATCATCAGAAACTAATATTAGAGCTGCTGGACGATTTTCCCCCTGAACTATCCCCACTCCACGATCCTAATGCAATGATTCTTCCTGTAGCTCTTTACCTTCTATTATTTATAAGAAACAATGTTCAGCCCTCCCCTGACAGCGTTTGCAGGGCTGCGGAAAGCAGTGCGGCAGAAAGGTGGGAGAACAATTTTGGTGATGTTTCCATAGCTACCTAGCTGCTAAATGTGGTTTATTCCATTTTAAAGTCACCCAACACACACACACACACACACACACACAGAGGGAAGCACACAGCCCTCCCCTCACACACGCAGGCACTGGGAATGCAGCCCCTCATCCCTGCCCTGCCTATTCCAGCCTAATCTGCCTGGGATTTGTGTATTTAAGGGGCTGCTCGCTGCCCAAATAAATGGCTGGATACGGCAGGAGGATAAACATATTGTTTCTCGCTCGCTCTCCTCTCCGACGTGTGTGTTCCAGTCGCTCCCTGTAATATTATCGCGGATATTTTTCCCCAGCCAGCCGCGGTGCGCCGGGGAAGTCGGAGGTAGGAGGGTGTCCTCTCGTGGTCTGTGCCATCTCTGCAGCCTCGGAGCTGGGGGGGAAAAGAAAGAAAAGGGAAAGGGGGACCTTGGCAGAGGGTGGGTGTTTAAGGGGAAAAGCTCTTTGGCCGGAGTTTTTGTTCAAAACCATCTTGGTACCTCGCTGATGCTGTGAGAGAAATCCCCCCTGGGCTTGCTGTGCGCATCCCTAAGGGAGCAGCGGGGGCCACTGGCCACACTCAGCTTTCTAAGCTCATCCTTGGAAATAGGAGGAAAATGAGGCAGGGAGAAGGGGAATGGTCCCAGCTTTCCCCGGCAGAGTAAGGCTGGGGTCCTTCCCAGCCCTGCCTCCAAAGGAGACCTGGATCCTGGGATCTGCTCCCTCTGGAGAGACTCATCCTGCTGCTCCCTGGGGCTGAGCCCTCTCCCACCCGCGCAGCATCTTCCAGTCCCTGCCAGGTCTGGGATTCCCAGCGCTGCCCCGGCATCCCCTGGGTCTCTGCAAAGTGAGACAGGGAAGAGCCGGGAGCAGGACAAAGGAAGAGATGCGGGCAGGGACAACAGGCAGAGAGCCCGTCAGAAAACAGGAGAAGACGTGCCCAGCAGGAATTCCTGACTCAAGGTTTATCTGAATGTAAATTTGATGTAAATGAGGCGTGTGTTCTTTACTCAGAGAGGGGTTCAGCACTGGCACAGGCTGCCCGGAGAAGCTGCAGCTGCCCCATCCCTGGAATTGTCCAAGGCCAGCTTGGATGGGGCTTGGAGCAGCCACGTGGAAGGTGTCCATGGCAGGGGGTGGGACTGGATGAGCTTTAAGATCCCTTCCAGCCCAAACAATTTAACGATTCTGTGAATATAAATGAGGAGGATAAGTAACATGCAGATCTCTGAGGAGAGCAGCCCGTTGTCCATCCATCCTGCCTGTGATTCCAGCCTCTGTTCCCTGTGACACAGCCACAGTGATGGTCTTTGTCCACAGCACACACTGAGGGGGAGCAGCCACAGCTTTTCCTGGGAATGGCACAGGATTTATCCCTCTGCTGCATCCCCAGGACCCCTGCAAGCCCGTCCCAGGGATGTTCTGCTGTAAATCTGTGTCCCAGAGAAAAATCTCTCCTGAAGTAGAGGATTTCTGTCACATTTTTTTTCCTTTTTCTGCCTGGCAGAAAAAGGGGAGTGAGAACCAATGCTGAAATCGTGTTTTATTCGTGTTTGTCACCAGGTACAAAGCAAATAAATCATCACTGGAAAGCAAAGGCACCTCTCACCATCCCTCACCTGCTCGTGTGCCCTTTTGTTTTGCAGGTTCCCTCTGCTCCACGAAGTTGTCTGGGGTCTGCCAAGGTGCCAGGCACAGATCCATCCCTCTGGAGTGCCTCAGCTGAGCAGGAGGAGTGGTGTGGAGGCAGCAGATCCCTTTGGGATCTCTGGGATTTGGCTCAGCCCCGCGTGGCTGTGCCAGCCCAGCTGCGCAGAGGCTGCATCTGCAGGGATCTCACATCTGGGATAACCCGGCTCAGGAATCAGGCAGGTTTGATTGTCCTGGCTCTATTCCTTCCCAGGCACAGCCCTGGCTCTTCCTGGCTTTGTGGGGAAGATGTTTCACCTTTCTTTGGGAGCCCTTTCCACAGAGCCCAGCACAGATCCAGCCCATTTTGCCACGGATCCCTTTTTCTTCCCAAGCTTGCTCCAGCTGTGAGCAGCTGCAGTGCCGGTTCTCATCCCTCCAGCTGCCCTCCCTCCCCCTTCACAGAGCCCATTTCCCACCTGATTGCCACATTTATCACACCTTTTCCTGCCAGAACCACAGGGGCTGGGCCAGGCTGGGGATGGGACAGGTCCCATCTCAGAAATCCTCTGTGCTCTTCTGGGTACCAGCAAAGGGATCGGGATTGTGCCCCTCTGCCCTGCTCAGGTGAGACCCCACCTGCAGAGCTGCCCCAGCCCTGGGGCCCAGCACAGGAAGGGCCTGGAGCTGCTGGAGAGAGCCCAGAGGAGGCACCAGGGTGAGCAGAGGGATGGAGCAGCTCTGCTGGGAGGAAAGGCTGGCACAGCTGGGGTTGTTCAGCCTGGAGAAGCTTTGGAGTGTTCTAATGGTGACCTTCCAGTCCTTGAAGGTTCTGACAAGAAAGATGGAGAGAGAATATTTCCAAAGGTCTGGAGTGCCAGGACAAGGGGGAATGGCTTCCCATTGACAGAGAGTGGGTTAAATGGGATATTGGGAAGAAACTCCTGGCTATGAGGGAGGTGAGGCCCTGGCACAGAGAAACTGTGACTGCCCCGTCCCTGGAAGTGTCCAAGGCCAGGCTGGATGGTTTTGGAGCAGCCTGGGATAGTGGCAGGTGTCCCTGCCCATGCCAGGGGGTAGAATGGGATGAGTTTTAAGGTCCCTCCCAACCCAAACCATTCCACAATTCTCTGGAAATGAACTGAACTCTTGCCAAGGAAAGCGTCAGCAACCCCTGGCTGGGTTATTTTCCTGCACAAGGTGAGATCCAACAGTGGACCAAGAGATGCCATCACTGACGTCCAGTTTGTGGCCAAGGGATGGACACACTCGCTGGGGACTTGCCGTGGAATTCCAGGGCATTTCTCTTTATTGCTTTCTGTCAGAGCAGGAGGGGCTGGCAATCAGTGGATTCCCCGTGGCCACAGAGCTCTCCTGGGCCATCATTATGGGTGATTATCAGCAATCACCATGTCACTGTTCCCAAGACAGCCTTTGCTGGCTCTGCACCAGCCTCCTTTCCTCTCCAGCCCCCAGCCAGCAGGTGCTGGAGGTCAGGGGCGTTTTGTGGCTCTGTGCTGACAGGGAATGTCTGAAATCTCCAGTATCAGCCAGGGATTGCAGTGCAGGCCCCTCTCTAGCCAAAAACAGCAGCACAGAAACATTTCCTGCTGCCTTTCCTGCCTTGGCCAGCACTGGCAGCAGGCAGAGACTTGTGGGACCTGGCAGGACCCTGCTTTGGCTTTCCTGGGGTGGGAAAGGGACAGGTCTCCATCCCTGTGCCCTGGAAAATGTGAAAAGCTGTGCCTCCATTCAGCAAAGTCACAGCTGCCTGAAACATTCCACCAGACTAAGGAAGGCTGAAGGCTTTTTTTTTTTTCTTCTTTTTTTTTTTTTTTTTTTTTTTTTTTTAATCAGTTCAATGTTTTACAGCTCAAATTCAAATAGGAGCTTAAGAGCTTAAACAATGAAACATAAGGATGTGCTGGCAGGGCTGGGCTGTCTCCTCTCCTCTTTGCAGCTCTGCTTGGCATCAGCCTGGACAGAAAAACACCTGCATCTGGCCACCACGAGCTGAGCAGCCTTTCCAGGCATTTCACTGCCTTGGGGAAGGCAGGACAAGTGGGAAGAGCTTCAGGAAAGCTGGTGAGGGACTTCTTACAGGGGCCTGGAGTGGCAGGACAAGGAGGAACATCTCTGCACTGCCAGAGGGCAGGGTTAGGGGGAGTGTTGGGAAGAAATCCTTCCCTGTGAGGGTGCTGAGGCCCTGGCACAGGGTGCCCACAGAAGCTGTGGCTGCTCCGTCCCTGGAAGTGTCCAAGGCCAGGTTGGACAGGGCTTGGAGCAACCTGGGACAGTGGGAGGTGTCCCTGCCCATGACAGGGGTGGGACTGCATGGGCTTTAAGGTCCTTTACAATTTAGGACATTCTGTGATGATTCTGTGATTCCAGTGGGGTTGAGCAATCCTAAAGCCACTGATCCAATCTGTCCAGCAGCCCTTTCCACACCTTCTCCCTCTGCCATGCTGCCTTCTGTGTCTTTGTTGGGGTCACCAAGGCTCCACTTTGGGAAGTTGCTCTTGCAGGGCACATTCAGAACTGGGGGGGGGATAATGGACAGGGTGAACTGCACGAGGAGCCACCCAGGCACTGCCATCCCCAGCCTGGCTCCAGCTGGATGGACCTGCCTGAAAATAACCTGGGCAGGCTTGCCCAGGAGGGTTTGCTGCTATCCAGTGCTGCTGATCAGGGCTGTCTGCTCTTTTCACTTGGACGCTCCTGAATCCCCATGAAGCCTTGGCATCCATCACCTCCAGCTTGGTCCCTCTTAGCTGGTCTCCTCCTCTCGGGTTTTGGTTGTTCATTGCAGCTCTGAGATGTGCAGGATGTCTCTGTTTCGGCCCACGTGGCTGAAGAACGAGTCAGAGCTCTTCAGTTTTTGGTCTTGAGGTTGTTTATTAATTCTTATCTATAAAATTTTCTTTCTGCCCAGTGGAGGTCAGCTCAGCAGGGCAGCCACAGGGACTCTGACCGCCCCCAGGGTGGTGTTGTCCTTATATTCTACAAACTACGTATAACATATTTACAATTACTTCCCAATACCTATCACCTATGTTAGACAGTGAACTTCTACTCTAAACCAATCCCAAAGTGCCAACGTCACTGCAGAAGATGGAGACCAAGAAGAAGAAGAAAGGCTGGACAACACGCCCAAGCTCCTCCATCTTTTTCCCATGATGCCCACACCAAAAATCTCAAAATCTACATTTTCACCCTGTGATAATTTTATTATTACACTATTTAAACTTCTGTGACTTTCAGGTCCTCATACAAAGCTGGTAATTTGCTCCAGGGGCCATAATCAAATCCCTGGGTGTTCTGTGCTGCATGCCAGGGTCTCCGAGCCCCCCAGCGGGGTCCTTGGCAGCTCTGGACACCCGGAGGGATGCACTGAGTTCCAACATCCTTCACCCTTGACCACCTCCCCCTCTCCCTCGCCCTCTCCCTCTCCATGCCCAGCTCCTACCACAGTGCCAGAGCTTCTCCTCCTTCCCCTCCTCAGAGTTACCGTGGGAAGCATCAGTGGTGCAAGAAGCCAAAGCAAGGCCAAGGGACAGCTCAGGAGTCAGGAAAGGAGCTTTTCCTGCCCACCACAACCTATGGAAACACAACTGCCCCTTTACCATGTTACCAGGGCAGAGAACTGACCATGTCTGAACTCTGGATGGAAATACAACAGAAGAAAGGGAAGGAGGGAGACTCCTTCCAGGCTCCCAGAGTAGATCCCCAGCTGCTGTAAATAAAGAAGCACCAGACTGGTTTACACAAGCTGCAGCTGCTGAGAAATGCTTTTTCCAAACCTTTTTCCTGATGGTATTGCTTTTCTTTTCCTATCTCCCTCCAGCTCTGAATGCCATCACTAAAATGCACGTCCTGCCCCACCTTGTCCCTTGCAGCCCATGTGGGGAGCAGCAGGAAAATCAGACCTGGAGCCCATTCAGAGCCAGAAACAGCACGCTGCCCTCCCCAGGGATCCCTCAAAGGCTGCTGGATGTGCCAGTGGAGCTGGAAGGAGCCCATCATCCCAAGGGCTGGCTCTGCAGCTGCTCCCCTGCTGTCCCCACTGATGCCTTGGGTGTGACAGTGACGTGGGGACAGGGCACAGACCTGGGCTGGAGGCTGCACCCCAAAACTCTCTTTGAGGTGTTTAAAGCTGTCTCCCTCAAAGTCAGCCATCTGTGCTGTTTTCTCTGGGAGTGATAAACACTTAAGGGTCACCTGCTTTCTTTAATCTCCTCTGGCTCGTATTCATCTGAGCTGCACATCATATTAATTATGTTCCTTTTATTCCTACCCATGCCAGCACGGAGGGATCATTACTGCTGCTGCTTCCTCTTTTTATTGTCTGGATGCTCACAGTCACGAGCTCTGGAATCCTGGACCACGAGAGGACACTTTGCTGATCACCTTCTTTCATTAGGAAAACTTAATTTTAGTGCTGATGGGAAATTGGATTAAAGAAAATAAACCACCCAAAAACAGCCATAAGGTTTCTTGTTGGATTAAATATTAAAATTAATAATCCAGTGCTCTATTCAGCTCTGTATTTATGTTAATATTTAATTCAATAACAGCCCGTGGTTTAGAACATTTTCCCATTTGTTTAAAGCACCAGATGAAATTGCAATTTCTGCCTAAATTGGAGCAATATGGAGCTAACTGGGTTATGCTAATGAGGAGGAATGGCAGCTCCCAAAATCCTCTACCTGGTGGTGGAGGGGGGGGGGTTCAGCAGGGGGAAGGGAGGGGAGTGGATGGAGAGGCAGCAGGGAATGCAAATCCTGCTGGCTGCAGGGAAAGGGGTGCAGGGCCAGGGTGCAGATCCCAGAGACTGGGAGGGCTCCACGTGCAGGAACCACTCAGGTTCCAAGTGGGTGCTGCCCCTGCTGTGGTGCCTCTGCAGCATCAGGGAGCTTGGGGATGTTTGCCCCATTTGGAAAAACCACTGGGAAGGGCAGTGAATACCCAGATCCTGGGCTGGGGAGTGTTCTGGATGGCAGGGACACATCTGGAGGCCTTGCAGGTGGATCTCTGCTCCTGTTTGGGATGTTTTCTCCCACAAATGCTGCTAGCAAAACATTGCCACATAAAGTCTGGGACCGGGATGTGATCCAGGATCAGGTAGGTGATGGTCAGAAATGGGCTTAGGTTGCACCAGGGGGGATATTAGGAAAATTTCTTCAGTGAAAGGGTTGCCCAGAGTGGTGACACCCTCCCTGGAGGGATTTAAAAGCTGTGTGGATGTGGCACTTGGGCACACAGGTCAGTGGTGGGGAGCAGTTGGACTCGATGGTCTGAGAGGGCTTTTTGATCCTAAATGACTGCATGGTTCTGTGAGGATGTGGGGTCTGCTGTGAGGCTGGTCCCAGGCTGAGTTTTCCACTGAAGATATGGAGCACCAAGCAGGATGCACCAAAGAGCAGCCTTTCCTTTTTCCAGTGCTTTTCTCCTGGCTGGAGCAGAGCTCAGCTGCTGGTGCAGCCCTGGGGCTCAACCTCAGCATCCCATGAGGAGAGCTGAGCCCACGGGGAGAATCCATCACTCAGGAGATTGAACAATTCCCTGCAGAAAAGAATCTGGGGAGGACTTTAAAAGGCCTGCTGTTTCTCTCCTTTTCCAAGGGATGGGAAATGGACGTTTCGCCCAGGCTGGTGCTGGGCTTTCACCCTCAGGGGAACATTTGATATGACAAAAGCTCTTTTCTTCCCCAGGAGAGCTCTCATCTTGAAAAACAGAAAACTTATGGAGTGACATGGAGGAAGAATGTGGAACACGGAGCAATGATCAATGAAACTTAAAAGCTTTGGAGGTGGAGTTCCCAGTGAGTTTCCTGAAGTTTGGATACAAACCCTAACTTCCTTCAACCTTTTGGGGCCTAATTAAATTCGAGGGGATTTATAAAAAAAACATGCATAGAAGAGAAAACTTTTTTTGCTACGGAAAAAACTGCTTAATAAAACAGATTATGTGCAAAATAGAAATCTGGGCCTTGTGAAGGAAGAGTAAAACGACACTAATGAGCAGAGTCTGAGTGTTAATGAATGGGATTAGCATTCCATTACCCGCAACTCTTATAAATAGACCCACCAATTTTAGGTTGAGATGAGAACATTGAAGTTTTATTTTTATAGAGTTTGATTTGGACTTTGGGCAGTCAGAACCCAGCAGGCACCATCCTGAGCTCTGCGTGTGGGGCAGCTCCTCCTTCCTCCTGGACACAGCACGGAGCAGGTGGCAGCTCCTGCAGGCTCTTCCCTGCTGGATCCTGAGGGTTTTGTTTCTCTCTGGACCTTGTGTGGACTTTGGCACTTGGGAAATCCCCTGCCCTCATTCCCAGCTGGACTTTGCCCACATCTGAGCGTGTCCCTTCTGTGCAGCTGTTGGATGTGGCAGCAAATGGTCCCACCAGCCCTGGCTGGGAACCAGAGCTCTGTTTGCCAACCTCTGTTTTAAAGGGCAGTGAATCATCCCCCTCTTCCATCCCCACATGATCCTGTCCACTGCAAGCCAGGAGTGGTTTCATTCTTGTTTCTTTGCCCTTTTGAGCTCTTCTGGTGTCACCCTGTTCTTCCAAAGTTCTTCTAAGCCTTCTGATGTTTACATGTTTGTAATGGAGTTTCTCATGCACTTTTCATGTAAATAATGATTGTTTTGCATTCCTTTCTGGAGGAGGAGAGAATTGATGGACTGTTGGTTTGACCAGTGTGGTTGGAGAGGTGGCAATTTCATCCTCCAGTCCATGGACACTTTTGGAATTCTATAAATATGGAGGTCCAGAAACAAATGTGCCTTTTTTTGCCTTGGACATCTCAGCATGTGATTGTCATTCATTTCACGTCCTATTGCGACATTCTGGGGGTGCTGCCATCCATGATGAGAAGGATCCCAGTTAGATCTGGCCAGGACTGGGAAGCATGGGCTGGTTTGATGGGAACATCAGGAAATAAGTGTGCATGGATGTCCTTGTCACCTCCAGGGGCTGGAGAAGGAGATCACTGCCCTTCATTTCGGCTCTACAGAGACTGATTTTGGGGAGAAAGGTGTAAAAGAGACCAAACCTGCTGTGAGAGGTCTCTGCTGGTTCACCCAGGATCTCTCCTTCCTTCCTTTTTTGCAGCCAAACTCCTGTGCAGTGATGGACACGCTCAATAACATCCTGGAGAAGGAAGCTGGGACGAGGCACTCTCCATGACTGGAAGGATGTCATGAAGGAAGAACTGATGTGTTCAAACTTATGGGCTGTGATTCTTCTCACCTCGCCAGTGACAGCGAAATAAGGTGTGTGCTCAGGTTTTAGCTCTCTCTCTGCACAATGCAGAAGCAGGCTCCTTCCAGAAGGACATTTTTCCTGTCCCAAAGAGTGTCCATGATGGATGGGATCAGGTGTCCTCGAGAGATTTTGCCATCCTGGTGACAATAAAGAAAGCACAGGCAACTTTGAGACTAAATACCTGACTTTTAGCTGGGGCTGTTAACAGAAACAAGCCCTCTTCCCTCCTGGAAAAAGCACAAATAACTGTAATTTCCTCAAATTTCTGACAGTGAGCCTTCATTTTTTCAACAGCCCTGGCTGGCAGGAAGAGCTGCAGCTCTGGGAAGAGGTGGGTGGCGTTGGTAAAGGGGAGTGAGGGAACAGCAGGGCACTGCTGTGTCTGCCTGAGAGCAGGATTGCATCTTGATGGCCCTCCCTGGCTCCAGGGGCAAGGTCCAGACCTCTGGAATTGCTCTGTCCTGCATTGCACAGGAGGCTGAGGAATGAGCTTTCCTTACATTTTCCATGGAACAGCTTCAGTCTCACCAAAAACCACTGGGATTTTGTCTGCTACACCCTCAAATAATGTAGGCAAACAGATTCAGGAACCAAGTATGGGTGTGCTGAAAACATGAAGGGCAGATTCTCCTGGAACAGAATACAGGGAAGTCTTTCCCTGTCCATCTGCCTGATCCACGACTGCAGCTTTGCACAACTACCTGTCCTATTTTTTTCCTTCTTTTTATTCAGAGGAGACTGCAAACATGTTGTACATCAGCTCTGGAGGCCCCTGCATTACCAGCAGAGCCTGGAGCTGGGCTGGGTGTGGAAGGAGCCACAGTTCTGGGCTGGCCCCAGGCTCTGCTCCCACCACAGTGGGATGAAAGCAGCCCTTACTGGGAGGTGCCTCTTCTCCAGGGTGGGGATCTCAGCAAGTGCTTGCTGAGGCTCTCAGTTGGCTGTCTTGCTATTTCCCCCTTCTATTTGGGAGCAGATGAGCATGGAAAAGGCACAGATGACAATATTTTGCCATTTTTTTCCTGCTGGAAGCGAGGATGAGCAGCTTTGTTTGAGCAGCAGCGTCTCTGCAGGCTCCTGGCAGGTTGTCCATGGACCATGGTTTGTGACGGTGGTCCTGGGGACTGGGAGGGCTCTGATTCTACAGGGGAGGGACAGCTCATCCTCCCCTTGCTTCCAAACATGGGTTTGGGGAGTCTCCTCTGTAAAGGAACAAGGGATCCCTTGGTAGGACAAGGGGGAGCGTCTTTAAGCTGAAAAAGGGCAAGATTAGGTGGGATTTGGGGAAAGAATTCTTCACTGTGAGGCTGGTGAGGCCTGGCACAGGGTGCCCAGAGAAGCTGTGGCTGCCCCTGCATCCCTGGAAGTGTCCAAGGCCAGGCTGGACAGGGCTTGGAGCAACCTGGGATGGTGGAAGTTGTCCCTGCCCATGGCAGGGGGTGGAACTGGGTGAGCTTTAAGGTCCCATCCAACCCAAGCCATTCCATGATTCCATTATTCTAATCCAAGCCCTCATCCTGCTCCCAGGCATTGCCCTCAGGACAGCCTGCTAAGCTGAGGTCCCTCTAGGGAGATGCAGGTCAGGAATTTGGGGCTCAGTAGCTCTCCCAGCTCATCTTGTGTCATTTGTAAATGTGTCTGGATTCAGACTGCCAAGCTGCCAGTCAGATCTGCCACCTTTGGACACCTCTGTTTGAGCCAGCAGGGAGAGGCCACCATCCTTGGCTGAGTACCAGGCTGGGCAGCTCTGCTGGCACAGCATGGGGACCTGATCCATATCCCAGACCCCACAGAATCCTAAAAAAACCCCACAGAGGCTCCAACCCTCCTTCTGACTCAGAGCAAGCAGCAAAGGGAGCTGCAGCACAACTACAAATGCCCAACCCACCAGGATTTCACTGCCTGTTCAGCCCTTGCACAGGGCTTTTTTAAATTTTTTTTTTCCCACCCTAGGGGTTTGAGCGGCGCAGCAAGTCCAGTAATGAACTGTTACTCTGGAAAATAAGGCTTTCATTAGGTTAGGATTCTGCCGGGGTGCCTGCGTTCCTCGATAATGAAGCGTGAGATTGTGCAAAGCCCTGGCGTGGAGCAGGGCCGAGCTGATCTCCTGCTATCATTTACCCACTTATCACCAGCACGGGGGCACTGGGAACAGGGCTCCTTCTCCCTGAGAAGCTTTCCTGGGGTCAAACTGTGGTTTTAAGTGTTGAGCTCAGCCTTGCCTCCTCGCTGCTGATGGCCTACAAACAGATGCTGATGTTTCCTCTGGTTTTTTAGGTGTTCATTATTCATCACTCACAGGTCCTGCAATTGCAGTGCGTGTCTCCTCTGGTGTGAAAACATTAATAACAGCTTTGGCTAAGCACAGAGAGATCATTTATTTCACAAATCCACAGAAAATTCTGCCTGGCTGGGATTAAAGCTCAGCCTTTCTTTGTAGGTGAGGCTTTCAGGGCATGTTTTACCAGGAGGAAGGATTGAAGGATTGGTTTTCCATGGATCTGCCCTTTCCCAAGCTCACTGCTCACCCCCCAGCCACAGCCTGAGCCACTGGTGGCTGGTGAAGAGAAACAACCATCAGAACTAAGCCTGAGCAAAGCACAAACACAGGGATTTGGAGTTATTCCTGCCCTGTCTGAGGGTGTGGAGCAGCATTCTGATTTTTTTTCCCCTTCCCATTCTGATTTTTTGGATCTCCCCTTCGCTGTGATGTGAGGCTGGAGCAGGATCTGTGCCCTCAGCCCCATGGCTCTGCCTCCCCATCCTTGCAGCAGCCCCTGGCTGCTCCTGGCACCGCTCACCTCCACCAAGGACAAGGAGCAGTAAATCCCAGCAGCCTCTTAAAAAACATTTTAATTAAAAAAACGACATAACAGGAGCTTTAAAGGACATGAAAGACAACAGCTGTGGAGCTGCTCCCTGCTCCCCCTCCCCTGCCTACCCCTCCTCTCTGCAGTGCTTTTCAGAGTGATTTTCATGTAAAGCTTCTTGGGTTTCCCGGTTTCTGGCCTCCATCTGTGGTTTTGAGCACGGGCCAGCCAGCAGAGAGGGCACAGGCAGCCCCTGGGCTGGCAGGAGCTGACACAGGAAGGGACATCCTGCCTCACCCAGCCCAGAGCAGGCTGGAGATGCAAACCCGGGAGCATCAGGGAGGCTCTAAAGGTCCCTTGCACTCAGACCTGGCTTAGGCAAGCCTGGGGTCCAGCCCAGAGCAAGACCAGAGCTGGTGGAGGAGATTGTCCTGGGCTCCAGCTGGAGATGGGACACCTGGCCTGCAGGGCGGGGTGTCCTTTGGAGATGGCCATCATCAAAACTGAGCCCAAAATGGTCCCAGCTCAGCTGGCCCACCCAGCCAGGGGCCAGGTGCTGATGTACATGAGCCTGGATTTGCTGTTGGCTGGATGGGAGTCCCACCTGGCAGTGCTGGCACAACACAGGGGCTGCCTGGATGTGCTGCCCTGGCACAGGAATGCCCTGGCACAGGGGCCACCATGGCTGCCCCATCTAGGCCGAGCTGCTGAGGCCTGAAATCTGCTACCAGTGACCTCTTACCCTTTTTTTTGTGGGATATTGGGAAGGAATCCTTCCCTGTGAGGGTGCTGAGGCCCTGGCACAGGGTGCCCAGAGCAGCTGTGTCTGCCCCTGGATCCCTGGCAGTGTCCAAGGCCAGGTTGGACAGGGCTTGGAGCCACCTGGGACAGTGGAAGGTGTCCCTGCCCATGGCAGGGGTGGGACTGGATGGGCTTTAAGGTCCCATCCAACCCAAACCATTCCATGATTCCATGATTTTTCTTAAAAATCTATTTCCTGGGACCAATACTGAGAGTTTTAATCCAGAGTTGGGGATCTCCAGCCACCTCCTCTTCCCAGGGGATGGAAACATCTGGACAATAACCCCAAGACCACAGAGCTAAGCTGGACCAGCTGTTCCAGAGGGGTTTCCCAACTCTGTAGCTAACACTAATACATGATTTAGGTAAATAAAACACAATATGGCATTAGCAATTACAAGGAATATTTGGGTTTTTTTGGAAATCTGATGAGAAGGAAGAGCCCCTACACCGTGTTGAGGAAGAAAAGATTTTGCCACGTCCTTTCTTTGATGTATTCACCCCCTCCCACCCATCATGTCCAACATCTCAGGCCTAAAATCATCAATCAAACCAACAGAGTGAAGGCAGGAGCAGGGCCAAAGCCTTCCCACTGGGATTCTCCACGCTTTGCATTTTGCAAATGTAAAGCCCTCGCCGGTTCAGGGCTTCCAATTAGAGCTGGGCAAATGAAAACCTTCTCAGCTCACTGCCCAATCCTCCACCAGAAATTCAAATGAGGAATGGCTTGGATCAGTGCAAAGTACAGACCCTTTCATTTTTTTTTTCTCCTCCCAAAATAAACCCTTCTCCTTCCCACCCTGATTAATTTTAGATCCCATGAAATGTTTTATTCAATTGCAGAATGAAATGTCATTTCAGAACATTAGCTGGAATAATATTCCTTTTTAAAAAGTGCCAGAGCAAAGAAGTTCAACTTTTAAGACCTTTCTTTTCCTCCCTGCATGGGTGTAGGAACAAATTTCTGATGACAAAAAAGGCGAGATTTTTGAATTTTTTGGATTTTAAGCCTCTGGAGAAGGGATATGACCAAACCCCAGTGGGGTTGATTTTGCTGGAAGCACAGGTTGGCCAAAATCATCTCCATTCCCAAGAGCTCTCTCCTACTTTCTCTGACTCTGCTGGCTGCTCTTTAATCAAGCGTTCAAAACCCAGCTCCGAGACTTCCCATCCATTTCCAAATCTCTAAGACTTTGTGAAGAAAATCAAATAGATCAGGAAAATGAGCACAGGGGAGGCCACTGGCTGGGATGAGCCTGACTGGAGGGGTGGGGAGGGATGTTCCTGGCATGGGGGGAAGAGGGAGGTTTGGGCAATGGGCAATAAATTGATTTTCCTGTGTTCTGGGGCCACGCTGCCGTTTGCAGCATCGCAGGCAGATCTGGAGGCAGGGTTCTGAGGGGATTAGAAAAGATTTATTTTCCTTTTTTTCTGGAGTGAGATGAAAGGGGGGGAGGGAGAGGGAGAGGCGAGCAAGGAGTGCTACAGAAAGGAACTCATTATTTTTTATCTTTTCCAATGACCTTGTTTATTTTAGTCCTGCTTGAAAGCAGCTTCTTTCCTTGAGAAAATTTGGAGGTATCTGGAGACTGGGGCTAGTGAGAAAGGGAAAAAAGGGAAAAGGGAGCTGGGTGAACTGAAGAAATATGGAAAATAAACTGAGTAAATGTAAACTGAGCTGGAGAAATACCCACATGGGCTTGGTGCTGTGATGAAATTCCATGTCTAGGGGAAATTTTTCCCCTGTCCAACCTGGCCTCAGACACTTCCAGGGATGAAGCAGCCTCAGCTTCTCAGGGCAGCCTATGCCAGGGCCTCCCCACCTTCACAGGGAAGGATTTCTTCCATATATTTAACTTAAATTTTCCCTGTTTCTATTTGAACCCATTGCTTCTTGTCCTATCCCTACAGATCCTGTTAAAGAGTCCCTCTCTGTCCTCCCTGCAGCCAGCTCAGGTCCTGCAAGGTGCTGGGAGGTCTCCGCTTCTCCAGGCTGTCCAGAGCTTGTGGGGAACAGAGGCATCATCAGTGTGACTCCCCTGGTCCCTGCCCAAGCTGCATCTCCTGAAGGAATTCCCTCAGACCCATTGCAAGAGGGATTTAATTTGGTTTTTCTCTCTTTATTTCTGGCTGGGAAGCAGCAGAAGCTCACTGGCATGCACAAATCCCTCCTCATCCTCCTGGACACTGGACATCCCCATTGCTCAGGGTTTGAAATGCAGCAGCCCATTCATTTAACTCTGCTGGGTTGGTTTTGGGTTTTTTTTTTTCTTTTTTTTTTTTTTCCTTAAGCAGCCTGTTCTCCTATTATCCTCTGCACTGGGATCATCCCCTGGGAGGAGATGGCTGCACCCCCAAGGGAACACCAGGAGAACTTGTGAGGCTCCAAACCCAAGGACCAGCTCTTCCCCAGCTGATGCTGCCTTTGAGGGGTGAGCAAAGCTCCCCAAACCCTCAGGAGATGCTCCCTGATGTCCCCTCATGGTCCCCACAGCCTCCAAAGCAGCAATGTGTCCCATGTCCAGATGATCCTGGAGCTGCACCCACAGCCTCTTCCTCTGCATTACACCAGGCCCATTCAACCTCCAGCTCCTGGTGCTGGAAAAATCCACCCTGAAAAACTCCCAAAGTGCAGGGTCAGCTTGGCAAAAAGCCCCTGGACCAATTTTAGATAAAACCAAGCTCTGCTTTAAACCCTCGGCTGGGCTTGGGCTCCACTGGTTACTCAGAAACACTCCTGAAAATTCTCCAAGTGCTCAATTTGCATAGCTGCAAAGGATCATAAATAATTCGAGGTGCTGGGATTTAATTAGTTGACCTATACCAGGGAGGAATTCTGGCGTCCTTTATGGAAATCAGAGTAGTCTGGAGAGAGCCCAGGGCGTGAAGTGGCCGTGGAGCTGCTGTGGGAGCAGCCATGGTGAGGGAAGGGATGGGCTCACCCCAAACCCTTTACCTGCAGCTCCTCATCCATCCCAGCACTAATCAAGGATAATTGAACTCCAATACAGCCATTGGGAGCTGCTTTTTCTCCATGAGAAGCCCCAGAGGAGCCCGTTTAGCAGCAGGGTGGTGCTGCCCAGCAAAGCTGTGGCCTGTGGGATGTGCTGAAGGCTCTGCCCTGCGAGCTCTGCAGGACCCTGTTACCTCCAAATACTGGGCTTGCAAAGAGCATCCTGGCTCTTGATCCAGTGCAAAAGCCAGCCAGGCATGCCTGGGAAGCTCCAGCTAAACTCCAGAGGCTTTAGGATGGCTTTGATAAGTGTTGTGTTCAGCGGGAAGGCTCCTTCTCTAGATTTAACCCTCGGACTTCAAAAGCAGTAAGAAAAAAAAATCCCATTTTTTTGTATTTTAACCCACTGCTCTGAGCTGCATCTGAAGCCGACTGAAGAGAAGAGGAGTGAGTAAAGGTTGGGCTGTGGGGAGCAAAGGCAGGCAAGAGAAAAATGAGATGAAAAGGTCTTTGTAGTAACTGTGCTTCCACTGGAGACTTCCCAGCTGCTGGCTGGGGTCTTGTGTGATCCCACAGATCCTCCTGGGCTGCCTCTGCTGATGGGATAATCTCAACCCCTGCCCCAAAACCACGGCAGCACAGAGAGGCTTTTAAACAAATTTAGCCCTCACACAGGAGAAAACACCTTTTTGTTTCTAGGGGGAAACAGTGCCAAAGAGCTCTGTGTGGATCCAGCCATCACTGAGGGTATTTTACCCTTGCTGAGGCAGGCAGGGCTGTGCCCAGGGCAGTGCCTGGCGCTCCAGAGGGATCCCAGCACAGTATCCCACATTCCAAGCCGTGTCTGAGGCAGCAGGGCTATTATAAATAATTTATTCTCTGGGCAGAGGAGGGAGGAAGAGAGAGCGAGCTTTTAATTAAAATGATATCTTACAGATCAAATAAATATGAATAAGATGCCAAAAACAACTGTATAAATCCCAAACATTCTCCTGTGTTTTAATTATTTGTGTTGATAAAACAAGAGCGGAGGCATTTGGCTCTGCTCGGAGGCTGCGGAGGCGAAAGGTTACACTGGCATTTTTTATGTTCTGTGCAAGGAACAAATGTTTCCAAAGCCCAGATCTGACAAACTATAATTCATATCAGGAATTAAATTGGAATTTAGAGAACAATTGTTAATATTTCAAAGTAATTGTTTAAGAAATTATCATTTTGGTATCTGCCGCAAAAATAATTACCCACCACTAATTTTTCTTTTTCAAAGGCTGCTATTTGCTGGGATAATGTTGGAAAGATGAGGAGTTTGTGCTGGGAGCTATTTATGTAGTTCAAATGAGAAGATAAATAGGAAGGGACTTTCATGTTCCCAGGCAAATGAGTCTGACTAATGTACAGCTTCAAGCTCAAAAGTGGGCCTTGGATTTATCTGGAAATTGGGGGGAATTTTCTGTGGATAGGATGTGCAAGAAACAGCAGGTGAGAAAATAATCAGAAGCTGTGCATATTAATTAGGAAATGGTCCTCAAATAAACCCTGAGGGCATGGAGAGCTCGGTGAGAGGTACCAGCATCTTACCTCCCGCCTTGGCAGGGTTCTGGGGTGGAAAAGGAGCTGCATTCCTACTCCTGCCCTTCACAGGGCATCTGAACATTGGAAAGGGGCTGAGGATGTGAATATTTAGACGATCACAGGAAAAAAGTGGGGTAGAAGGGATCTTAAACAGCTGCATCCCACAGCTTGAGGATGGGGTTACCCAGATCCTGTCACATCCTGCTCCTTCCCTCTGTTGTGCTGGTGGAAAATGCATCCTCCTTCCTCTAAAAAGAGCTTTCCTCAAGGGATGGAGAGAAAGTGGAGCACCAGGAAAGGTCCAGCAGTTCCAAGGAGCTGCTGTGGACTTCTCTGTTCAGACAGCATCTGGCAAAAGGAAGCGATTTCCATGAAAACAATTTCAAGTGCAAGAGGAGAAATTATTTTCTGGCGTTTGTTAAATTCTTTTTTGCAAAATTATTACTCCATCTTTGGTGGGAATAATTCCCAGCTGCATTTTGAAATATCTCCCTTCTTGCCACACTCTTTTTTTAATAGGTGACTTTTTCTCCAAGCGATGCCAATGTCGATGGTGACTTTTAAAGTGCACGAGGAGAAGCTGCATTTTTTCCCAAATCTTCTGGGAAAGGATTTTTGTCATCTCAACTCCCATTTTTTTTCCTCTGAATTGTCACCTCTGATACCCTCCTGTTTCCCCAGCCACCCTCTGGGCCCCCAATAAACCTGCCCAGTTTTGCTGTGGGCCACTGGGATGTTTTGGCTGAGCCAAAGGTTGGTCCCTCCACTCCAAAGGACCCAATAAGCGTGTCCAGCCACCTCCTGGCTGGGGGAGATCCTTGTGGATGCGTCTTCCAGCCCCTCCATGCTACACCTCCCCTTCCCTTTGATCTCCACACTCCCATGAAGACATTGGTCCCCAATGAGGGACACACTTGATGTGGTGCTTAGAGATTCCTGGAGAATGTGGGGGAAGCAAATAATCCCCCCTGGATCCATCCTCCCAGCTTGCTGTGAGCACCCCAGTTCCAAAGCAGATCACAGGAATTGTGATTATTTGGTGCTGGTTATCAGCAATTAGCAGCAGGAGCAGTAATTGAGACAGTTTGTGTTTGCCCTGGATGGGGCTGTCACTCTCTGGGAGCTTTCAGATCCAGGGTCCCCTTGCACACCCAGAGTTTGGGATCCTGCTGTGCCAAGCTCTGGATTGCTCTGTCTGTGCCATGGCCTTTAAATAATTGCTGTGGTTTAGGAATGATTGGTGGTGGTTTCAGGCACAGGACAAAACACAGACAAAACACTCCTGGTTTGTGCCATCCCGCTGCTGCTGCTGTACCCACAGAGGGACCTGTGAATCCCAGCTGAGGATGGGTGGGAGAAATCAGAGAGAGAAATGTTCTCTTTCCCCATGAGAAAGGCAGGATGATGGATTTGCAGGCCTCCTGCTCCTGCAAGGCAGTGGGTAAGTCCATGGAAGTTTGTGGTAGCTGCCCCTGGATCCCTGGAAGTGCCCAAGGCCAGGCTGGACAGGGCTTGGAGCAGCCTGGGACAGTGGAAGATGTCCCTGCCCATGTCAGGGGGTGGAAATGGATGAGCTTTAAGGTCCCTTCCAACCCAAACTACTCCATGGGACAGTTTGAGAAATGTGGGGGATGAAGGGGCCCTTTTCTCTCCTGACCCCCTCTGTTGTGGGATGCTTTCAGTGGCTGAGGGAGCAGGTTTGGAGCCCTTCTTTTGGGAAGCTCATTGGTAGCATGGATCTGTTCAGGATATCAGAATAGCAGATGTCTCTGCCAGGAAGTTTATCCTTAATATTAAGCCAAATTTTTTCTATTCCTAGTTTCATAGAATGGGTTGGGTTGGGTGGGACCTTAAAACCCCACCTGCTGCCATGGGCAGGGGCACCTTCCCCTATCCCAGGGTGCTCCAAGCCCTGTCCAACCTGGCCTTGGACACTTCCAGGGATCCAGGGGCAGCCATGGCTGCTCTGGGAGCCCTGTGCCAGGCCTAACCACCCTTTGAGTACAGATTTTCTTCCCAATATCCCACGTAACTCAGGCCCGTGCTGCTTCTTCTGCATCTGTGGAGAGACATTAAAAAAAAAAATCTCCCTTTCCTGCTGTTTATCATCCCTAAATATCAGAACTAACAACCCAGGCTTCCTTTGCTCTTTCCAACCTGCCTCATAAATCATCCCTACACCACTGGGAGCATTTCAGAGCTCTTCCCTGGCCATGGGAATGGGCTGCAAATTTCCATGTGGATCAGATCTGAATTAGTTGCCTTAACCCAGAGGCTAAAGAAGGAGTGATTCCTCTCTCCTGCAATGCATTGATTTCACAAAAGCTAAACGCTGTTAGTTTGGGTTTTTTTCCTCTGACACAACACAATAAATTGGATTTAATGTTTTCCCTCCCATGAGGTTTGTTATGGGAAAAACAAGGGATGGAAGTGGAGAGGGATAATCCAATCCCTTCCCAGGTGAAGCTTGCTCTATCACACACTGGGGACAGGGAATGGGGTGGTTTCCTCTCAGAGTCATCTGCCCATCCCACAGATGTTCCCAGCAGGGTTCTGAGGCAGGATTTGGCCCCTCACAGGTTCCCAGCCTGTTTCCCCCAGGAGCTCAGCCTGTGGTGGGAGTCCTCTTCAGCATTTGAAGCACTCCTGCTCTCTAAGGACACTTGCAAGGACGTCAGGACACATGGCAGATGCCCAAGGAGCTTTCCCCACTGGTTTTCCAGCATAAAACATGCCCAGCTCTGCCTGAGAGCACTCCTTGGCATAACCACCCAAAGCTCTCAACTTCTTGGGTTTTTTTTTGTTTGTTTGTTTTTATAGGCTTTATAATGATGCTAATAACTATCTATATAACTAAATTATTGCTAATAGTGAACTGATTTGATTGGTGTCATGTTAGACACAGAAAATGCCCCCAGGGAATAGGGAGGGGCAGGACAAGATGAAATGGCTTCAAGTTGTTCCAGGGGAGGTTCAGGCGGGATATTGGGGAAATTTCTTCACTGAAAGGGCTGTCCAGTCCTGGCACAGCTGCCCGAAGCAGTGGTGGCATTGCCATTCCTGGAAGTGTTTAAAAGCCATGTGGATGTGGCTCTAGGGGACATTCAGTGGCAGCCTTGGCAGTGCTGGGGTGATGGCTGCACTTGAAGGTTTTCCAGCCTCAATTCTTCCATGATTCTAAAACCAGGTGGAAAGTGAGGGATCGTGGTGGGATGTAGGAATAGACACAGGGACCAAGCTTTCCCAGCTGGAAAAGCTGTGTATTTTCTCTGAGGATGCCCCAAAGGAGAGCTGTGTGTTTGCCTGTGCTGCAGAGGGTCCCAGGAGGATCTCTGGGCAGCCAGGGGGGTGTGGAGATGTTTTTGTATCCAGGGGAGCTGCTCTGAGGAAGGAGCTCTAATTAGAGGAAAATATTTGATCTCCATAGGCCTTTGGTGAAATATCTCGGAAAGGCAGCAGATGTTGCTGAAATTATTTTGTTCAACTGTTTCCCCCCTCCTTTTTTTCTCCTTCTTTTTTTTTTCTTTTTTTTTTTTTATTAAAATCAGTAAACAGATCATGGCACTTGGTTGAGGGGTGCCAAAAACTTGCTCGAAATCCAAGCTGATGCCTCATGCAAAGCAAAGTACATTTCTTTGCCTTCCCTTTGGAAGTCAGAAGTTATCCTGGGAGATGCCAAAGACTCCCCAAAGCATGTGGTGTCACAGCAAGGACAGGGTCCTGTTCCTGGTGTCACCCTGGCTGTCTCAGCTGGCTCAGATCCAGGTGATCTGCACTACATGCAGCCTGCAAACACTCCTTTCCCAGGAATTTCCCCTCTTTGATGAGACAGAAGGGACAAATCTGGCTTCTTAGCCCTAAAAGAAACTGCACAGAAATATAGGGCTGCCTGAAGATCCCCCAGAAGGTCTTCTGGGGACTTCTCCAGGGTGGGTTCAAGAGAGCAACTTTTAGAAGACATCATCAGACCAGGTTTGGTCTTCAGTTTAAGGAGGTTTGGGACACCAAAACCCCCATTTTAGAATATTTTGCAGTCCCTACACTGGGAGCATTGAACCAGTTCTGAAGTGGTGTCCAGTGACAGAGATCACCAGCCATGATCTCCGTTGGAAAAGGAAAAGTGGGAAAAATTATTCTCCTGGTGCAGAGGAAGAAATACAGTGGGTGTAGAATCACAAAATCCCAGAATTTCCTGAGCTGGAAGGGATCCATTAGGATTGAGTCCAACTCCTGGCCCTGTACAGGATGCCCCAACAGTCCCACACTCTAAATGCCATCCTATAAGCACAGTCAGGTCCATTGAAATGGGGAATAATCACCTTGAATTGTCATTGTCCAAGAGTCCACAGAGAGCCAGCTACACAGGAAACATCAGCCAGAAACCTTGTTTGGATTAGGGAGTCAAAACAAGGGCCTTGATGGGTTTGCTTGTCTGGTGTTATTGGGTTTCTGTGGTTGAAATGGCTCCTGAGGTGTTGGAAAGTCTTTTTTTCCCCAGCCCCACAACCAAAGAAGTTGAGATTGTTCAGCTCTGCTTTTCAAGCTTGTTGATTTTCTCTTATCTATTACATTCTTTCTCTGACCTGCTGAGATCTGTCCAACGGGTTGGTTTGTGGCACACTGCCTGGCCTTGGGGTGGTGTTAGCTTTTTATACTATGTGTACTTTATTTACAATAATTTTCCAATACCTATCACCTATGTTAGACAGTCTGTCTCTACCCTAAACCAATCCAGAAGTGCCACCATCACAGCAGAAGATGGAGGACAAGAAGAAGGAGAAGAAGGGCAAGACACACCCAGAATCCTCCATCTTGCCTCTTGAACCCCCATTGTAAAACCCCAAAATTCTACTTTTTCACCCTGTAACAAATCCACTGTCATTCTACTCAAACTCTTGTGGCTTGTAACTCCTCACACAAAGCTGGTAATTTTTTCCATGGGCTAAAATCAAAGGCACAGGTGTTTTTGACCCTGTGCCAAGGTCTCTGAGCCCCCTGCCAGAGTCTTGAGTCCTCCAGGGCAGCCAGAGGAATGTCCTGGGTTCTGACATGGTGTCACCCCAAAATCATCTGCAGCACACCCCACTGAGCCCCACAGCATAGGCCACACCATGGCACTGAGGGAGCCAATGCATTGATCTGTTCAGCAAACGGTGAGCAGGGTTTTGCTTTCATCAGGGAGGTGAATATTAATTGATTTGACAGGCTGCAGCTTGGTAGAACACGAGCAGGGGCATCGGGGCATCGCTGTATTAATTAGCAATGGTGGAGCCGCTTTTAGCTGCTTCCGAAGTTTAATCAATATGCTCCATTGGAGTCCCCAAAGGCTTATGGAAACAGCCTTTGAAATCCTTTAAATTGTTGCCTCTGTGAGGTTTCAGGCTCTTGGTGTGTTCTTGTTCTGCAGTTTTTCTCCCTCCTGAAACCCAGGGTGACCCGCGAGGACTGGTGTGGGCGGGGTTCCTGATTTGGATCTCCCATTAGCATTGGCCAGGAATAGAAACAAATGAAAGAGATGTTCTGTTTTAGTCCAATAATAATAATAATGGCAGGCACTAATGAGCTGCCCTCTGCTCCCAGTTCCTATCTGCAGTAAATTACCTCCGTGGGCTCCGTCTGATGTGAATGGGCACGGCACCATTGAAACCGGGTTTGGCTGAGCCCTCTCACACTGCTCAGGCTTTGATTTAATACAAAGCAAGGCTTGAGCTTGTTAAGACATTTTACTGAGAGGGAGGGAGGGAGGAGGAGGCAGAGATCCAAACAAAGCTGGGAGGGAAATTGTGGAGAGAAGGGGATGGAGGAAATGCAAGGTGGGAATAGGAACGGGAGATAGGGAAGGCAGGGACGGTGCTGTGCTCTGAGAACTGGTGTCTTCCAGGAGGAAAGCCAACTGGAGGGGACAACTGGAGCTTGGGGAGCAGCAGGAGGAAGGCAGGAAAGCAGGGCTGGACAGGGAGAGGGCAGGAAGGCCGGTCCACCACTGATAAGGCTGCTGGGAACACTAAAAAGGAAAGGCATCCAGGGAAGGGGATGAGGGCTCATCCTGGTGGGTTTGGGAAATTTCTCTGACCTTCAGGATCTAAGAGAGCTTGGGGAGGACACGGTGTCACTGTCACCAGCAGCTTTACAGGGAAGATGCACAAGGTATGAGGAAGGGAGGGCCGTGCTCCTCTTGCAGAAATGTCCTGGTGTCCTGGTGTCCTGGTGTCCTGGTGTCCTGATGTCCTGCCTTCCTGAAGCCTTTGCCATGGATAGTGATGAGCTCAGTGCTTGTCCCAGAGCCCAGCTGAAGCTGGGACAACACCTCTCCCAGGGGACACCTGAGGCCTGAAATCTTTGTTATGTCACAGAACCACAGAATCACAGAATTGTGGAATCCCAGAGTGGTTTGGGCTGGAAGATCATCCCATTGCACCCCTGCCATGGGCAGGGACACCTTCCCCTATCCCAGGTTGCTCCAAGCCCCATCCAGCCTGGCCTTGGACACTTCCAAGATGAAGATTCCAAAACCTCTCTGGGCAATGATGTCTCTGTACTTGGCCACCTCTCCAGCAGACCCCAGTGCCTGCTGAGACCTGAAATGCATTTTCCTCGAGTTTCTGACTTTATAATTTGTTGTAGTTTTGGCTTCTCATCCCTTTTCCAGACAGCACCTGCCCAGCTGTGCCCACAGCAGCTTCCCCTGTTCATTCAGCAATTCCAGTTGTGTGACATCCCGAGGTCACTGCTACAGATGTCACCCCAGCAAGGGGACATGGGGAGACCAAACACTGCTCTCAGAGCCCCAGCATAATTATTCCAATCGCAGAGCCAGCCCTGAGCTGTGCCTGCTGCTGCTGCCACGCAGATTCCTGGCACGGGCACATCCTGCTGTTAATAAAGGAAGATCCCCAATCTCTCTGTGGGCAATGCTCCTTGCTACGGGCAAGGCACTAAATCACAGCTGAAGTTTCTAGGCCAGATTATTTTCACTTCTATTTTTTGAGGAATGAGCTTCCTAAAAAGTGTGAGGCGAATTTCCAGGCCTGCCTGCCTTGGCTCAGGGGGTCGTGGGTGGAGAAGGAGCCAGCAGGAGAAGGCTTAGACCATCCTAAAGTGATGCTGCACAGGTGATCAGATGAATTAGGGAAAAAATAGGGCCGAAAGGACCCTGGATTTTGTGTCCCAGCCCTCCCCAAGGCAGAGTTAAACCTTTCCTTATCACTACCAGTGCAATGGGAAAACTTCCTGCAGCAACATCTGTGGAGGCACCAGGTGCTCCCCAGCTCTTTCATAGGAATTGGAACTGGTTTGGGCTGGAAGAGACCTTAAAACCTATCCAATCCCACCCCCTGTCACAGGCAGGGACACCTTCCACTATCCCTGTCTGCTCCAAGCCCCAACCAACCTGGCCTTGGACACTTCCAGGGATGGTCACTCCAACACTGACCTATGACTAGCCTGTTCCAGTGTTTGACAACCATTTCAATGAAGAAATTTTCTGTAATTTCCAATCTAAACCTCTTGAGGCTGTTTCATCTCATCCTGTCCCTGTTCCTTGGGAGCAGAGCCTGACCACCCCCAGCTGTCCCCTCCTGTCAGGAGTTGTGCAGAGCCACAAGGTCCCCCCTGAGCCTCCTTTTCTCCAGGCTGAGCCCCTTTCCAGCTCCCTCAGCCTCTCCTGGTGCTCCAGCCCCATTCCCAGCTCTGTTGAAGATGAAGAGGGGGACTCTGATGACATCCAGGCCAGTGAGCCTCTTCCATTCAGATCCCTTGTTCATCCCTATGCCTTTAGCCAGAAAATCAAGGATTTTGGGCTCATCTCAGCCTCCTCCTCAGCCCTCCCAGCCTTGGCCACCATCCAGCTCTGCCTGTGATGGCTGGCAGTGTCCCACCAGGTGCCCCTTTCCTGTCACATGGATGTGCTGGCTTCAGACACCCTCGAGTTCAGCCCCATGGCAAAACTGCCCTTTTCCCTGTGGGATGGTGGTCTGGGGTTCAGGTGTGCCTCCTGTTGTGGCCACCAACATCCCTGTGGGTGCTGCCCAAGGTCAGGACTCCTCTGGGGCATGGACAGGGCAGGAGCCAAGGTTAAACACTTCTGCTGAGGGGGAGGGAGGGTGTGATCTGTGCACACTCAGAGATCAATTGGCCTGGGACTCCTCCACAGGGCCCCCAGAGAGGACAACACAAGGACAGAGGTGTCAGCGTGGAGAAGGACACAGAGGAGGAGAGGGGATGGAAATGCAGCTCCTGCAGCCAAGGGAGCCTCTGCTGGCTCACTGGGATTTCCCTTGAGGACTACTGAAGGGTTGGATGGTTCCCTGGCCCCCAGACCCCAAAGCAAGGAGTAGGATGAGTGGGACAGGGGGTGGTGGAGAGCCCAAGGCTGTGCTGCAGGAGAACATGAAGAAATGGCTTGGAAATGAGCACATTTCTGCCTCCATCACTCCTCCCTCTTACAGGAGACCAGGGAGTGTGAATCTGATCAATACTTGGGATTTATCCAGAAAAAAGAGCAACAAAACACAGGTCCCTTGCCAGAGGAGCTGGGGTTTATCCCGAGGAAGCCACGAGTGGTTCCAGAGAGAAGCCTGGGGAATTTCTGTGGATATTTATGAACACTCACCTGCCTTTGGAGGCTGCCTGCCCCACACCCAGAGTCCAGTGATGCTCTTTCCATGGGATTGGTGCACACAGAGACCCACCTTGGCTATGGAATCACTCACACCTTGTGTCATCGTTGGTCTGAAAACTCCAAAGGAAACCAAGCACTGCCACAATCACCTCCCCACCTCCCTGCTCCACTTCATTACAAGGAAAATGTGCTAATTAAGGGAGGAGGAGATGAAGTGCATTGATGAATTGGCACTTAGACAGGGGGTCAGAAATAATAAACTCTTCTCGAGAGCCACCCTGCTAGGGAGGCTTTGGCTTTCTTTGGGGGTTTTCTCAGCTGGAACCAGTGGATTTCCTTCCCTGGTGCTGAGGGTCCCTCACACAGCAGTGTTTGCCATAGGGATGGAGTTTTCTTGGTGGTGACACTCCCACAATGGGACTTTCTCTGTGGGGAAATTTTCCTTTCAGATATAAGGAGGGGTTTTTACAGTGCCTGGGGTATTTAAATGGAATTGCACATCACCTGCCTTTAATCTTGTTTTTCAGTCCCGTTTCTTTCCTTGTCAGAGTCGTGGCTTTGTTCTGACCATTGCAAAAGCCCTTCAGGTTCTGATTTCATTTTTCAGGTCAGGTCCCACTGTGTGAAGGGAGCAGTGACTATTGAGGGGCAGGAGAAGGGATGTTCCCATTCCCTGACCCCAAATCCCTTTTCCTTTGGGATATCCTAGTGCCCTGGGCGACCGCATGAGTTACCCTGGGCAGCAGGGAGAAGCTTCAGTGAACTCCCTCTAAGCCAAAGCTGATTCAAAACCAGCAGAACAGTGCCTATAACCCACACATCCCCATTTTAAATATATTTCCATCCCACTTTCAGGCCTTTTTTTGCTTCCTGCATGGCCTTGAGCCAAGACTCCGGGCCTGCCGTGCCCACAATTGCTACAGAGTCAGTAAATCCCAGCCCTCCTGTAATGAAAACGTCACTAATGATAAATATTTAAAGGGATGTGATGCTTATTTTTATATTTACTACCCTGACCTTTATGTATTCAGATTTTATTTTATGTTTTATGGGGATTCCCTGGGCCTTTTCCCAGCCACACACACACAGGAGCCCCACAAGGGCTCCTGGAGTGTTGTTGCATTATAAACACACATGGTCCCTACAATTACTGAACTTTAATGCCTGCTGTAATTACTGCCTGCACTTTGCATTAATGGGTGATGGAGGGAAGAAGTGCTCAGACACCAAGAGATGCACATCCTGAGGGAATTCCCAGGTGGAATCATTGCCTCCCATCCTGTGATTAATTGTCGTGCCTGGTGTGGGGAGGAGGCTGAGGCTTCCCCGAGCTCTTGGCACCCAGGGGCGATGGAAAAGCCACCACGGGAACACTCAGCTGTGCACAGCCTGCTGTGTCAGCAGGGAGGAGTCTCCAGTTTGATTCTTGCAATTCCACAAGGGAAAAATCAAGGAGAGCAGCAGGCACAAGGAGGAGAATGTGAGCATTTACCCACAGGTCCTCTCTGTGCTGCCTCTCCCAGGAGAGTGCTGGGGAGCACTGGGCGCTCATCCTGGTGCAGAGGGACCTGTCCTGGGCTCCTCCTCCTCAGCCCCAGGAGCAGGGACAGGATTTAGGGAGGTTCAAATATCCACATGGACACGGCTGCCAAGGAACCGGGCATCTCCTGCAGCAGCAAACCTGGCAAGCCTTTGCATCTGGCAGCCTTGGCTGAGCCCCACATCCCGTTTTCCCTTCAAGGAGTGGGGGGGAAAAAAATGAAAGAAGGAGTTAATTGGCCTGATTGGACTTTGCTGAAAAAGTTTCAAAGGAGAGGAAAAGAAAGTGCTGAGGCAGCTCCTTTCTGCGTCTTTGAACTTTAGGCTTTGAAAAGAGATGGGGAAAATCTTAAGGAATTAACGAGGACTACAGGGAAATTATTGAGGAGGAACTTTCAGTGCTCACAGCTTGGAAAGAAATAAAAAAAAACCCCTTTATATAGAAATAAATATACAGAGATATTTGCATGCACGTGGATGTGAGAGTGTGACCCCTTCACCCAGTTTTTCATCTTTGTCTCTCTGATTTGATTTTAATGATTTTTATGAATTATTTGATTTGTTTCCACGGTGCCTGGGAAGGGTGAGAGCTTCCCTTCTCCCACATCAGGAGCTGTGGAAAGGCAGAGGCAGCTCAGCAAAGGGCTTGGGTTTGCCACCACTCTGGAATCTCACCCTGGATCAGAATTCTTCTCTTTCCAGGAAATATAAACTTCTTTTTTTTTTTTTTTTTTTTTTTTTTTTGTCAAAAAAAGCCTCAAGATAAATATTCTTGGATGGAAACCTATAAAAAGCTCAGACTGACAAACTATTTTTTTAGGCACTTCTTTTTCTCCCAACAAGAATATATCTGTCAAGAGAAACAGATGTTCTCAATGAAAAACCCTCTTTAATTACAACTCTGTCAAAAAACCTGCAGAGAGATTTCTCTTTTTCCCCCCAAGCCCATTAAAGTGTGTGCAAATGGCCAAGGTTTGAAAGCCACAGCTCCTCTTGTAATACAATATTTAAATAAAACATTTCCCCATTAAGCTAAGAACCAGCAAAGCCACAAGGCAAAACTCATGGACAAATCCAAGCTTAAGGTTTGCTTTTACAAAATGAGGTGTTGAGCTTAAACCTGAGCTTTGCACTGAAGTGCTGGGGTGGTTTTGGGGTCCTGAACATCCTGAGTTTCTTATGTAATCAGGTGAGCTGAATCCCCCTCTCCAGAGTTTAGGACTTCTTCCAATCAGGCCAAATATTTGCATTAAAAATTCAGAGTTGGAGGTCTGGCCATTAGCCAGGAGTTTCTTCAAGCCTCTCGTTATTTCGTCACTAAATCTCACTGTGTGCCCAGTAAATATTTTCTTTAGTAAATACATGAAAAGCTGGCTGGAAGCTTTCCCTCTCCCCGCCTTGCAGAGGATGGCAATGTGACATAAATGTTAAAAGAGGTTTCTCCAGCACAGCATTCCCCCAGGCTGACACGCCACGACTTATCCCAGGGAATAAAGTTCTGCTGGAGAGACTGGCAGAAATGCAAGGTTGATATTTCTTTATTTATTGGTTACAGTAATTGGCTAGAACATGGCTGAGTAGTTGGAGGAAAATAATCAATAGTTCTTGTCCGCTAATGAATGATTTTTCAGCAGTCGCTGGTGTAAATAGGTTTCATTAAAACAGCAAATCCTCCCAAACAAGAAAATTAACGAGGGCTTATGAAACCTATGAAATTGCACAGGTCTGAATGGCTGACAGCCATGACAAATATCTGCTATTGTTGGGGTTGGGAAGCAGCTTTTCGCTTCAATTTTCACTCTTGTCGCTTAAATAATATCAATAATTAGCAAGTCCATTATGCCTTTCCCAGAAATCTTCCAGAGCGAAACGCGTTGGCCCCAACTCAAGGCAATGTCCTGTTCCTGAGCAACCTCCACGTGCCTGGCTCAGCTCTTGCCAAATCCATGCCCTGTAACTGCACCAACAAACTGGGAATGTTAGGGGTTGAGCCCTCAGAGTCACACATTTCAAAAGAAGGGGACTGGGCATGATGCCGTTGTTGCTTTTTTTGACTTCTGGGAATAAAGGGATGAAGATTGGTGAAACCAATCTTCCACTGAGGGGTTCCAGCCCAGCAAACTGTGGTGTAGGGCAGAGGGAAAAACCTGGAAAACTGCACCAGTGCTGCTGGGGGATCTTCTGGGGTCAAAAGAGGGTTGGATATAAGAGCTTGGACTGGGGCGTGCTGCTAATTTTGGTATTTGTCTTAAACAGTTAACTCTGTTTCTTCCATCTCAAGAGGAAAGCTCCAAAAAGTGATTTGTTTTGGCCAGCCTGGAGCAGGACTCCCTATGCCCCAGAGGAAAGGGAAACTCTTCAGCTGCAGCTCCAAAGACCAAAAACACAAAGCCACGTTGTGGAAGGTTTCCCAGCACCTTTCCTCAATTTCCCAGTTACTGCTGGAAGAGTTGAGGGCTCTCAGGAGCACAAGGGACATTTTTGCAAGTGGCAAGGCATCCCTCATCCTTCTCCTTCTCCTTCTCCTTCTCCTTCTCCTTCTCCTTCTCCTTCTCCTTCTCCTTCTCCTTCTCCTTCTCCTTCTCCTTCTCCTTCTCCTTTTCTCCTCCTTCTCCTTTTCTCCTACTCCTTTACTTCCTCTTCCCAATGTCCTTCCCCTTCATCCTCCCTTCCCTTTTCCTCTTTCTCCTTTCCCCTTTCTTCTTTCCCCTTCTCCTTTTCCTTTCCCCTTTCCCCTTTCCCCTTTTCCTTTCCCCTTTCCCCTTTCCCTTTCCCTTTCCCTTTCCCTTTCCCTTTCCCTTTCCCTTTCCCTTTCCCTTTCCCTTTCCCTTTCCCTTTCCCTTTCCCTTTCCCTTTCCCTTTCCCTTTCCCTTTCCCTTTCCCTTTCCCTTTTCCTTTTCCTTTCCCTTTCCCTTTCCCTTTCCCTTTCCCCTTTCCCCTTTCCCCCTTTCCCCTTTTCCCTTTCCCTTTCCCCCCTTTCCTATTTCCCCCTTTCCCCCTTTCCCCTTTCCCCTGTCCCCATTTCCCCCTTTCCCCTTTCCCCTTTTTCCCCTTCCCCTTCTCCTTCTTTTCTGCTTCCCTGCATGTCCCTGGATGTGTTCCTCCCCTTGCCCTTCCCTCCCTCTCCCTTCCCACCCCATTCTGATGGAGAAGGCTCTCAGGGGCAGGAGCAGCTTTGGGCACCACGTCTGTGCCAGCAGCACCCGCCAGAATCTGTGATTTGATGGCAAATTGTGCTGGTAATCTCCCTCTGAGGGAGTTCCTCCCATTTTTCATGGTGGTGAGTCCTTTAGGGATGTGGATGAAAAGAGAAAGTGTTTCATTTGCTCTTTGGGAGCTGGAGCTATAGATCAAGGCCTGGCTCATTCCCCGAAGAGCAGAAATGGGTTTTTTCAGGCTAGAACTGAGGCTCTCCCCAGTGAAAACTAAAACAGTTATCTGCACTTTCATCCACAGGTCAGCAGCAGAGATTTTTCTCCCAAAGCTGGATAAATCCAGGCTGATAGTGCCTTTCCTTCCCACTCTCCTTAGTTATTGCATCTTATTTCATGAGGGGTGAGACCCAAACAAAGAGTTCTGACTTTGTCCTTCTCCGCCTGTTGGCACTGCCCAAACTCGTGGCTGATGCTCTGCACCTGAGCAGCATTGGTGCCTGGGATGTTCCTCTGTGTGCCACAATCTGGATGCAAATATCCAGGCAGAATAATCTCTGGGAATTCAGAGCACATCCCACAGCCCAGGCAGAGATGGAGACTCTCTCATGAAGGTGGTGGTGGGTCCCAACCCATCAGAGCTTTTAGGATTCAGTCTCTTGCTTCATTAATTTTCTGCTTCCCTTGGGCTGATTTTGGGAGATATTGACCTCTTCATCATCATTTTATCCTGGAATGCACATGGAATTGTAGATGTGCTGCTTAGGCACATATTTAGTGGTGGACCTGGCAGTGCCGGGTTCGTGGTGGGAATCAATGATCCCAGAGGACTTTTCCAGCCCCACAGCTCCATGAGAGCTCCCCAGTGCCCACCCAAATGGCCACAGATTTGTGGGCAGCCAGCAGAGCTCTTGGGCTGTGTTGGGGTACCAGGGAGATCTGAGTGAACCTCAGGTTCAGCCCTGTGAGGAGATTGCTTTGCCACGAGCCATCCCAGACCTGGCACTACCCAGCATTGCTCAGGAAGTTTAATTCCAGGCCTGAGGAGCTGGGAAGGTGCAGGACAAAGCTGGACAAGTATCCCAGCCTGTTTTCACCACACCAACCTCAGCACCTGGCAACCCAGCCAAAGATCCCAGCTGGAACTGAGGCATGGCTGGAGCACCAGGAAGGCTCTGCTGCATGAAGCCACTTCCCAGCCCCTTCCCCTCCACCTCTCCAGGGCACCATAGAACATGTAAGACCAAAAAAATACCATTCAAGTAACCTCAGCCACAGCCCCATGGACATAACTCTTGACTTTACTTGACCTTGTCTTGGTTTCACCATCATGGACAGTCTTGGCTACCAACCCTGTCCCTGTGCCTGTCCCCACTCCAGTCGCCTGGCACAGGTGCCATGGGACTGAGCTGTTGGTGTGGCCTGAGTCCAGTATCTCCAGAGATAAGAGCTTTCCACAGCTGTGCTGCCCTCCCTGGTCCATAATCCCCGTGGACATAAATCCCAGGCCTTTGTCAGCAAGACTGATTGAGCTTGTCTGGCTCAATCTGGAATAAATTATTCCTTCTGAGCCCAGGAATTACTGGCAGAGATGATCACCTGATGCTCAGGGTGAAGTCTTTCCTTCTTGCAAACACTCAGCAGTGTCCATAAGGCACCAGGATCCACTGGTACCTGCATTCCCATGTTCCTCCTTCCCTGTGATGCCCTGATCCCAATCCTAACCCTTTATCCTGACACCACATCTGTTTGCTCTGCTGCAGCTGAAGAAATGCAGGGCTGGATTGAATTTTGGAGGCTCAGCAGCTCTGCTCACACCCATGGCCCTGCCCTTCCCATCCCATCAGGGAAAGCCCCCAAATTCCCTTGGCCCTGCAGGGCTTTCCCTGCTGGCACCTGGAGAGCTGCCCTGCCCAAACTGTGGGATCAATGAGCTTTTCCTGGGAGAAATCCCCTCTGCAGTGTCCCTGCTCCCCCAGCCCCTCAGAGCTGAGTGTGAAGTGTGTTTTATTGTTTGTCACCCGAAGCACTTGAAAAAATTACACAAATCCATCAAAGTAATGAATCTTCTCAGCAGAGGCAAACAGACAGAGACAGGCAGGCGCTGAGCTGAGCCCAGGCAGCTTTCAGAATTAATACCAGAGAAATGGTGCCCTTTTGCTATCCTTTGGGGAGTGGCTGCCTGCTCCGGGTGAGGGGACCTGCAGGTGACAGCTTTCCACAGGGGACATGTCCTCCTCCAAGTGCTGTCACCCTCCTGGTGTCCCATGACAGCAGCATCTGGCAGCTCTGGGGATGATGGAGCGACACCACGGGTGATGCTGCCTTACACTGATGAGTGCAGACAGGGCACTTAGGGAACAGCTGGATTTTTGGGAGTGCCAAGGCCTCATCCCCTTCCTCCAGCCAGCCTTAAGTGGCTCCCTGCAGCCCTCTGGGCTCTCCCTCCAGTTTGTCTGTGCCTGAGCAAGCTCCTGAAGTCCTGAAGGGAGAGGCTGCTGCTGCTGCTGCCAGGCCTCTGCATGGCTTGTCACATCCTGGGCTCCATAAATAATAAATTGTGGTGTCCCTGGCTCCTGCAAGCTTTCATTTTGTTTCCAGGGGCAATATATCTACCTGTCTGTCTATTTCTAGATGTACATTTTGTGTGTGTGTGTGGATAGAGACAGACACATATATACATACACACAGATTTGAAGGTTGGGCCTGATGATCTTGGAGGTCTTTTCCAGCCTTAGTGATTTTATGCTGTTTCATTTATCATGTCTCATTTGTTATATGATATTTCAGGTATATATTACCACACTGTGGGATCAGAGGGGACAGGTCTGAGACCATTGTGCAGGATGGTTTTGCACCAAGTGCATCCTGATCCTGTTCCATCCCTACATCCACACCTACATCCCAATTAAATCCCATCACCCTGCATTTGCTCCCTCCTCCAAAGCCCCCATTCAGTCCAGCTGTTGCAATAAGATACTCAAAACTGTTTTGTTTTATTTGTTTGTTTGTTTGCTTGCTTGTTTGTTTGTTTTTCCCAAAAAAGCCTGCCATGGGGAAAAAAAATTAGGAATGTGGCATTTCATCAAGGATCACAATCCTGTTCCTTCAGCCAAAGCAGCAGAAACAAATTGCTCTGGAGCACCAGAATCCCTCTGTTGTTCCAATCCTGAGGGGTTTTTAATATTTATTAGTCCACAAAGCAGGGGCTGCAGCAGTGCCTGCAGGGCCTGGCCTTGCCCTGAGGAGAGGAGAGGGGCTGGAGAGTGGGCAGGAAGATGGATGGATCTGGAATTGTCTCCAATTTGCAGGGCTCCGTGGTTCCTGCTGCCGTATGTCTCCCAGAAATGTCACCACTACTTCAGGAGCAGAGATTCATTGGAGCCAGCAGGAGAAGGACAAAACAAATCATCCACTGCAGGAATCTCATCCAGGGCCTGTTGGGAAGAGCTCTGGGATGAATGGCTTTTGTGAACACCACACCAGCACATGGATTTTCCCACTTTTCTCTGTTTTCCTGCAAGTTGAGGTCTATAAGGTGTGGGGTGGGGGCAATCCTGGGGTGCTTTTGGCTGTGCAGGAGTTGTTGCTCCACACAAAATGCCTGGGGGCTGCAGGGGTGGGAAGGGTTGGGGCTGGATGAAGCTCAGAGCTGGGGTAGGAGAGCATGGAGAGCTGGAAGCTGAAAATTCACAGTGCACAGGGAGAGGTGGGATCAGCCTGAGGGCATCAAAGCCCTCCTTATCAACCATGAGCTGGGATCAGGTTGGGAAGAAGAGGTTGGAATTACAAAATTTCTGGAGGAGGTGGGTATCCTGTACCACCAGGGGGTCACAGACAGGCATCCAGCCATTGGAATTGGGAATTCCAGGACCAGCTGCTGCCCCTTCATCAACACAGCAACACCTGAGACAGCTCCCACCCCCTCAGATTTGGGTGCTGAAACTCTCCTGAAAGGGCCCAGCTGGGCATCATCCCCACCCAACCACAGAAAAGCCCATCCTTTAGGGAAAAAAACCCACAAATCCTGGAACTGGGAGAAGTGAGCAGGGAGATGGCAGGCTGCAAACCCGGCTGGGGAACTGCAGCAAGCCCTGCAGCCTTCCTCCATCAAATCCAGCCCAGTGCCACTGCAAACAGCCCTCATCCTTCCCAAGGAGTCCAGCGGGTCAGGGAGCAATAGCAGCACAATTCCAGCTGTATCTCAGATTGATACAGAGTCGATTGGATTGATTTTTTTTCTTTTAAGGTGCAGCCTCAGAATAGCTGAGGCTGGAAGGTGCAGCTCAGCTCGTACTTCCCCAGAACAATTTGTCAGGGCCCACTGTAGGAGCCTAATGACGGCTGTAATTTATGGCTGACACACCGTATTTATCACCTCAGCATCCTCTCCTCTTCCTTCTCTCCCTCTGCCTCGTTAGGGATGGCATCAATAATGTTTATTGTAGCTTTTAATTTTTTATCGTTGCTATTCTTACCTGTGCTGCTGGAGATGAAGGAAGGGGAGCCTTGGAGATGTGTTCCAAGGGAAATGATGGATTTAGGATTTGGGAAATCCTCCTGGAATTTCACATGCAGTGAGTGGGGGAAAAAAATTAGGTGTTCTTCCCAAAAACTCACCCTCCTATTGCCACTGACTCCATGGAAGCTCAGACCTCAGCTCTCTCACATGGTGGGATTTTCTCCCAAATCCCTCAAAATTGTTCTTCTGGCCCTACTCTCTTGCCAGGCAGCCCCCATGGTTTCCATCAGGCTGGTTTTGCTGCTCAGTTTGGAGACACAGGCCCTTGCCATGGAGACACCCGGGGGTCAGTGGGATTTCCTTGGTTTTCCTGCTCTGCTTCCCTCTGCCCCTCACCAGCAGAGCTCTCATTCCTCGGGAGACGTCTGCATTCCACAGCCTCTTCTCACTCCTGGTCAGTGATGCCCTGGCTGTGGTGGGTCCGTGTGTGTGTCCTGCAGCTCCTTCTCTGCAGGGAATTTTTGGCTGCCTCCACTTGAATATTCCGGTGTTGGGAGTGGCTGACACATTCCTCGTGAGGGATGAAGGATTTATCCCAGGTACTTCACCCACACCTGGTGCCAAGCAGCCCCTGGGTGCCCCAGCTCTGCCCCCACTCTATTTACAGAGTACAAGGCTGTGTCCCCAAAAATACCTGAAATCCATCCCACCTTGAATTGTCCCCTTTCCCCCTCCTCATTCTCTTCCTATTTACCCTAAGGAAAGAGCTTGCAGAGGGGTTTGAAGCTCCTTAAACTGCCAGAACCAGGTTGGATGGGCTTGGAACAACCTGGCATAGTGGAAAGTGTCCCTGCCATGGCAGGAGGTGGAACAAGACAATATTTAGGGTCTCTTCTAACCCAAATCGTTTTGGGATTTTCCGATCAACAGTTCCCAAAGGGGAACATTTTCCGATCAACAGTTCCCAAAGGGGAATTTCTTCCCCCCCCACCTCCTTCCAGACATGAATAATTCCCAAGCCAATGGTTGTTTTAGCATCATTACAGGAGCCTCTCAGACGAGTTGGTCGTTTACAGATTAGGCAGACATTGCTTACATTGTTCATAACCGATTATGGAATTGACAGTTTGGCTCCCACCCAAAATCCAGAGTCCCAGTTTAGCCTAATTGGAACAGAACAGCAGAGCAGGCTGGGGGAGGGGAGAGTGGCTGCTGACAATTTAGTTAACGTTGATTTTATTGATCCCTGAAAAGCCTCTGATGCTGCAGGTTCCTCTTTATAGGGCAATAAAGTTTATAGCTGGGATTGTCCCAGGGGAATAAGAGCTCCGTGTCTCCAGCTGCTCTCAGGTGATCACTGCCAGCTCCAGCCCTAATTTGCTGAGGAATAATCAGAATCCAAGCAAAAAAAACCCCAAAATTCTGTTCAGGTCTTGGAATCAAAATGCCAGAAATACAATGATGACCAAATTAAAATACAAACCCTCCCAAATGTAGGATTACTGTGTTGAAAAGGCCTTTTAATTATTCTTATGCTACTCAAATTCTGTTTTTCTAGGCTATTCTTTTTCTATTCTATTCTATTCTATTCTATTCTGTTCTATTCTATTTTATTCTGTTCTATTCTATTCTAATTCTGTTTATTTTATATCCTATCCTATTCTGTTCTGTTCTATTCTTCTTTTTTCTTCCATTCTGTTCTATTTAATTCCCATTCTTCTGTTTGCTTCTATTTCTTCCTTCTTATTTTGTCCCACAAAATGTTGCAATTGCTGCTGTCCACCCTTAATATATTCCCACCCTTTCCTATATTTATTCTCATGAGACCTCTCTGATGTAGCCTGGGATAAAAGCACACAAAAAAAAAAAAAAATCAAGAATTTTTTTCCAGAGCCATAAAAAGGTGCAAGATAGATCCTGGATCCAGCACTAGTGGTGGAGCACTGAAGTTTTGGTCAGATCTGTGGGCTCTGGCTGCAAAAATTCCAATTAAAGGCACCTTCTGTGGCACAGGAGGGGCAGCTGGAGCAGAGGGGGCCCTCAGACATGCAGCAAAGGCAGCAGCACAGCAAATATTTGAGCAAGTCCGGAGCAGGCAGGGTGGATCTGAGTAGTTTCCCCCTCCCAACCCTTTGCTCCGAGGCTCTGACCGCTGGATTCTCCCTGATGTGCTGGCAGAGCTCTGGTTCCAGGCCTGTGGCTTTGAGCTCATTTGTCAAAGGCAGGGATCTCTATGAAAGGCTGTTAGCAGAGCATTTACTTCCCATTCCTCATCCTCTGCTGTCATCACCTCCCAAGATTAATTAAGGAAAAAAGAAAAGACATCTTGTCTCTCCTTTGTTTCCCCATTCCTTGCATTTTTTAACAGCCCCTTTCTCTCCATTCATGTCCTGGATACTGCTGGGGAGCAAACCGAGCAAAACCCAAACCTTCTCTTTTCCTTCTTGTGGTTAACATATCAATTTCTTCTGCCTCTCTCTGGGTGGAAGTGATTGGTTGAGCTTTGTCCAGGACATCAATTCTCTTCCATGGCCTCAGCTGCTAAAGCTAAGCCAGGAAAGATCCCAAATCCATTGATTTAAGATTGCTGGAGGTTCTTGTTGCAGACTTCCAGCCCCACTGCTGTGGTTGGTGTCCTGTGCCTGAGTCCCTTTGAGGGTCACAAGATGCCATCAGTCCTGCTCCCCCTGGGATAACTGGGGGCTTTAGCTCATGTGTGTGCTCCTTGCCCCACTTCCCTCTGTTAGGAACCATAACCGGTGCTCATCCTGGTGCCATGGGCTTTTCCATGGCCATTCCCAATGGTCCTGCTTGGTCTGCTCCTGAGCCCATCCTGGTCCCAGCTGTGTGAGTGAATTATGGATAAAACCAGAGCCACCCTGGCCCTGCCACCTTCCCAGCCCTGCTCCCTCCTTCCCTGCTTGATCCCCTGTTCCCCTTATCCCAGCCCCAGTGACTCTCATCCTTTCCACTCCTTTATTCAGAGCTTAGGGTGAGGTTTCATTCTCCCGGTCTGACCAGTTCCCCCAGCGCAGGCTGTTCCCCAGCCGTGGGTACCAGGATGCTCCCACGGGATGGTGCCACGGGTCCCTGCTGGCGGCAGGTGGGGAAGGCTGTCTCCTCACCGTGTGTCACTGCTGATCCATGAAACCTGACTGGAAACCTGCGGGAAGGCGGGGGAGCCGCCGGGCAGCCGGCGCTGCTTCCCCCGGGGACTCGGGATTCGCCATCTGCTCTCCCGTGCGTCCCCGAAGCCCAGCCCTGATGGGAGGCAGCCCAGGAGGAGGAGGAGGGGGAAAACCCAGCCAGTCTGGCTCTGTCCTTGTCACGGTGGCTCCCAAGTGCCACCCTCGCTGATGCGTGTGACAATGGGAGACGCGCCCGCCCCGTGTCACCAAACCCATGTCACTGCTGTCGCAGGGGTGCCTCTGGCTCCTTGCCAGAGGAGAGAGGATGAAAACCCTTTTTTTTTTTTTCCTTTCTCTTTTCTCTCCCAACAATTCATCCTAAATTCACCCATCCCAACCGAGAGGAATAGCGGATTTGTCTTTACAAACAAGCGGTGGGTCTGCTGGTGGAGGATAAAACCAACACTGGGGGATAAACAATGGGAAGGGTTCCACTGATTGATGAATGGAAAAAGATATTTACTTTTACAAATAAACTTTAGGTTTGCTGATAAATGAAATTAGACGTTGAAAGATGAAAGAAACAATGGGGAAGAAAAACCTCTAAATTCCATAAGAATTAAAAATTAAAAGGGAGGGTTATGCATTAGAGGGAAATCTTTGGTATCAGGCGTTTTGGGAAGTCTGTACCTCTCAAGTACTTCAGTCAATGGAGAAAGAGAGAAGGGAAATGTGGCGGGAAATTGGGATAAAAAGGAGGCTGCATCCCCTAAAAATCTGTGAGATCCCAGGGGAATGCCCCATGGTCTCTCCCTTTATTGGAATAAAGCAACAAGACTCCTCTGTCTCCTTTTTGGACATAAACCTCTGGTGCTTGTGGATTAATTTTCCTAACACAACTCAAGTCTGTCCCTGCTTTTCCTGGGCTTCCCCGCTCTGCAGGAGCACGGCCCCCGTGGTTTTTGGGGCCATCCATCACCACCATCCCCACAGCCCCGAGCCACACGCGGGATGAGGACAGAGCAGCCCCTCCTCAGCTGATGTAAGTCAGCTCAGATCTCCCCCCATCGGCAGAGCCAAACTTCCCCCCGGCCAGGGAAGGAGCCCGAACCACGCTGCTCATCGCAGCAAAAAGAAATTTCGGCAGTAATTAGATCTGGAGCGTGATTACCCAAAGGGAAACGCAAAACAAATGTGGGTGACAGATATTTCCAGGATAACTGGAGTTATTAATGCTTTTCTCCAGCAGTGACAGGCACAAGGGATTAGTAGTGCCTGAAAAAGTCTGGTTCAGTGTGGGAAAAGCTGAGGGCTGGAAATGAAGCAAGGAGGAGGCCATCTGCTGCTCGGTGAGCTCGCGGGGCCCTGCGAGGAAAGCTGCAGCCAAAACAACAAAAGGCAACGATGGGAGGCATATGTGAGGAGAAACACCGACCTGTTGCTCCTAAGTTTCCAGTTAAAAAGGAAAAAAAAAAAAAGAAGGAACTGGTTATTTGTTGCATGAGCTCCCCTGGAATTAGTGACCATGGCACTGCTGAGCACAGCAGAGCCGGGGATGTTTTGGCTAAAGCTGCTCCTTCCTGCTGGCTTGGGTTGGGTTGTTTGGGTGGGAGAGGGCAGGACCAGCCCTCCCTCTGTCATAAATTTAGGCTGATTTGGGGCTGCTCAAAGAATCACCATCATTAGCAAAAATACTTTAGAGATGGATTTATGAAAACACAACAAAGTGCAATGACAAAGTGGCTCCGTTACACGGATACAAGGGAAAGTTGATGTAGAAATTATTTACACAGAATCTGAAGATGCAAAAGGGTAAAGAGACCCCCCCACTGAGCCATGGGGTTCAGAGTACAACCCCTCACTTTCTAAACTCCTGATGGAGCTAAAACATGGCTAAGCCCAGCCTTAGTTCCAGACTGGGAGAACAGTTTAGGTCGGCAGGAATTAACTATGTGGATTTCTGTGGTGTTGAGTCACCTGCTATGAGCAGCTTGCCATGGGTCTGGGAGTACAGAATCTCTTTGCCTGGGGTAGAGAAGGGTTTCTCAGTTCAGGCAGGGAATCTCAAACCTTGAGAGGTGTCCCAGCTCCAGGGGAGAGTCATGGTGCGCAATCAGCTGCAAAGTGGAGACAACTGGAATTAGAATAGTCCAATGATCTGTCATTAACAGAGAGCTCTCTCAGCCTCTAGGAACAGCCAGGAATGTCCCATCCCAAGGGGAGGTCCTGGCCACGCTGCCCAGCAGAGCCCACGAGGGCTCACCTAGATGGCCAAAATTGTGGGGCAAATTGGTTGGCTGGTGGCCAGATTGAACACAGGGGGAAGGGTGTGCATGGGGCTCCTTGAACCCACAGGGTTCTCTGCTCCTTGAGAAATGAATCTTGGAAAAGCCACTGCTGTTCCTGTGTCAGTCACAGGACTGGGGATCCAAGGCCTAAAGCACCAATATTCTCTGGGTCTTTCTCCCCCGTTTTGGGGGCTTCCTAAAGGAATTCTTGGCCCCCTTTGGAGCCTGTACCAAGGTACTGCTGGTGGAGTTGAGGGGGTTGAGTGCATCTCACCGCCTGCACACCCCAGAGGTGCCCATCCCCTCTTCCCAACCTTCTGCTCCACTGGGGATCTGCTCCTTCCAGCAAGGGAAGGGGAGGAAAAGGCGTGAGCTGGCCCCTGTGTCCTCCTGCACAGCTTGGGCAGGCAGCCATGAGCTGTGTGGGCTGGAAATGCCATGGACTAACCCACCCTAAGGTTTATTTTTGGTGTGTGCACTTACAAACTGCTCCAAGAGCATCCCTCAGCAGTCTGGATACCCCAAACCACATGTGCTCCCTCAAACCCATGCAACCCTTCCCTAAATAAAAATTTTCAATTAAATAGGGCTAAAACAATGTTCAAATGAGGGAAATGATATATTTTTTCTTTTAAATATAAGGAGTGCTGGCACCTAGGAAGTACCAAGATGAATTTCTAACAGGGTTGTTTGTCAATATGCAGAAAACATTTTGTTTTCTGCTCTGTGCTCCCCATGGAGGTTGGAAAGAGCCTGGAAAACTCCACCCAGTCCCAGCCAGATGCTTCAGGGAAAGCTCAAAGGCCTTTACAGCAGGGTGATAACCTCACCATAATTAAAGCAGAAACTTTAGCTAAGATTCAGGTATTTAATAGACAGCCCAAAATACACAGCGCCATCAGGGATTGCTGACCACAACCTGCTGCAAAGCCACTCATAATTTCATTTTCCTACGGATTTGAAGCACGGGGAAGCTCCCGGATGGGGTACAGACCTGTGGCTCTGCTGAGAGCAGCCTAACTCAGGTTTAGAGCCGAATGAAAGCCCATCGGCACAGCCCCAGCCTTCCCGAGGGCAGGGGGAATGCATCCCCCGGGCCGGAGGGAGGGGAGCACACCCGTGGCTTGGCTGATGAGGCGATGAGAAGGTGCGAGGAGCTCCTGGGGAGGCGGGAATTGCCACGGCTCCAGGCAGCACCAGCGCTCCCCATGCGGCCCAAGGCAGGGAAGGGCATAAAGGAGAGGGAGGGAACACCTGCAGGGTGCACCTGCAGCTGGATGTCCCTTGGGATGTATAATTTTGGGTATTCCTAACTGCCTCCTGGGACTTTGCCCTGTAGCAGTAACGGTGGTGACAGCCCCACCTGCCACAGGGTTCTGTGATCCAGCATTTTGAGGCATTTAAGGGTGTTTGGCCTTTTTTACAACAAATCACAGCTGGCCACAAATTGTCACTGTTGATGCTCTGGATCTCTGCAGGATACCTGGCCTGGAAATGTGGGAAGGGATGAAAGCACCAGAGGGTTTCCACCTGGCAGCTGGGTTGGCTTTCACAGGACATCCTGGATGAGACAATGAGTGACACTTTTCTGCTCTCTGTACTTTAAATGGGCCCTGGAAATCCCTCCAGGGATCCAGGAGATGCCAAAGCAGCCCTGGCCGAAGGAAAAGCGGAGCCCTCTCCTGCTCAGTAGAAGCCAAACACCTCATGAGCAATATCCAGGAATTCCCAAACTCCAAAACCACAGTGCTGGGAGGGACAGCCAGAAAAACTCCCTTTCCCCAAGTCTGGGAATTGCTTTTGTTCATGGCTGGAAAAATCCTCCTGTTGCTGCTTCCTTGCAGATTATTCCATCAAACCCAGGAATTCCCCTGACCCCACTTTGGAAAATTGTGCTGTTCTGTTTTTGACCTGAGCACTGAAAGTCTTTCTTTGGCTAGATGATAACCAAACACAGAGGATGGGGAGTGCAAACCTCTAGAATGCTGTCCTGGTGTGGCTCTGCCTAAAACCCAAAAAATCCCCCCCCCCCCAGACCTCTCCCTGTTTCCTCAATATCCCAACAGAGACAACTCAGCTGGAAAGATGCATCCCGGGTAGGAGCTCCTGGAATTCTTCCCATGAGAAAGGCAGATATTTATTTAAAGATGGGACTGAATCAAAACAGACATGGGGAAATGTCAAAATATTCCATAAGTAGGAAGAGGAAGGAATACAGTTGTCTCTCTAGCCTGTGAATGAATAACTTCCATCCTGGGAGAAGCAGGAGTGGGAATGGAGCGAGTGGAATCGGTTCTGCTCCGTCAGTGTTGACAGAAGGGAATAGCTCCTCCTGCCTCGGCCAGAATGGATTCAGGCAGAGTAAACTGAGAACTGCAGGGGCAGGAAGCAAAGGAAAACAGAGGAGATTGCTTGGAAAACATGAGGAGGGAGATTGAATACTGAGGGGGATGCGTGTCCCTGAACGTGGTCATGAGGAAATGCAGCACCCTGATGGAAGTGAGAGCAGAAGCCAGTGCTGCTCTGGAGCCACTGAGTTTAGTGAATTTAGTCCTAAAGCCTCAATTTTGAATGGCTGAAATTAGGGGACTGGCTGTGAAACAGGGCTGGAAAAAGATGATATTTAAGGTCCCTTCCAATCCAAACCTTTCAATGGTTCTATGCTGTGGGAATGACTTGTGGCAGACCAGGGGGATATGAGGAATTAAAGTCTTTTAATTCCTGCTCAACACCATCCAAGAACTGCTTCCCAACAGAGGGTGCATTCCGGGGAGGATGGCAGCATTCAGGATTTGTTTGCAAATCACAGCTGAAACCTAGGACTGAATTTTGCTGCATAAAGATTTGGATAGTCCTGCCAATTCCCATGATAATGCCTTGATTTATTAGTTCTTTCCTAAAGACAAATGTGAGATAACTTCAATAGGCAAAGTTGGCCTCGACTGCCACTTTTAAAAATACTTGAAAAGAGACTTAAATTAGGGGGAGAAAATGCAGAAAGTTCTCTAAAAAGGGACAGAATAAATTTAGAAATCAGCTTCAGAACTGGCTGGATTCTGCAAATGTCTAAAACTAAAAATAGAGGGGAACAGATTTATTTTTTTTTTTTGCCCTCCTTGATCAATTTCTTTTTTTCTCTCCTCACATTGGGGTCCCCTCTAAGTTTACACCAAGCTCACAAGCTTGTGCCTGGTAAACATTTTTGTTGTTATTTTTGTCTAAGTGACAGCCCTGGGTGGCATCCAAGCCCAACCACAACAAACTTGAGTGAGCCAGAGCAGCGTGAGCACCAAAAAACCTCGGAGCAGACTGTGAGCGACGTCGCTGCAATTCCATCCTGGGGGACTGCCACCTGCATGAGGTCCCCAAACCACAAAGCCTCTTTGGGAGGTTTCTTGGCTGGGATCTGGCAGGAGTGAAGCTCTGGCACAGGTGTCTCTTCCTGCTGGAAGCAGGGATTGGAAAGTGGGAAATGGGCTCCTCACTTCCCGCATCTCTGTTTGCACCTTTTGGATCTCGGACAAGGGAATGTCCCTGCAGCACCACAACCCAAACCACAACCCCTTGGAAGATGGGGGTGGAAATTTTGTGACCCTTTGACTTCAGTGATGAGGATGACAATGACAAGAGCAGCAGGATCCTGGCACAGCCTGGCTGCTTCCCGGCGCCTCAGCAGCTGGGAAGGTTTCTGCTGTAGACTCACCAGATGCTTGGCATTTGGGAATAATTCAGCGTCAATCAAAGCAGCATGGATAAAAAAAAAAAAAAAGGAAAAAAGGAGAACTCATGATGGATTCATCCTTCATTGTGGCATTAGCACAGCCCAGCCCTGTCCCCCTCCTCCGTGTCAGTGGTGAAAAATGCCTCCTGTTCTCCAGCAATTACCTGGTTGGGCTCACCCTTGGAATGCCGATCCTTCGGGAAGCGGCAGCGGCCGCCCCGCTCCGTCATGCCGGTGATGGATGAGCCCCTGCTCAGCCCTGCTGCCATCTGCCACCAGGGTCCCCTCCCCGGCCCCCCAACAAGTGACATCCTCGTTCCTTCACACGGATCAGGGGCCAGCGGGAAAAGTGGCAGTGATGAAAGGCTCCTGCAAAAGCGCGAATTCGCAGCGGAACGGGGGAGGTGAGGGAAGAGGCATGGGGTGGGAGGGAAGGAGATGGAAAGATGGAAGGGGAGGGGAAGGGAGTGATCACCTGACTCATGCCCAGGCCCCTGAGGTGTAGCCCTACTGTTGATGATGGTTTGGTTACTTGCTTATGGCTCTTTTTGCCAGGATGAGCCCATTCCTGGGATGTCCCTAGGAAATAGGATGTGTCCCAGCTGACACACCACTCACATCCCACCTGATCCCCAAGGCACAGCAGAACAGGGAGCTGGAATAAATCAGACAAGTGGCAGTTGTCAAAACCAAAACTGAACTGGATGGGCACTCAAAGAAAACTCCTCCTCTGGGGCCAGGGTGAGCAAAGGTAAAGTTGACTTGGAAGCCAAACCACCTCTGGATGTGACAGGATGGAACAGAATGTCTTCACTGGAGTGGTTTGGGAAGTCTTTGGAAACCTCCTTCCTTCCTTAAGGGAGATGCAAAGCTCAAAGAAAGCCCGGCTTTGCTGATGGCATTTTCCAGGCTGGGTGGATCTGTTCCACCTCTGGAACAAGCTGAGAGGGAGCTGGTGGTCAAACCCTGCCATATTTCTCAGGTTTATCCTCAAAACCTTCAGCTGGGGCCACTCTGCTATCAAGCACAATCACTTTGCAGAGTACTTGGTTATTGTCACCAAAATCTCTCAGTTAAATTTATTTTGGTAATAAACCTGTTTCACTTCCCGGGTTTGATCCCAGGTTTGCCCCAAGCTGCTCAGGTCAAAGGAAGCTGAAAGTTGGAACTGAAATTCTTCTTCAGGTGGGATTTACAAGGGGAAAACAAGGAGGCAAAAAGAGGCTGGCACTTCTAGAGATGCTCTGAAAATGCTCACCAAGCAGAAACAGTCCCACAAGAATTATTCCCCCCACTCCAGCTATCCCAAACTCCAGGACATTGTCCTTGCCCATCTGTCAGTTCAGCTCCAATACAGAACAAATCTCATTAACAGGCACCAGAGATTTAGGGAAGGGCTGGAATATGGCAAAGCTCTTTAAAAGAGGAGATAAACCATCCTCTGCTCCAAGGAACAGAGGTGGTAGGAAGATATAAACACCAACAATCCTCCTGGGAATGCTGGAGAAAGGCCAGGAGAGCAGCACATCAGCACAGCTTTGTTGGGATGGCCCACAGAAATGAAAATAATTTATTAGGACTGGTGGGGGAAATAAAAGAAAAATCTTTCCCCAACCTAAGGGCACCACCAGCATCAGTGCAATAATAATAAGTTACAATCAATCAATCAATCATTGTCATCATCAGGATCCTAGCTAGCAGAGTTCATCCTTTTTGGGAGTGGGAATAGCTGGATTTACTCTGCATCCCATCAATTTCCAAGTGGATTTGGCAATAAAGCTGAAGGCGAGGTTTCCAAAGCTGTAAAATCAGGACAGAAAATGGCTTCATGTCTTTTGAGGAAAAATATCAGTGGGGAAAAAAAAATCACAATCATGATGCACTTCTTTCTTTGTAAGTATTAATTTGAACTAATATATCAGGATTTTTCTCATTCTGAAACTACATATTGGGGGAAAAAAAAAGCCAAAAAATTCTTCCTAATTTTTTACAGGTTTCAAGAATTTTGTCTACAAAGGGCGTTCTCCAACGGGCAGAAGTTGGGAGACAGAGAGAAAATGGTGCCAACAAGGAGAAAGTGACATTTCCCTCTTACTCTGAATTTTTGCACCTCTGAATTTTTGCAGCCACCTCAACACTTGTAAGCTGAAATAATAATTTTAAAATAGAGCAAACATTCTCCCCCTCCTTCCTCCTCTTCCGCCAGTGCTTTTCTCACACATTTTTCTCCAATGGAAGGAGACAGATAATCTAATTTGACGTTTTGGGATAAATTCCCTGCAGGAACTGTGGAAATGCCACCTGCTACCTGCGTGTTAGATTTGATCATAAATCACCAGCACCCAGCATTCGACAGGATCTCCTGATATTTTAATGGCCACGAAAGGTCTGGCCACTGCTGGGATTAAAGCCTAAATCGCAGGTTTATGTTTTTCTGGAAATGCCAAATGCTGCCTTGCTTCTTGTTTCACTCTTAATTGACCTTCCTTAATTACCAGGAGCGAAAACATTAATTTTATTCAGTGGAAAGGGACACAAATGCTTCTGCTTCAGGCTTGGCCCTCTTGGAAGTTCAGAATGAGCACTGGGAGGATGTTGGGCACTGGAACAGGAATATTTGGACAATGCTCTCATCCACATGGTGGGATTGGTGGGATGTCTGTGTGGGGGTCAGGAGTTGGATTTGATGATCCTTGAGGGTCCAGCTTGGGACATGCTTAAAACACCAGGTCAAAGTCCACACCTTAGGAGGCTCCTCTGGTCTCCTGAAATCCAAGGTCAAACAGTTGGAATCTCAGATCAGGTTATGGATCTGGCTGCAACATCTCCATCAGAGACCTCCCCTAACCATGGGCTACAACCCCTGTGCTTCCAGGGGGTTCTGAAACACCTGACACTGCGAGGATGTCAGAGATTTTATGCTGTTTTGCTGGCAAAGCCAAGTGACCAGAACATCTCTGCTCAATCCTGCATGGCTGGGAGGAAATCAGGTTCAGCTTCCAGCGTTCAAACTGGGAAAGAAAAAAGAAAAAAAAAAAAAAAGAAAGAATGGGTTGGGTAACGTTGGTTTAATCTCAAACTTGAAGACCACAAACACACCCAGGCAGCCCTGTTTGACAGCAGAGATGCTGGAAATATGTCCAAGAGGGACACGACTGCCTGGGGCTGCAGGAAGATCCCAGACAGGAGATCCACTACAACGCCTTGGGTTTCCACAACTTTTCTGTCACCCCAGTTCTCTGAGGACCAGGAGGGGATGGGAAGCCCTGAGTACAGCTCTCAGTGCCCAGCACTGACACCAGAGAGGAGCATCCTAACTGTGTTTGGGCCAAAGCTGGATCAGGAACAGCGCCGGAATCCTCCGCAAGACTTCAAACTTTCCGCGTGATTATGTGAGCAAATATTTGGGCTGGAAGTGCTGTTAGTCATTATTTGCAGTTCATTTTCTCTTATTTGTTCTCTGTCTTTTAAATAATAAAAGAGAGCAAGCCAAGATGACAGCTCACAGCATTCCCATCCAGGAGCAGAAACAACAGCTGGGTTTTTCTGCTGAACACCTTTGGTTGTGCACAGCTTCCTGGGAAATGCTGTGCCAGGGAGGAATTTGGAGCTACAACTGCTGTGGCACTGATGGCTCCTGGTCATTCACCAGGAAAATCCCCACCGCTGGCCTGTGCTGTTCTCATGAAGAGTTTTTCTGGGTTTACACCCTGGGGCAGCACAACAGGAACCATTCCCTCTTTCCAGGCCTCCCCGGATCAGGGGGCTTCCCTGCTTGGTTGCTCTTTGGCACCTCATTTGGAGGTCTGATCATGGCAACAGCTGTTCCTCAAATTCAGGGCTTAGCACCATTAATCACATCAGTAGGCAGCGGCGTTTCCTCCAGCAGGGAATCCAGGAACAGCTCCAGACTTGTTCCCAGTCAGGGAAGGGTTTACACTCATCCATGGAAGTGCAAGGCTCCCTGGGCATGGAGGCATGAGAGGAGAGGAGCTATTCCACTTCAGAACGGTATAACTGGCATCCAAAATACATCTCCAGATCTCCCACAAATCCCATTCCAGCCCCAGGAGTCTCCGTGCCTCCAGCCCACTGTGCCTGTGCCCTGGACAGAGTGGGGTGGGAAGGTCTGGGCAGCAGCACTCCCATACAAACAACCTGGCATGGAAAGAGTAGGATTGCTCCCTTGATTCCCCACGGCAGAGAATCATGCCTTGCTTGACAATGGGCTCCTCTTCCAGGGACCCATGGTAAAATTTCCTAAAATACCAGAGGAGCTACTCTGGTAGCAGGAATTTTGGACAGGATGAGCCAAATCTCATGAGTGTCCCCATTCCTTCCCCCCAAAGATTTCAAAGTGATGCCACATGAAATGCCTGGATTTTTAAAGGGATAATATTCCATTGACCCAGCACATCTATCAGGGTGGAGGGGGTGGGGAGAAGAGCAAGCTTGGCATTACAGCTGCAATTTTACTCAGGCCATCATTTTGGAGCTCAGATTTTCTCATTCTGGGGTTCAGGGCTATCCTTGAAATAAATTATCCCTGCCAAGAGCTCCTATAGCTTCCAAGCTGCATCCAAAGGGTGGAGAGCAATCCATTAACATCACTGGGCAAAGAGACAAGCAGCACCTCAGGGGAAAAAAGAGTGGGAAAAAAAATCACAGTGCTGCTCCCAATAGTTCAGATATCTCCAGTCAAATCAGAAAATCAAGGAGAGAAGCTGGGAAAAAAGATAAAGGAAAAAAGAAATAAAGGTAATTATTGAGTGCTTGCAACTTCATTGCCTTGGGATTTTTTTTCTGTCATTTTGGTCATGCTTTCTAAGTCCACACACTAAATTAAAAACAGCTGATAGGGGGGTCAGTTTAGATGGGTTATTGGGAAGAAATTCCTCCCTGGGCACAGAGAAGCTGTGGCTGCCCCATCCCTGGAGGTCCCAGTGCCCCCATCCTGCAGCCCTGGGAGAGCCTCCTCCCTACTGGAGCAAACATTCCTTCATTAAAGTGCTCCACATTCTCTCAGGAAAGTTTCCTTTGCCCCAAATGTGCTTTAATATCAAACAAAACACATGCTCTGAGTTTGCAGCCTGCTCTGTTACCATCCTTGATGAAAGGAACACTTTTTCTTCCACCTTTTGAAATGGTTTTCCATCCCCTCGGCAAGACCTTGGGCTAGAGATAGACTGAAAAAAGAACAGCTGCTTTTTTTTATTATTTTTTTATTTATTTTATTTTTTTGGGCTGGTTTTTCTGTTTTAGAGAAAAGAATTTTCCCCCACCTGTAGATTTCTTTGCCTTCTGCTGCATTTCAAGTTTTGCAGCTCACTCTGATACTGAGCAGTGCCAGGCAGGGGGCTGCCTGGGTTGGTTTTTAAGGATAACTGGGTGATCTCAGCCCCTGTTTCACTGCCAACCTCCCAGTCCAGGCTGGGATCAAGGCTGCAGTTGGAATTGTGCATTTCCCAAGTGTCCTCCCTACACTGATCCAACTCTTTTGCTTTTAAAGCATCCCCTCCTCTGTGGATGAGAGGATGGGAGAGTGGTCCCAGCAGGATAGACCGGTTTCCCATCCCATATCCAGCCTTGCTGGGCACCACATGGCAGCCTGGAGCCAATCCTTCAATCACAACCTCCTGGAAACCCCAGCAGCCCAGGAAAAACCATCCTGGGTCCAGCAGGGGAGATGCAACCCCAGGACATCCCCGCCGCTCTCTGCTTTACGCTTTGTCTCTGGTGTGCTTTAACAGGTGTAGGTAATTCTTTTGTTATTTTAAAAATTATCAGCAGTGATTGAGTATGAAAGGAGATCAGGAAAAAGAAGGACTTGGACCTGCTCAAAAAGATGCTCTGAGGGCTGGATCTCCTCTGCTTTGGAGAAGAGAAGGCTCCAGGGAGAGCTCAGAGCCCCTTCCAGTGCCTGAAGAGGCTCCAGGAGAGCTGGAGAGGGGACTGGGGACAAGGGATGCAGGGACAGGCAAGGGGGGAATGGCTGCACACTGATAGAGGGCAGCATTAGATGGGATTTTGGGAAGGAATTCCTCCCTCTGAGGGCAGTGAGGCCCTGGTACAGGCTGCCCAGAGAAGCTGCAGATGCCCCTGGATCCCTGGCAGTGCCCAAGGCCAGGTTGGACAGGGCTTGGAGCAACCTGGGACAGTGGGAAGGTGTCCCTGCCCAAGTCAAGATGATCTTTAAGGTCCCTTCCAGCCCAGAGCAGTCTGAGATTTCATGGTTCCCAGTCCCCCAGCAGCAGGACCATGGTGGTGCCAGCAGGTCACCAAAGCAGCAGCAGCAGCAGGACCGTGGTGGGGACAGGGGATGTTAAGGACACGCAGGAGGCAGGGCCAGGGCAGGAACTGCTCCAGCCAGGCCGGGGAGCAGCAGGAGGATCCAGGATCACCTGAGTGCACCCTCAGCTCTCCCCATGGCAGGCAGGATGTGCAGAACAGCATTAGAGCAGCTCTGTGCTCCTCCGTCTGCTGTCCCTGTCCCTGCCAGGGCTGCCTGAGGGCACAGCTCAGGGCTGCAGCTTTGAAAGGCTGCCAGGAAACCCTGGGGCCCTCCTGCTCCACTGCTCCAGCAGCCCTGGTGACACCAGGGGACAGAAGCCACCTCTAATGACCACATGGCTGACAGCTTCATAGGGCACTGCTGTTGTCCCTCCTCTGCTCAGCCCAATTTCCACACAGTGGGAACTCATTCCTCACCTCCCCTTTTCCTTTGCAAACAGACCTGTTTCCCTTATGGAATGGAGCAAGAGCTGGCAAAAATCCATTTTTTAACCCCGTGGGCAATGGGATTGCTCCAAGCTTATGTCTTTATCTCTCTCATCACCAGCTAACATCAGTGTCTGATTTCTGCTCTCTCCATCTCTCTTCCCCAGCTTCATCCAGGTACTGGGATTCCCTGCCAGCCTTAGGAGAAACATCCCATATCCCCTGCATCTCCTTTGGGAATGTGTCTGGAGAGCCAGAATGAACAGGAGGTGGGAGAAATGGTTCTTCAGCATCCTGGGGACTCCCTGGCTGCTCCTCATCCCCACCCTGCCCCTGGATCAGTGCTGGAAGTGCCCAGGAGCTGAATTCCTGTGCTGATGGAAGCTCAGGCTTGCCCTGCACCAATCCATGGCTATGTGACATTCCCATGCACCCCTCAAAAAACTGAGCCTGTATTTCCCATCAAAAATCCAAGGCACCTCCAAAGTGTTTTCCCCATTAAAAACCCCAGCACTTTCTGTTCCTAAAATTTCTCCATTTTCATCTGTTTTTCAGTAGAGCTCATTTTGGTAGGACAGTTGGGAAAAGACAGGACCTTATACCAGTCCATCACTGATGGCAAACACTTTTTCTACCCTGAAAGTAAGATTTTCAATAATAAAGGAAATTTTGTTCTTCTCTGCTTAAGTCCTGGCATCTCCATTCATGTTTTCTGTGGAAAGCCAGAATTGGGTGGGTTGATCCCTTAAAATACTGTTTGTTAAACTTAATAGCATCTACTTTTCTCCTAAAATAATGTCTGCAGCAAAAATTCCCTACTATCCCTCCGCTATCCCAGTCATTTATTTGGTGTTGCTGTTTCTGGGGTGCACAGAAACAGCAACACCAAATAAATGACTGGGATAGGGGAGGGATAGCAGGGAATTTTTGTGATGATGCTGCAGAAATATTCTCCTACAGGTGAAGGGATCACTACATTTCAACAGGGAAGTGAAACAATTCCCATTGTTGTGCCCCAGCAAGGCCTGGTTTAATTCCCAGCAGCAAACAGAGACACACATGTGAAAGAAAAATCCCCTATTTCATTGTCCTCACTGTTAAATTACAGATACAGGAGTGATTCGGGGTGTTCAAAAGCCAAGCAAAATAGTGTGAGAGATAAAAATAATGTATGTGGCTGAAATCCAGGGTACCTGAGGCAATCCTTGTGGGATGGAGCAGTTTATCCTGACAGAGAGGGGGAGGCTGGATGAGGAAGCCACAGCAGAAGAGGGTGAATGGTTTTATGGGCTGTGATACTTAATGGTCCAACTGGAAATGACATGAAAGTCCCTGATTTTCAAGGTGACTGATTTGAGCTGTCTCAGACCCTCTGTTATCAGCAGCCACTCCTGAAATCCTCCCAATCTGTCCCTGGAGGCCTCCTGAGCCAGGAGGCAGCAGGACTCCAGGGCTGGCCCCCATCCAAACCCTGCAGGCAAAGGCTGATCTTGGCAAAGTTTCTGCTCTGCAGTTTGAAATCCAAGAGCTCCTTCATGCCTCCTGACCCAGCATCAGAAGCAGTCTCATTCAAGAGCTTCTTTTGATGCTTAGTCCCAGCTTTTGGGAATCTGAGGGATTTGTTTTTTTTCCCTTAAGAAGTTCCTCTTTCTCTTTTACTGGAAGAAAGTCTACTTATTCCATGTCATGAAACCAAAGGCATGAGCAAAACCTGCTCTTCCCTGCTGGGAGGACAAAGCAGATTCCCACTGCGCTTTGCTTTAATGTGGCTGACAGACTCCAGGGATAGGTGGGAGTCATTCCTGGCTCACCCTTTCTGCAGGAGCATTCCCCCTCAGTCTCGGGGAGCTGGTTGTTAATTGCTGCCCTGAGATCTGCAGGGTGTCTCTGCTTCTGCCCTTGCAACTGAAGAACGAGTCTGGACTCTTCACTTTTCAGTCTTGAGGTTGTTTATTAATTCTTATCTATAAAATTTTCTCTCTGCCCAGTCAAGATCTGCTCAGCAGGGCAGCCACAGGCACTCTGACCGCCCCCAGGGTGGTGCTGTCCTTTTATACTACAAACTACATATAACATATTTACTTTTAATTCCCAATACCTATCACCCATGTTAGACAGTGCACTTCTACTCTAAACCAATCCCAAAGTGCCAACATCACTGCAGAAAATGGAGAACAAGAAGGAGTAGGAGGAGGAGGAGGAGGAGGAGGAGACAAAGGAGGAGGAGGAGGAGGAGAAGGAGGAGAAGGAGAAAGAGAAGGAGAAGAATAAGGAGAAGAAAAGGAGAAGAAGAAGAAGAAGACGAAGACGAAGAAGAAGACGAAGAAGAAGACGAAGAAGAAGAAGAAGACATGCCCAAGTTCCCCCATCTTGTCCCCACAACCCCCACACCAAAAATCCTAAAATCTAAATTTTCACCCTGTGATAATTTTATTAGTACACCATTCAAACCTCTGTGACTTTCAGGTCCTCATTCAAAGCTGGTAATTTGCTCCAGGGGCCATAATCAAATCCCCGGGTGTTCTGGGCAGCATGCCAGGGTCTCCGAGCCCCCCGGTGGGGTCCTCAGCAACTCTGGACACCCGGAGGGATGCACTGAGTTCCAACCCCTCAGGAGGGTACCCTGACCCTTCCCTGCACCTGGGGGCCTCAAATCCCTGGGCTCTGCAGTGCCCTTGGTGAGGCACAGGGAATCCTGGGCTCAAACAGCTCAGCCCAAAGACCGAAATACCCCCAAAGCAGTGGGATGGAAATCACTGGAAAGGCCCTCTGGCTCCTCCTGTGCTAATTGCCAGCAGTCCAATTGATGGGCTTAATTGCTGAGTTGCTGAAGAGACAAGTGACCTATTATGGATCATTGTTTACAGCAAATTAGTTCAGAAGTTCCCATCATTCTGCCTGTCATGCTCAGGGGCAAACTCCTTCTGCTCTGCTGCTGAGCCAAGGGCTTCCCTGGCACTGGAACACCCAGACATGAGGGAAAGCTGAGCAAAGGCACAGCCAGGGCACAGCACAAGCCTGGCTGGGCAGCAGGAGAAAGCTCCAAGGTGAGAGGGGTCAGAGAGAGAGAAACCAACAGTTCAGAGGGGACAATGCCCAAGGAAAGGCACCACAGAGGTCCTGGAAGGGCAGGTGGGAGAGGAGGACACAGAACTCCTGGAGCACAGCTCAGACAAGGTTAAATGGAGCTGCTGGGGCAGTGGGTGGAGGATGGATGGGTGTGAGGGGGTCCCAGGTGAGGGCAAGTGTCTTGGTTTGGAAAGACAGGAGTCTGCTAAGGAAGGCAGGAGCCTCCCCTGAAATGGAGAATGTAAACCCTCCCCACCCCTCCCAATTGCTATAAATTTTAAATTAAGGGGCTCTCAGGCGAAAATGTGGGAGCAGGAAATATCAGTTCTTTAATAGGGGGGGGGGGAAAGGATAAAATAAACAATGCAGTAAACTAAAACAACCCTGACAGAGTCAGAACACAGCCTGACACCCTGTGGGTCAGGGTGCTGGCACAGTCCCATTGGAATTGTGGCTCAGCCCTCCTGCAGTGTCAGGGGTGGTTCTGCTGGAGCAGGGATCCTGTAGAAAGGTGGAGTTTTCCTCTGAAGATCAAAGGGAAGAAGAGGCAGCTGCTCCTCTGGGAAATCCAGTGCAGAAGCCGTGCTGGTGTTCCAGAATCTCCAGATTATATCCAGGTAGGAATGCCTGGCTCCTCCCTCTGGGCTCACATCTCCTAATGGGATGCTGTAGTTCTTATCAGCCATGCAGTGACATTCAATGGCTGTTATCAGCAGGTGTCCCCTCCCAAGGGAGGTATGACTGTGGTCACTCAGAGAGAGAGATAAGGCAAACTGCCCACTTGACAAAGGCAATCTTCCATACAGATGGCAAACATCTTGCATTGCAACCTTCAACAGAAAGTCATCCCTGGAACCTTTGGAGAGAGGAACTTTGCTTCCTGAAGGGTCTCCAGAGCAGTGCCAGAGAGGAAAGGTAAAGGATCCCTAAGAGCTGTGGTATCTGGGAGTCAATAGAAGGAATGGGGAGGGAACATCAGCAAGACACAAATAGGGCTGGGCTGAGAAGATGCTCAGGTGAATTTTGCATTTTTCTTGGAAAACAAGGTTCTCCCCAGCCTGGGGACAGCAGGGTTGATTATGGACATGGTTCCATTGTGTATGGATAACATGGAACACCAGGACAGCATTATCCGGGCTGTTACCTGAAGATAAAGGGAATTAAAGCAGGGGAGCACAAGAAGATTAAAACCAGGCCTGCCCTTGACTTACACAATATATTTCAACAGCCCCATAAAAAGATCAGGGAATTCAGTCAAGCATGAATAGTTACAAGCATAAAAGAATGGTGGTATTATATTTATTATTAAAGCCCTTTGAAAGCCCCCTTATTGCAGATGGATTCGGAGCCTCTGGGGAAAAGTCAGGGACAGGATATTTAGCAAAAATGTTATTAAAAATAGAAATTGTTTCCTATGACTTAACCTTACTGCCTAGGGGGAAATCACTTAGGTGGTGTTGGAGGAGAGCACGCAGTTATGAGGCCGGGGCTGCTATGGAAAACTGTGCACAAGGTTTCTGGAACAGCAGCCATGGTCCTGCTTCCAGATGTACCTGTGCCCTCCTCGCACTGCTTGCACCCTCAGCAGGGGGAGGAAGGCTTTCCCTTGGACCAGCCTTGCTCCCTGTGCAGCTCTGAGCTCCAGAAGGTGCTCCCAAGGATCCACACAGTGTGGGCAATGAGCAGAGGGAACGTGGAAGGGTGGGAGCCTGACAGGCCAGCCTGGATGGGGCTTGGAGCAACCTGGGAATGTGGAAGGGTGGGATCCATCCAGGCCAGGCTGGATGGGGCTTGGAGCAACCTGGCCTAGTGGAAGGTGTCCCTGCCCATGGCAGAGGGTGGAATGAGGTGACATCGAAGTCCCCTTCCACCCCAAACCACCCAGGGACTCTATGGCATTATTCTGTGAATGGAACTCATGGCATCAACACCCAGCAATGTATCCATTTATCAGTTTCTCACCATTCTATATCAATTTATCAACACCTTGTACCTCCCAGACGCCCCTGGTTCTCCTCCTTGGTCTGGAGGGATTTGGGACTGGTCGCACATGGGATGCCACCACGGTTTGCTGGAGCTTTAGTTCCAGCCTGGGTGATGGAGAGGCTTTTCCCCAACTGAGGCTGTTCAGCGCCTGCAAAAAGGTTCAGTGATGACAAATTGGTGTTTTCTCTCAGGAAAGCTCCTCCATCCCACAGGCAAAGGCTGCTCATCAAAGCAGCATCAGGTGTGCCCCCCCCCCCCCCCCCCCCCCCCGCAAATCTGGCCTGGAGCTCTTTGAGAAATGCAGCTCCAGAGGCCTTGGAAGTGCCAGGGGAACGCTGAGCTGATCCAGCTGTGTCCTGTCCTCCTCCTGGGATCCATCTCTGGGAAGATGGGCAGGTATCAAACATTCATCACAGGCACTTGTCCCTTTAGCAGCTGACATTGGTGCAGCAAAACGGTTTTTGATCACTTGAGCGTAATGTCACTGCAATCATTGCTTGGAATGTAATTTTGCCTTAAAAAAACCAGGGAAGGAGGATGAAAAATGTGACACAAAGGTCTCCATGCTTCAGAAAAGCTGGCTCTGAAGCTGTAAGCATCAGATCTCAGTAAATTCCATAAACTTCCCCCCTTCCTCCCCGCCTGTATTTGGACATCTTCCTCTTTCTTAATGATATTCCATCAATTACATAACTCCACGGATGCCTGGGATCAGGAGGAGGGAGTTCAGCTTCATTATCAGCGCAGTTATTGTCCTTTGGAGACGGAGCTAAGGGCCATTTGTCTTCTTCAATTCAATTAACAGCAGCCCTCTCTGGACACCACATCAGCTGCACTCGGTGACACTCTGGGACATCCCCTCCTCCACCAGGACCTGACCCCCATCTCCTCAGAGGAGCTCTGGCTCCTCTCTTGCCTCTCCCGGCTGCACATTTCAGCAGCACGTCAGGAAATGGCACAGTAAATTACCCAAGAATTAAACCGGGCAGGGTGAGAGCCAAAGAAAATCCATTTATCGATGGCCATTCCCACTCTGAAGTGCTTGAGGAGGTTGACAAGGCAGGAACATATCTTCCCTGACCAGCCAAGTAGACTCTTCCCAAGAAGGACAAGGTCACATCTTCCTGCAAAAGATGAAGGTGGGCACAAACTGAGGGAAGAGTTTCAACATTTTGAAAAAGAACAGAGCAGCTCCAGAACATCAGCTGTGACTTCTTGGCACGATTTTGGTTCGTGGAGCCTGTATTTCCCCTTATCCTTGGCCTCTGCTCTAGGAATGCTCCTGTCACTAAGTTCAAGGACCCTCTACACGTCCCTCCATGACATTCCAGCATGGAATAACCCCCTCACATCTGCAGAGATGTGATGCTTGGGGGTGTGGGTGAGTGGTGGGCTTGGGTTAATGGTTATGGACTGCACGACCTTGGAGGGCTTTTCCAAGCCTAATGATCCCATGGAGCTCTGCAGCAGTGCTCCGTGCAGAGCAGAGGGTGGAGGGCAGCCCACTGCCATAAATAAGTCCCTCTCTGCTCCTGGCACGTGGCGATTTTAATGGAAAGCATTAATTGCTGGCAAACCTCTCTGGTAGCAATAGGACCTGACAAATGCCTCTTTAGAACAACTCTTACACTGAGGGGAGGTTGGCTGATAATTCATGGATGCAAAGAGCACCTGGATCACTGGGAGTGGGCGGGAAACTGGGGGAATCTCCTGACCAGCCAGAGCCTGCAGGCTTTCCAGGAGAAGAGCTGGAACAGTGTCCTTGTGGGACTGAGTCTTTCCTTGGAAGTCAGTCTAATTAAATATCTCCTGTGGGATCAGGAGGTATTTAAGCTCCACTGAGTCTCCTGATGAACATCCCATCCTCAGCTGCTCTGGATCACCGTGCAGAAGGAGCAATGTGTGTGTGGCTCATTCCCACTTCCCTCCAGGAGGCGACCATCCAGACCCACTGATGACACCAGCACCCCATGGCCAGCCTCCCTATGGTTTGTTCCTGAAAGGATCCAGCAGAACCCAGCGTTTGCTTTGCCAACATGTCCTTCTGCTTTAAGGACAGCAAAATCCATCCCCGTGCCCCTGGAGCAGCCCAGCCTGCTCCTGCTGTGAGGAGCAGTGATGGGATCGCTGGGATGTAACAAGATTTATCACCTGCTCCTGCAGAGTGATTGCCTGCTCTGTATCCTCAGTAAATAACGTTCTGCTGGGGTCACCTGGGACAGCATTAACCCAGGAGACAGAGTTTAACCCCCTGTGGGCTGCCCCATGTGTCTGGGTACCCAGCCAGTCCTCCCAGGGACCAGGCGGGGCTGGGATGCCAAAATCCACAGGGGGAAGGAGGAACATGGTTTGGTACCATGCAGAGGGTGATGCCGTGCTGGGGAGAAGCCCTGAGCAGCTCCATCTGAGCAGCCTTTGGAGGGAACCTGTCACTGTGATATTTTCTGAAAAATCCCTTTGCCAGGATTTCTTCTCCTGGGAAGTTGAGAAGCCTCAGAGAAAAATGTAAATAATAATTACCTGATTGCTTCTTCTGTGTTTGGCTGCTTGGGAATGTGGTCTGGACATTGTATACCAACAGGTGCATGTTTGATTGGTTCCATGTGAATTGTTTTTACTTAACGACCAATCACCACCAGCTGTGTCAGACTGAGGAGTCAGTCATAGTTTTTATTATCATTCTTGTTAAACCTTCTGCCTGTATAATTTCTCTTTCTTTAGTATAGTGTTAGGGTAGTATTCTTTAATATAATACATAAAATAATAAATCAGCCTTCTGAGAACATGGAGTCAGATTCTCATCTCTCACCTCATCATGGGGACCCTCACAAACACCACAGGAACCCACAGGTACCCAGGTCTGGTTGGTGACTCTGGCACCAGCAAGGGTGACAGGTCACAGGTTCCAGCTGTTCCAGGGGCACATCAGGCTGTTTCCCAACTCTCATCCATAGCCACAGCTGCTCACAGCCTCTTCCCATGTGTGATCTCCTCCCTTCCCAACCCACCAGCACCTCCACCTCAGTGACTTCCTCAGGGAGGGCCTGTGCCAAGGGCTCGGGACTTGGACTCCTCTGTTGCTGCCTCCTCACTCTGCTTAATAACTCCTGACTGCTCCTTCACCATGTCTGTGCCTGAAACGTTGGATTTATTAATGCATTTTTAATTAGCAAACTCATTCTCCAGGGGAAGGTGTCTTGCATCTTAATGACCTTTGCCTTGAACTTTTGCCAGAGAGAGTTTTATACCACAAACCTCAAGCTGCCACCAAGTTTCCTGACCCCCAGCTCACACGCTGAGCAGCCAGGGGAGGGATTTGCTCTGTGGATGCAGTCCCAAGTTAGTCAGAGCTGCTATGAAGTTCCAACACTCATAGCTCATAAACCCCACAAAGCCTGTGCACAGTTAGAGAACTGCTGCAGGAAAGGCTTGCTGGAGCTCAGCAGTGGGTTTGGGTTGTCCCAGGAGATGGGGACAGGTCTGAGCACATGTCCTGAATGTGTGGGGACAGCTAGGCTTGTGGGAGCTCAGCAGTGGGTTTGGGTGGTCCCAGGAGATGGGGACAGGTCTGAGCACGTGTCCTAAGCGTGTGGGGACAGCCAGGAGCCAGCCTGACTGCTTCCTCCAGCCCTCTACTTCTCAGGGACACAATTACTGTTCCTTGGAGTCTTGTTCCAGCCAGTTCATGACATAGTTACTCACTCAATTCTCCAGGAGGTGCCTCTTTGTGAGCCCCACCTTCCCAAAGCAGTTCCTACCATTAGGGGCCAGCAGAAAGGCCTGGCTTTTCCTAGGAGCTTGTGACATTTTAATCAACTCTTCTGGATAGAGTTCCACATTTAAATGCTCTCCCCAGGCATTTCGTGGTTCCAGCATGGTCTGGGTGTTCTCGGTGCTCCTGCAGCCCCAGATTTCCTTTCAAACCAGCCGTGACAATTGAGATGTTCCCAGTGATCAGTGCTGCAGGAGCCGCTGTCCCCAGCCCGGTTCAGAATCCATTTCCCACCTCAGGGAGGAGCGGGAGCTGAACCCATTTCCTCCTCTCCCGTGCTTTGGGAAGGGTGGGAGAGCTGTTGACAGCTTGGTAGTTTATTTCCACGCGGCTCCATGGATCCAGACCTTCCAAAGGCGTTCTGCAGCGCCAGCTGTTCCTGGGTTTGCTAGCTCTGCCACACAAGCTGTTAGTGATGCTGTTTGTCTCCAGCCTCCTCTGAAAGCACATCCCAGTGGCGCATGAGTCCCTACAGCAGCTCTTTCCCTGCCCTCTCCCACACTGGAAGGGAATGACATGGTCTCCAGAGGAGCAGGACCTGGCATGGAAATCCCTTCCTGGCAGAGAGTGGCAGATGCTGAGCATTCCTGAAGCTACTGTGTGATCAGGAGGTATTTCAGCTCCACTGAGTCTCCTGATGAACATCCCATCCCCAGCTCCTCTGGATCATCGTGCAGAAGGGGCAATGTGTGTGCAGCTCATTCCCACCACAGGACATGTATTAATCCTAGTGGGTCCCTTCCAGCTCAGGATATTCTATGGAAGAAAGTGGTTTCAGAAGCCTTTTCCCTCCCCTCTTTCTCCAGGAAAGGGGGAGCAATCATTTGACAGCTCAGTTTCCCAGGACTTCCCAATCCCTTATCAGTCATGCCACTCTCCATCTTGTCCCAGCCCCACTGGCCAGCAGCATCCCTGGAAATGGCACCAGGTGCAGAGCCCAGACAGAGGTCACAGCCCAAACCTCAGGCCAGGGCCCAGAGACATTTCCCATCTCCCTGTCCAACTGCTCTCCTGCATCCCAAGTGCCAATATCCCGTGGTTTTTCTGATCCAATTTATCGCTGGGCCTGTTTCCCCAGTCAGCAGATGCCCTGCGCTCAGCTCCTGACGGATCGATTGACGCCGAGCCCTCCGAGGCGCCCCTTGCCAGGTCCCTGAGCTCCAATTCCCCCTCCTGTCTCATAAAATGTGGGAAGGGGTGGGCAAAGCCCCAGAGGGACAGGGACAGCTGAGCCCTGCAAGGGCTGCTGGGATGAGAGAAGGGCTGTCAGGACAGAATTCCTGAGCTGTGCATTCCTCAGGAGTTTGGCATCATGGCAGCTGCCCTCCTGCTCAACCCACCTGTTGGGATTGAATGGATCCCCATTTTGAGTTGGAGCTCTGCCCCTGCACCCCACAGTTCCCCTAGCAAGTCCCATTCCAGCCCCTCAGCCTTGTGTCCCCACACCACACGCGGTGAGAAATGCATGCAGGAAATGCAGGAAGGTCTTCCTACTCCTCCATGCCAAGAGATGCATCTTTGCTGCATCCTCACTCCACTCTGGAAGGGGAAAGGTGCCCAGTGAGCCCAGGGGAGCCAGAGAGTTCCCCACCAGTGACTGCCTGGAGAACCTGATGAGGGTTACTGGCGTCAGAACAAACAGCAAGGACAATTAGCTCTCTTCTTCCTGGAGAGGGACACAGCACCATGGCAGGCATTCCAGAGGAAGAAAAACACCTGGGGTCACAACCCAGCAGTTTTCTCACGTGGGGTCCTTAATGGATTTTTTTTCCCACCCCCACTCACTCCCTGTACGTGCAGTTGGTCCAAGCTGTTTTCTCAACCTGCAAGAGCCTCACTGAATCCTCAATTAAGCACAAAACCTCTTAAGGAGTGAGACCAAGCTCCCAGAAGTGGTTTTATGGCTTCCAAGACACAAAGCTCTCCTCCTCCAAAGCACTCTCCTGGCAAACACTCCTTCCCCAGCTTTCCAAGTTCATTTTCAAATCAAAGCTGCAGCTGTGAAAGGTGACCTGGATCTAAGACTGGCCTCCTGCCCCACTCTCCTGCTCTGCTTGGAGAAGACCTTCAAGGGAAACAAAAGGAAGTTTCTATTCGTGTTCCCTCTCCCATAATGAAAATCTAATTTCCTGGGGAGGTGGATTATGGGGAGGGGGCAGGATATCTCAGGGGTGGGAGAGATTTTCTCGTCCTTGTCAAGGAGGAGGAATGAACCAGTATTAGCAAGGTCTCATAGCTTAGTCTCTTGTTGAAGGGACAAAACACTCGCCTCCAAATGGAAGTAGCAAGGAGGAAGAGTCAGGAAGGAGACGAAAGTTAAGCATTGTCATTGGGGAAGATTGGGACAGGACTTGATCAGCCCCGCGCTGGAACTGCCACCTCTCAGCAAAATGCGGGGAGATGAAGAGCCTTAGTTATGCACTGTCATGGTGCATTAAATAAAGGTGGCTGCCCTCGAGCCCTCCTTCCTCGAGCCCTTCACCCTGCCCCCCCCTGGGAGCATCATTAGAATGGCACAGCAGCCTCAGCCCCCAGGGTCAGGGCACCCAGAGTTGTGAGCTCAGCAGAGTCCGACAGCTCTGCGGAGACGCGGCAGAGTGACAGGTGAGGTCCCTGCCCCTCTGCATTAGCTGGATTTTAATTTGGAGCCGTGCTGTTCATTACTGCCATCACATCCAGGCTCCTCTGGCTGGCTCGGAGCTCTGGAGTGCTGCTGACCCTGGTGCTCCATCCCTGGGGGTGTCACAGCACTGACACCCAGGCACTGCCTTTGGCCTGTGCAGATCCCAGAGATGTGCTAGCACACGGATCCTCCACCACAGCCAGCCACACTTGTGCTGCTGGGGCTGGGCACACGCAGGGATGTTCCACCCATTCCCATTCCCTGGCATGGAAATGGTTTAGTTCACTGAAGGATGGAGCCAGTGAACAGTGGAGGAGGTGGACAGTGAGTTTGCCACCAGAGAAGTTTTCAGGACTCAGTTCAGCTTTGGTAAGTTTAGAGAACTGTGACAGTAGAACTTATACAACCTGTAAGTAGTACAAGGGCAGAGGTTTCATATTCTGGAAAAATCCCAGGGATGTGCTGGGACACGGATCCTCCACCATGGCCAACCACACTTGTGCTGCTGGGGCTGGGCACACTCAGGGATGTTCCACCCATTCCCATTCCCTGGCATGGAAATGGTTTTAGTTCACTGAAGGATGGAGCCAATGGGATGTGGACAGTGACTTTGCCACCAGAGAAGTTTTCAGGACTCAGTTCAGCTTCTGGAAGTTTATAGAACCACAACAGTAGTACTTAAAAGTAGAACCTTATAGAACCTATATGTGGGAATCCACAAAATCAGAGGGTTTTGGAAAAGCTGCAAAAGGCAGGACTCAGATACAGTAGAACTGTGATTACAGCTAAGCAGCAGCCATGAGATAGGTCAGTGAAAAATTTATTTAAAAAGTAGAAAAGCAAAGACAAATAGAACAATGGTCTGTGTATTAACGCTTGTCTAGAATAACTCTCTAAGCTACAGAAAAGTTTATCTAGCAAGATATTAAGAAGGTTGAAGCTTAATAATGGAGCTCTGTGCATTGTGTTTTAAGGCTTACAAGCAGGTATTGTATTCAAAATAAGCAGGCTTTGTTTTAACCAAAGGTACATGTGCTTATGGTGACTGGATAGAACTACTGTCAATGTGCTTTTGCTTTGTGTGATTAGTCAAAAAACTTATAAAGTATGTTGTAACATTAAATTCTTAGTCTGCTGCCTGAGATGTGAGCACAGCCCACATCTCATAACCATGTAATGAGACTGATGCTGAAAAGTAAAACAGCTCAAGGCACATTCCACAGCAGCCCTGTTCCATTTGTGATTTGTACAGAGACTCCCAACCAGCGATACCTATAAGTAGTCCAAGGGCAGAGGTTTCATATTCTGGAAAAAAAGGAATGAGCTGGACTAGCTGGAGTATCCCTGGCTGGCCTGGAGTCCCTGGCTCAGAGCTGTTCCAGTGGCTTGTCTGCCCAGCTTCCCAAAGTGACCGGAAAACTTCAGAGGAGCTACTTGGATCAGGAGCAATGTCTTCTCTTCCTCCCAGAGAAACTGTGGCTGCTGCCTCCCTGGAAGTGGCCAAGGCCAGGTTGGACAGGGCTTGGAGCAAGCTGGAAGGTGTCCCTGCCTGTGGCAGGTGGGTAGAACAAGACTGTCCCTTCTAAACCAAACCATTCCATAATTTTATGATGCTCAGCTCCTGTCATAAAGTTGGGGTTCTTTTCCCAACACTCACCGTCAAAGAGATGGTTGGAGAGAGATGGAAATGGAGGTATTTTTCAGCAGTTTCTCCCCATGCATTTAAGCACCTGCTCCCATCTTTCCCCAGCCCTTTTCCTGGGAATAAAGCTTGGGCAGGCAGTCCCTGGTCTGCTCAGCACCACAAAGTGATCACTGCAGTGGGACAAACCAAACCAGGAGCCTCCCACCAGAGGTTCAGCACTGTCTGAGGTTCTGCTTATCCAAGAGGTCATTTTCCAGGGGGTTAGTGCTGGAGCTGGAAATTCCTTTCCAAAAGGGAATTAAGAAGCCCTGCCTCCAGCTGGGAAGCTGCTGGAGAGAACAAACACACAGCTCTGCACAAATCAGGAGGAAACTGGTAACAGAGTTGGACCTCGACTTCCAGAGGTCCTTTCAACCTTGATGTAAGAAAGATTTTCTGCTCTCCTTCAGTACAAAAGAGGAAGTTTTGAAATCTAATCTTTCCTTGGGAGAAAAAAAAAAACCCTGGTAGTCTGCAGCTCCTGCCACTTCTAGTCCATATATTTACAAGGATCCTTGAGCAGAGACAGAGCAATTTGCTGGGATGAGCATTCACAGAACTGAAGGAGCAGGCACATTATCATGCCCTCCACATCAGCCAAAGGCCACTGCCTGGGATTCCCACTCCTGTGGGGAGCCAGAGGAGGCACAAGGATTGTGCCTGTGGAGTCAGGGCAAAGCAGCAGCCAGGAAAGAGCCAAGCAGGGTGCAAGGAGAGCTTGGACAAGGATCTTTGGCTGCTGTAAGCACGACACAGGCATTGAAGCCTCCATACAAACCCTGCATGGAAAGCTTATCCCAGGAAAACCTTGTTCTGGGAGAGCTGAGCTGCCCATCACACTCAACACTTCCCTTTCATGGGAATGGGATGTGGGATGGTTGCACTGGACACCTGGCTGAGTCACCTGAAAGGGTGTGGAGCAGTGGTGCAGCCCCTGGTGCAGAATTTCCCCCCAGCACTGAGAAGAGACCAGAGTTGAAGCCCTAAACCCACTGGAGGAGATAAAGGCTCCTCATTGTAGATGGGTCTCTGCTGTGGATCAGCCCTAGAGAAATCCAGCTTTTCATCAGGACAGGGACCGAGAAGAGCCTTTGAGGAGCCCTACCTAAACCTTTGGGCCAGCCTGGAGTCCTGCCAAACAGGGAAGACCACAAAGCCATTAAAATGTAACATTAGAGCCCAAATGAGAGCCCAGAAGCTCAGCCCAGGCTCGTGCCTTGTGGCAGTGCAGGCACAGGCACACCGAGACTCAGGGGGTGGCTTGGGGGTCAATGCCGCAGCCTCGCCCATGGGGTGTGGAGCGAGAGCACTGGTCCCACTGGGGACACCCCTGCTGGGTGTGCAGATGCCCCAGGCAGGCCTGGAACACGGGGATGGGCAGGGAGGACAGTCCTTGAAGCTCCGTGGAGAGGAGGCTCAGGGAGCTGCTCCGAGCAGAGCCAAACAGGGAATTTGGAGATCAATGATTCTGTCTGCCGAGAGCGGGCGTGAAAAACAGCCTGCTTTAGTAAAACTTGCAGGAACTTTTGGGGGGAAATCAGTTATACTGGAGCAGTTGACAATTAAAGAGCATTCTCCAGCAACTATTTTTCACCCAAATTACTTTTCAGACCCTCCACTCAGGCACATAAGATGTATGTTCATCAATAAAGTAAACACACAGATTCCTTCCCCATCCCACCAACACTGTGGTTTCTGGACAGACCCCCCAGCCAGGGGACTGGGAAGCACTACAGCAGCTCCTGAAATCCCCTAGATAACAAGGAAAATCCTCACAGCTGGTGTTAACAGGATTGCAGTTGTTTGGTTTAATATGAATGTATTTATGTATTGTTAGTGCAATTTGGCGAAGCTGTTTCCTTGCTTGCAAAAGTCTGGATTTAGCAAATATTGGCTGGTTAACTATGTTGTTTCTTAGCAACCCTAATTGGATTTCAAACGGGAGATTTTGTTTTGGAAATATTACCTGTATCACTTAGCACTCTGAAATAAGTTCCTGCCTTCCTCGTGCAGATAAACCCAATCAGCACTCCCCAATCCACTGGGGTTCCAGCTTGTTTACCCTCTCCTATGGCAGGAGCTGACAGATTCCCTCCTCCCCCAGCCAGGACCTGCAATTTTTTACCAGCATTTGGAATTCTAATACCAGCATGAGCTGCAGCCTCCAACTTGACTGGCAGCCCCATGGTGACACTGTCCCCAGGCACAGTGGCAGCCACAGAATCACAGAATCCTTTAGGTTGGAAAAGCCCTTTAAGATTAAGTCAAATTTATGTCCCAGCACTGCCAAGGCCAACATTAAGCCGTGTCCCCAGGTGCCACATGCACACAGCTTTTAAATCCCAGCAGGAATGGGGACTCCACCGCTGCCTTGGGCAGCTGAGCCAGGGCTTAACAACAGTGAAGAAATTTTCCCAACATCCAGCCTAAATCTCCCCTTTAGGCCCAACTTGAGGCTGTTTCCTCTTGTCCTTTGACTTTTCCCAGCTCAGCTGCTGGGCACAAATGTGGGAAGACACCCCAGCTGAGCATGAAGGTGCCAAGCTGCCTCCCATCACCCCAGTGCTTCCACTGGTGAAGCACCAACACATCCCAAGGACCTCTCAGGAATGTGGAAAGTGAGGAGGAGTTTCTTTTCTCCAGCCTCTCCCCTTTCACCATGTCCCTCTGGAGTCAGAGTAGACAATGGGATGCCCAAAGGAGCAGCTCCAAGACTCCGTGTAGACGGGGAATGGCCCCATGAGCAGTGCGCGGCGACAGCTCCAACAGAGTTTTCCGTGTGTGTGTGTGTGCAGTGTTTTTTCTGGAAAGCAGCTGCTGTTGTGCCATTTAGTGATAGTGAAGGGGTAAGCCAAGCATTCAGCCAATTACAGCCTCCAAATCATTGCACAGCCATGGGCCAGTGACTGCGGGGAGAGCCGGCAATGAGCATTGATCGGAGCCCGGGGCTGCGCTGGCCCCGCAGTGTGGAGCACTCCCGGTCCTCCCGCAGCCCTGCGAGCCACAGAACTCCAAAAGGTTAGCAAAGAGCACAGAAGGGAGCTCAGTCTGTCAGGATCAGGGATTTGGGGCTGTGCTGCACCAGGCTTCCTGTGCAGAAGGGTTATTTGGGGCGGACAGCTCCTTGTAAAGCCCTTCATCTCCGCAGAGATGTGGTGGCACGGGAGCTGAGCAATTAAAGAGCTGCTGATGTCCTTGTGCAGCACGGAGGGAGGAGAGGCAATTCCAGGGAAGTGGCAGCCTGCAAAGCAGGCTCTTTATGCTCTGAAGATGGTAATCTGCATTTTCAGGAGGAATGAAGCAGCGTTTTCCCTGAGGGCTTCAGGGTAGGAAGTATGGGAAGAAGTGTGGTCCTAAGCTGCTCACAAAGGGACAAGGCCAGTCCCCCTATGGCAGAGCACTGACACAACTGGGCCACACAAATACAGCCTGCTCAGGGACAGGCACCTCCTTCCTTCCTCCCTCCAAACCTTTAAAGATATGCTGGACCCAGAGGCAAACTTCCCAACATGGCCAGACTCAGTTGTAAGCACATGGGTTTGGCCCTAACCCCAACCGGATTTTCCCAATAGGGAAAAACTTCTGGGAGTTTCATGGAGCAAGCTCTTCACCAGCTAAGCAAAAGCCATCTGAGCCAGGCTGGAGCCAGACAATCATGAAGCTTGGAAAAGACCTCCACGACCATGAAATGCAGCCATTCCCCCAGCACGGCCAAGGCCACCATGAACTCACATCCCCAAGTGCCACATCCACAGGGATTTTGAATCCCTCCCTCCAGGGACAGGGACTCCACCACTGCCCTGGGCAGCTCTTCCCAATGCCTGACCACTCTTTCCATGAAGGAATTTTTCCTTATAACCAATCCAGTTTATTTCCACAATGGTGGCATTAGAGGTTTCCTGTCTGATGCCCTAGTTTAGGTTGGGAGATCAAGCCTGGGAAATGAGATACAGATTTTCTGGACGCTGTCCCACAAGAGTTTTCATTTCACCTCATGGTAACTCTACACACCCTTGACACAAACCCAGGAGATGACAGAACCTTCCTGATTTTGTTTGGGATATTTCTCCACAGCTTAAAGGGCCTCTCCAGGAGTTTGGGTAAGAAACTCAAAAGCAGGAGAAGATAAATGAAAGGAGAAAGCAAATCATCTCCACCAAGCCCTCTCATTATGAACCAGGCCAGGAAAATGCCATGGATACTTTCCTGGTGTTGGAAGCCAATCTGGTGGTGACTGTGCTCTACTGAGGGGTGGTTTCCTTCAGGTGGAACCAGCCCATGTGCTCAGAGGGGGAAACAGGCAGGGAAAGGCTGCGTTATTCTGATGAAAATTTAAATGAAAGTAGATTTATTTTGTCTCCGCTCCAGATCTCAGGGGACGGTGTTGACTTACATGTTGGAAAAGCAATCCCTGCAAACAGCAGCTCAGAATTGTTGTATTAAACCTGCCACCTCCCTCCAAAACCCTCGAGCAAACAAAAACCTGGTGGAAACTGCTGATTTCTTCTCGACTCAACCCCCAGCCTGTTTGTCACATTCCAGATGCATTTTACAGCAGTTGAGAGGTTTGGTGGGTTTGGTTTGGTTTTTTTTTGTTATTGTTGCTGGCTGATTTTAGCAAACCAAATGTTGAAGAAGAGCAGCTCAGCAAGTGAAAACATTTCTCTGATAAAACTCAGGGTTGAAATGAAAATTGTCATTTCAAGCAGGATTAAGCTACAATTATCCGGCATCTCTTTTAACTGAGAATTAAAGAGTGCTGAATAGAAATGTTGTTGTGTTCTGTTTGAACACCCACAGCCCGGAGAACATCCTTTATCTTGAGACTCAGTAGTTTTCCCTTTTATTATTACCTGCGAACCTCTGCTTGGTTACAGCGGAGGCTTTGCATGGGGTGATATCTGCCAGTCGATCTGCCTCTGCAAAGCTCAGCCTACCTAGACAGGGACTATTTTAAGCTCTTCAAGTGATATGAAAAATCAAATGTGAAGAGAAAAAGCGAGGCTCTGTGCTGCCTTTACAGCCCCTGAAATCAGCATTCAGCTCGGCTCCCGAATGACCCTGATTGCAACAATTCTGCATATTCCCACAATTAAACAATGTTTGAACTCGTGTTAATGGCAACAGAACAATTATCTGAACAGCCATCCACGGGGTAAGCGGGCTGCATCAGCAAGAGTCAAGCCTGGTGCAAATAAAGGCTCAGCCTTGCAGAGGAAAGCCGAGGCAACCTTCAATGAGAAGAATAAAGATTCTTTACTTTACTCCATAAAATCGGCATGTGAACAATATATTGAATGTCAGGAGCAACTGTCTGCTACAATTTGGTTGCTTAATTGTAAAGCTTGCTGACTATTTCCACTTAAAAATCAAATCTTTAGCATTCTGAAACTGCAGAGAGGCATTTGCCTGGTCCTGGTGTCAGAAATATTCTTATAATGTTGGAGCTTTGTGTGGGAAATGGAGAAGCAGCACAACACAGTTTAACAGTTGGGGGGGAGCAAGAGGAGGCTTTAAGGGCCAGAATTTATTCTTAGTGAAAGAGATTTCATTATATTTCTGGAAAATTTAAGAATAAAGGAGAAGGGGGCTCATTTAACAGGAAATTCCATAGTATCATAAGATTACAGAATGATTTGGGTTGAAATGGAATTTCAATTTCATCTCATTCCACTCCCTGCCCTGCCATGGGCAGGGACACTTTCCACTAGTCCAGGTAGCTCCAAGCCCCACCAACCTGGCCTTGAACACCTTCCCTTTCCAGTTTCTTCTGTTTCTCATGAACGTATATACTCCATCTGAATGGGAGGGGCCAAAAAACCACTTTTGATCAGCTCTGATGCATTGGGAGATCACCCAGAGCAACTGTGGCTGTCCCTGGATCCCTGGCAGTGTCCAAGGCCAGGGTGGACAGGGCTTGGAGCAACCTGGGATAGTGGAAGGTGTCCCTGCCCATGGCAGAGGCTGGAAAGGAATGATCTTTAAGGTCCCTTTCAACCCAGTTCTATGATTCCATAAGAGTTGTGCTGGTGGAGGGGCCCTGCAGCTCCTTCCAGATGGGAGAGCACCAGCAGATCCTGGGGCTGTGTCCACACAGCATCCTGTACCCAGCCAGGCACTGCCTCTGGCCTCATCCAAAGGGGCTTCTCCTCCTGCATTTCTCCCCTTTTCTCCTAATAAAGCTGCTTGTTCATTCCCAGCTGAAAGAAGACATAATAAAAATGATGGCAGGAAATTGCAGGCGAGCTGGGGTTAAGAGAGACAATAACAAAACTGCTTTTGCAGGGTAATCTCTGAGCCTTTGGTAGCTCATGCTAAAGAGGGCTTTGAAATCAGCAAGAGAATTAAAAATATTGAGATCAGCTAAAACACTCCTATCCTTTGCACATCAAAGAGGATACCCACAGGGACCGATTTGCTGCCATGGAATAATTTCCACCACTTTTTACAAGAAAAATGAGAGCATTTGGTGCTTCTCCCCCCTTCCTTTACCATGAACCCACTGTATAGAGGGAAATTACCTTTCTGTTCTCCCTAAAAATTCTCCTCCTGATACAAAGAGCAGCGTGGAGAGAACAGGTCTGCAACCCATTAGCCATGTCAGGGAGCTGGGGGAAAGGGAGAAGGAGGAATCTGCCTCTCAAATCTGCTGACAAGGCTTAAAGCCCAGTTTAGCCCAGAGGTAGCCCAGGGTCCTCCAGCTTGGTCCAAGCCACCCAGTTGCCCACTGATGGGTTTGCAGTCTGTGCTGGTGTCACATATCTGGGTACATGGGGGTGAGCTTCCTCCCAGAAAGCTCATTCCCGAAGAAAAACAGGGCTGAATCCAAGGAAAACCTGCCTCGAGTGCTGCCACGGGGACTTAGGTGTGATGGAGCATGAAAAGCATCACAAACCTCAGCAGCAGGCCCAGCTGGGAGCCTGGTTACACTCACTTGAGCTTGGAAGAAAGGCTTTTAGGGCTTCTCCGGAACTCCCTGAAAGCCGGGATGGAAAATTTGCACATGCAGGGTTGGAGCAGGTCTGTGTGCATGGTCCTGGGCCTGTCCATACGCCTGGAATAGCAGCTGTATTAATAAACTGGAAAAAATTAAACATAGCTCTGTCATCAATCAAAGCATTCCCTCTCTTGCTCCTGACCTGCTGGAATATCTTCTGCATTTCCTTGTTGAAAACCTGTTTTTACAGCAAAGTCTGGCTGAAAAACAGGGAAAGGTGATTTGCCAGGCCCACCCCTGGGATGGTTGGAAGATTTGGGGCGCAGGGCATTGTGAAACTCCAGAATCCCCCCAAATCTTGTGTCAGGAAGCTGTCTGGAAGCACTTGGCTGCTCTCCACCAGCCCTTCCCTCATACATGACTTCACCCTTGTGTTTTCTTCTCTTCTTTCCTGTCCTGCTTCTCATCTCCTGCCTTTTGGGGCTGGGGATGAGCTCTGGCTCGGCACGGGGGGCACTGAGCCCCCAAACTGGGCACAGCCTGCAGGGCAGGACCCCAGCCAGACGTGGCTGCTGGGACACAGGAGGAGCCTGTGTGGCCCTGGGGGCCCTGCAGGGATCACCCAGCACGTGCATTTTCCATGTAAAACAACGCGGGAAGGGCAGGGCTGTGCTCTGATGGAAACCAGACAGCCCTCGGGTATCCGCTGGGGTCCAGGCTCAGGAACACGCTGCCTCTGCTTGGTGTGGCTATCCCAATTCCCAGGGGATCCCTGCTCCTGTGAGTAACTCCAGATGAATAAAAAATGGGCTGTGAGGGCCAAGGCAGCACGTTCCTGCCTGCCCTGGCCCACCCAAGGCCATGCTGCTGTGGGTGGGACAGAAGCAGGACCACGTGCGGGCTGAGAGGGGCTGGACTCTGAAGGTGGAGCCCACAGTGAAGAATCCAGAGTCCTGTAGGATGGAGAAGAGTCCAAAATCATCTGTCCAACCATTCCCAGCACTGCCAAGGCCACCATTGACTTGTGTCCCCAAGAGCCACATCCACATGGCTTTAAATCCCTCCAGGAATGAGGGGTCCCCTGGTACCCCAGGCAGCCTGTTCCAATGCTTGGCAATGCTTTTCATGAAGGAATTTTCCCTGATATCCAACCTAAATCTCCCCTGGCACAATTTGGGGCCATTCCCTCTCCTCCTGTCCCTGTTCCCTGGAGCACAGCCCGACCCCAGTCCTGGCTGTCCCCTCCTGTCAGGAGTTGTGCAGAGCCACAAGGTCCCCCCTGAGCCTCCTTTGCTCCAGGCTGAGCCCCTTTCCAGCTCCCTCAGCCTTTCCTGGTGCTCCATTCCCTTCCCCAGCTCCGTTCCCTTCCCTGGACACGCTCCAGCCCCTCCATGTCCTTCTTGTTGTGAGGGGTTCAGAACTGTCCCCAGGGCTGGAGGTGCCTCAGCAGTGCCAGCACAGAGGGACAATCAACAAGTCCTGCTGGCCCCCCTGTGGCTGGCACAAGGCAGGATGCCCTTGGAGGTGCCCTTGGCCATGTGGGGACACGCTGGCTCAAACCTGTCCCCAGAGCACCCAGACAGGGCTTGGGAAGTGCTTGGCTGTGCCCCTGACATGTGGAGGGCAAGGTGGGGTGGGTCCTGCTTGATGCCTCCATGAACCAGCTTCATTCCCATCCAAGTCTGGCCCAAAGTGGTTCAAGGGCACTTTGCCAAGGCAAGGGGTGAGGAGGGAACAAAGCTGGACTTTTGGTGGTCTCCTTGGCCTTTTGGACACCCTCCTGCTGCCCCCAAGACCAAGCATCCCTGACAGGGAATGTCCTGGTTTGCTCCAAAGCCCCCAGTTGGAACCAGGAGTGAGCCCAAGCAGCACTGGAGCTTTCAGGGTTGTGCCCACCCTGCCAAGCCCCTCGAGGAAGCAGGAGGGAGTCAGGTGCACACATGGACACACCTGGCTTCTTACCAGCTCTCAGAAGAGATACTGCCAAGCCCTGCTTCTCCCCCAGCCCTTCTGCTCTCTCCCTTTTACCTGTCCTCCCCCTCCACCCCGTGCACAGAGCACTGCTGCCACTTCTGTTTTACTGTCCCCAGAGACACCAATTCTGCAGCCATCACGGCCAGAGACGCTAATTAAATTGTTCGAAAATCCAATAAAAATGCTTTATGAGAGTGTCTGTCATTGGCAAAGGTTTAGGGAAGAAAATTAGGCTCTTCCCAAAGCCATGCAAAAAAAAAAAAGTCCATCCTCCCTCATTAAACCCTCGATGTATTTCACTGGAAATGGTTGCTGGGCGCAACAAATTGCAACTGGTCCAGTGGGGGCAGTTACCCCGAGCAGAGCTGGTGGGGAGGGCTGGGGATGTTTTTTGGTGAGTGTTGGAGGTGTTTTCTTCTGTCCCTGCTCTGAATGACAACTCGGGCTCAGGCACAGGCTGGGCTGGACAAACCAGACCCGTTTATAGATTTTCTCATTCCCCAGCCAGCGCCAGAGAGGATCAGTAATGCAACCAATTAAGAGGATTAAAAGCCATATTTTTTATTTATTTTTTTGATGACAGAAGCATTGCCAGGTTCTGTGGCTGTGATCAAGGTCCCCATGCTGTCCTTGTCCCAGACAGCTCAGGGATTGATTCATACAGGGGATTATTGTCCTGCACATTGCCCCAGCTCTCAGTGATGAGAGGCCAAGGTCTCCTGTAGGTCTTCCCAGCCCCAGGAATGCCATGTTCTACCTCATTTCCTACCCTTTGTGCCCCAGAGGATGCACATTTGTCCTCACAGAGGGGAAGAGTGTCTGTGCTCACTCTCTGGACCTGGGCATTCACTGGAAATGCTGGCAGATGGAATTGGCTGCCTTGGGAAGGGCATGGCTGGGCCACTCGGGGAAGACTTAAAAAACCCAAATGCCACGAGGCTTATGATGTAAACACTCCAAGAAGGCCAAATGCTCTCTGTAATTTCTCTTAATTATGCAAATAGCAGAGAGAAGGAGCTGTCAGGGAGCACATTTCCCACCCAGAGCAGGGAGCATTATGAGCATGGGCAGCGTGGAGGAAAAAAACACCCAGCCAGGCCCCCGAGGTGGAGGTTTCTGCTCCTCTTTTGCTGCTCATGCTGATGGAATGACATCTCCAGAGGGGAGATGTCCCAGAAAGAGCCAGGGCTTCCCATGGCTGCTGCCAATTCAACAGATGAAAGCCAAAAAGAAGGGGGTCCAGCCCTGGGGCTCTCTGGTCACCTCATCCCAGCAGAAGGTGGGATTCTGAACGCAGGGAGAGACAGACACTCCGTGGATCCTCACCTCATCTCACAGGTGTTTCAGCTCGCTTCCTGCAGGAATTTGGATGCGGGGTCACCCCTCTGAAGCCCCTGGGAGTAGCTGCTGAAATCAAGCTGCCTGCTGAAGCCCTTTTGTTCAGCCAGGCTCCTGCTAGGAGAGGCTCTGCTTTTATTTCAAAGACTCAGCAATTTGGATCGGTTTAACCTTTTCAGGGTTTCCTGAGCACAATAGCACAGATGAGCTTTAAAGCCTCTTCAAGAGCACAGGTTGGAGCTGGGGACTTGGGGGGAGGGAGGAGAAGCCTCGTCAAGCCCAGGAGCCGGTACTGTCACAGCCAGACGTGATTTGCCTGCCAAGCCCCCCCGAGAGCTTCTGCTGAGGCACAGAGAGGTGGGATTGCTGTGAGAATCATTGCCCTGATGCTGGGTGTCCTTGTCCTGAGCACAGGCTGCTCCAGTGGGCTGCAGAGGCCACGGAATTCCACCCAAAGCCAGGAGATGGGAGAACAGGCCACAGGACATGGATGGACCAACAGAGATCTGGGGGAACATGCAGAACAGCAATCCCCTGCATGGATCAATCCCTGAGCTGCCTGGGACAAGGGACCACGGAATTCCACCCAAAGCCATGGCACGTGAGAGCCAGGAGATGGGAGAACAGGCCATGGGACATGGATGGACCAACAGAAAGCTGGGGGAATATGCAGGACAAGAATCCCCTGCATGGATCAATCCCTGAGCTGTCGGGACAAGGGACTTTGATCACAGCCGCAGGACCTGGCAGTACTTCTATCATTAAAAAATAAATAAAAAATATGGCTTTTAATCCTCTTAATTGGCTGCATTACTGATCCTCCATCCAACCAGGGAGTGAGGAGGGCAACCACACAGCCCCCATCAGTCCCTCCACTGCTGTGTCCCCCTACCCCGGTGGCATCTCCACGTCCCCTCTTCCAGACCCAGCTCCCGGCTTCACCCCAAGGCTTTTCCCAGCGCATCCCAGCCCCCCTCGGTGGAGAGAGGGGCTGGAAACACCCTGGAGAGCCGGGGCTCGGCACAGCAGGGCAGCGCTCCTTTGATGTTGGAACAACAAAGGCGGGTGCGGGAGGGAAAGGTAATCGGGATGCTGGGAGCAGCGGGATGCATTTCAAACGGAGCAGCGAGAGCTTTGAAGATCAATTCCTCCCAAGGAGACAAACCGCTCTTCCCGGGCTCCTCCAGAGCCCCCGTGCTGCTCTCCCTCTGCCGAGGCTTCTGGAGCTGCCCTCTGCCCGAGGCACCCTTTGGGAAGCCGTTTGTCCCGGGCTGGGTGCTGGGGAGCCCGGGGGAGGCTCGGGCCGCTCCTAAGGAGGGAGGGCAGGAATCATGGCCGGGTGACATCCCCCTCCCGGCCCCAAGGTGAAGGGGAGCGCCGCTGGGAGCAATTATTCACCGAGCAGCTGATGAGCGAGCTCCCAAGGTGGATGCAATCAGGACGCCTTGCAGAGGGAGGGAAGGGGAAAGGAGGAGACCCCCGGCGCCCCAAGGACACGCAGCCCCCGCCGGGGCGACAGCTCGGCTCTCGCAGCAGGACTATTCCGTTCCCTGGATCGCCAGGAAAACCACAGCTTTTGTGCTGGTGTGTGTTTTTTAAGCGAAGCTCCAACTCTGCATTCTCAGGGCTCCCTGAGCCAGGGCTTAGGAGCAAGCAGGGAATGCTCTCATTAGCTAAACCTTTGTTAACGCTCACTCACATCACCTCGTTTAGATTCACATCAACGGAATTGGCTTTTTTGGAACAGCTCCTTGAAAAGGGGTGAAAAAAAATAAACAACCTGTTTTGTGTCAATGTTTTCTGAGCAAAATATTTTGAGCTTTCTGCTTTGGTTTATTTGCTTTGAGTGAGCTTTTAAATCAGACACAATTAACACAAAAAACAGCGAGATCTTGTAGCTGTCAGGAAACGCTTCAGTTTTCCCTTTTCATCTGCTGAACATTGATACATGAAAATAATCTGCCCCTCCCTCCACTGCTTTTTTTTTCTTTTAAAAACCACCAGCGAGCTTCAAATAGGCCCTGGGAGCTGCCCAGGGAGCTCCCCTTGCCCAGGTGCCCCCATCCTGCTCCCACACCTTGCTGGGGACATGGCCAGGTTTACACTCCCCCAATTGCATTATGTTTGAACGGTTTATGATTTGGATTTTCATGCAGAGCAGCCTGTTCCAGCTCCTCATAACAAAGACAATTATGCTAAGTTTATTGGATTTGCATTCAGGGCTGATTTGTCAGAATTGTATATTGGTTCTGGGAGATGGAAGGGGAGGAAGAGAGGGGGCATTTGCTTTTCATGAGGACAGGGAAAAAAGAGCTCAGTATAAAATTAATTTCTCTGTTTCACAGCCCCTTCTTGATGCACAGATTCCTTCCTTCCTTCCTTCCTTCCTTCCTTCCTTCCTTCCTTCCTTCCTTCCTTCCTTCCTTCCTTCCTTCCTTCCTTCCTTCCTTCCTTCCTTCCTTCCTTCCTTCCTTCCTTCCTTCCTTCCTTCCTTCCTTCCTTCCTTCCTTCCTTCCTTCCTTCCTTCCTTCCTTCCTTCCTTCCTTCCTTCCTCCCTTCCTCCCTTCCTCCCTCCCTCCCTCCCTCCCTTCCTCCCTTCCTCCCTTCCCTTCCCCTCCCTCCCTCCCAGACTCTCAGCACATCCCACCTGCCTCTCCCATGGAAAACCACAGTGCTCTGACAAATGCAGGTACCTCCTAACTGGTTTCCTGAGTTTCCCACAAACCCCATTTTGCTTTATTTTAGTTTTTCCTGCTCCCAAGGCCCCCATCCTCTGTTTGCACATACCTTATGGATGCCAGCCCAGTGGTCTCCGTGGCAACCTGGCCCCTCACAAGGCAGGACACTCCCGAGGTCATGGCAGCAAAGTGGGAATGGTCACCCATGGAAAAGAGACAGAGCTGGACCCACTCTCTTTACCAGAGCTACAAATGGCCACATTTTTATGGCCATGTGTCTCCTCTGGCACTGAAGGTGGGGCCCATAGTGCAGAATCCAGAGTCCTGTAGGATGGAGAAGAGCTCCAGGATCATCAATCCAACCATTCCCAGCACTGCCAAGGCCACCACTGGCCGGTGTCCCCAAGAGCCACATCCACATGGCTTTAAATCCCTCCAGGAATGAGGGTTCCCCTGGTACCCCAGGCAGCCTGTTCCAATGCTTGGCAATGCTTTTCCTGAAGGAATTTTCCCTGATATCCAACCTAAATCTCCCCTGGCACAATTTGGGGCCATTCCCTCTCCTCCTGTCCCTGTTCCCTGCGAGCAGAGCCCAACCACTCCCAGCTGTCCCCTCCTGTCAGGAGCTGTGCTGAGCCACAAGGTCCCCCCGAGTCTCCTTTGCTCCATGAAACCCTGAGTTTCATGGATGGGTGTGCAATGATCCCACTTAGAGCACACAGCTTGGGAAACCCCAAACAGGGCCAGAGAAGGAAGAGCAGCTGGACAGATGATGGTACTGATGCCCTTTGCCAGGGAAACCCAGGAATTTTAGGATAGGAAAACATAAATATATAGCCATTCCACAGCCAGATTGCTCAGTGGAGTGCACAGCTCTCCCTATAGAGTTCATGGGACCACAGAATCACAGGATAACATTCTGAGTTGGAAGGGACACTCAAGGGTCAGCTGCAGCTCCTGGCCTGGCACAGGACAGCCCTAAGAGTCCCTCCATGGGCCCTAGCTCCTGCTCCTGAAGCATTTCCCTTCCCAGCCAGAGCCCTAGTGCAAAGGAGGCCCTGGGAATGCGATTAAACAGCAGCCTGGGCAAGCTTTAGGCTGTGGGAAGGGGTTAATGATCCAAGTGGGTGATGTGAATCATTAGCGGCAGTGGGTGGATCCTATAGCGGGAATTGGAGCCGGGGCTGTGCACCCACGGCTGTGGGGGCTGAATGCTGTGGATCTGCCCTCCTTTCCTGAGGGATCATCCCCGGGGCCAGCCCACACCACCTCCCTGTGCTGCACACCCCGGGCTGAACACGGGGAGAGCCCCCTGTGCTGCCTCAGCTTGGTCAGCTTTGGTTCCACCAGCACCTCAGGATGCTTCCCAGCAGCCTGAGGGGAGCACTCTGATTTCTGGGAAAGGACAAAGTGATCTGGTTGCTCCAAGAGGAACAGCAAAGCTTCAGTGGTAAACAGCTTGTTTTTTCTCTTTCAATATTCCTTTGGACATCTGTGGAGTGGGGATTTGGATGTCCTGGTCCATCCCTCCATCCCCTGGTGAAAGCCAAGAGGCTGCCTCACACAATCCCTGCTCCAATCCCTGTTCCCACAGCTGCTGCTTGGAGCAGCTGGCATGAGCCCTGAGATGCCACCCAAAGAAAGGATCTGAGGGAAGAAGCCTGGGTAAAGAAGAGCAGCAGGGATGTAGAAACCTTCTGGGTACTCCAGAGACACCTTGGGCTCACCTTTAGAAGCTCTGCAGGTGCAGGAGGTGTGAACGAGAGGAGTGAAAGTGTTTTCCAGCCATCTGTAAGATTGCACCAGCACTTTTATCCCTTCTGCCCTGGGGCACTGCTCCTCTGCTCTGGCTCAGAGCAGCCGCTGCTCTCAGAGGCCAGCGCTGGAGCAGCTGAGCCAAACAGCTGCTGGAGAACTTCTGGGTGCTCTGCCTCTGGCATCCTGCTGAGAATTCCTTCTGCGGAGCTGCTTCCAGCTGCTCACCTGCATTAATGCAGGGATACAACAGTTTGGCTCCACGGTTTATTAAACTTCGTCTCTTTGTGACAAGGTGTGAACCTGTGCTCTACAATAATTTTCCAAAGCTTTTACATGCCAGGGAAATTACCAGCCATGGAGCCCTGAGCAGCAGGGGAAGGAGCAGGCTGCAGATTAGGGGTGAGCAGATGGATGAGGCAGCAGTGTGTGAGGAGCTGTGCACTACAGAGCCTGAGGAAGCCTGGGACAGGGAGCTGCCCCCTGGGTCACTGTGTCAGTGTAACTCACTGTGCCGCCCAAGCCAGGTGTGCCTCCAGAGACTTTTCCCAGTGAAGATGTGGCCCAAGTGTTGAAGATTGCAACACAAGTTGTTTTCTATTACCATCTGTATGGCAGATTATCCTTTGTCAAGTGGGCAGTTTGCCTTATCTCTCTCTTTGAGTGACCACAGTCACTCCTCCCTAGGGAGGGGACATCTGCTGATAACAGCTATTGAATGTCACTGCATGACTGATAAGAACTACAGCATCCCATTGGGAGATGTGAGCCCAGAGGGAGGAGCCAAGCATTCCTACCTGGATATAATCCAGAGGTTTTTAAGACACCAGCACGACTTTCTCCCCAGGACTGCCCAGAGGAACAGCAGCTGTCTCTTCTTCCACTGGATCTTCAGAGGAAAACCCCATCCTTCTCTACAGGATCCCTACTCCAACAGAACCACTCCTGACACTGCAGGAGGGCTGAGCCACAATTCCAATGGGACTGCTCCCAACACCCTGACCCACAGGGTGTCAGGCTGTGTTCTGACTGTCAGTGTTGTTCATGTGTACTGCATTGTTCATTTTATCCTTTTATTTTCTTCCCTATTAAAGAACTGTTATTCCCGCTCCCATATTTTTTGCCTGAGAGCCCCTTAATTTAAAATTTATAGCAACTCGGAGGGGTGGGGAGGGTTTACATTCTCCATTTCAGGGGAGGCTCCTGCCTTCCTTAGCAGACTCCTGTCTTTCCAAACCAAGACACCAAGGCATTGCTCCAACAGCACTTGGTGGTTCATTTATTCATCTCCACACCCCACTCTCCTCCTGCTTCCTGAGTCACGCTGCCCTGGTGCTGGCAGGACACTGATCCACAGGCTTGGCTTGCTCCTCTCAGCTTCCGGGTGGGTGTTGAGCTGTGGGACTGATCTGTGAGTGGCCATCAGCCAGACCAGTCCCTGTGCTGTCACACTTGCATGGGGGGTCTGTGGGTGGTGCAGCCACCACTCCGAGCCCAAGAGCCCCTTTGTCACAGCCAGCCCCTCCACCCCCTGCAAGCACCTCCTCAGCGTGTCTGTGCCAGAGCCATGGCCCAGCTGGACTCTGCTGATGGATGAGAAGGGAGCAGAGGCAGGAGCAGCAGGAGATGAGGAGATGCAAGGCATTTCAGAGCAAGCAGGGAGGCACACAGTGAATAAAAGCTGTGTTGGAGGTGGGAAATGACTGATTCAGGGCTGGTAATGGCATAGAAACACCTGCAACCTCCTCCTCCTCCTCCTCCTCCTCTGGAGCCCAGGAGCTGGCACTGCTCGGGGAGAGGGCTCTGTGTTGGATGCAGCTGGCACAGGTGGGTGGAGAACATGCTCCCTCCATAGGTGCTCACAGGGAGGGATGGCAGAGCTGGCTAGAGCTGTCCCACGTCCCCTCTGGGCTCTGGGGGACACAGGGGGGTCACTGGGAGTGGCTGAGCACGGATGCTCAGCTGTTTGTTTCCAGGCTGGGCTACATGGAAGGATCCTGCTGACTTCCCAGCACTCAGAGCTGAGTGCTCTCTCGGGAATCCAAGCCCCAGGATCAATCCATCACCTGCCCAACTTGTTGCTCTCATCATTTCTCTGGTCCAGGCCAGGCAGCAGCATGGAAATGCCACAGTTTTATCAGAAAAACCCAGAGCAGAGAGAGCAACATGTCCTTTGGTGGAGCAGGAACTCAGCTGTGGGGAGCAGGAAGAGGAGGAGGAGAACAAGGAGAAGGAGCTCCTTGGGCTCTGAAACATGAAGGTGTGAAAACCAGGCACCTCATAAACATCACAGGTTTGTTCTGTGCTTCCTGTTCCACAATAAGACCTACCCAGGCTGGCTCAGCACAATCCAAGGAATGCACCAGCCATGGGCTCAAGGTCCTTCCAGTCAGGAAGCAGAGATCTCTCCAGCTTCATCTTGCTGCTGGCTCAGCCAAAACAGCCCTGCAAGATCCCTGTGGTGTCCTGGGGAACTTTCTTCCTGGCTTTCCCCACACTGGATTAGTTTAATTCCATTTTGGCAGCAGCAATGATAGAGCACAAGCCCTATCCTGATGTGCTCCACGTGGAGCTGGGAGGGTGTGTGTGTCACAGACATCTTTTATGAAGAATCCTTTCCTTAGGATTTTTCCTCCCAAGAAGCTGAGAGGCCTCAAGAACAAAATGTAAACAATGATTATCTGCTGCTATGGAATGCAACAGGTGGATCTTTAATTAACCCATGTTAGTTGTTTCTAATTAATGGCCAATCACAGTCAGTTGGCTTGGACACAGAGCTGAGCCACAAGCCTTTGTTATCATTCCTTCCTATTCTATTCTTAGCTAGCCTTCTGATGAAATCCTTTCTTCTATTCTTTTATTGTAGTATTAATGTAATATATATATCATAAAATAATAAATCAGGCCTTCTGAAACATGGAGTCAGATCCTCGTCTCTTCCCTCATCCTGAGACCCCTGTGAACACCATCACAGGTGTGGGATAACATCCTCACCACAGGCCTAACTCCCTGCTAAGCCATTAGGAGGCATTTAAGTCAAATAATGGATCCTGGTGACCAAGAAGGGACAAGGAAGGGGGAATGGGAAGCAATCTGTGCTGTGGCCACAGTCCTTATAGAGAGAGCAGTCACCTCTGGAGAGAGACTGGCTGAGGATTCCTCTGTAAAGAAGGATCACCATCTGGAGCTGTCTATCTCCAAATACAGGAACACAAAAAAACTGGTTTTACCTGGAAGTCTAACTTTAGGGGGAAAGGTAGGTGAGGTGGATTCAACTTCACAGAATCCCAGACTGGTTTGGGTTGGAAGGGGCTTACAGACCATTTCATTCCATGGGCAGGGACACCTTCCAGCATCCCAGGTTGCTCCCAGTGCCTGGAACAGTTCTGTAAAGGTCAGGCAGTGATTGCCTCAGGGACGTGGCACAGGCTGTGTTTTGTGCTGACACTCCCTGAGTAGCATTTGCCGTGTGAGTCAGGGGATATTTAAACTGCTCATTTACACAGTGAGCTCTAAGAATAACCCTTCCCAACAAAATACCAGCAGGGAGAGAGGCCAGGAGGAGACAGGTGGCTCCCTGCATCCATCCTGTTGTGCTACTCTTTGTTTGCCCAGTGTTTCATCTGCTCCCCTGGGCCTGAATTAATGCCTGAGCCCACAGCCCCTGCTCATGTTCCACTTCTGCAGAGAAGTGTCTACAGCTGAGGGCACAAATGAAAGCTTCTGCTCTGGATGAAATCCTGGGAACACATCCCTGAGACCCCGCAAAGCTGCTATGTGCCTAACAAGTGACACTCCCCTGCTCTGGGCCACCACAGCCTGAGTGCCATTAAATATCTGCAGCTCCTGTGGCACCGCACCCATGCTGTGACTCGGGCAGGGGACACTGCAAGGACAGCAGGACTCAGATCAGCTTGGCTGTACAACCATACCCATTTGGTCACAATGCCCTGGACACTTCCTTGCAACACAAAGACTTCTGAAAGTCCACTCCCCAATGGACCACACACTTTTCCTTGGGCCTTTGACCTCCCAGAGCTCGTTCAGTCTGGTCTCCAGGAAATTACTTGGATTGGAATAGTTTTGCTGCTGCTCAGGAATTAAAATGAATGAAGTGTCAGCAGGTAACTGCTGGGACTGCTGCCTGTTTCTCCACAACTTCTGTCTATCAGGTCATTTTGGAAACCTCTGCAAAGAAACACTGTTCACTCCACCCTCTTCCACCTCATTTTGCTCAGTTTCTGCTCATAGCAAGTCCTTTGGCAGCTCCATTTCCTTGGCAGCCTTATCAGATCCACTGGGAATTACAAAGGAGGATCCAAGTGAGGTGAAGGGCTGGGAGTTCAGCTTCCCAAGTGGCTCCTCACAGGACATGTGGAGGAATCTTCTACAGCCTGATCTTCTTGAGCTGGGATGGATTTAAATGCCAGGAGCTGCTGACCTTCCAGTGTGGGCTCTGAAATGTCCTTTCTCCACAGAGCAAGCTTGGAGCAGTGGGGAGTGGAGGCTGTGGAGGAAGAAGCCAATATGTTTGTGAATGGAAAGGGAGCATCAGGAATATCACAGGAGAAGGGGAAAAGGGTTGAAGGAGTCATTCTGGCTGTAATGAGAACCAGCCTGCTCACTGTGTGCTCTGCTGCAGCAGAAGGTGACTCTGAGGAGCCTCACGGGCCAGCCCCTGACATCACAAAATTCATGGAATGGTTTGGGTTGGGAGGAACCTTAAAGATCACCCAGTTCCAGCCCCCTGCCACGAGCAGGGACACCTTCCACTAGACCAGAATGTTCAATGGGATGAGCTCTGCTGTTGGGGATGAGACTTATGAAGGGGTCTAAGAGTCTAAATGAGAGACGCAGGACTCCAGGCAGCTCTACAGAACGCAGTTTATTCCATCCAAGAGGTTACAGCAGCCCAGGGGGGTGGGTGACAGAGCCTGTGCTTAGAGGTGTCAGCTCCAGCTGCAGACAGGCCTGGAGACCCTTTGGTTTTGGTTACAGTGCATTCTATACTTTTCTTTGCTGAGCATCTTAATGCAGTAGAACCAATCTATACCTTAACTATTATCTATAGCCTATCATAACTACTATAATTACCATATTCATGTTACTGTTTTCCAGTCACTCAAAGTTAGTACAATACAGTTTAGCTAGAAGTTGTTTTTCAGTTTTCTTGCAGTGGGAAATTTGGAGACCTTTTTTCTACTTGCAGCTTTGCTGACTTGTTCGCCTGTGCTTCTTTCTGCTTGGTAGAAACATCTTGTCTGAGGTGGGTTTATCCTTTGCTCTAAGTCATAAAAACCCCTTCTAACCAACACACCCTTTGCCTCCTTGGTTAGCCAGTGAGACTGGCTCAGCAATTCTTTTCTTCTATATCAAAACTTGCTTCCATCTCTATTCCTTCATCAGACTCTACATTTAAAAATCTTCCTGCTAAGCACACATATCTGTGAGACTTCCTTGTCAAACTTTCATCCTTCCCAACAAAGGGGCCCACCTGTTCCTGTGGTTCCCACCAGGCCAGGATGGCTCTGGAGCAGTGAGCTCTTGTGGACAGCTGTCCAACACGGTTCCTTCAGCAGACACATCCTGGGACACAGCAGGAAGGTGTGAATGTGTGAAGGATGGCCAAGTTTCAGACAGGGCCCACTTTCCCTAACCCCAAAGGCTCAGCAAAATCCTGGAACAATTACTCTGCAGAGCCAGGCCTCGTGCTGGCACCAGCAGAGATGTCTCTCCTCTATCTCTGGCCACCTGCTCCTGGCTGATGGTGGCCAGCCCAGAGAGGAGCAGATGGCAGAGAAGGAGGCAGAGCCTAAAAACAAAGCTCATGGAAGCAGGGTGCAGCATCTGTGCTGCTGCTGAAGGGCTGTGCTGTCCTGCAGGGCAGGATCCAGCGGCTGTGCGGGAAGCTTGAAGCCCTCCTGGGGGATACACCCAAACCATGGCAGGAACCCACAAATGGCTCCCCACACGCCGTTCCACAGAGACTGCCTTCTGCAGAGCTGCTCCATCACCAGCACAGCTCCAAGGCAAACTGGGCAGAGGAGCTGGATCCAATGCCAGCTGTCTCCAAGAGCTTCCTGCCTCCCCGCACGGCTGCTGTCAGCATGGGCCAGGCTTGGCCAAGAACAGCATCTGCACCAGGGTGGGCCAAGCCAGGCTGTGCTGGCAGGGGGAAAGGCTGGGAAGAGCTACAGTCGCTGTGGAGCTGCTCAAACACAATCCCTGGGGAATATGAGTGGCCATGACCAGCCTCTTTAGATCAGCTTGCAGAATCAGGGATCACAGAATGGTTACGGTTGGGAGGGACCACAGTGGGTCACCCTGCTCCAGCAGGGTCATCCCAGAGCATATGGATTGCATCCAGATGGTTCTGGAATATCCCCAGAGAGGAAATTCCACACTCTCTGTGGGATCTGTTCAGTGCTCAGTCACTGCACATGGAAGAAGCTCTTCCTCATGTCCAGGTGGAACTTCCTGGGCATCAGTTCCTGCCTCTTCCTCTTATCCCATTGCTGAGCACCACCAAGAAGAGCCTGGACACCTTCCCTTCTGATATTCACTCCCTACAACAAATTAGGACAAGACTTTGCCCTTTATTGCCCCACAATGAGAGCAGTGTGGGCAGCCCTGTTCTGTGGCACTGTGGTGGGTTCTGCAGGTGGGTGAAAGCCTGCCTGCGCCACAAAATAAAATCCAGGGAAAGACCAGTCCCAAATGCAGGGAATGTTTCCTCAGTGTGATTTTTGTAACATGAACACAAACCTGTGTAGATGCTGTGAATAAATAAATGGAAACAAACCTACCATCTTCTCCCACTTCAGCTCTCCTGCCTTCCCTTATCCCAGGGAATGGGTTGGGAAAGCAGACCAGACAAAGCAGGCACCAGTTGGATTGCTCAAGGCACTACCAGGAGGCGTTCAGATAGGAAAGTGTTGGGAACACCTGGAGCCAATTGGATAATGAAACGTAGCAAAATCCTGCATCCTGCCAGCACTCAAAATCCATGGGGTAAATCCCTGCCTGGAAGCAGCCTGGCTTGCCCGAAGCTCTGGAGGACATGGACCAGGAGCTCACAGCTGGTTGTCCCGTGCCCAGCTCCCGGTAGAAGGTCAGCATCCAGCTGGATGGTTTGTGTTCCCCACAGTCCCTGAGGAAGCTTTGAGCAGGAGTAAAAGGTCAGAGGGGGAGAGAGGAGGACAACAAAGGACAGAAAGGACAGTGTGACACACACCAGCTCTTGCCTCCTCTTCCTTCCTTTCCATGCAGCTCATTATCCTTCCACTACGGAGGGAAGCACTGATAAGAAGGGGCTTTTCACAAGGGCCTGGAGTGACAGGACAAGGGGAATGTCCTTAAGCTGAAGGAGGGAGGTTTCAATGGTATATTGGGAAGGAGTTCTTCCCTGTGAGGGAGGTTAGGCTGCCCACAAGTGTCCAAGGCCAGGCTGGATGAGGCTTGGAGAACCCTGGGATAGTGGAAGGCGCCCCTGTCCATGACAGGGGGTGTGACTGGGTGGGCTTTAAGGTCCCTTCCAAGCCAAACCATCCTGGGATTGCACAAAGTTCATTTTTCCAGCCACCTCCAGACAAATATCTTGGAGAACCAGCTCCCTGAACATCTTTTGAGGCTGCCCAAAGAAATTATCCCTGTGCCTATCCATTCCTCTTCAGCTCCTTCCTGTGCTCCTGCTCTGATTACCCAACAGCACAGTGGTTCCAGGAGGCTCCCAGTGTTCTGGGCATGGAACATCCCTCCACTTGTCCACAGCCTGCCAAGCTGGGATGAGTCCTGAAAAAACCATCCATTCCTGCTGCCTGCTTTGGGCTCAGCTTGTTGCTGATCACATTAACAAAAGCCGTGACACAGCATTTCCAATGGATGCCAGGAAAACATTCCCTGTGTTGGAAGAACATGAGGCTTTTTGTGCTCTGTACTTGAAAATCAACCAAAATTCAGTTCTCCGTGACGAAATTTGCTGTTCTCACAAAATCCAATTCAGATTGGATTAAAAGAGGTGTATTTTTTTTATTGCTGCTTCCATGCAGCAGTGTTTGTGAAGGTGCCTTTATTTTTGGTTTTTTCCATAGGCGATGGGAGTTTCCATGAGCTGTGGCAGATCTCTACAGCCAGGAAACCACTGGGAGCCAAGCAGCAGCTCTTGGGCTGAGCTCCCACTGAGCACCTCCTCCAGAACAGCTCCAATCCTTGCCATGGGACCACAGGAATTACCAACCCCAGAATGTAAAACCAGCTTGTGAAACCCACAGAACTGGCAGGGACTATCCTGCCATATCCACCATGGTCCTTTGGAACTTCAAACTGCTGCTGTGGAGGTACCAGAGGTTCTCCAGGCTAGATCTAAGCATGGAGATCTCCTTCTGGAGCTGGTTTCAGCAGGAAAGTTCTGCTGTTGCTGCACCTTCAGCTACAAATTCAAAATTCCTGGCATGGAAGTGGTGGAACAGAGGAGGATGTTGGATGGGGCTTGGAGCAACCTGCTCTAGTGGAAGGTGTCCCTCAGAGGGGGTTTGGGAATAATTGATGTTGAATTTCCCTTCCAACCCAAGCAGCCAGGATGGTACAGACACCATCCTAAGCATGCAGGGAGCAGGGAAAGTCATGGGAACTGACAACCTGAGGTCTCCTCAATCTAGGAAATACACTCAGGAAAGAAAGCAAAATTCCCAAAGTGATGATGCACAGGAAAACCTCCCATCCCTGGAAGTGTCCAAGGCCAGGCTGGATGGGGCTGGGAGCAACCTGGGATAGTGAAAGGTGTCCCTGCCCAAGGCAGGGGGTAGAACTGGGTGGTTTCTTCCAAACCAAAGCATTCCATGAATATATGATTTCGTGATCTCTCCTACAATCAAAGATACACTAAATGACCCTGCTGCTTCTGATTTTCTGATTGAAAAAAAGAAAAATCCCAGTGTCAAAGACCATGATAAAAGGATCAAACCCTCCCTTATCAAGCCCTAGATCAGCAGAAGGGAAGGTGTTGATTCCCAGGCAGAGCCAACCTGTGGATCCCTTCCAGCTGCTCAGCATTCCAATACCCCAGTCCCTGCCCTGCCCAGAGCTCCTGTTCACGCCTCGCTGCCCCGGATCAGCGAGCGAGAGCCTCTCCTGCAGCAGCTGTGCAGGGTTTGCTGGGGCAGCCTTGGCAGGAGCTGCTTCCCTGTGCCAGCTAACAGCACACATCCATCCCCCCTGGAGCAGGCAGCACGCTCCATTTCAGCCCCTCTCCAGCGCCGTCGCTAACGAAGCCCATCCAGAGCAAGCGGTAATTGTGTTTGCAG